>JARHVA010000993.1:260000-860000 GCA_037957365.1 Torreya grandis
TTGGATATATTGATCCCATTCTTAAATAGTGAATAAGGCACAAAGAGGCACTGTGTATAGAGGATTCCACCATCTCATAGTTTCACTATCCTATCTTTAAAGTATGTTGAGAGTAACTTTGTCTAGCTAACCGCTTATTGGTGCACTACAAAATTAAATGGCTAAAGGCTTCTTATGGATGAAAAGCAAAACCTATGTGATTTAGGTAAATGGATGCCAAAGCCCATAAATAGTGAGGTCTAATGGCTTATTTATTGAAATAATACCTCTCAAACTAGGGCTTAGGTAAAATTGATGATCACTTTTCCCATAATGACAACTCCTATGAGTTTTACAATTGTCAAAACATCATTTTAGGAAGCAATACAATAAATTGAAAACCATCACAAGAGAATATTTTTGTGCATGGAAATAAGGAATTTAATTTGAAAGCCCTAGGTCAAGGAGAAATTTGAGAGGGGTGATCAATCAAATCTTGTAAAGGATGATAATTTTTCTCTTTAGTGTATGAGAATCATGAATTCAATTAAAACCCTAGGATAAAAAAAACAATGTTCAAGCATTAAATGGGTTCACCAATATGTTTTACCCTATTTTTAATTTAAAAACATTTGATAGGTACAAAACATTTAAAGATTATTTAGATTATAATATATAACATATAAGCATAAATCTTAATTTAAATGTTGAATTGATTAAAATTGATTGACACAAGAGATATATTATATATAGTAAGTGAAACCAATAGGAAGATACTTAGCTTTTCTAGTTTTTGGTTGATTGTAGCAAATGTATGGTAGTGAAAAAGGATAAAATATGTTTATGATAACTTAAATATAGGAACAAAGTTTGTGGTTGCATCCAGACAAGTCTGCACTCCTTGGATGGCTATGCAATGTGGCCTTATCAATTGATTATGTATTTATCCATTTTTAAATGGTGATGAAACTGTAATTACTCGACCACTTGTGCTTGTGTTTTCTAAGAGGGATAAGATATTTTCATTATGTTGATGACATGTATAAACCTTTGTTTTAATTCTTATTTCCTTGAAAACCCTAGGTGTACTTTAAAAAGGAATGGGAAGTGTAATGGGCTGAGCTTGTAGACACCCCATTCCGGCCATAACTGGCTTCCAACCAGACTTTAGATCAATTTTTACCAAACATTGCAAATTAAGCTTAAGAATCACTAAACACCCTAATTTCATCTACACACCATTCATTAGGGATCAAAATCATGTTGAGGCATCCCAATATAAGGTATTATTCCATATGTAACAATAACCTCTCATGAATTCATCCCTAGTCACTTTACGACCTAACAACTGGTAATATGGCCAGTGGACCCATTAAGTGAGGCACTTAAACAATTATTAAAAGAGATAAAATTATAATTAAAATGAATTAACTAATTGAACTACATTAAATTCTTAGATAAATAATCCATTTGCAATTAATGAATATCTAAACATTGAAATTCAAAAATTTAAAATATCAAACTTCATCATTGCCTTTATGAGTTGTCAAGCTCTCACAAAAATCCAACAAATATCTAATTTGTGAGCCATGCCTATTAATTGAATATCATAATTAATATACCTTCTTTAACTCAGCTAGAGTTAGCCTCAACTCACCTAGGGTTAGTTTGAAGTCATTCCATGATTAAATCCTAGCCTAAATCAACTTGTATAAGAGTCAACTTTGGAGGCTATAAATACAAAGCCTTACGTATTGATATTTAATATTTATTACACAATGTTATTATGCCAAAATAACTCAAAAAATATTCATAGTAGTGTTACCATGCCAATTTCATAAGCCAAGCCAACCAACATTACCAAGGTGCCAAGGAGAGGTGGAGTAATGGATCTTCACTGACAAAGATTTCTTGAGTACATAACCGAGCAAGCCAATTTAACAAGCCATTTCAGAGCTACAAGGAAGGTCAAAGGATGATTTGTTTTGTTTTATATTTGTATTTTCATTATATGCTTGTTACCTATTCTCTCCCTAGTGTCTAGGCTAAAGGTGTTAGTGTTTAGTGTGTTAGTTTTGATTTGGTTTTATTGACTAACACTATACTAATGCCCCCTTTATGGATTCCTTATTCACATGATGGCATGCCCAGTCAGAAACACACCCCAAAAGGTTATTCCCATGGAATTTTAGGACCTCTTTTTAATACTTTTCATGTCAAAACCCTAAATTTTTGGCTAAATAAGTGGAAAGTTAAAGCTCACTGACGTTACATAGGAATTGCATTTTTACTCTGTACAATTGCATTTTTGCTCTGTATAGTTGTGATATTGCACTATGGAGTAGTGATATTGCACTATAAATTTGCGATATTTCATTTGAATTTTTACCTTGATAAGTTGTGGTATTGCCTTGATAAGTTGTGATATTACCTTGATAAGTTACGATATTGTTTTGATAAGTCATGATATTGTCTTAATAGTTGTGTTTTTGTCTTTATAGTCACAATTTTATCCTAAAATCTAAGATATTACTATGACAGTCATGATATTATCTTCATAATCCCATTTTTTCCTTTAAAATCTATAATATTGTCTTTAAATCGGTGATTTTGCATTATATAGTCATAATTTTGCATTAACCCTTTATTTTGCAGGAAGTTACGATTTTGCATTGCATAGTGGCAATTTTGCACTGTATATTTACAATTTTGCACTTTATAATCACAGTTTTACAGTATCCTTTTCCCTAAAGGAAGTTGTAATTTTGTATTTATCAGTTGCAGTTTTGTAGGAAAAATTATGGTATTAATCTGTGTGTCTGTGGTATTGCATTGTTTGGAAAACATACAAAACCCAAGAGCTAAATTTCAATTATCATTTGCTCAGTTTCTTTTAGATTATAAGCACAAGGACTCCCTAATACTTTTTTTTGGACCTAAAGACCAAGTAAACGTGTTTTTAATAGTTTAAGATTCAAACTCATATTTACATTTGGTATTTAAAAATCATTTACTTGATTTGTTTTCCTTTAATAAAAAGTTCACAACTCAAACAACGCCAAGGGGTTAAACTTCATATCATATTTCACTTAGTGATCTAAAAATGAACTCACACTCTCATTAAGTGCTCATAAGAGCTTTCATTTTTGTGATTGTTGTTATGTGTTTGCTTTTCAAGCCAAGTGTAGCATGTATGCTCTCACCCCGTCCCATTTAGGGAACTTGGGTGATAAAAAATGCTTCACTTATTACCTCTGTCGCTTTATCCAAGTTTCTAAGACACTTTCTAAAATACAAGTGATTTGGGTGATCCCAAAATGACCCTAAATTCCTTCCACATTTTTTTTATTTCATGCATCTTGGCTTGTTGGTGGGAGTTCATAACCTCCTCATGAGTTCTCTAGTGAAGTGTTAACCCAAAAATTCATTTCTCAACATCATTTTAACCCCACTCCACAATAGGGGTATATAAATTGAGGTCAACTTATTGGGATGCTTGTTTGAATGGTTAAACTAGTTTTTCTAGTAAGAGACTACCTTTGAATGTAGGTTTAACTCAGACATTGCACTACATTAAGCAATTGATGGATGTAGTGGTTATGAAAAGGATAAGACCTTTTCACAACATGCTGGTTAATGCATATCTAAATGATGTGTTGTGCCTTAGTTTTAACCACACATATGGGACCATTTAGAACATATAAAAATTAATAGTGTTTAGATAAATCCACTTTCCATGGATATCCTATCAATGTAGGGTGGGTATCCCAAAGTTCCATGTGTCTATACGAACTCTTAAGAGAATAAGGGGACTAAAAAGCCTAATTTTCATCAACATTTAAATTTTTAGATTAACAACATCAACTTCCTCTCAAGATTAAGTATATAGATGAAATTTGACAGTATGAAACCACCTTGTCAATTTTTAAGATTAGGACTATACACTTAGGTGTTTTTGTTGCTTTTCCTTTTTACTTACATTGTCTTGGGTGAAAAATTATTTGTATGTTTAATACATATCAGAAAATGAGTCATGTTTACACATCACTCTTTTGTTAAAGAGGTGTTATGCTGTCAGTTTTATGCCACACTTTGCCTTAGTAATTTCTCAAACTTTTATGTGTGTGTCACTTGTTTGAAAGGAGAATTGTTACACTACCCATTTCATTCCAAGTCTTGTGCCTTAGTGTTTTTTAAATAAACCATTTTTCATACCTTTAGATCAATATAGCATCATTACATTGCTTGCATTATTTCAAAGACTTGTTGCCTTTTATCCAATTATAATTTTGAAACCACATATGCCTTTTTGGTCTATGACTAACATTGTTATGTTATCCATTTTGGTCTAACTTGTTGTCCATTTAACCACCAAACCTTATAAATTGACTTACAACTTGGTCTTGATAAGTTCAAATTAAAAAATTGATTAGTTTATGCCTATACCTCACATAATTTTGGGTTAGACATTTATCTCTCACTTTTGGGTTGTGCAACTTAGACTAGTTCCTTGCTCGATTTAAAGACTATTTTTATGCCTAGATTTGGGAAGTGGTCTATCTTTTGTGTGCCTAAAGTCTAATGTATTTTTCCAAAGGTTAAGTTTATGTTTAAATATGAATGCCTAATTTGAGTCCAAGTGTTTCAAATTGTTAGATTAATTATTTTGCCTTTTAGACTTAGTGTGTTTCAAAGTCTAGCTTTTATGTCATGTTTCCAAAAGACCTAGCATGTTTTAAACCTAGTGTTGCACTAAGTCTAGCTTTGTGTCATGTTTCCAAAAGACCTAACATTTTTACCTTATGTTTTAGACCTAGTTATTTTGATCCTAGCTTTGTGCCTTATTCCCAAAGACCTAGCAACCTTTTGTAGACCTAGATTAGAGTTGTTTGAAACACATTTTACCAAGTTTGGCATTCAAATTTGTATTTTCACTTGACAATTTGTGTAAGACACTTTACATTAACCTATTTATACTGAGTCTACTATTGCTTATTTTGGATAAGCATCTCCATTCCTAGACTGAGTTTTTAGACCAAGTTCCTAAGCATTCCAAAGTTTGGGCGATTTTCCCTTTTGAACTTATTTTTAAGAGTTTGTATAAATCTAGAACTTCTTTACAGAATGTTAGTGATTGATTTAAATATGTCCCTTTACACTCATAGTGTAGCCATGTACAACCCAGGTTATGATAACGTGGTCATGAATGATAATTTACTCAAGACCCCTATGGTGATGATGTGGTCTATGATACGAATCCTTATCTTCCTTACACTACTCAATTTGGGGAACAAAGTCAAGATCCATAAGCCCATTATCTGGTTAACACACCTCCCTATTCAGAACAATATAAAGAGTAAACTATGCAATTTTTTGTTAGTGTACCATTAGTTATAGAACAAGTACAACAACATCCCTATTATGTTACTATGCCACAACATATGACACTTATTTGTTTGATCATCACTTGCTTGAGAATAAGGATGAGGTTTTAGTCAGAGTTGCAGAGGTAGGGGCTTGGTTTCCAATAGACTCCCCCATGAAAACTCACCTATTCTAGTTAGAGTACCTCTAAATATGCCCTATACGTAAACTGTTGAACACGCCTTTACTAGCTATCCTCAAGCACTCATACCAATGTCATATCAAGAATCAAATATGCTTGTAAAACGAAAGGGCCTCATAGAGGACAACTTTATACAAATGCAACAAGCATATCAAACCTATTTGAATCTAGCATATAATTTTAATACCATGGCCATGTCAAACACTCTACTCATAGAGTTATCTCCTTCAATAAGAGTGATAATTGAGGTTAAAGGTCAAGATAATTTGGGTATAGACCCATCTACACTAACCACTTAAGTCAGTGACATGTATAATGTCCCATCTATTGAAGATGTGAGTGCACCTTCTATCTAAAATAGATAATGGATAACATGAAAGTGTCTTCCAATCCAGGCATAGTGGTTTAAATACACCAACAAATAGTCCACAAAAACAAGTGCCTTTATCCAAAACCATAAGTGGTTCACAATAGTAGAGGGTAGGAACTCCTACATCCGAACCATAATAGGTTACTTCTAATCCTCAACTAGCTGCTTCATCAAGCACACAACCACATGGATTAAATAACCAAGTGTTGACTAGTGCTTTGCCTAAAAAACAAGTGATGAATGCTACCTTTCCTCAACAGGTAATGACTAACATTCCAAAATAATAGGCATAATCTAATCTACCACCAAAATATAGGCAGAACACTATGCCACCTCAATAGGGTTCAACAAATGTTCTACCTCAATAGGTAGTGACAAACGTACCTCTATAGTCACAGACCAATGTGACTTTACAATTATGAATGTTTTCTAATCAATAATGTGTATATATTGGTCAAATACATATGTCAAACACATAACCAACATCTAGCTCACAAAATGTTTTTACACAATAAAGAGGTGCCACTATCTAAAAAGTACTAATTAGGAAGCAATTTCCTTTTAATTAGCATGTGCCACAGATCCAAAGATAGGGCCTTTGTCTACAACAAGTTCCCCTTATTCATTTAGGTTTGACTAGTTGAAAGTAAGTGTGTACTCGACCTTAGTAGGCACAATATTTTACCTAAAGCCATGTCCTTCCACCTCAACTTTAATTCCCTCAAAACCAAGGCTATATATCGAATTTGAACCAAAATATAGCCTAACAATGCATGCAATTTCAAAAATTGCATCCTAATATGTGGATGCATATTCTCAGTCTGTTCACCTATTAAACCAACATTTTGAAACAAACCATACCTCCATTATACCCAAGTCAAGGTAATCCACCTTTGTCCACCCAAACACCACCTCATCCAAATGTACCATCCAATTGCTTGTCCCAATAACTACAACAAATAAAGGATGCAATTGCCTCCATTTAAGGAGGGAAATAGACCAAGAAATTTAAGTTAGATGACGTGTGTTCATACCATTATTCAATATGAAGTATCTCTAGATACCATTTCCTCTAGGTTATGAACCATCAAACTTTTATAAATACAAGCATAAAGGAGACCCTAAGGCCCATTTGATAGAGTTATTTTTCTCTTGCCAGCCAATGGCTTATACTGAAATTTACCTACTCCTTTTGTTTCCTTGAAGTCTATTAGGATAGGCTTTGGAGTGGTTCCTCAAATTACCAAAGAATTTGGTATATGATTTTGATGACCTCATAAACAAATTTGTACACCATTTATCCTATAATATTGAGCATGATATTTCATTAGTAGATTTGACTTAGACCAAGAAGAAAGCTAGTGAGAGCTTTGAAAGCTATCTACCAAGATGGAGAGTACTTGCTAGTTACTTCACCCATAACTTACCAAATAAATAATTAGCCCCTATGTTTACTAAAAATTTATACAAGATATCTTATCATCTTGAGCTTCAATGTGTGTATAATTTGTAAGAGAACATTGATAAAGGTTTACAAATTAAAAAGGCCCTTATTAACAAAGGGATTATCAATTTAACCTCCTCAAACCTGAACCAAAACCAAAACCAAGGTACAGGCCCAAGTCAAAAACATAAACATGTCTAAATGCAAGCATTAACACCTACTCAAGCTAGTAATTATGTGTAATCCAAGCAATATAATTGCAATAATAATGCTATTGGAAATGGATTAATTTAGTCATGCCACATCCAAATGGTACAAACACCACTTACTTATCCTACGTTGCAAATATAGCTTACTCCTCATTAGCAGTCTATTTAACAAGCACAACCTTCATAATAATCTAGACTAGATATTCAAATGTAACAACCACCACCTTTGAAAACTCCTCCAAGAATAAGACCCATTCCTTGAGTTTTCAATGACCTTAGTGAACCTATCAAAACAGTGTTTCACAAGCTAGTCATAACTAATATGATTAGTTGGCCAATTCTTAAGCACTATCCTAAGGGTATTCCATACCCAGATTGGTATAAAAAACATGATTTATTTAAATACCATCATGTTCATGGACATAATATATGTCATTGTGTGTAGTTAAATCACCTCATTAAAAATATGATGAAAAATGGGGAGATTACATTGGATAATAGAGCATTTATGTCCAATTAGAACCTGGGTATCTACCAAAACCCTTTTCTACAATATAACAATAATAATCACCACCAACAATAATGAAGTCTAGAATAACAATAATAACAATATCAACAACCACCATAAAAATATCAACAACAATAACAACATCAACCGAATGGGAGGAACCAAGGTCAAAGTGATCCCTACAACCAATAGACTTACCATGCATTTGCACATAACTATAACAAAGTTGTAGGTGATATTGCGAGAGGTTGTATTTTAATCATCGCCATTATTCCTAGACCAAGTGCTAATAGACTAGGACCATTGTTAAACAATAGCAATCAACCCACCTATGTCAATAATCCTTCCTTGACCTGGGACCATAATTAAGCATAATAACAACCATGGATTACTATTTCAAGACCTTATATCGATAAATCATCATTGCCCTGTGACCATAACCAAGTGCACTAGTAATTGAGACTTATCCTATCTGGCCCATATCCATCATCATCAAGTTATAATGGTCATGTATCCAATTCTGATTATGCACTCATAACTCAGAGGTCTAATATTACCATCCCAATCCCATAACCTGCACCCAACGACCAATCCAACCCACTGTGCTATCTAGGAATAAGCTATTTTCCATTATTAAGGAAAAACCATATAATATTATGGAATAACTTCATAAGATGCCCACACAAATCTCCATTCTAGATTTATTGTTTATGTCTACTATCCACAAGAACATCCTAACAAAAATCCTAGGTCAATCCCAAGTTCCCAACAACATAACCACAAATAAATTCCAAGCTTTGGTTAGACATATAACCCCAGTCCAATAGTTGACCTTTGACCAAAGCCATATGTTGTCCCTTGGCTCTCTCCATAACAATCCCCTATACATTGAAGATGTCACAACATAGAACAAAGTAAAATGTTTCCTCATAGATAATGGATCTAGCCTAAATATTGTGTTCTTAAAGCTCATCAAGCATCTTAGATATACAACAACTGATCTATAGCCAGAAATAATCAATATCAAAGCCAACGATAATGAAGAACATGAATTACAAGGCACCATAATATTGATAGTTATCATTGGACCCTTGACCCATAATACACTTTTCCATGTGTTAGACCTAGATTTATCATACAATTTTCTCTTGGATAAACCTTGGATACATGAAATTCATGCAATCCATTCAATGTTGCACTAGTTTCTCAAGTTCTCACACTCAGGCATGGAGACCATTATCGATGGATATTTGTATCCCTATGAACATTAAAAATATTTGGAGGCTGAGTATGAAAGTTATAACTACTACTTTGGCCTAGACCCAGTACCCAAGAAGGATAACAACAAAGAAAAACTTGTCAAATTACTAGAGGCAAATTGTATAGACTCAGATAGTCTTGACTTATATTCACATATGCCTCCTTTTGAAATGTCTAATCATTTTGCCATCTTAACCAAAGGTGCAATAGAGTATTTGACCCATAACACATTCTATATTACTAAAATTCCATAGAACCCCAAGTCCTATGGAAGACCTAAAGCTATGACACCTTGCACGAAATGACAAAAAAAAGTAAAAGACAAGCTTCATAATCCAACACCTATTATTTTCACAATGACCACTAGCTAAGAAGTAGACCCACTTGCCAATGATGAATCTTGATTATACAATGATAATTTGGTTGATTTCTACAAAAATGCCAAATATCCTATCCCTAATAGGATTATGGATAACCAAGAATATGAACATGGAGGCCTCAGGCCAAATTAATAGGGTACTCTTGAGCTAATTTCTATAACTTGGTATAAAAGAACTTATGGTATTAGATTTAAACAACCTATGGGTGACCACACGTATCTTATTCATGTTTCAATGCCAACATCTAATGATGATGATGCCAATAGTGAAACAAAGTCTAATTATAGCATTTATGAAGACTTTGTTAATACCAACCTACTTGACTTGCATACCATGTGTACCATCACCCTAGTAATCTGACATAACCTACTTCCTCTTTATCACCCTAAACTTATACTGTGGGACCAACAAGAATCCACAATACCTATTGGCCATTTTTGGTGCACATACCAAAATTTTGACAATTTGAAGAAAATAGATATAACTTAGGAATAAAAATGGCAAAGTATTTAGACTTCAACTTTCTGAGGGCACAATGCAAATTGGGTTTCCAATGGTGCTTGACTTGTAAATGTTTTATAAGTAGAATTAATTCAAGTTTATGAACTTGAATTACTCATGTATAGTGCATATTAGACTCTCCAGAGTGAATGACTTTGAGTTCACTTAAGTGTATGACTTCGGGTTTTTGAAGTTGAAAGACTTAAATTACTTTATAAGTAGTCAGTAGTGAGAACTCTGAAGTAAGTAGTGGGGCTTGGAAAACCTGATTCAGTCTTGGATAGTGTATTTTAGGTTCTCTTTCATATAAGTCTTTGGGTTCTTCAAGGTGAATTGCTTTAATTGATTTATAAGTAATCAACATTCCAAACCCCAAAGTTAGAAGCCATGACAAGCCTGATTTTGGTCTTAAATAATAGTCTTAGGGTTCTCCAAGGTACAAGTCTTCTCCAAGGGTCATTTCGAAAAGAAGGTGGCCTAGGCACAAATCCTAAAGGACTCTTTCATAAATAGAAGTGCTCCTCTTCAAAAAACCTGAAGGACGTTTTGCACATTTCCAAAGGTCATTTTCAAATTCTTCAATGGACCACTTCTTAACAATATTTTTGAGGGGCACTTATCAAAAGCTCGGTGGGGCATTTCCTTTTTTCCTGAAAAAAAACTTGAATGTACCAATTCATAAGTCTGAAAGGCCTTTTCTCAACTAAAAGGGATATTTAGGAAATCTGAAGGGCTTTACGTAAATTTCAAAGGGGTCAAATGTAAAAAACTGACTGGGGTAGTCCAAGTTATAGTAAAGAACATGCCAAACCTTAAATGCAAAGGTTGAATCGCTCATACTTGGTAACGACATACAACTATCACAGACTTGGTTCTCTCAACTCTAAAAAGGGAAGATTTGAATGCATGAGGGGCTTAAAGAGATTTGCAGTGATCTTGGATGGTTCATTTCATGATCAAGGTAGTTACATGCTTTGAATTGAAAGAGCTCAAGGACAAAAGTGGTGGTTTCAACCATTTATGACCCCCCTCTCCATTTTCTCATGCAACCCTTTTCTTTCTCTTTTCCTTTTCTATATGTATCAGATGCTTTATATTTTGTAAAGGGTTCCCATTTTTGAGATTTTTTCATCTTTTTGGGAGACAAACATTCATTGAGATACTACAAAGTATGCTCTCCTTGATTAGGCTTGCCCCTATCAACTCTATTGTAAAATCCACCTCTTGATGTAATAAGATGATTTCTTTGCCTATCTCTTGTCATTGATTAATGCCTTAGTATGTTTGTGCTTGGTGGATTCATGAAGGAGATTCTTCCTAGTCTATTAGCCTTTTGCTTGCCTCTTTAATGTATTTTCAAGCTCTTACAGGTCTAGATTAGTGTTCTACCTAAACCTCTTCCAGTTTGTTAACTTGATCTCGAGATTATGTAAGCCATAGTTGTCTTATGACTGATCTATTGTGGGTTCAAGCATAAATGAATGTCCATTTAACTTTGGTACATTTCTTGGTTAGCTTTCTTAAGAGTCCTTATCCCCTTTCTAACCCTTTTCCCTATGAATCATTAGTTTAACATTAGTTTAGGTGAGCATCAAAGAGGAAGCCAACCTTCTCCAGAGGTTCAACCTCACTATAGGATACCCATAGCCTGAGGTTGTCCCAATGCTTATAGCTAGTAGTGAGAGAGCCTAAAAAACTCTCCCACAAAGGGTACAATTCTAGCCTACAATAGTTTCTGGCACGCCCGATGGGACCAAGGTCCAAAGTAGTAGAAGGATTTTTGGTGTTTTTCTTTTGCATATCAGCCTTTGGAGGCATTCAACAAACATCAATGGTGACTCTGAGCATTTATAAATTGGTTTAAAGTAGCCCAAGCACCTAATCATCATTATCTAAAGATGAATATCTTGGTCTATCTTTCCTCTGATCAGCTTGTGGAAACAAGTAGTTAACACCAATGGCAATTCCAAATCAAAGCTTCTGGTTATGAGTAGACTAGGTATTTCTCATTGTAGATTTTTAAATAGATCCTGCACCTCATTCGATATATGAGGCTAATATGAATAGCTATGGTGGATATCTTTATTATCCATCTCTTTATCAATAACCTTGGCAAGTTCTTCATAATCCATATGAGCTTCATCCACCCTATCAAAGCTATGAGGAACCTTGGCAAGTTCCTCATGATCCATTTATATAATAATATTACCTTGGTACTTCTTATTGACAACAAGCCTATCATAATGCTGCTCCTCATCTGCCCTATCATGATCCATCCATATAAGTATTGAAGCAAACTTTAATAATAAGCCTTAACAAGCATACTCTAGAAGTGTGCTCACATAAATTTTATGGTCAAGACGTTCCTACTCACCAGATATTGCAACAAATAAAAGTAGAATGGGACCTTGTTGAGAGAGCAAAATGGAACAATTTCATAGGTGATATGTTGGATATAGGCGGTTACATTCAGAGCATTGAGGATAAACTAGAAAGACTTGAGGAACAACATGGGAAACCTCACCAACCTTTTATGCCTACCTATGTGCCACCTCAGTCTTCTTATTTGCCATCCATTCCTCCTCACTAGACCATTCCAAGTGCTCCTTTGAGTTTTTAAAGTTCTTCATATGTTTCTCAGACTTTCACTTCCTAGAATTTAGTTTTGGAGAACCACCAAAAAGAAAAATGAATTGTTGTGGAAGAAATTAATATTGAGATTCAAGACTCCTTTCTTCCTCAAAAAATCCTTATGAAGTCCTTTAAGGTTCCAAGCTGGAATCAAGTGGTGAAGTCATGGGGTGAGAAAAATGAAACAAATCTAGATTTGAGGATCCAAGTTAAGGAAGAATCTGAACCTCTACAAACATCCCTCATCCCAATTAAATAGCCCTCTTGTGTTCTTGATCACCTTAAAGAGGAGCTATTTCAAGAGAATATAACAAAGAAAATCAAAGAGCTGGAGATGAGGACAAAGAATCAAGAAGAGAAGTAGAAGCGTAAGACTAAAGGAGAAATTTTAGTTTTCCCATCTTGGAACCAAGTCATGCAGTCAAGCGGACCTAAAGATACTTAATCCCCACCCCTCCCTCCTCAACAATCTAAGCCTCTATCTTTTCCATCTTGGAAATCCATTCAAAGTGGTATGAAAAATGAGGTGGAGGTTGTGATTCTTGAAGTTAGACAAGAGACCTTATAACCTTCAGTTCTTTCCCCTCAAAATCTTAGAGCCTTTCTTTCATGGAGAGCCATCCAAAAACCAAAGTATAAAGAAGAGGAGGTGAAGGTGATCCAATTAAAACAAATTTAGTAACCTATGGTAACTTCCTTGAACCTTTCTCACCTTTTTGAGTATTTTCAAGGATCTGTTATGCCACTCCTTGAGAAGGAGACTCTTCTCTATGAAGCAAACCAAGAAGACGCATCCAAAAAGTTTGATAAAGAAGATGTCATGAGTAACTATGAGGAAGAAATCACCATAGAGACCCCCCTTGGTGAAAAAAAGATCAACTCAAACTTCTTGAATGAAGGAAAGCTTATTGAAGACTCTTTTGTAGTTGTGCATAAATTAGAGTGCACCATTGAGGATTTAAAGCTACCACCTTATGTTGAAAATAAGGGGGTCAAGGCTGTCACTTACTTGAATGAATTATCATGTTATAAAAAGGGTGAGGATATGAATGAAATAGATGATCAAATTGATGAACTTATGGAGCAAATAGAGGTTACCAATAACTCAAAAGCCTCATTTGAGATCTTGAGAGCTGGATATGTTCTTCTCCAAGGCAATTATGACCTGGTTGTAGCCAAGGAGGACAACCTTGTCAAACAAATCAAAGGGGATGGAGTGGGTATCCTTTCAGCTCTACCACCTCAAGATTCCATTACAGATAGGGACTTGTTTTAGAACTTCAGAATGGGCTATCAGTTCCTTGATGAGCCCCAAAAACATGAAATAAAGAACAAGCCTAGTCCTACTGAGGACACCATAAAAATAAAAGAGTTATGCCTTATTGAACCACTATTAGAGGTTATAGTTATAATTTGAGACTGTATGGATTCACATAGCTAACCTATTTGGAGCTGCTTGGTTCTCATTGAGCATGATGACAAAGAAGCTGACAGTTGCAACAAAGAAGAGATAGGCATCAATACCAGGGGTTAAGAATTTGCATGCCTTATTCAATCTCTTATCTCATGATGCAAGAAGAGTATCAAACTTTCATTTTGATCTAGGATGAAAGGTACACATAGTTTTAGGGTGTATATATTATATTAGTCTTGTTCAAATTCCTCCAAGTGTTGTTTTTGGCACATTTATTTATTGTCTTTGTTTTCATTTTAGGTTAGTTTCCTTTCAATGAGTACCTTGGGCACTTTTTTTAATTTTTCCTTATTGCTTCAAGAGGAGGTTCTAGAAAGGGTCAACCTTATTGAACCAGAGTAGTGACTCCATGCCCAATGGACTAGACAAGACAACATGAGCTGGGTTCTCAATCATAGTAGGCATGCTTCCCTATGATTCACCAAAAATGTTGGCCATTTTTGGCCCACATACCAAAATTTTGTTAGTTTGAAGAAAATGAACATAACTCAGGAAGAAAAATGGCAAAGTATTTAGACTTTGAGTTTCTAAAGGCACAGTGCAAATCAAGTTTCCAACAGTGCTTGACTTCTAAATGTTTTATAAGTAGAAGTAATCTAGGTTTACGAACCTAAATTACTCATGGACAATGTAGATCAGATTCTCTAAGGTGAACAACTTCAGGTTCTCTTAAGTGCACGACTTCAGGTTTTCAAGGTTAAAAGACCTAAATTACTTTATAAGTAGCAGCAGTGAGAAATTCGAAGTAAGTAGTGGGGCTTATAAAACCCAATTTAGTCTTGGATAGTATATTTTGGGTTCTCTTTCATAAAAGTCTTTGGGTTCTCCAAGGTGAATTGCTTAAATTAATTTATAAGTAATCAACATTCCAAACCCTAAAGTAAGAAGACACGACACGCCTGATTTGGTCCTTAACAATAGTCTTAGGGTTCTCCAAGGGACAAGTCTTCTCCAAGGGTCATTTTTGAAAGAAGGTGGCCTAGGCACAAATCTTGAAGGACTCTTTCATAAATATAAGTGGTCCTCTTCAAAAAACCTGAAGGACCTTCTCCACATTTACAAAGGTCATTTTAAAATTCTCCAATAAGCCACTTCTTCAACAATCTTTCTGAGGGGCACTTATTAAAAGCGCAAGGGGGCATTTCCATTTTTCTTGAAGGTACCAGTTCATAAGTCCAAAGGGCCTTTTCTTGGCTAAAAGGGATAGTCAAGAAATCCAAAGGGCTTTACATAAATTTTGAAGGGGTTGTAAAAAATTAACTGGGGTAGTCTATGTTGTATTAAATAACATGCCAAGCCTTAAATGCAAAAGTTGAATTGCTCACACTTGGTAGTGACATGCAACTACCACGAACATAGCTCTCTTAGCTCCAAAAAGGGAAGATTTGAATACATGAGGGGCTCGAGGAGATTTGCAATAATCTTAGATGATTCAATTCATGGTCAAGGTAGTTGTATGCTTTAAATGCAAAGAGCTCAAGGACAATAGTGGTGGTTGCAACCATTTATGACCCCCCTCTCCATTTTCTCATGCAAGCCTTTTCTTTTTCTATATGTATTAGATGCTTTCCATTTTGTAAAGGGTTCCCAGTTTTTAGACTTTTTCATCTTTTTGGGAGACAGACATTCATTGAGATACTGCAAAGTATACTCCACTTGATTAGGCTCACCCCTATCAAGTCTATTATAAGAACTACCTCTTGATGTAATAAGATGATTTCTTTGCTTATCTCTTTTCATCGATCAGTGCCTTAGTATGTTTGAGCTTGGTGGATTCATGAAGGAGATTCTTCCTAGTCTATCAACCTTTTGCTTGCCTCTTTAATGTATTTTCAAGCTCTTGCAAGTTTGGATTAGTGTTCTATCTGAATCTCTTCTAGTGTGTTAACCTGATCTCGAGATTGTGTAAGCCATAGTTGTCTTATAACTAATCTAGTGTGGGTTCAAGTATAGATGAGTGTCCATTTTAATTTGGTGCATCACCTGGTTCACTTTCTTAGGAGCCCTTATCCCATTTCTAACCCTTTTCCCTATGACTCATTAGTTTAACATTAGTTTAGGTGAGCATCAAAGAGGAAGCTGGTCTTCTCTAGAGGTTTAACCTCACTACAGGATACCCACTACTTGAGGTTGTCCTAACGCTTCTAGTTAGGAGTGAGAGAGCCTAAAAAACTCTCCCACAAAGGGTGCAATTCTATCCTAGAATAGTACTTGTAGATGATTTTGATAATGATGAGGCCTTTTGTGATTTTCTAGGCCTAAGAAATAATGTTCCTTTAGGAGACCACAAACAAGCGTTCTTTATCAAACTAGATCTAGCAGCCTATTTTGGACAATGGACGAACACCATTAGCCAAAAACAAAAGAATAAAAAATTGAGGTCCAAAGTGAAAGCCTCTTTAAGCCATTTTTAGACTAGGGTAAAGGTAAAGAGAAAGGCCAGTATTTTGGTGAAAACTTGTTTTAGGTGCCATTAGATGGTTGTGTTCACCTTTCCTCAAATGAATCTTAGGAGACCACCAATGATGAACTTGCCTTTGGGTCCAAGTTTAGTTCATAAGAACAACATGCCTTTGATTGAATTGCCCAAAAATTTCCTACATTATTTGTGACATGGCCATCATTGCCATTAGGAGATTCAGATTCATCATGTTTAGGAGAGATTTAAGAACCAGTCCAACCAAATGACTTTGTAGTATTAGGCCAATTTACATCATTTCCAACCATTATGGAAGATGGCTCAACTCTCCTCATATAATATAGTACAAAATTTAATATCAGGACTCTAGATGACCTGAAGAGGATCAATTTAGGTGCATCACTCATTAAGGAGGAACATGAAGTTTTTACACCCTTTTGAGGGAATTTGTTGACATATTTTGATGGGCCTATTCAAACATGCTAGGTTTGGAACCTAACCTAATTTTACACTATCTTATTATGCATCCTGATGCCAAAATTGTGAAGTAGAAATTGTGCAAGATGTATCCTTGTATTGCTATACTAGTAATGAAAAAGTTTGAAAAACTCTTAGAATTGAGATGTATCCAACTAATTGACTATTCAAAGTGAATCTTAAATGTTGTGCCTATTAGTAAGAATCCAAAAAGAATCATAATCTAAATTGATTTTAGAGACATAAACAAGGCCTACCCTAGGGATGACTTTCCTCTACCAAATATTGACATAATAGTCGACTCCACAATGGGGTATGAAATGCTTTCACTCATGGATGGATTTTTAAGGTACAATTATATTAAGATCACACTATAATACCAACACAAGATAATGTTAACCACTGCTTTGGGAATGTTTTATTATTAGGCTATGTCATTCAAACTCAAGAATGTTGGGGCCACATACCAAAGAGCCATGACCTTCATATTTCAAGATATGATGAATGATATTGTTGAAGACTATGTGAATGACATATTGGGTAAATCAAAGACCCATGCTACTCATCCAACTGTGCTACAAATAATATTTGAGAGGATTCATGAATACAAGGTTAGACTTACTCTCAAGAAGTGCATCTTTGGTGTCACTTCATGCAAATTATTAGGTTTTATTGTCTCTCACCAAGGCATTAAAGTTGATCTTGCCAAAGTACAAGCCTTTATTGACATGTCACCACCTTCTAATTTGAAGTAGCTCCAAAGTTTATAGGGCAAAATATAGCCTATAAAATGCTTCATTTCATAGTTGGCTGACAAATGCCACCCCTTCTATCATTTACTGAAGGAAGGTATTACATTTCTTTGAGATAAAGACTGCTAAAAATCCTTTCAACACTTAAAGGATTATCTTGCCAATCTACCTATTTTATTACCACCAATGCCAAGAAATCCATTTCTACTATACCTATCTACCACAGATAAAGCCCTAAGGGCACTTCTAGCTCAACATGTAAATAATGGAAAAAAGTATGTCATGCACTATCTAAGCCATACACTGGTCATATATGAACACAACTTTATGCCAATAGAAAAAGCTTGTTTAACTATGGTTTTTAGAACCCATAATTTGTGGCATTACATGCTTAACAACACGACCATAATTGTGAACATAGGATTACAATAAGGGGAGATTAGTATTGTATTAGTGAATGAAATCAAAATCAAATAAAACACAATAAATGCTAACACCTTAAGCCTTTCTCAAAGGGGGAGCTTAGTGAAGAAAAATAAATGAATAAAGCATAAATAAAATTCAAGAAATACATATTCCTTTCCTTCTTTGATACTTCAAGAGTGTTCTTTAATTGCCTTGCTTGGTTTGTGCTCATGAAGTCTTCATCAAAGGAGACTTGGTTATCTCCTCTTCTCCTTGGCATCTTGTGGCTTGTAGCTTGGCTTGGCTCAATAATTTGGCATTATAACACTAATTTGCATGAGGCTCTAAAGTCAATTTGGCATGGTAACTTTGCATTATCAAAGCTTCTTGAAGATATTTGAGCATAATAAATTTGCACCAAAATAGCTTAGAAATGATGTTTATGGCCTCTCTATTTATATAATTTTGGAATGGTTTGAGGATCAACTTGAAACGTCCCTCTCAAGATTGAGATGTGCGGCTAAGGACAAATATAAATATTAAATTCATTCTACAAATTATCCATTAATATTTGGGATAGAGGGGCATTGAATAGGCATGGAAGGGCTTTGATGAGGCATGGGAGGCATGAATCTTGATGTTTTTGGCATTTATTGTCTAAGGATGTCTTCCTAAGAAATGAGGTCACCTGATGATCCAGATATTCAATATTCATTTCTAAAAACAAGTATTCAACAATTTTACATGGAATTATTAATTAATCTCTAATTTAGTTTAATTAGATCTTAAGCATGATTAAACACTTTGTGCACAAATTACTCAAATTGATTAGAATGCCATGTTATTGGTCCAAAATTTGACTGGATTAGAATTAGAATGTTATGTTAGATGTGTTGGATCCATTATCCCATTTAGGACATTTTCAACATAAAATAAGAAAGGCACGTGTCTCATGAAATATATTTAATAGAAAAGAGCAATCTAAAGCACCTAGGTGTAAAATTGGCATTTTGACTCGAAATAATTTGTTCAATGTTAGCTGGCCCATAAATTGCATTGTCCCATTTAGGGATACCCTAGCCAAAATTGGCACTTGAATATATCAATTTCAAATTTTTAAATGTGTTTTAGTGTTTTTAGGCCAAATTGTGCATTTTAGGTGGAAATTGGTCAAAAGCCTGGTTAAAAGTTATCGGTGTCCAGATTTAGGTGTCTACAGCTTAACGCTATTTGGGAAGATGTTACAAATCATAGGCAAAGCAATGTATTCTCAAATAATGAGAGATGGCCTATATGCCAAAAAGAAGATGATGAATGAATAATAAAGCTCCAAATGGTTTTGGGAAGCCTATGATGATGCCCCCTTGAGGGAGTGGCCATTACATTTATTGATGGATGGTCCCTAAAAAAGATGCAAGAAGAAAGGTGGAATTAACCCATGGTTAAGATTAATCGAAATGATAAAATGCTTCCATGTATTGATTTAAAAATGATGTTGATTTGCGCAAAGATGGTTATAATTAGGAATAAAAGTAAAAAATAATGATTTGCCCATAGGCGGTTATAATCATTAAAATGACTTGGATTTTTTAAAGATGATGGTGCCCTAGGTAGGGATGATTAACAAGTATAACTTGAAGATATAACTTGGAATACATATTAAATATGAGCAGATGTAAAGTGAGGAAAGAGTTAAAAAGAAGAATAAGATTGATCAGTGTGAAAAGATTCAGTTATACTTGCTAATGAGGAAATGCTCATCTTGATTAGCAATGATACAACTAGAATGGTCAATAGGTTGATTCGATCAAGATGGGTGGAAGGATTTGCCAATGTGCCAGGGAGAAACTTCTATGGCTCTATTAATTATAGATCTTATTGAAGCTAATTTTTTTTGTAGCATGTGATGGTAGGCATCATGATAGAACACCATAAAAACTATCATAAAATATGCATAAGGATTGAATCTCAATCCAATTAACACTTGAAAACAATGCACCAATGATAAAAACCATGAAGACAATGTTAATGTATGAATATGGATGGACTAAAAAATAATGTGCTTGAGGAATCACCCAATAAATGCATATAGATCAATTCAAGGTAACAGTGCTGAAAACAAACAAATAGGTAAGCGAATAAATAAATAAACAAATAGAAAAACAAACAAACAAATAAATAACCTAAAATAAATAAATAAACAGAAAGCTTGAAAACAAAAGCAAAAGAAAACATCTTAACAATGACCATGCCCCAATAAGACAGATTGAGGATAACTGACTTGGCTTAGATAAGACAAATGTTTTTGTATTTTGAAATATTATGAATGTTTTTGGAATTTTGAGGTATCTTAACTCTTTAGAGAATGATAAGATACCTACTACAAAATGGTGAGAGCGTTTGGCTTAAGTTGCTCACAAACTGATGAGAGTGTATGGAAAGGGGGATTGAGGTGACCTTAACATGAATTAAGAATGACCCACATAGTCCTAAAATGACCTCAAGTCATAGTAGTTCCCATCCACACAAAAGGTAGGGAAAAACCAACTAGGTCCCAATGAGTTCTCAAATAAGGCAAATGGCCAATCAAATGAAAATAGTAATGGTAAGGTGATGTGGCAATGGATGATAAACAAGTGTTGCCCTTAGTTTTCCCATAGGTGATTATAACTAGGATACAACGACATAGGTGAATGATACTAATTTGCCCATAGGTGGTTATAATTAGTAACAAGATTGGTAAAACATTGATTTGCCCATAAGCGGTTATAATTAGGCTTACATAAACAAACTTGATATAAGATAGAAACTAAAAGATATCTTGCCAGATTAACTATCACACTAATTTCATAGACTGTCATTGTAAACACAGATTTGATTGATTATTGAAACTTGAGTGGAATCCCCTCGTAAAAGGTGTAGGAAGAACCAAATGAACTAAGATCATATTAGGATTGGGTGGGATGACTAAAAATAGGCTTTGGTCTAGATAGTAATGGTATGGTAGGATGGTATGGTTTTGCTTAGGATAATGATGGTTTGATAAATTGGATAAAATGGTAAGAGGGTTGCCCCCAAGTTGTAAGGTTAATGGCAGAATATGAGACACTGGCACAAGGATATGTAACAATGGTCAATGATATGGAAATTAAATGGTATGGTACATATTTTTGACCTGGGTTTGTTAAATGACATATGATTCTATTGTTCCTATCGAAGTCAAGATGCATGTCTTGATCAACAAATGATACAAAAAAAAAATTAATCACGTTAATTTGTTACCCCACACCTCATTTGATAATTACTCTATCAAGAATGGCATGCATATTTGGTTGCTAAGAACGCTTTTGTGATCTTCATTGGTCACTGATTATGATTCCTTCAAGTGTCAAAACAAGGTATCTTTGTAGCCTCTACAAAGGAAAGTGCAGTTGTGGATGGTAAATAGGGACAAATAATGGATGGTAGGTTTGTTTGTGAAATGGAATGATAGATGATAATGGAATGTGAAATGGTTGGGAAACAAATGAAGATTGAGACATTCAGTCACACATAATGTTACTAATGTCAGATTCGACATAACTTGGTTGTGGTAGGGCTAAAGATTTGTTCTCTCAATAGGAGCCCCAGATTTTTCTATTGTTTGATCTTGAGAGTAGCTACCATTTGATTACGCTATAGAGTGGAAGCTATTTTGATTTGATCTTTGATATCATTTTCATCAAGCAATGAAGAAATTTTGTGGTAAGCTATTAGTGCCTTGAAGAGGGTTTCACCAATGAATTTGTTTTGATTGTCTCATAACACCTTTGAGAAGGTTTCACTAATAAACACTAGATTTTAACTTTGATTTTCTTTTAGCGCTTCTGAAAAAGTTTCACTAAAAGATGTTGAGTTTGAACTTTGCTTGTCCCTTAGTGCCTTTGAAAAGGTTTCATTAGGATAATGTTCATTGTTTGCATGAATGCGATCTTGACCTCCTTGCTCTTCTTCAACTGCTATGTCACCATGGATTTAGTTCAATAAAGTGTGATTCTATGATCCCAATCAACACTTGTGAGAGATGGAATTTCAATAATATGACTATGTCGATTAATGGTAATGGCCTATGGAATGATAATGAAATGGGGAGAGGTTACATAATCCTTGTATAAGATACTAGGATAAATTGTGTCGAAGCTGAAGTACTCATCCTCAAAAAATTTATAAGGATCACAAATGTATTCAAATTGATCTTAAAGGCAAGAATAACCAATGTTATAACAATCATGAACATATTCTATATCTGAATATGATTCTAACTCAATGGACTCTAAATCTGATGTTGAGATTAATGTTAATTCTAATTCTGATGTTAAATCTAATGTCAGTTCAATAATAGAAATTGACTCTAAATCTGATTCTTCATCTGATGGATACTTTGTTATAATGATGTGTTGTTGAATTCTTGGTATTGGATAAGTAACAACCTATAACAACATGATGGGCTCCATAAAGACTAGTTTGTCAAAGTGAGACTCCTCTAAGATGGGAAAAAGGTCAAGAGACAACTCTTTAGAGATTGGATTGTCAATAGGAGGTTCTTAACAAATAGGCATTTGTTTAAGGTAATGATTTGCCTAAAGGTGGTTATAATCATTAAGAAGTGACTCAACAAAGACTGGCTCATCATAATGAGAGTTATCAACAATAGGTATAGGATTAAAAGGTAATTCATCACAAGTTGACTTATCAAAAATGGTTGGTTCAATAAAAACATCTTGGATTGGTTGGTTATTTTGGCCTTGGTTTCCAATGAGTTGGAAAATACTAGTTTTGAACACAACTTAGTCTTTGAATGATTGGATTGGTTAAAGTTTGGATGGGATTGGTAATGGAGGAGGAATGGCCTATGGTTGGATAATGGTAGGGCATCGAGGAGCATGATTACTCACATGAGCCAAAGGACAAAGTCTTGAGATGGTAACGATAGGGTGGTGTGGAGCTTGATTGCTTGCATAAGTCAAAGGACTAGGTCCTAGAAGGATAAAAGGGTGTTATGGAGCCTAGTTGTTTGCATAAGCCAAAGGATGAGGTCTTGGTATAGAAATGGTTAGATGTTGTGGAGATTGGTTGCTCACACAAGCTAAAGCATGAGGTCTAGGAATGGAAATGGTATTCCTTGGATATCGTAGAGTTTGATAGCTTGTAAAATCCAAAGGAGGTTTAGGGGTAGTCGATGATCGGATAATAAAAGGATGTCATGGAAATTGATTGCTTGCACAAGCCAAATCATCTAAGTCCTCCTGATAAACCATATCATTCCAATCTTGAGTTGGATCATAAGCTAGTTCTTGACTATTTTTCATGTAATAATTACCGTAAAGAGGGTATGGATTTACATCCCAAACAATATTATCTGTAGTTGGGTCTTCAAATTCCTCCTCACAAGCCTCTTTATACCAATCAAGGTCTTGATTTGGATTTTGACTATGTTCCCCATATGGAGTATTGTAGGGAGAATAATAAAACTCTTTAGAAAATCTTTCTCTGGAGGGGTTCCTAGTGGGATTTTGTGCAGCCATTCTATCATGAGTTGGATTGTACATGACTCCACCATAAGTGTAGCTAGACATATCCACATAAATTATGAAAGCTCTGAAACAAAAAGGCTTAGAGTTTTGGAAACTCTGAAAAACTATGTTTAAAGGACAAATGTTTCAAACTTGGTCTAACTTGGTCGAAGGTAGAGTTGTATCTTCAATGTGGTCTAAAAGTGGAGCTGTATCTCTAAAATTATTTGTGTTAAGATTTGGCATAAAATAGTCTAGCATAATATGTTATACGCACAAAAGGTCAAGCATCTGAATTAAAATTAACATGTTAAAAGTATAGGTTAAAGTGTTTCAAACAAGGTCTAAAATAGGAAAGGAAAAAGTTGAGTTGCTAGGTCTTTTGTCCAAATGTGGAGTCGAAAGCTAGGCTCAAACAAACAGATTATGGTAGGACTTTTGGCCAAATGACATCAAAATCCAGACTTGAAACAAAGGCATGATGTGATTGGATTTAATCTAACAAGTTTAGAAACAACTTTGACATAGACCCAACAAACAGAATCAAACATAAACATGATCAATTGGCATAAGGCATAAGACAAAAGGCTTTTAGAGAAAGACTATGTTTTCCCAAATAAAGGCATGAACAATGATGAGGATATGCACTGACAAAATAAATCATAAATAGTTTTCAAATTTGGGTAATCGATTAACCAAAGTTATGCAACCAAAAAGAGAAAGATCTCTGTATCAGCCCCACAAATTAAGGCCTAAATAGAAATCAATGTTTGAATCCAAACTTGACAAGGTTAATTGAAAACTCAACGTTAAAAAATAGGATTTGATCAAACAAGCTAGACAAAAGTGGACAATAAGATGATGTATAAACAAGGTCCAAATGGTATACATGACATGGTTTAAAACAAATGATTTTTGATATAATGGTAAACGAGTCTTGAAACAAACTAAGCAACCTAACGATGTAAGCATGTTCGAATGATGTGATCTATATTATGCTTCAAAAGACTTAAAGGAAAAAATGGTTTGACATGATTTGGGCAGCATAATGCTACCCTCTTCAACTCAAATACATGGTTTTGATATGGTTTATGAATAAACAAATAATTATTAGTCTCAAAACATACCAAGCAAAAAAAAAATGACCAAAATACACTAAGTATAATCATCCAAATCCTAGCAAGGGTATGGCAATGTGGAGTTGACTAAGAAAGCTTTCAAATGTTTCTAGGGGAATCAATTACATAATGACTTTTATGTCAAACAATGCAAAAGACAAGCATGGAATTTGGGTGATCACGGTATTGGCTAGTTGTAAAAAGGTCTAGTCCTTTTTATAACCATTACATCCTCATATTCACTGAGTGTAGTATGATGTCCAAATGTAGATACGTCCCATGTGTAACTTGTAAGGAGTAAGTGAAGTTAATGCCTGAAGATGAAACCCTGGGTCAAAGCTTCCCTAAAGAACTTGCGGGAGGTAATGACACCCCCCTCGCAAGCCAAGTTTGCATGAAATAAAAGACAAATAGAAAGACTTTAGGGTCATTTTCAAGGTCACCCAAACTTTGATGAGTCTTTGGGTAGTGCTTTAGATGACATTATTTATAGGCCTTGGACTAGGCTTTTTGCATTAGGAATGGCACTTTTGATTCTAAAGGTTCCCTAAAGGGGACAAATGGAAGAACATACATGCAACACCCCTCTGTTTGCTAAACAAAATTAGATCAAGAAACTATTGAATACCAAAAAACTTATAGAAAGACGAGTTCATTTTTAAGCACCAAATTCAAAAGATTGGGTGGTGTTCATTTGACCCCTTGTTCTTAGTTTAAAATTTGAATGAAAACCATAAAATTTGATTGATAAAAATTCAAAATATTGGGTGGTGTTCATTTGACCCCTTGTTCTTAGTTTAAAATTTGAATGAAAACCATAAAATTTGATTGAGAAATCACCCTAACAAGTTTTCATACACACCAAAAGAAAGATTTTCTTAGTTAATTTTGAGCATCTAAAGAGGTATCAAAAACATGTTTTATCAAATCTTTGGTTTGGTCCTGAAATGAAAAAGTTAGTATGCCCTTTAGCTTTGAAGCTAAATTCAGTTTGAAATAATGAACTTTGAAAAATGAAGTCTCAAGTTTTTTGCACAGTTTAATCCCGCTAATCCACAGAGCAATACCACAAGTTGTAGGACAATCTCAAAAATTTAAGAGTTATGGTATTGTAACCAACTGCTAATAGTTTGTCACAATACCATGACTCTTTTTGATGATCTTGTGAGTTACGGAATGATCCCACAACTTTAAGAGTTGCAGTATTGCAAACAATAATCATGCTACTTAGGGTCATAATCCCACTACTTGGGGTAAAATGAGGTTTTGTGAAAACATTATACACCGTTAGGCTAAATTAATGACATATTAAGAAAATTTAGAAAAAAACATATGGTTTTAAAAAAAAATCGTTGAAAACAGAGTCTGGATGACCCCAAATGAAGCTAAAAAGAATGGCTTGTTCTGCACACTACAATACCGTGACTCACAGTGATAATATCGTGAGTTTCAAGATAATCCTACCACTTTAAAATTAGTGGTATTATTTCTTAACCTACTAGAAATTAGATAATACCATGACTTGGTTTAACAACCTTTTGAGTTGCAAGTTAATCCCGTGACTACATAAGTAGCGGTATTGTCACTTAATCGCCAGTGGTTAGACAATACCGTGACTCAATTAGGTAACCCCGTGAGTTGAAGAACACTCATGTGATTGAGTGATTAGTATTATTGTCAAAACCTATATAGAAAGGCAAATTTAATCTAAAATAAAAATAGTTAAACACAATATTGTGACTCTGAATGATAATACCATGATTGTGTTTTGATATAATTGTGACTTATAGAAAAACATGTTTTACTTAATTTTTC
The DNA here is from genome assembly GCA_037957365.1 of Torreya grandis. Classification (NCBI taxonomy): domain Eukaryota; kingdom Viridiplantae; phylum Streptophyta; class Pinopsida; order Cupressales; family Taxaceae; genus Torreya; species Torreya grandis. The sequence continues at coordinate 286,861 of JARHVA010000993.1, forward strand.
ACTCTTTTTGGCTTCTTACTTCAAGATTCTATAAGGAAATAATTAGTATGTTGCTTGAAAGAGCTTTGTTATCATTTTTTTGAAGCTATTTGGTCCCACCAAGCGTTCCATTTGTGAATGTAAGATTGCAATAAGGGGAGATTAGTATTGTGTTAGTGAATGAAATCAAAATCAAACAAAACACACTAGATGCTAACACCTTAAGCCTATCTCAAAGGGGAATCTTAGTGAACAAAAATAAATGAATAAATTAAAAATAAAATATAAGAAATACATATTCTTACCTTCCTTGATACTCCAAGAGTGTTCTTCGATTGGCTTGCTCGGTTTTTGCTCATGAAGTCTTCATCAAAGGAGACTTGGCTATCTCCTCTTCTCCTTAACACCTTGTGGCTTGGCTTGTCTTGGATTAATAATTTGACATTATAATACTAATTTTCATAGGCTCTAAAGTCAATTTGGCATGGTAACTTTGCATTATCCAATATTCTTGAAGATATTTGAGCATAATAACTTTGCACCAAAATAACTTAGAAATGATGTTCATGGCTTATATATTTATAGATTTTTGGAATGGTTTGAGGATCAACCTGAACTGTCCATCTCAAGTTTGAGATGTGTGGCTAAGGATAGATATAAATATTAAATTCATTCTACAAATATCCTCATTAATATTTGGGATAGAGGGGCATTGAATAGGCATGGAAGGGCTTTGATGAGGCATGGGAGGCATGAATCCTGATATTTTTGGCATTTATAGCCTAGGGATATCTTCCCAAAAATTGAGGTCACCTGATGATGCAAATATTCAATATTCATTTTTAAAAAAAAGTATTCAAAAAGTTTCCATGGAATTCTTAATCAGGCTCTAATTTGGTTTAATTAGATCTTAAGCATGATTAAGCACTTTGTGCACAAATTACTCAAATTGATTAGAATGCCTTGTTATTGGTCTAGAATTTGACTGGATTAGAATTAAAATGTGATGTCAGATGTGTTGGATCTGTTATGCCAATTATGATGTTTTTAACATAAAATAACAAAAGCACGTGTCTCGTGTAAGAGATTTGACATAAAAGAGCAACCTAGAGCACCTAGGTGCAAAATTGGCATTTTGACTCAAAATAATCTGATCAAAGTTAGCTAGCCCATAAATTGCATTGTCCCATTTAGGGATACCCTAGCTAAAATCAGCACTTGAATATATCAATTTCAACATTTTTAATGTGTTTTAGTGTTTTTAGGCCAAATTGTGCATTTTAGGTGGAAATTGGTCAAAAGCCTGGTTGGAAGTTATTGGTGGCCAGAATTAGGTGTCTATAATAATTATTTCCAAAGTAGATATACTCAAATATTTAATATCCAAGAAAAATTTATAAATTCATATGCCTAAATGGATCATGCTTATGAGTAAGTTTGAAATTGAGTATGTCAACCATAAAGCTATAAAGGGACAAGTACTTATAGAATAGCTTGTTGAAGCTCCCCTTGTAGATACTGAATCACTCACTCTTAAATTCCTAGATGAGTCCATCATGACCATCATAGAAGCACCTCTTGAGGAGTAGTACTGAAAGTTGTATTTTGATAGATCATTCACATCACATGGATTAGGGTCAAGCCTATTGTTTATTACACTACAGGGGGGTCTTATCCCTCAATCCTTTCATATTAGCTTTCCTTATACTAATAACATGGCTGAATATGAAGCAATCATTGCATGGCTTCATCAAGCAGTACAATAGAATATTTAGCATTTCATAGTTTATGGTGATTCTTAGTTAATCATCAATTAGGTTACAAACCACTTTGAGACCAAATATGACAAGTTGGTGCCATACAAGGCCATGGTGGACACTCTTAAACAACAGATTGTTGACATATAATTTAAACACATACCTCAATATAATAATAGGATTGCGGATGCCATGGCCACCATTCGCTCTTTGATCTACCACATAGACAAGGTAAAATAATATCAATTCTTTGTTGAAATTGTTCTAGCACTTTCTCATGAACCTTTAATCATCTCAATGATATATGATATTATTGGCCTCATCTCTATTTGTTACTCAGACCTATTTAACTACCTTCATGACCGTATCATGCCAATAAACCTATCACGCAAATAACAAAATACATTTACACATCAAGCCTCTTGCTATACCCTAGTTGGCCCAACCATTTATCATTGAATCTTAGATGAAACTTTGATTCATTGGTTAAAATTGATATAAGTAACATTAGTGTTAGAGGAATTTCATGAATAAGTATGTAGAGCCCACACCAGTGGGGCCATCCTAGCCAAAATACTCCTACGTACCGATTACTATTGGCCAACTCTGGAAGTAGATGCGACTGCTTATGTCAAAAGGTGTGACAAGTGTCAAAGGCATGCCAATTTGATTCATGCCCTAGCTAAAACACTCCAACTAATGCTTACACCATGGTTGTTTATAATGTGAAGACTCAATATCATTGGGAATATTAACCCTACATCATCTGATGGACATAAACACATCCTTACTGTTATCAAATATTTCACTAAGTGGGGTGAAACTATACCCCTCCCTTATGTGACTGTAAAACATATTTCCAAATTCATCTTCAATCATCTCATTTTTTGCTATGGTATCTGAACTAACATTATATCTGATAATGGAGGATCATTTAAGAACAAGGATATCAAAGCACTTTGTGTTGAGTACAATATCACCCAAAATTTTTCTACCATATATCACCCATAGGGAAATGGTCAATTAGATGCATCTAATAAAATTATTATCAACATCCTTAAAAATATTCTCAATAATGCTAGCCATAATTGGCACCTCTAAATCTTCCACACCCTCTGGGCATAGTTCACTAATTATTGTACTCCAACTGAAGCCACTCCATATTGCCTAGCCTATGGTACTGAGGTGATTCTTCTCATGGAGGTTGAGTTACCTTATTTACATATCTCATTAAAACATGTCCTAGATGATGAAGAATATATATTAGCTTACCTGTAAGAGCTAGAGTTACTTGATGAAAAATGCATGGCTCTTATCAATAGCCTTCAGTCATACCAAAATAGACTCTGTGGCTAATATAATCGACAAGTCAAACATAGAGCACTCAAGTTTGGGGATCTTGTTCTCAAATAAAACCAAAAAAACACCATGGTCAAGAACAAGAAGAGGACAAGTTAAAACACAATTGGATAGACCCATATGTCATTGTTGCCAATTATGGCTCAAGAGTGTACAAGCTCACTAGACCAGATAGAGATGAACTTGATGAGTCGATGAACACAATACACCTCAAGCTTTATTTTACTTGAGAGACTTGAAGAATTGTTTATGAGGCTCATTTAAGTTGTACCATATCTTGATCTTATTTATACCATACCCTATATCATTCTACCATACCTTCACTATTGGCCAAAGTTATTTTTACCCTCCCTACCTACCCCTTTGACCTTGGTTCTATTCCATTCATTCTTCAAGCACCTCTAGTGAGGGGATTGAAACCTATTTTAAGTAGTTGATTCAATATTATAGACAAAGGCAATATCTTGGACTAGTGTGATAGTGGTTTGGCAGTTACATCCATGATTTGTTATCTCATTTCATTATGAGTGTTACTGATTAGAATTGTCTTTGGGAAAATTAGTGTCCCATTCTATGCTACTAATTATAACCACCTTTGGACAAATTAGTATCTTTAACCCATGCCATTGATTCCTAATTATAACTACTTATGGGAAAATTAGGAATACCACCTTTACCATGCATTACCACATCACCTTACCATTCCTATGCTATATTGTGCCATTTTGCCTAATTCACAAACTTATTACTACTAATCAAATTCTTCCATTGTAATGGCATAACTACAATGACTTGAGGTCCTAATGGGACTATGTTGGTAGTGCTTGATTCCTATTGAGGTTAGTGTAGTCACCCTTTTGCCATGCTCTCACCATTTTGTGAGTATTTTTAAGTTGAATGCTCTCATCATTTTGCGAGCAACCTAAGCCATGGTCTCACCATTTTGCAAGTTAGAATATTATTTATTTTGTAATTATTGATTGAGTTGAGATGCTTAGAAAATTACAAAAACATCTGTAATAGTTTCAAAAACCCCTAAACATTTTAAAAAGATTGAACAAATCCTGAAAATCCTAAAAATCCTAAAAATCATGAAAATTGGTTTAAGATTTCTATGAGAGATATAAAGCCATCAATTTTTTTGGGTTGGGCCATATTCTTTATTCAATTTATTTATATACAATCTTGGTATTTTTCCTCACATTTTTGGAAAAACTACATCGGCATGAGGTTCACACGGACTATGTAGGTAACACTTAGATACAAGGGGTATTTCAAGTTAGCTCAATCGTACCTTCCTTTCTTTTTCGACTACTTATTTACCTTAAGGATCTTGGGACTCATAACTATTTCATGAGTAACCACTTATCACTTAGTTTCCCCATATTTACTGGTCTTATTCATATGCTCTTATCATTTTGAAATTTTATATTGTGAGCATTGTATATTCTTTACTGCACTAATGACCACTAAGCTTCATCTTACGCTTTCACTATTTTACAAGATTATTCCTATCTTCCTCTACAACATAATCATGTTTTTCTCAAACATCATTTTTTTCTATCCCTTATATTAGGAGAACTACATTTGTCTTGAAGTTCACATTGAATCTTGTACCTATGAAACTATATAGGCAACAACCACTTTCTTAGAGCATCTGGAGTCAGCTTAGCTACCACTTTTTTCTTCTATCCCCCCATTTTTTTGGTTTATTTCTGTTGTCCCCCAAAAAATGTCACTCTTTTTGGGACAACGTATGAACCATTTTGATTCTGCATGACCAAATTTGCCTCTTCCCTTTTTAAAATTTCTTGTGAGCTTTCAAGTTCGTCACTTTTCAAGATTTTCTAGAAATCTATGGACTCAACAACTTGAAATTAGTAGGTTCAACTATTTCAATGGCTTCTTCAGATGAGTTCAATCAAAAGGGGTGAGTTTCCAACACTTGGGAATTTTTAGGATTGGTTCAATGCCTTGGTTCAATCAAAGGGGCTCATCGGCAAGCTTCTAAGTGAAGATTGAACTGTTGAACCTTGAACCACTTTGGTTCAATGGTTCAATGGGTTCAAGGTTCAACATCATTGATAGGGTTAAAAGAGTTAAGTGCTTCAGCCAGATTGAACCATTTAGTGATGTCAATAGGACACTCAACCACTTTGGTAAGTTCATCGGCTTTCCAAAAGACTAAGCTTCAAGGAAGGAATGAACTATTGAACCAAAGTTGGTTCAATCGGTCGGTTCAATCAAAATGGTTCAAAGGAGCGCCCTAAAAAGAATGAGTCAAGCGGAAGCCGCTACATGTCGTCTGTCAAGCCCCATTGCACTTTATTTCTAATCACAATTAAATATGCCACCTATCCCAGCTAAAGATTATCAGAAGTTACCAAGTGTCGTCTGTTGGGACGCTGTATACTCTACCCTCAAGAAGTCGCAGAACATGCCACATGTCCCTTGCAAAGTTTGGTGGAAGTTGACAAGTGTTAATCTCTGTAATTTCTCCCTCCTACTTCTTGTTTTCATAAAGATTATGGTGGACCCTCAGTGAGCTACCAAAGAAAGCGAAATGTGCCATGTGTCATCATCTGCCTGACTCTCCAAGGACAAGCGGAAGCTACCACCTATTCATTTATAACTCCGCAAAGAGCGACACGTGTTTGCATCCGAGTTTCAAACAAGTTTCTAAGCTCCTCTTAAGCATTTTTTTAGAGCACAGTGGAGACTGCCACGTGTTATCATTCACATGAATCTAAAACAAGTCTCCAGTGTTTTCAAAGGTTGCTAAAGCGTAGTGGAGACTGCCACATGTCATCTTCTGCCAGACTCATAAAAAATGTTTCTAAAGTTCTAATAGCAGTGAACGCTGCTGCGTGTCCTCACCTGTTTCGAAGTGGATGCTGCCATGTGTCAATTTTTTAGCAGAAAGTGACCAAAGAATAGAGAGGAAATTTAAGGACCTGATTCAACAGCCAAAAAAGGAAGAACGATGAAGAAAAGAACTAGAAATATCCATGCATGAGATATGTTTCAAATGATGGCAGACCTGAGGATGCCAAATTGGTGGCAATGAAGTGTCTGTTGATTTTTGTAGACTTAAGTGTGAGAGCCCTAATTGTTGTGAAGTGGAGGAAACAATATGAAAGATCTGGAGTGTCAATACAGTGTTTAGATCCGATAGACCTCTTGAACCTAGAAACATGGATGTGGGTTTCTCGAGCCTTTAAAAGACACAACTTGTTTGGGAATAAAGGCAAAGTGAACAACAGTGCAATCAAGAGAGGGAACTAAGAGGATCATCTAGTTTCAAGGGATGACAGTCGAGTAAAAATACAAAATTAAAAGTGCATTCAAAGCATTACATGCGTAGCATGAGCTGTTCCATGGGATAAATGTGCCAAACCTCTCTTGACCTCTGTATATTGTAATCTCTCTGATTGTCTCAAGGATGATCTTTCCTGCTATAGAAGCAAAAACTCTGCCCAAATTGAAAGGCATTTATTGAGACTTTGAGCTCAGATTGTTAATCATTTTTCTTCATTTGAATAAGAAAGCAAGTGACCTTTTCAGACTTTGTTCTAGAAATAACCCATGTTATTTAGGGAATTGTTCGTATGTCTATTTCCTAGAAGCGTTCTTGTTTATTTGATTTAACAAGCATAACTAGTGGAAGTGGTTAGGAAGGTGTCTTAAATACCAATTGTGGGAAGACTTTGTGCCCCCACAAGTACTTTCAGTGTGTTTGTATTTATTTTTTCTTGTGTAAAGGACCTTGGGATGACTTTGTGCCCCCATTGTTCTTCGTATCTCTCTCTTGGGCAGTTAAGGTGGAGACTTTATGCTGCATCTTATATTGCTGATTACTTTGTACTTTGGTTACTGGTTACTTGTTCATTGAAAGGACTCCTGCTATTTTTGGCAAGAATACTTTTGAAAAAAGAGAAGTGCCTTCAGTGTTTCTCAAGATTTCTCCTCTGTTTGTTAGCATCATCTCTGAAAAAAGAGAGATGGATGGTTTGTCCTACCCTTGTGTCTTATTTTCTGCTTATATACATATTATATAGCTCCGTATACTTAATAGGGAACCTCCCCTTGATGAGAGGAGAGATTTATCCCCTTTTAATGTAGTAAACCTGCACATCTGGCTGATCAATATCCCTATTGCTGTGGTGATAGGACCTATTTTGCTCACCAGTTAGCTGGTCAACAAAATATTCACCCAACAATTTTTTGGTGACTCCGCTGGGGAAAGAGCGCACAGTTTGAAGCCTCAAGTTTCAAGCTGAAGTAGGACCGGTTCTTTCCTATTTTTGTTCTACAATTTGGCAACTTCATGCTATACCAAAAGCCAAAAAGCTCAAGGTGTTGTTGACCCTATTTTTGTGTTAGTGCAACAGAGCAATTTTGAGTTGTTTCCTCCACAACCTCACCTTCAACGAACTAGGAGTCTTCCTCCTACCAACACCTGGTCACCAACACAAGGCAGAGCTGCTTTTTCTACTATTAGTAGAACTTTGCCTATACATACACCACCCAGATTTGTTATCCCTACTTTCAATAATCCACTCATGGTAGTTCAAGGCCCCTGGGGTAACTCTTTTGGCCCACTCAATCTTACTCCACCCCTGGATGAGCTTCCACATAGTTCAAGGAAGAATTTCCCCAAATTCTTTGGTGATGGAAAGGCTCACCCTGATGAACACATTGCAGCCTTCATCATAGCCTGCAGTGTGATAGGCATGGAATTTAAGGACGTGGCAGTCAGACTATTCATGTAGATGTTGCAAGGTACTACTGTGGATTGGTTCTACCATCTACAGGCTAGATCAGTGACTGATTAGGACACACTGAAAGCCAAGTTTGAAGCTAGATTCAAACATGCAGAAGATGCACATGCCCTTCTGGCCTAGCTCACACAAATGAAGAAGGAACCTCATGAACCAATGAGGGATTTCATTACCAAATTTGATAAGTTGAGGAGTAGGATCCCTACAATTGCTCAGCCGACCTCTGAAAACCTCAAGTGCTTCTTCATCAACTCACAACTCCCTGAAGTGAGTTTTCTATTGAGACGTGCTGGCTAGATAGACCTTTCTGAAGCTTACGACTTGGCTACTAAGGTAGAAGATGACCTTATCTTGGCTGAGAAGATAATGAGAGATCCAAATAGAGGTAAATCTTCTTCATCTTCTGATTACTCATCTACAACCACTTCTGATCCCATGGTGCAAAAGCTAGGAAATGAATTGCTATCTGTCAAAAGACAAATGGCCCAAGGGATGTCATTCACTCCTACATATAGAGATATCCCAAGGAGAACGTTCCAAAATCAGACATACCAAGGCAATGTTGCCAGGGGTCAAGGGCAACCGAATCGCCTTCCTCCCCCACAGAGGAACCTTGCCATTGAAGGACCTCCAACCAACTCAGTGGTTGGATATCTTGAAGCTGACTTGGGTTTCTCTTTCCAGCCTGAGTTAAACCCTGAAGATGATGCTAATCTCTTCACTAAGGAAGAAGAAGAATTAGCTGGTGACTCCAACATTGGTTTCCTAAACTATCAAGATGAACCCAGAAGTGAAGGTACTACAACAGAGGGATCATATGCTGTGTTCACCTAGTCTAAAAATCAATCAGCTTAGGAAGCTGATAAAGAGAAGATAGAGGAGTGACCTCAACCAACAATCTCAATTGCTAAGCATGGAAGTACTCTACCCTTCCAGCCAAAAGATTTGATGACTGCAAGAAAGGTAAGTACACCAAATACCTTGCACCTTCTACTTTAAATCCGTAGTCCAATTCTCCCCTTGCCAAGAATCAAAAGGATGAGCTCCCATCCTCTATTCCTAGCTCATTTCAGATGTTTGACATTATTGGTCATATAAAGAAAGCCAAAGTTCAAATGTTTGAATTTGAATTCCTGTAGTCCAACCCTGATCAGTTGGATAAATTAGTTCAATGTGTGAAGAACCAAAACATCCCAGTAAGACAAAAAGCTAAGAAAGCAACTCATGATCCCCCAAAGAACATGTCTATCCCAAACAATATTGTCATTGCTCCTCTTGCTGCTCTCAGGAAAATAGAGCCTTTCTATGTATCCCTATTAATAAATAAATATCAGATGAATAATTGTATCATTGATTCTGGAGCTTCAAACAATGTCATGCCTGCCAAAGTGACTAAATCCCTTGGCCTTACACTGACCAGGACATTTGGTAGATATTTCTCCATGGAGAACAAGCAAGTACCATTGCTAAGGCAAATTAAGGACACCCAATTTGCATTTGCAGCGTTCCTATACAAAAGAATCAAGATGAATGTCTTGGTGGTCGACGTCCCAGCATCTTATGGCATCTTTCTTGGCTGGAATTTCTGCAAAAATGTTGGTGGCGGATTAAACATGGACTTGTCTGAGGCAAGAATCCCAGTCAAAGGTGTCATGAAAATATTGCTTCCTTAAAAGGAAACAAAGTATGTGGTCACCCAATCATCAGCACTTGAAGCTCAAATTTTGTTTGAATCTTCAAGCATGGGTAACTACTTTCTGTCCACTGAAGAAGTTCATGAAACACCTATTGAAGCTCTCAAAGGTGACGACCTGAAGGTTAGTTTAGTTAGAACTATAGAAGAATCTCCACCTCCAAACGAGGAAGAATCCAAAGGAAAATCAATTTCTAATGAGGTATGGATCCTTGAATTCAATGGCAGCTATTCCTCTACCAGTTCACGAGATGGGATTATGTTGATATCTCCTTAAAGAGATATTTTTCCTTCATCCTACAAGTTGCAATTCAGCAACACTAATAACATAGCTGAGTATGAATCCCTATTGCTTAGATTAAAGGCTGCTAAGGACAAAGGTATCAAGCTTCTTCATGCTAAAAGAGATGCTGAAGTGGTGGTTTGTCAGGTAAGAAATCTGTATCAGACCAAAAATGAGAGATTACACTATTACCATAATCTAGTCTGGGACTAAATTGAAAACTTTGACACTTTTAGCATCTCTGTAGTCCCCAGGGAATTCAATGATAGAGCTGACGCTTTGGCTATCTCAGAGCACTCTTTTGGTTCCCCACTCAGACTTCAAAAGAGACAAGTACACTATTGAACTGGTCTCTCAACCAAGTTTACCTGATAATGCCAGTCATTGGCATGTGTTTAATAATGACAACTAAATCATTACTTTCCTAGAGCAAAAGGACAATTTTAAACAGTTGAATTTTGAAGGCAGTGAACCTCAAGAGCCGGAACTGACCCCTAAATCAAGTTCAAGCACAGATGGAGAGTTCATGTAACTTAAAAGGAATAAGATTCTCAAAGGCCTGGTCTTCCTTGAGAAACTGTTTGATAAGCATGATAGATTCATCAAACAACAGCAAACGAAGGCAAGCTCCTCTCAGGGGTTTGATCAAGTAAATTTGGGTACCAAGGAAGATCCCAAGATGGTGAACATTGAGAAGTGTTACACTCCTAAGGAAAGATTCAATTTCACTTATCTACTCAGATAGTACATGGATGTTTTAGCATACTTCTATGATGACCTGAAGTCACTCAGGCCTAATGAAATCTAACATGACATCCCTCTGAAGGCTAACTCAGTGCCTTACAAGTAAAAACCCAAGCAGTCCAATCCAAAGATATTAGGTATTATTCTATTTGAGATATAAAAGATGTTAAATGCTAAGATTATTTTCCCAATCCATCATTCCACATGGATTGTAAACACAATGCCTGTGAGGAAGAAGAATGGCAAAATTTTCCTTTGTGTGGATTTTAAGAATTTGAATCAGTCATCCTTAAAGGATAACTATCCTTTGCCAATCATGGATCAAGTGCTTCAGATAGTGGCTGGTTCAGAGATGTTATCAATGCTAGAAGGTTTCTCAGGATACAATCAAGTTGAAGTTGGTGAAGCAGACCAGCTTAAAACTGCATTCACCACACCTTAGGGCACCTTCGCCTCTAAGAGAATGCCTTTTGGCTAGATAAATGTTGGCGCCACCTTTTAGAGAGTAATGTACCTCACTTTCAAGGATGAGATGGGTAAGTTCATTGTAGTTTATCTTGATGACTTGACTATTTTCTCTAAGTTTCGTCCAGATCATGTGCGCCACTTGCAACAAGTGTTGGAACGCTGTTGTCAAAATGGCATTTCCTTGAACCCCAAGAAGTCAGTTTTTGGAGTAACAGAGGGAAAACTTCTTAGACACATTGTGTCCAAAGGAGGCATAAAATTGACTCAGATAGATTCAAGTCTATCTAAGAGCTTACCTTGCCTACAAGTAAGACTGATGTTCACTCTTTCTTTGGAAAGGTGAATTTCTCATGAAGGTTCATCCCTGAGTTTGCTGAGAAGACTAGACATATTGTAAACATGATGAAGGGAAAGCCCACCTTCAACTGGACTAATGAAGGCAAGTCAGTGTTTAAAGATATCAAGACTGCCATTGCCCATGCCCCAATTCTGGTTTGTCCAGACTATAACAAAGAGTTCACCATGTACAGTTATGCTTCAGAACACATGCTTTCAATGATTCTGGTTCAACAAAATAAAGAAGGTATAGAGTCTCCCATTTCCTTCATGAGTTGTCCTCTCAAATCTCATGAGCTGAAGTACTCGAATATGGAAAAGCATGCTTATGCAGTGGTGAAGGCGGTAAAGCATTTCCACTTCTACATCTTGAATTCACGTACTATTGCCCTGGTTCCTGACACAATAGTCAAATCCATACTAACTCAGCAGGAGTTTGGGATGAAAAGAGGTAATTGGGTTGCAAAGATTCAGGAGTTTGATCTGCTCATCAAACCAACAAAGTTGGTTTGGGGAAAAGGCTTATGCCAATTAATTGTTGACAACAAGCCAAAAGGAACAGAGCATCAAAAATTAGAAGTAGAAGTGCCAACAGTCCTCTTTGTCTCTACCACTAATGAGTGGTATTCAAGTATTGCTCACTTCCTTACTTATGGTGAATGTCCTACTCACCTATTTTATAAAGACAGAAGGACTATCAAGTTGAAAGTGGCAAATTTTGTCCTTTAAGACAATGGCCTGTATAAGAGGGGCCTTGATGGAGTGTTCCTTCATTGCGTGGACAAGGAGTAGCAAAGCCAACTTTTGAGATCTTTCCACAATCAGAGCCTGTGGAGGACATTTTTTTGCTCCTATGACTACCCATAAGATCCTTTGGGCTAGATATTACTGGCCTACTCTTTTTCAAGATGCGTACAAGTGGTAAGAAAATGTGAACTATGCCAGCAGTTTGTTGGAAGACCCAAGTTAGCTGCCCTACCTCTCAAGTCAGTAGTCATAGAAGAACCATTTCAGCAATGGGGCCTCAATTTTATTGGTGTTGTAAACCCATCTTCAAGTGCTAGACATGATTATGTCCTAACAGCCACAGACTACTTCGCCAAGTGGGTGGAAGTAATTCCAACCAAGCATGCTACTTTAGAAGTAGTGTGCAATTTCCTGAAAGAGAACATCATTTCCAGGTTTGGGGTCCCAACTAAGATTGTCACTGACAATGCAACTTGTTTTACTTCTCAGGAGATCACTCAATTTTGTTTCTACTATAGAATTACACTCTCCCACTCATCTGATTACTTTCCATAAGGGAATGGACAAGCTGAATCAAGTAATAAAAACCTGGTGACTATCATCAAGAAGCTGGTTGATGACAACCAAAGAACATGGCACAAAGCATTGATTGATGCTTTGTGGGCTGATAGAATTACACCCAAAAGGGAAACTGGTATGTCTCCTTTCCAACTTCTTTATGGTATCAATGCTGAGATACCAATCACCTTGGAATTTCCAGCATTAAAATTGGTCTAGGCAATTGAAGATCAAACATATGAAAGCACCTTTGATAAGAGAATTATGTGCCTGACTGAGCTAGAAGAGCAGAGAACTGCAGTGGCAGACCGAATCACAGTCCATCAAAGCCTGGTGAAGAAACTCTTTGACCAAAAAGCAAAGAGCCAAGATTTCCAGGTTGGAGATCAAGTCCTGTTTTGGGACAAGAGAATAGAACCAAAGGGAATGCATAGAAAATTTGATTCCCTTGGAGAGGCCCTTTTACTATCCATGAGCTCAAAAGTGAAAATAGCTTCCTATTGAAATATCAAGATGGCACACCCTTTTCTTTGCCTCACAATGGGCAGCATCTGAAGCACTTCAACGAAGTATCAAATGAAATTGTCTGTACATATTAATATTTGTATAGTCTTTTCTACTTTGTGTTGTTTGTTTTCATGTTTTTGTCACCTTTCTTTTTGGGTAGCATGACTCTATAGCCCAATGGCACACTTTAAGGCACTGGAGATTCTGGTTTCTACTCCCCTCAGTTGTTCTAAGTTCTCATCTGAAGGAAGTTCCCCAACAGGGGCCAGCTGTTGTCCCCCAAAAAATGTCACTCTTTTTGGGACAACGTATGAGCCATTTTGGTCCTGCAAGATCAAATTTGCCTCTTCCCTTTTCAAAATTTCTTCTGAGCTTTCAAGTTCCTCACTTTTCAATATTTTATAGAAATCTACGAACTCAACATGCTTGAAATTAGCAGGTTCAACTATTTCAAAGGCTTCTTCGGACGAGTTCAATCAAAAGGGGCGAGTTTCCAACACTTGGGCATTTTCAAGATTGGTTCAACGCCTTGGTTCAACCAAAAAGGGGCTCATCGGAAAGATTCTAAGCAAAGATTGAACTATTGAACCTTAAACCACTTTAGTTCAATGGTTTAATGGGTTAAGGTTCAACATCATTGACAGGGTTAAAAGAGTTAAGCGCTTCAACCAGATTGAACCATTTAGTGACGTCAGCAGGACACTCAACCGCTTTGGTAAGTTCATCGGCTTTCCAAAAGACTAAGCTTCAAGGAAGGAATGAACCATTGAACCAAAGTTGGTTCAATAAGTCAGTTCAAATCAAAGGTTCAAAGGTTCAACGTGGTTATTTCAAAACAAAGGTTCAACACGGTTTAGAAACTGTTTCAAACGATCAAGACTTAGCCAAAACAAAGACATTGAACCATTGAACCATTGAACCAAAGTTGGTTCAATCGGTTAATTCAATCAAAATGGTTCAAAGGAGCACCCTAAAAATAATGAGTCAAGTGGAAGCTTACACATGTCGTTTGTTGAGCCCCATTGCACTTTGTTTCTAATCACAAAGGAAGATGCCACCTATCCCTACTGAAGCTTGTCAGAAGCCACCAAGTGTCGTCTGCTCGGGACACTGTATACTCTACCCTCAATAAGTCATGAAACGTGCCACATGTCCCTTGCAAAGTTTGGCAAAAGCTGACAAGTGTCAATCTCCAAAATTTCTCCCTCTTGCTTCTTATTTTCATAAAGACTATGGTGGACCCCCAGTGAGCTGCCAAAGAAAACGGAACGCGCCATGTGTCATCATCTCACTTGACTCTCAAAAGACAAGTGAAAGCTGCCACCTGTTCATTTATAACTCTGCATATAGAGTGACACGTGTCTACGTTTGAGTTTTGAACAAGTTTATAAGCTTTTCCTAAGCATTTTTTCAAAGCACAATGGAGACCGCCACGTGTTATCATCCACATGAATCTAAAATAAGTCCTGAGTGTTTTCAAAGGCTGCTAAAGCACAACGGAGACCGCCACGTGTCATCTTCTGCACTGAACTCATAAAAAATGTTTCTAAAGCCTTTAATAGTAGTGGATGCTACCACGTGTCCTCACCTATTTCTAAGCAGATGCTGCCACGTGTCAATTTTTCAGTAAAAAGCAACCATAGAATAGAGAGGCAATTTAAGGACCCGATTCAACAGCCAGAAAAAGGAGGAACGATGAAGAAAATAACTGAAAATATCCACGCATGAGATATATTTCAAACAACGAGCAAACCTGAGGATGCCAAATTGGTGGTAACAAAGTGTCTGTTGATTTTTGTAGACATAAGTGTGAGAGCCCTAATTGTTGTGAAGTGGAGGAAATAATACGAAAGATCTGGAGTATCAACACAGTGTTTAGATCCGGTAGACCTCTTGAACCTAGAAACGTGGATACGTAGATTTCTCGAGCCTTTAAAAGACATGAACTTGTTTGGGAATAAAGGCAAAGTGAACAACGGTGCAATCAAGAGAGGGAACTAAGAGGATCGTCCAGTTCCAGGGGATGACAGTCGAGTTAAAATATAGAATTGAAAGTGCATTCAAAGCATTGCATGCACATCATGAGCTGTTCCATGGGATAAACATGCCAAACCTCTCTCGACCTCTATATATTGTAATCTCTCTGATTGTTTTAGGGATGATCTTTCCTGCCATAGAAGCAAAAACTCTGCCCAAATTGAAAGGCATTTACTGAGAATTTGAGCTCATAATTGTTAATCATTTTTCTTCATTTGAATAAGAAAGCAAGTGACCTTTTCAGACTTTGTGCTGGAAATAGCCTGTGTTATTTAGGGAATTGTTCGTATGTCTGTTTCCTAAAAGCGTTCTTGTTTATTTGATCTAACAAGCAGAACTAGTGGAAATGGTTAGGAAGGTGTCCTGAAGACCAACTGTGGGACGACCTTGTGCCCCCACAAGTACTTTCAGTGTGTTTGTATTTTCTTTTTCCTGTGTAAAGGACCTTGGGATGAATTTGTGCCCCCATTGTTCTTCGTATCTCTCTCTTGGGAAGTTAAGGTGGAGACTTTGTACTTGCATCTTATATTGTTGGTTACTTTGTACTTTGGTTACTGGTTACTTGTTCCTTGAAAGGACTCCTGTTGTTTCTCAGCAAGAATACATCTGAAAGAAGAGAAGTGCCTTCAGTGTTTCTCAGGATTTCTCCTCTGTTTGTTAGCATCATCTCTGAAAAAAGAGAGATGGATGGTTTGTCCTACCCTTGTGTCTTATTTTCTTGCTTATATACATATTATATAGCTCTATATACTTGATAGGAAACCTCCCCTTGATGAGAGGAGAGATTTATCCTCTTTTGATGTAGTAAACCTGCATATCTGGCAGATCAATTTCCCTATTGCTGTGGTGATAGGACCTATTTTGCTCACCAGTTAGCTGGTCAACAATATATTCACCCAACAATTTCATTGCCTCTTATAGCCTAGAGGAAATGTTTGACATCTTGTGTGTTGTTATTTCCCTATATCCTAGTGACAACCTTATGCCAATTGTCCTTGCATTGTTATACCTACATTGTTGTTGTCTAGCTTAGGTGTCACGCTATCCTGAAGAGGAACAACTCTATTACACATGCACACATAATTTGTTTGTTGTTTGCACCAACCTTGTGATTAATCATTATTTGTGTTTATTTCATTTTGTTCTCGTTGTTTTGTTTTGTTGTGTCTTTATTTTATGTTTCTTGGTGTTTTGTTGTATTTTTTTAATTGGTATTTTGTTTATTAGTGTTTCTTTGTTTGTCGCCTGTTTATTTGATTTCATTGTTGTGCTTTCTCTTAGTATTCATAAGTTCATTGGGTGATTCCTTGTGCATGATACTTATGTCCATCCATATTCATATGCCAACATTATTGTCATGGTTTTTATGATCGATGCATTATTTTCACTTGTTTGTTGGATCACGTGTCAGTCCTTTTACATATTTTGGTTAAGTTATCATGGTGTTATATATCATGGTGCTTACCATAATTTGATACAACAAAAATTAGCTTGGATAATCTTAAAAGCAATGATGTCATAGTACTTCTCTTTTGTCACCTAACACATTCCCAATTTATCCAATCATTTCTTAAATACAAAGTAATTAAATCATGAAAGAATTTTAATCTTTGCTATTTAGGACATGCATATCCATACTAGTAGGTAGCCCAAATTAATGCCTATTATCTATACCGACTTAATCTTACTCCATGAGTATAGATTCAATATATAATCCCCCTTTTCTAATTTTTCATATTGTCCCAAACCACAGTACCAATGATTATAACTGCCTTTGGGTAAATCATTGTGTTTTGATCCACCTGGATGCTAATGATTATAACTTCCTTTAGGCAAATCATTATCATTATCATTATCCTATCCTATAGGGGCATGTTTTAATTATGCTAACTATTATAACTACCTTTGGTCAAATCATTATCGCTATTCACTTAACTGGGACATGATTTCATTTTATTAATGATTATAATTACCTTTGGGCAAATCATTATCTTTTTACCTTACTATGCTAATGATTATAACTGCCTTTAGGTAAATCATCCTTTTTATTTACCCAACCGGGGCATTTCATTATGCCACTAATTATGACCATCTTTGGATAAATCAGTGTTTTCCACCCCCTTTATCTTTTGTTCCCATCATTTTTCTTTTTTCAAGGGACTGATCGGTAACCTTATTTACCACCCACTCCTTTGAGGGGGCATCCAGGTATCATTCATCACCTATTAGGGAATTAGGCATTAAATACATTTTCATTATTTGAGAAGATGTTATTGTGCCTATAACTTGCAATGCCTTTCTAAACATGACAAATTGTAGACACCCAATTCTGGCCACAACTGGCTTCCACACAAACTTCAAACTGATTTCTAACAAATATTACAAATTAATCTTATGAATCATTGAATGTCTAACTTTCATTTGCACACCATTCATTAAGGATTAAAATCATGTGGGGTATTATACTATACACAATAATAACCTCTCATAGATTCATCCCCAATTACCTTACGACCTAACAATTGGCAGTTTGGCCTATGGACCCATTAAGTGGGGCACTTAAACAATTCTTAAAAGAGATAAAATTCTAATAAAAATGAATCAAATAATTAAACCAAATTAAATGTTTAGCTAAATAATCTATTTAAAATTAATGAATATCTAAAAATGAAAATTTAAAAATTCAAAATATCAATGTTACATCTTGATTCCTTACCAAGGAAACTTATTTGATTATCCATAGATATTTATAGTTGACAATTTGATTTATTTATTATTTGCCTAAGATATGAATTATATGCTATTATGGGACAATTGAATATTTATTTGGTTACATGATTATATTGCTATGAGTTAGCTTTAGTATATATTTTTATATTATGATCATGATATGTTATTATTTTAATTGTAGTTTATGATGTATATATGTCAAGATGTTATGGTCTAACTAAATAATTATTATGAGTTTGATGTAGGAGAAACTTATTTCTTAGATCAGGATAGAGGGAGAACATCATTGGATAGGGTAACATGGATGGAGATGTTGGGGGATGACAAAGAAATGGCTAGAACCCTGTACACACCACATTAGTTAGTACATGTTAGATGCATAGTAGAATGGTTAGCTTAGTGTATTTTGATGTTGTTTGCATTTAAATGGTGTTTATGCATGATTAATTGTGTGTTATCTTAATTTATTTATTGTGTGGAATTAACTTTATATATATAATAAACCTAGTGTGATTTATTGCTTAATCTATTGCTTGGTTAGAATGTTATTGTTAGGATGTGGAGCTAAAAGCTTCAACTAGGTGCAAACATGGAGGAGGTTGCTAAGTTCCAGGGAGACCGGCATCGACGGGTTGCAGTGCAGAAGGAAACTGACATTGGCAGGTGTGAGCTGAAGACAACCGGCGTCGGCAGGAATCAGCCGACGTCAGTTACCTCTAGGTAGACAGGGACCGATGTCGGTCGCCTGTGGCAGTTTCAGAACTATTCGTTGCACAGACAGTTAGTTCGTTGAACCGAGAGTTTGCATGTAAAGGCTAATTATAGTCTTGAGTTATGTGTCTAATTATTGTAATTAGGATAGTCTAATTATTGTAAGCATGAGATCTATATATGGACTCATGCTCTGTATTGTAAAACTCGTAACTAGGGAGTAAGAGAGCTATAAGCTCCTTCTGAGAGAAGAGAACAATGGTGTGTTCCTCTTAGTGCCACAATACCAAGGTGGGTACTGGTTTGGAGAATCAACAAGGTTCTTCATATTTGTATGATCTTAGTCAGCAGGTTAGCATGGCTTCTTTTGGAGATATACAATGGTGAGTAAGGTCTAGTGATTTGCAGGTAGCAACAGAGAGCAGGAGATCTACTTGGAGTACGATTGTGTACTTGACATACTGGCAGCGTGTTATCGACTAGTTGGAGAGGTGAACATCAATTCTATATTGGAGTTGATTTTTGGGACCAAGAGAGAGAGGGAAGAAGGTCTTGAGGTGTGGCGAACCTTAGAGGTGGAAGAAGTGGCATCTTCTTTATTGTATATTCTTCTGAGTGATTATTAATACAATTGTGTATTGTCTCTCATATTCTTGTGTTGTTTCATATTTCTAGTTACTTATTGATTCTGGTTAAATTATGTGCTTAGTTGCTAATACAAGAACTAATCATATATGTGCTCTATTGGTGGAGCAAGATCCTGACACGTGGTATCAGAGCATGTTTATTGTTCTAGGTTCTTGACAAGTGGTATCAGAGCCTTGGTTGTAGGTTCAAGAGCTAATACCAACGATTGGTATTAGAGCTTTTGGTTGGGTTGACTAACAGGTGGTTCAAATCTGGTAGTGTTTTTGATTACAGGTCATTCGCAGGGGTTTCAGATTGAGTGGGAGTATAGCAATGGCAGAAAAAAGTAAGCTATGAATGGAGAAACTGAATAGCACGAATGGTTTGATTGATGGAAAGAAAGAGCAGGTGAAAAGAGATTGTTGGTCTGTAGAAGATCAACATGTAGAAGCAGATGTTGCAGGGGTCATTACACAGGTTGCTTTGGATAAAGTAGAATCTTTGTTTACAGATTCTTTTGCCTCTTTTCATGCAACCCAAAATAGAGCATCTTTTCATGGGTATGTCTTTGGAGAGATTTATTTAGGAGTTGGAGAGCCTTGTCAGATTATTGATGAAGGGGAAGTGAAGTTGAAATTGCAGACGGATGACACACAGTGGTTGAAGGAAGTCATGCAGGTACCAATCTTCGAGATGAGTCTAATTTCTTCAAGAAATTTGGGTGATGAGAGATGCACTGTAACTCTCATAGCGGATACACTTGAATTAGATGGTGGTAAGAAAGTTTTGAAGCAGAAGTTAGACGTCTTTGACAAGCTAAAGAACTGGAAAGCCTTAGTTTTCATGGAGGAGATAATGGACAGAGATCAGGTGAGGAAATTGATTTATTCTAAGCAGGGCTGTGTTAATTTTAACAGGGTTTTGACCCAAAAGGAGCTCGCGGGTAAAAGTTGTCACTCAAGGAAAACACAGAAACCAACGTCGGTTAGAAAATTGATGTCGGCATCCTCACAGTGACCGATGTTGGCTATGTGCAGACCGACGTCAGCAAAATAGGGATAGGTAAAAATTGGCATCGATCACGAGGACCGACGTTGGCGAGGAAGCAGTCGCATGGAACTGACATCGATCGAGTGCAGGCTGGGAGATGGCCAAGATCGGTCACTGAAACGAATGTTGGGCGAACAACAAGCTGTCAACAAGTCTCAAACGCTCATGTAGAGGTCAGAAAGGGTAAGTGAACCTCATATTCATTGTTCACCTTCTTTATATTGCTTATTGATGGTCAAGAACCAGGAAGATGGAAGAGGCAATGCAGGTAAAATCCAAATACAGTGGGAGCTTGGCATGGATGAGGAGTGAGTCCTTGGAGAAGAACCAAACAGGTGTTCGTTGGTAGAGTTGTCAGGTGGAAGTAAGCACTGAGAGACGAAATGGATTCCCAAGTTAAAGAAGAGAGTGGATGGATATGTGAGACAGAAGGCCAAGGTACATGGTCTTGAGGTAGCTGCAGGATAGTGGTACAGGTTTTGACAGGTGGATGACTAAGCATCTCTTCAGTCAATGTCAGTGTAACTATTGTGGTTTTATCTTACCAGGTGGATGATGAGTCACGACATTATCCAGTTACTGTATGTGAATGGTATACTAGTTATAAGTTCAGAGATGCAGGGAGTTTTCTGAGCTAAAAGGTAAGGTTAGTTCAGAGGTATGTTATGAAGAATTTGGTAGCAGCGAAATTCTTTGGCATAAGAGACATGGAGATTTTATCTCCAGTGGGAGCTGATGTGAAGACGGTGTTGGCGGGGTTCATGATGCAGGATGCAGAGTCAAAAAGCACACCAAGGGCTAGACAGTTCAAGCAGAGCTTAGAACAAGTGTTCGAAATCACATGAGGTCTAGTGTAGACTTGAGTTTTCCCAATCACTGGGAGTTGTCAAAAAGTTTGGAGCCAATTCAGGGAAAGAAGTACTAGAGGGCAGTTCAGTGGATTCTTAGAGGGACCAGCAGTAGGTGCACATGCTATGCAGGGTCAAGTTCTTTTCTACAAGGGTTTGTAGATGCGGATGCGGCAAGAGATTTGGATGACAGGTAGAGCATCACAGTGTGTGTGGTGGTTGGTCTTCAGGATTAAGCTTGAAAAGAGATACAAGCTAGGGAATAAAATTAGACGGTGTATAGGTACAAGTATAGTTGTAACTATTTATCTCCAAGTGGGAGATTGTTAGGATGTGGAGCTAAAAGCTTCAACTAGGTGCAAACATGAAGGAGGTTGCTGAGTTCTAGGGAGACCGGCGTCGGCGGGTTGCAGTGCAGAAGGAAACTGACATCGGCAGGTGTGAGCTGAAGACAACTGACGTCGGTAGGAGTCGGTCGACATCGATTACCTCCAGGTAGACAGGGACCGACGTCGATCGCCTGTGGCGGTTCCAGAACTGTTCATTGCAAGACAGTTAGTTTGTTGAAATGAGAGTTTGCATGTAAAGGCTAATTATAGTCTTGAGTTGCGTGTCTAATTATTGTAATTAGGATAGTCTAATTATTATAAGCATGATATCTATATATGGACTCATGGGCTGTATTGTAAAACTCGTAACTAGGGAGTAAGAGAGCTATAAGCTCCTTCTGAGAGAAGAGAGCAATGGTGTGTTCTTCTTAGTGCCACAGTACCAAGGTGGGTACTGGTTTGGAGAATCAGTAGGGTTCTTCATATTTGTATGATCTTAGTCAGTAGGTTAGCATGGCTTCTTTTGGATATCTACAATGGTGAGTAAGGTCTAGTGATTTGCAGGTAGCAGCAGAGAGCAGGAGATCTACTTGGAGTACAGTTGTGTACTTGACGTACTGGCAGTGTGTTACTGACTAGTTGGAGAGGTGAACATCAATTTTGTATTGGAGTTGATTGTTGGGACCAAGAGAGAGAGGGAAGAAGGTCTTGAGGTGTGGCGAACCTTTGAGGTGGAAGAAGAAGTGGCATCTTCTTTATTGTATATTCTTCTGAGTGATTATTAATACAATTGTGTATTGTCTCTCATATTCCTGTATTGTTTCATATTTCTAGTTACTTATTGATTCTGGTTAAATTCCGTGCTTAGTTGCTAATACAAGAAGTAATCATATATGTCCTCTATTGGTGGAGCAAGATCCTGACACGTGGTATCAGAGCATGTTTATTGTTCTAGGTTCCTGACAGTTATGACTTACATTAGTAGCAAAATATATTAACATCTTTGAGATCATTAATGACATAGAATAAAATGAATATGAAAATGGAATAAAGTAATTTTTTTATAATTACACCTTGCATTATATTGTGTTGATATTAGGCATGAAATTGTGTTAGTCATTATTTAGCTATGAAATTTTATAATTAGAATAAAAAGGGGGCAAGCTTTAAAAGTTTTAAGGAAAACTTATGGAAAGAGAAAAAAATAAATATTGTGAGAAATAGAAAAACATAAGAAAATCATGAATAAAATAAATAAAAGAAAAAGGAAAGTAGATTTAAAAAATGAGAAACATATACTCACTAATAATAATTAATGAGAAAGATTTATAAAAAAAATATATCTTTGTAAAAGGGAGAGAGTAGAGCTTTAAGGGGAATGGAAAAAGAGATAGGAAAAGAGGAAAAAGAAAGAGGAGTAGAGTGACTATGAGGAGGGTAGCATGACAAAGGGTGGAAGAACTTCTGGTTGATATTATTCCAACTGAGAGTTTTTACCAGGTAGGTAACATTATTTCTTTGGAATTTGAGGACAAATTCTATGGATATTAAATTGAACATTACTCAAAGACTACATGAGGAATTCTATAGCGATTTGGTAGTGTCAATTAAATTATGTTAATGAGTATATATATAGTTGTATTTAGTTAAAAATCAGATTGTTGTTACAACCCAACCTATTGTAGGCTATGAGTAAGTGACTATGTATGGATTTAAAACCTCCTTGAAAATCTTAATCCAATAGTGACACCTATGATGAAAAGAGAAGGCATTCCCATTCAATACTTCGCTAATATCTCTAATCTCAACCATGCCATAAACAACCAAAATTATGGAATAAAAAACCATGTAATTAGAAATAAATATAAGTGTATCACAAATAAGTAATTATAGAAAAATATGAGTAATTATGGTGAACTATTATATAAAGTGATATGTCTATATATATATATGAGATACAATGCAATGCTGATTTGTATATGTTTTAGCTATCTAGTCTAAGTGGAATCGATCCATGTATCATGAAATGTTAAGTGGAGCTTAATAAAATATTTTTATATTAAATCACTGTACTCCATATATAGTTGTATTTTCTTAATAATGCTTAAAATGATAACGATCTATGCTACGTAGCAGATCATTATATATTTTGTAGCATCAATGATTGGT
Source organism: Torreya grandis (assembly GCA_037957365.1). NCBI lineage: Eukaryota > Viridiplantae > Streptophyta > Pinopsida > Cupressales > Taxaceae > Torreya > Torreya grandis. The sequence continues at coordinate 310,574 of JARHVA010000993.1, forward strand.
TTATAATCCTAAAATTTGTAATTATGACATATATAATGGATATACACAACATATGGTATATGGATATAAATGTCCTTTCATGGATGTTTAAGTACTAGATTCATTATGGATATTGCATTCGTTATATGCTTGTGAGCTAGTATACCAATCAATTTTAGCTTATTATGATTTTATTGGAGTCATGAGATAAAATCATGCTCAATATATTACTATGAATAATTACTTTATTCATCATATAGTAATCATGCTATATGATACACCAATTATCTCATTGAGCCAATTTTTGGAGTCATGGGATAAAATCATAATAAGCTATATGATTATATGATTGCTCAGTATATTTTATTATAAAACTGTATTATTATTTATTTGGTAATTAACATATTTTAAAGATAAAATCGTATGTTAACTTATAAGCATAAAATTAATTATGTTAAATCATATGTTACATACCAGGAAATTTTTAATCCTCAGGATTGGTATAATTATCTATGCTTATAAGTAGTGACTCAATACTAGCAGATGCCAGATGAAGTATAACATAAACTAGTTCATTTTATATGTGCAGTAACTAATGTATATACAAATATTATATATATAAAAAATTATGATATATATATATATATATATATATATATATGAACATAGTTTATGTAAAGAATCAACGAAAATGATCTTGTAATAAGATATAGGAGAATAAGCTTAATCGGTTATAATAAACTACAAGTGTTTGAAAGTTATAGCTATATGGCGATTCGATAGGGGAAATAAATAACCTATTAACTATGATAATTTGTTTATTAATGTTCTGGAAGTGATATGTCTCGTAATTGATAGTCAATCTATTCAAACAAATGATTGTTGAAAACCTCATAAAAACCTTAGTTAGAGTTATAAATGATTGTAAGAGTTTTTATGCAATATTTATTTATTATTTTACATTAACTACTATGGGTAGATTAATTTTTAGAGATGTATATGCATATATAGTATTTATTGATATATGGTGAGTGTGTCCATAGTTCTATTAATTTTTATAAACTAAGTCATGGACTCCAGAAGAGTAGGACACTGACTATATATGTACACATCTCCCTAAAACATAACAAAATGTATAAATGAAAGATCATGATCAATCAAAACATAATTAGGATTATGAGACTTAATTCTTGAAATTGTTATGACTAGTTGCTTGTATTTGAGTAGTTGTGCTCAAGAATAATGTACTATGATAATATGGGTTGTCATAGAGTACATTATATTTGGAAACTAATTATAGTAATTTGAAAATTGCATTTTAAATGTTTATTATACTTAGATGGTATAAGTTGTAGTTGTTATTCTTATTATTAATGTGTTAAATAATATTATTGAGATTCATTCATATGTTTAACAGATTAAATGTATGTATTTTTATTATTTCTATAATTAACATGTTTTATGATTACAAGTAGGAGGTAATCTATATGAATCTATTAGTTATATTTATGGTAACTAAATCTCCTATTGCTGATACTGAGTAAGTAGTGAGATGAACTTCACTAGCTTACTAGTATCACAATGTCAGATGAAGGTAATTTGATCAAGTGGTATGTTTGAAATTGACTGATCTTAGAGATCAATAACTATTGAAAACTTTGGCCAAAGTAATGTTAGTTAGATATTATCATTTCATATGTATGATTTGTATGTTTATGTGATATCATGTTAGAACAAATTTCTTTATGATATAGTACATATTTTTAGAAATCATATAGCACACGGGTACTAGCTTGTCTCTCTGGATTCTCACACCATCACTATCTACTTATCCATGAAGGGAGAGCCATTCCCTGATGGGGGATTGTGTAGGGGATCAAATATTTGTATTGGTGTGGAAAAGTGCTCAGATGATGCTCTTCCTCCCCATAGTAGTAATTATTTGGAGATGATACTTGAGATTGCCATATATACTAGAGTTTAGGAAACCCATGCTCTATGAGTCATGCATCTTATATTTGTATATTATATTATATTTATTATTAAAGCATTACCTAATGAGTTGTAATCACTTATCATAGATTGACAATAATGACTATATGATTGTACCGATCATGGTTGGAAGTCTGTAGTTACTTCCTATATTTAGTTATGATGTGTTTTACATTGAAAGTGATAAATGCTGAATAATGTCACATGCTTAATTTATAATTATCATACTTATAGTACTTTATATGGATCAATAATTAGGTTCTTGTGGTGTAATCTAATTAAAAAATATGTTATTTAAAAAAGAATCATGTATTTATAAGTAGATCCAATGGGGATGTGACATGTGGTATCAAAGCTATGGCTCAAAATCTAGGACCTAATGAGTCCACTAAAATTTTCATACCCTTTTATTTCCATAAAGGATAATGGTGAAAGTTAAAGTATCTAGAGAGGGTCCATTGAATGTCAATGATAGTAACCCTCCATTCGATCCTAAATGATTTTCCATTGATTAAACAACAAAGTTAGATTATATTTTTGTAGCCATGAATGATACTAGGGATCAGATTATAGCCCTGAAGAAAGAAGTTCATGGCCATGGAGAGGAAGAACATCAAGAATAACATGAAGAACATCTTGTTGAACAATAAAAACCTCATGATGTGATAACATAGGTAGTTACAGAGCTGGCTAGAGATATGAAAAAAGTGAACCCACCTAATTTTAATGGAACTATTTTAGATGATGAAGTTGGGGCATGGTTGAATGACATGGATAAGTATTTCAAGATTTGAGACTACTTCAATATCACTAAAGTAATATGGAGAACATACTAGTTGGCTAGTGAGATAACTACGTGGTGGGCCAATAAGAAGTTGGAAATGAATCTTAACTCAACCACCACTACATGGGAGTAGTCTGTGACATTGTTCAGGTCACAATGGCTTCCAAAACTATATGTTAACTAGAAGCTTATCGATTTATAGAATCTAAAATAGGAAGACTTATCAGTGAATGAATACTGGGAATAATTCACTAAACTTCTAAAGTATGTACCTTAGTACTAGGTAGATGATAAGTTCAGATATAAGAAGTTTATCATGGGATTTAAACCTTAGATTGGTGTAAAGTTTGACATTCATGGACCTTCTACCATGGACCAAGTCTTTGAGAAGGCCATCAAGCAAGAACAAAAGTTGAAGTCTCTCTCACATGCTAGGGACAAGTTCAAGAAAAAGTTTGAAATTTCTAATTCAAATTTTAAAAATAAGAATTGGAAATAAAGGAGCAACAACTCTAAGAAGCAATTCAAAATCTAGAATGCCAAATTCAATAATAGGTTAGGCAATAGTTTCAAAGTTGATTTTAAGGGAAACTAATAGGTTGATAGAAAATGACCACCTAGAAGTTGTTTCATTTGTAGAGATGACCATTATGCTCATGAATATACTCAAGAAAAATCAAAGAAAAAAGGTTGTATTACTCAAAAAGGCAATTTTCAATAGTGTATTCATACAATAGTTGATAATTGATAAGCCAAATTTCAAGCATCACCTATAGAGCTATCAGGTACTTTATTTGAACATCTATCCATTTTGGTAGATAAATGGGATACAAAATGTTTTAATAACTCCTAAAATGCTTAGTAATTTATCTATAAGATCTAGAGTAATGTCAAATGTATGGTCAGTACAATATGGGAATGATTCAAAAGTCATGGTTAACAAGTGTTTAGTTGAAGCAAAGATTAGGTTACTCGAATTCACAATAGTAGTGGATATATATGTAACACCACTAGGGTCATATGATGTGATCCTAAGAGTCAATTAGATTATAAAATATAAGGCCAAGGTTGACTAATACTTGAAGAATGTTGAGTGTCTAAATGATTTTAAAAATCAGACATAAATTCAAGGCAAGAAAAGAGAGTTGAGGCTTAGGAATTTTTTTGATATGCAACTCAATAAGGCTCAAGGAAAAGGGTGCCAAGTATTTATCATCAAGATAAATGAAATAGAGGAAGCTAAGGAGCCATCTCTAAAATATTATCCATTCCTTAGGAATTTACATGATGTGTTTTTGGAAGAGTTGTTGGGATTGCCTTCTAGACGTGAATTTGATTTCTCTATTGATATCATACGTAGATCAGGACCATAGTCTATGGCACCATACATAATGACAAACACTATGTTGGTTGAATTGAAGCCTCAACTCCATGAATTATTTTTAAAGGGGTTGATCATGCTAAGTGTGTCACCATGGGGTACACTAGTTTTTTTTGTCAAGAAGAAGGATGGTACTCTTCAACTTTGTATTGATTATAGAATGTTAAATAAGGAAACTATAAAAAATTGGTATCTTCTACCTTGTATAGATTTTTTTTGATAAAATGTGGGGATAAATGGTATTTTCTAAGATTGATCTTAGATTAGGGTACCACCAATTAAGGATTAGGGATGAGGATATTCTAAAGACAACATTTTGAAATTGTTAATAGGCATTGTGAGTTCACAGTGTTAGCCTTTGGGTTGACTAATACAACGATAACATTCCTAAGTATCATGAAAAATGTGTTCAAATATTATCTAGATCATTTTGTTTTATTATTTATTTATGATATTCTTATATACTCTAAGACTGAAGAGGAGTATCTTCATCATCTAAAACTAGTTCTATAATAGTTGTAGAAGCACAAATTATATGGTAAGTTGCTTAAATGTAATTTTTTACAAAATAGAGTGAAATATTTGGGATATATTATCTTCGTGGATAGTATCTTAGTAGACTTGATAAAGATAAGAGAAATTATGGAATGGCTAGTACCAAAGAATGTGCACAAGGTAAGAATTTTTATGGGATTAGTAGGCTATTATAGGAATTTCTTTTTGAATTTTTTCAAGATAATTAATCCAATTACTTCTTTGCAATGGAAGAACCAAAGTTTTGTCTGGTCAGATAAGTGTGAAGCATATTTTTGAGAATTGAAAAGAAGACTCACTTCAACACCAGTGTTAAGAGTTCTTGACCCCAATTATCAAATTTTAGTGATCACAGATGCATCTAGGGATGGAATTGGATGAGTCCTTATGTACAATGGTGTAGTGGTAGCTTAAAAATCAAGGAAGATAAAACCTTATGAAGTAAACTATGCCCATCATGACCTGGAACTTGTATCAATTATGCATGCTTTTCAAGTTTGGTGGCATTACTTGTTGGGAAAACTGTTTGAGTTCAAGATGGAAATATTGGGACTCAAGTACATCTTCACCCAATTGAATCTAAATACTCATCAAAGATGTTGACTTGAGTTCTTGTCTAATTATGATTTTGATATCAATTATATATAAGGAAAGGAAAATAGAGTAACTGATACCCTAAGTTATAGAAGGTATATAACAATTGTGGTTACTATTAGGATTACTTGTAGGGATCAAGTGATTAAATTCTCACTAGGAGATGAATTCTATGATCAGGTTAGAAAAGCATTGTTTAAGAATGCTTAAAATCCTTGATATAAAGGATTTAGACTAGAGAGTGATGGTCTTTTGCATTACAATGAAAGGAAGTATGTGTCAGATCAAGAGAATCTGTGAAGCACATTACTAAAAAAACTGCACAATACACAATATTCAGGACATTAAGGAGTAGCCAAGATCATGATAAAGCTTAGACCACTATATTTTTTGAAAGTAATTAGAAAGATGTAGGGGATTTTATGTCACATTGTTTGGAATGTCACTGAGTGTAAGCTGAACATGTGCTTATAGCAATGTTGTTATATCCACATGATATACTAGAATGGAAGTGGCAGGTGATCACTATAGAATTTATTCAAGATTTACCAATGCCATGAAATAAGAATGATATGATCTTAGTAGTAGTTGATAAAATAACCAAGGTGACACATTTTATACTAGGCAATTTGATAAATGATGTACCTACTCTTTTGAAGAGGTTCATAAAAGAAGTGTATTGATTACATGGATTCCCAAAGAAGATCATTTTGAATCATGATCCAAAGATGACTTCCAAGTTTTGGGTAACTTTGAATTTAGCTTTGGATATGCAACTAAATTTTAGCATTGCATATCACCCAGAGACTGATGGTCAGACTGAGTAAGTTAATCAAGTGTTAGAGGATCTTCTTCATATGTATTGCATGGAACAATAATACAAGTGAAAAGGTTATCTTTTGTTGTTTGAATTTACTTAAAATAACTCATACCAATCAACCTTAAAGTTGGCACCATTTGAATCACTGTACGAAAGAAGGTGTAAGACACCAATCAGTTGGGACAGGTTGGAGGATAGGTTAGTATTTGAACCTAAGATGATTTCATAAATATAAGAATAAGTTAGACTAATCAAGTGGAGATTAGTTGAAGCCAATGATAGGTAAAAGAGTTATGCTAATTTGAAGAGGAAAGATACGTAATTTTTTATAGGTGATAAAGTATTCTTACAGGTTAAGCCATAGAAGAGCTCGATTAAATTTGAGAAGTCAGTAAAACTCTCATCAAGATATGTGGGACCCTTCAAGGTGTTAAAAGTGGTCAATCCTATAAAATATAGGCTTTCATTTCCATCAGATTTAGTTATATTATATAATGTCTTCCATGTTTCTTATCTTAAAAATTATATAGCTGATCCTACACATGTGTTGGATTAGAATGCTTTACAGGTTCTAGATACTAAAGTGGTAATGGTAGGACCAATCAAAGTAATTGAAACTCACAAACTTCATTTACATAATAGAGATATGTCATAGTGCAAGGTCTTGTGGGACTAATACTTTGAAGATAATGCTACTTGGGAGGACTATGATGAGTTATACAGTGTTAAGATGTGGAGCTAAAAGCTTCACCAGAATGCTAATCAGAGAGTTGCTGAGTTCATTTAGTAATCGGCATCAACAATATCGCCGATGTCAGTCAGGCAGGGATCAGGGATCGATCGACGTCAGTCAGAAGCAGACGGACAGAAATCGACATCGGCCACCTGTGCGTGTGCATGCATTTGCATGTGTTTCTAGAATGCATTTCTAGAATTAGACTCATCTTATTTTAAGAGGTCTGAGAGTGTTTGCATGTTGAAGACTAATTCAAGTCTTGAGTCTGTGTTTCTAATTATTGTAATTAGAAGTCTAATTATTGTATGCATGGGATCTTATTTAAGAGACCCATGAGGCATGTATTGTAATTAAGACAAGTAAAGCATTGAAGTAAGAAAGCAAGGTCAAAGGAGATCTGTAAGGTGCAAGGTCAAGGAGATCAACTGAAGCTATCAAGGAGGGGATAACAACTCAAGGTGTTGAGTTAGTTGTGGTTGAGAAAGAGAGAGAGAACTCTTGAGTGAAATACTGTACACCCAAGAGGTGTGAGGAGGAGAGGAAGATTTCTTTATTGTATTCAAGAAGAGTGTTAATACAGATAGTATTGTTTCTCATATTCTTTGCTATTTCAAGTTTTTAGTTACTTAATCATTCTGGTACAATTCCGTGTTTAATTACTTATAAGAAAGGTAATCAATTGTGCTTCTTGATAAGTGGTATCAGAGCCAGGTTGCAGGGAGCAGGTTATTGTTTGATTATAGGTCATTCTCAAGGGTTTCTAATTGAGTGGGAGTATAGCAATGGTAGAAAAAAGTAAGCTACGAATGGAGAAGTTTAATGGCAAGAATTATCAACATTGGAGGATGCAGATAGAAGATTATCTGTATCAGAAAGATTTATACTTACCATTGGGTGGGGTTGCATGCAAGCCCACAGATATGAAGGATGAAGAATGGAGTGTTCTTGATTAGAAGGCTCTGGGATCCATAAGGTTGAGCCTTGCATCATCTGTGATTTCTAACTTATCACAGTGTAAGATAATGGAAGAGTTGATAGAATCTTTGGCAAATTTATATGAAAAGCCCTCAGCTTCAAATAAGGTATTTCTTATGAAGCAATTATTTACTTTGCAAATACAGGAAGGTGGATCGGTATATATTCATCTTAGTGATTTCCATGGTTTGGTAAACCAGTTAGCTTTAGTCAATATTGTTTTTGATGATGAAATAAAGGCTCTCTTAATTTTATGCTCTTTACCTGAAAGTTGGGATAGTTTGGTAATGGCAGTAAGTAATACTGCGTCTGCTTCTAAAATATTAAAAGTTGATGATGTTGTGAGTGTAATCTAGAATGAAAAAATAAGCAGGAAAAGCACAAGTGAATCATCAGGGAATGCTCTAAGTGTTGAAAGTAGGGGAAGGAAAAGAGAGAAGGTCAAGCAAGGGAAATCAAGGTCAAAGATGGGAAGGAGATCCAAATCCAGAAATGGAGGTATCACCTGCTAGTTTTGTGGAAAGAGAGGACACACAAAGAAAGATTGTTGGTTGAAGGATAAAGAAAATCAACATGAAGGTAATGAAGAAGCAAAAGATGTAGGTATTGCGGCATAAGATGCTCTCATACTTTCTTTAGATAGTCAGGTAGAATCATGGGTTTTAGATTCTGGTGCTTCTTTTCATGTAACCCCAAATAGAGAATTGTTCCATGAATATGTCCAGAGAGATTTTGGAGAGCTTTATTTAGGGGATGGTACGCCTTGTCAAATGGTTGGCAAAGGAAAAGTGCAGCTGGAATCACAGACGAGCAACACATGGGTGTTGAAGGAGGTTATGCATGTCCTAGTCTTGAAGCAGAGTTTGGTTTCTGTAGGAAAATTAGGTGATGAGAGATGCACATCAACCCTCATAGCGGATTCTTGGAAGGTTTCCAAGGGTGTACTTGTTTTAGCAAGAGGTAAGAAAATAGGTACTCTTTATCTATCTACTTTTATTACTGATTCTGCTTCTGGTTTATCTACTTCAGCTGTAGATTCGAAGATGTGGCTTAGTAGGCTTGGTCACATGAATAAGAAGGGAATGGATGTTCTTAAGTCAAAGGGTATGAGTTCAGATTCAGAGGGCATAGATCGAGTTCATTGCAGGAAAATGAAATTTGATGTTTTTGACAAGAACAGGGAAGCCTTGGTGTTTATGGAGGAGATGATGGACAGAGATTAGTCACAGGGGCTGAATAATTCTAAGCAGGGTAGTATGGACAAGGTTTTGATCTAAGATGAGCTCGTGAATAAAGATGTCATCACTTACAGGAAAACATAGTTACCGACGTCAGTCACATGGAATCGATGTTGATCAGGTAGGTACTGACGTCGATTATGTGCAGACCAACAGAGTCAGTAGTGTCAAGCAGGTGCAACCGACATCAGTCAGGTAAGAACCGACTTCGACAGTAGGTCAGTCGCATGGAACCGATGTCGATCGGGTGCAGACTAAGAGATGGTCAAGATCGGTCACTGAAACAGATGTTGGGCGGACAACAAGCTATCAAGGAGTCTCAAACACCCATATGGAGGACTGAAAGGGTAAGTGGACCTCATATTCATTGTTCACCTTCTTTATATTACTTGTTACTTACTGATGGTCAAAAACTAGGAAAATGTGAAGAGGCAATGCAGGTAGAATCCAAGAAACAGTGGGAGCATGACATGAATTCTTCAAAAGATAACCTAGCAGGAGATTTGGTAGAGTTGTCAGCTGGGATAAAAGCACTGATAGACGAATGGATTCCCAGGTTAGAGAAGAGAGTGGATGGACACGTGAGATAGAAGGCTAGGGTATATGGTCTTGAGCAGGCTGCAGGATAATGGAGGTTTAACCATTGTGTTTTACCAAGTTAGATAATATTAGCTACATTATCCTATTATTGTATTGTGTGCTTGTTGCAGGGTTACACATATAGGGAGTTGCTGAACTAAAGGTAAAGTTAGTTCAAAGGTATGTCATGAAGAATTTGGGAGCAACAAAATTCTTTGGCATGAGAGACATGGAAGATCACAGGTTGATTTTGTCTTTAGTGGGAGCTGATGTGAAGAAGGTGTAGGCGGAGTTCAATACGTAGGATGCAAAACTAGTAAGCACACCAAGGGCTAGATAGTTCAAGCTGAGCTTAGAACAGTGTTCGAAATCACATAAGGTCTGGTGTAGATCTGAGTTTTCCCAAGTAGTGGGAGTTGTCAGAAATTTTAGACCCAATTCGGGAAAGGAGTACTGGAGAGTAGTTCAGTGGATTCTCAGATTTTTGAGAGGGACCAGTAGCAGGTATTTATGTAGGGTTCAGCACTTCTCTACATGGTATGTAGATTCGGATGTGGTAGGTTACTTGGATGATAGGTGTAGCATCACAAGATATGTGGTGGTTAGTCTTCAAAATTGAGCTTGAAGATGGAGGTGCCTGAGATGGTTAGTGGAGGTTGCTGTACAGGTACAAGTGCAGCTATTTATCTCCAAGTGGGAGATTGTTAAGATGTGGAGCTAAAAGCTTCACCAAGATGCTAATCAAGGAGTTGCTGAGTTTAGTCAGTAACCGGCATTGATAGTATTACTGACGTCAGTCAGGTAGGGACCAGGGATCGACCAACATCGGTCAAAAGCAGATGAATAGAAACTGATGTCGGTCACCTGTGCGTGTGCATGTGTTTCCAGAATGCATTTCCAAAATTAGACTCGTCTAATTTTAAGAGGTCTAAGAGTGTTTGCATGTTGAAGACTAATTTAAGTCTTGAGTCTGTGTTTCTAATTATTGTAATTAGAAGTCTAATTATTGTATGCATGGGATCCTATTTAAGAGACCCATGAGGCATGTATTATAATTAAGGCAAGTAAAGCATTGAAGCAAGAAAGCAAGGTCAAAGGAGATCTACAAGGTGCAAGGTCAAGGAGATCAGCTGAATCTATCAAGGAGGGGATAACATCTCAGGGTGTTGAGTTAGTTGTGGTTGAGAAAGAGAGAGAGAACTCTTGAGTGAAATACTATACACCCAAGAGGTGTGAGGAGGAGAGGAAGATTTCTTTATTGTATTCAAGAAGAGTGTTAATACATATAGTATTGTTTCTCATATTCTTTGCTATTTCAAGTTTCTAGTTACTTAATCATTGTGGTACAATTCCATGTTTAATTGCTTATAAGAAAGGTAATCAATTATGCTTCCTTGGGGTTCCTAACATACAGGTGATTTCCATATTTATTTTCTTGATTTGATATTTTATACTATATTATTTCTCTACGAAATAATGTTTTTGATTCAAAACTTATGTTTGAATAAGTGTCATCCAGGATGATGACTAACTTTAAGGGGGAAGGATGTTACATCCTGATTCCTCACTACGTAAATTTAATTGATTATTTGTGTATATTTTTAGTTGACAATTTGATTCATTTATTATTTATCTAAGCTATGCGTTATATGTTGTTATGGGATAGTTGAATATTACTTTGGTTACCTAATTATATTGCTACAAAATAAGTTTAGTGTATATTTTTATATTATAATCATGAGTTGTTATTTTAGATGTATTTTATGATGTATATATGTCAAAATGTTATGGTCTAACTACCTACTTCTTGTGAGTTTGATGCAGGAGAAACTCATCCCTAAGAGCATGATAGAGGGAGAGCATCATCAGAGAGGGTGATGAAGATGGAGATGTTGGGGGATGACAGAGGAAAGGATAGAACCCTACATACACCATATTAGTTAATACATTTATATGCATAATATAATGGTCAACGCAGTGCATTTTGATGATGTTTGTATTTAGATAGTGTTTACACATGATTAATTGTGTGTTAGCTTAATTTATTTCTTGTGTGGAATTAATCTCATGTGTGTAATAAACCTTATGTGATTTATTACTTAATTTATTGCTTGATTAGAATGTTAATGACTTACATTAGTAGCAAAATTATATTTTTATCTTTGAGATCATTAATGGTGTAGAATAAAATGAACTATAAAATGGAATGAAGTAATTTTGTTATAATTACAACTTGCATTATGTTGTGTTGAAATTAGGCATAAAACTAAGTTAGTCATTATTTAGCTAGGAAATTTATAGTTAGAATAAAAAGGGGGTGATCTTTAAAAGTTTTAAAGAAAACTTATGGAAAGAGGAAAAAAATAAATATAGAGAAAAATAGAAAAACATAAGAAAATCATGAATAAAATAAATAAAAGAAAAAGGAAAGTAACTTTAAAAAATAAAAAGCATATACTCACTAAAATAATAAAAGAGAGATTTATAAAAAAACATATCTTTGTAAAAGGGAGAGAGTAGAGATTTAAGGGGTGTGGAAAAGGATACAGGAAAAAAGGAACGAGAAAAATGAATAGAGCGACTAGGAGGAGGGCAACATGACAAAGGGTGGAAGAACTTTTGGTTGTTACTATTCTGGTAGAGAGTTTTTACTAAGTAGGTAATATTATTTCTTTGGAATTTGAGGACAAATTCTATGTATCTTAAATTGAACACTACTTAAGAACTAGATGAGGAATGATATATCAATCTAGTAGTGTCAATCAAATTATGTTAATGAGTAAATATATATGGAGCTATATCTAGTTAAAAATTAGATTGTTGTTACACCCCAACCTATTGTAGGCTATGAGTAAGTGACTGTGTATGGAATTAAAACCTCCTTGTAAATATTAACCCAGTAGTGATGCCTCTAATAAAAAGAGAAGGCGTTCCCATTCAATACTTTGTTGACATCTCTAATCTTAGACACACCATAAGCAACCAAAATTATAGAACAACAAACCATGTAATTAGAAATAAATATAAGTGGATCACAAACAAGTACTTTCAAAAAATTATTATATAAAGTAATTTGGTTATATATATATATATATATTGAACTATGAGATACAATGCAACACTGATCTATATATGTTTGAACTATCTAGTCTAAGTGGAACCGATCCGTGTATCATGAAATGTTAAGTGGAGCTTAATATAATATTTTTATATTAAATCATTATACTCCTTATATAGATATATTTTATTAATAATGCTTTAAATGAGAATGACCTGTGCTACTTAGCAAATCATTATATCTTTTATAGCATCAATGATTGGTTTATAATCTTAAAATTTATAATTATGACATATATAATGGATATATATGGATATACATGGCATATGGAATATAGATATAAATGTCCTTTCATGGATATTTAAGTACTAGATTCATTATGGATATTACATTCATTATATGCTTATGAACTAGTATACCCAATAATTTTAGCTTATTATGATTTTATTGGAGTCGTGAGATAAAATCATTCTCAGTATATTACAATGAATAATTACTTTATTCATCATATAATAATCATGCTATATGATACAACAATTATCTCACTGAGCCAATTATTGGAGTCATGGGATAAAATCATAATAATCTATATGATTGTATGATTGATCAATATATTTTATTATAAAATCATATTATTATATATTTGGTAATTAGCATATTATAAAGATAAAATTGTATGTTAGCTTATAAGCATAAAATTAATTATGTTAAATCATATGTTACATACCAGGCAATTTGTAATACTCAGTATTTGTATAATTATCTATGCTTATAAGCAATGACTCAATACTTAATACCAGCATATGCTAGATGAAGTATAACATAAACTAGTTCATTTTTTATCTGCAGTGACTAATGTATATATAGATATTATACATATTAAAAACTATGATCTCCATAGGTATGAACACACACACACACACACACACACACACACACACACACACACACACACACACACACACATGAATAGAGTTTATGTAAAAAAATCAATGGAAATGATCTTGTAATAAGATATAGGAGAATAAGCTTAGCCAGTTATAAGAAACTATGAGTGTTTGAAAGTTATAACTATATGGTAATTTGATAGGGGAAACAAATAACCTATTGACTATGATAATTTGTTTATTAATATTTTGGAAGTGATATGTCTCATAATTGATAGTGAATCTATTCAAAGAAATGATTGTTGAAAACCTCATAAAATCCTTAGAGTTATAAATGACTGTAAGAGTCTTTATGTAGTATTTATTTATTATTTGAGGATTATGTACAATACCTATTATGGGTAGATTAATTTGTACAGATGTATATGCATATATAGTATGTATTGGTATATGGTGATGTGTGTCCATAGTTCTATTAATTGTTATAAACTAAGTCATGGACTTTGAAAGAGTAAGACACCGATTATATATGTACACAACTCCGTAAAATATAAAAATAATGTATAAATGAAATATCATGATCAAACAAAACATAATTAGGATTATGAGACTCTTAATTCTTGAAATTGTTATGACCAGCTGCTTGTATTTGAGTAGTTGTGCTCAATGACAATGGACTATGATAATGTGGGTTATCATAGAGGACATTATATTTAGAAACTAATTATAGTAATTATAAAATTGTAGTTTAGATGTTTATTATATTCGGATGGTATAAGTTGTAGTTTTTATTCTTAGTATTTATTTGTTAAATAATGATGTAGAGATTCATTCATACATTTGACAGATTAAATGTATGTATTTTGATTATTCATGTACTTAGCATGTTTTATGATTGATAGTAATAGGTAACTTGTATGAATATCTTGGTTATATTTATGTTAATCAAATCTCGCATTACTGATACCAAGTAAGTAGTGAGACAAACTTCACTAGCTTACTAGCATCAGAATGCTAGATGAAGGTAATATGATCAAATGGTGTGTTTAAAATTGACTGATTCAAGAGATCAATAACTATTGAAAACTTTGGTCAAAGTAATGTTAGTTATACATTGTCATTTCATATGTATGATTTACATGTTTGTGCAATATCACATTAGAATAGTTTTTTTAATGTTAAATTGCATGTTTTTAAAAATACTACAACACACGGGTATTAGCTTATCTCTCTGGATTCTCACACCGTCACTATCTACTCATCTATGAAAGGAGGGCCATTTCATGATGGTGGATTGTGCAGGGCATTGATGGTCTGTGGTTGGTATGGAAAAGCACCTAGATGATGCTCTCCCTCCCCATAATAATACTTCTTTGAAGATGACACTTGAGATTGCCATAGATACTAGAGTTCAAGAAACTCATACTTTGTGGAGACATGTATATTTTATTTGTAAATTTTATTTTATTTATTATTTAAATATTACCTGATGAGTTGTAATTACTTATTGTACATTGGCAACAATGATTGTATGATTATAAGAGCCATGGATGGAAGTCTATAGTTACTTCTTATATTCAGTTATGATGTGTTTTATGATGAAATTGATCAGTGATGAATAATGCCACAAGCTTATTTTATTTTTATTACACTTATAGTACTTTATATGGATCACTAATTAGGTTCTCATGGTCTAATCTAATTAAAAAATATGTTTTTACAAAAAAATTCATGTATTTCTAGGTAGATCCCAGTGGGGATGTTACAATCAAGCTTTTTCATCATTGCCTTTATGAGTTGTCAAAATCTCACAAAATATCTAACAAATATATAATTTGTGATCCAAGCATATTAATTGAAAATCATAATTACATGTACCCTCCTTAACCCAATTAGAGTTAGCCTCAACTTACCCAGGGTTAGTTTAAACTCATTCCATACTTAAATCCTAACCTAACTCAACTTGGATAAGAGTTAACTTTGGAGGCTATAAATACAATGTCTTACCTATTGATATTTAAGATTTATTAGTGCAATTTTATTATGTCAAAATACCTCCAAGAAGCTTCATATTAGTGTTACCATGCTGATTTCATAATCCAAGACAAACTACACCAACCAACATTACCACGGTGCCAAGGAGAGGTGGAGCAATGAAGCTTCATTGATAAAGATTTCTTGAGTACAAAGCTGAGCAAGCCAATTCAACAAGCCATTTTAGAGATACAAGGAATGTAAAAAGATTTTTTTTTTAAATTTTCTAGTTATGTATTCATTGTATGTTTGTCACCTATGCTCTTCTTAGTGTCTAGGCTAGAGGTTTTAGTGTTTACTGTGTTAGTTTAGATTTGGTTTTATTGACTAACACTATACTAACCCCCCTCAATGGATTCCTTGTTCATAGAGCTAATCCCAATCTCCCTTGCTAATGATTTACCACTACTTAAGTATTTAGATACTCCAAAAAAGGAATCAAGCCACATGTACTTCTCCTACCTAGTGTGACTATGCAATTATGTTCCTTCACTATATGCATGCATCTGGTAATTTGGATTTGATACTTGAAAATGTTCACTATTGACTTGATTTGAAATTTTTTAGACTTGGATTGTGACTATACCTAGTGATTAATATTGAATTTGGGAAGAATAGGCAATTTTTCTCAATGTGCAATTGTATATAGATAACACCAAGCTCCAAGGAGACCTCGTTAGTAATCAATGACCTTTGGTTTACATTTATAGGAGTCCCCTTAAATAATTTTATTTATCTGACTTGAAAAATATTTGGGATGACCCATATGGATATTTTCAATTTTTAAAACTAGTTTTTAAATGACATGGGGACAAGGTCAAGCTACATGGATAGTGAAGACTTGTTTATATAACACAAACTTGTCCTACAAGTTCATGAATAGCTAGATTGAGGTCAAAAACCATCTAAGAGGAATATAATGTGGCTTGACCAATGGATTAGGAATTCTTGTCTAGTAATGATGATGAACAGAGGGGGTCAAGACTGAATATAAATGAATGGCTAAATGAATGAAAAATAAGAGTTGTATATTTGAGTGTAAGTCAAAAATTAACATGATCAATTAGTTGTGATTAGATTTAGGTATCTACAAGATCTAAAAGTTGGCGATGATTTGTCTAGGATTTTAGAAGGTTTTTATAGACCCAATTAATAATGAATAAATGTATCTAGTGAATATAGGTGGCTAATATATTATATGAGTAAATAAATATACATAAAGTTTGCTCAAGAGTCAAATATATGTGTAATGTCAAAACGTGTCAAAGTATGTCAAATTTAATGTTGCCAAAGTAATAAAGTCCATATTTATGTGTCTACATATACCCCCCATTCAATCTAGTATTGCAACTGCTTAACTGAAAGGATAAAAGAATTGAAATTGGTGTATTTGATAACTGTGCTTGGTTTTGATAGGTACAACCCAAAATATGTCATTTATTCTAGGTGAAACCTACAAAAAACATGTCTAGATCAATGTATCCTCATAGTAATAAATTTGAAAGAATCAGAATCATAAAAAAAAAAATTTGAAAAGTTAAGGAATAAATACACCTAATAGTATGCAAACATAGTTTTTACTTTTTGAACTTGATTGAAGAAAACCGTGGGGTGATCATGCCCAAATGAAATGTAACTACTAAAATTATGAGTTTAGGAGTGTAAATTCCCCAACTACCCTTCTTAAGAATGTGGAATTAAAAGTTATATGACATATAATCTCAAACACACTACTCTGGGTAACACAATACCCTTTTTGGTACCCCTAATTTAGGGTTATATGTATAAGGATCAACCATTGTATATAGATATATGAAAAATAATCTCACATAGTTACCATCATTCCCCATTATTCCATACAAATTTAAAAAAATGTTTGCATGAACTAAGTTCATGTCCCATATGATCCATTTATCACTCAAAATGATGTAAAATGCCAAATTCTATCCCAAACTATCACATAATGTCTCAAATTTTCCTCAAATTCATGTAGAATGGCAAAATTTTTCCCAAAATATCATTTGTCTTAATTTTTTCTCAAAATCATGTAGAATGACAAAATATGTAATAAAATATCATAGAATGTCTCAATTGTTCCTCAAAATCATGTATAATATGTCTCAATCTGACCCATTTAAACATACAATCTATCTTTAAAATTGAAATAATATATCTCACATGTATAAATCTATAATATAAACCTTAAACTCATTGAATGCCCCCATTTTAGTATGATGGATGAAGCATGTGAATCACTAATCTCAAAATAAATAGTTATGTGCATCATATGTTAAATACAATTTATAATCATCTAAAGTGTATGTAAAAAACATGATAAGATATGTCATCAAATAAATATTCAAAACAATATAAGCACGTACAAAATATGTAATCTAATGCAAACATAGTTGTTTATTATTTGTATGCAAGATATGATCATGATAATTGATTTGAAAATAATTGTCAAAGGAAACTAGATATGTTAATGAACCACCCAAAAATTAAAATCATAATAAATGCATGATATAATTCATGGCAACATCAAGTAGAAATAGACAACACATAGTGGAATTATGTATAATGGAAATCAAAACACTGAGCACATAGTAACTGTAATTTTTTTCTATATAAATATATGTAAATATGCACACAAACACATCATAGTCAATAAGTCATAAGTCCACAATCATAGAAAATTATTTAATCTATTTTGAATTGAATGAATCAAACTAATAAATCTAAACTATAAAAAATAAATTATAAAAATATATAGATCTTGAAGTGAAATACAAAATTTACAAAATTAGAAACTAGCAAAAAATAGTGAATAGGCATACAAATATTCAAACCTCCCTAAAATAATATTTTGCTGATTATACAGGCTGAATGTGATTTGAAACTATCTGAAAAGACCTACAAATTATGTTGTGTTTGAAAACAATAATTAAATTACATTGGGACAAGTCCATATAAGGAAGACAAAGCCACATTGTGGCCTTGTCTATTGATTAAGGTTATGTCCCTATTGAGTGTGCACCTAGTTTGTTTGATATGGGTCTATGTAATTGTTTATGAGGGTTTATTGATAAATCATGTGTCCTTATTTTCCACACAAAAGACCTACAAAACACAAACACTAACTCTTACATAACAAACATAATGGAGATCAAATGCCAAAAGGGGTAAATAGGGTTAGGAAAATAATTGAACTACCCTTAGAAAACCCTATATAATTTGAGTGTTACCTACATAGCATGAATGGGTTTCAAGTCAACATAATTTTTCCTCATATGTTGATTATGTGATCTATGATTGTGAAACTGTATAAATGCAACTAGAAGATTTATTGAAATATTTGACAATAGATTCCCTTGATCATAATAAAAGATATTCAAAAATGTCTTAATATTGTTATAAAGTAGCAAAAAATAAGTTGGAATAAATAATGCTCTTTTGCTCAGTGTGTAGTAATTTGAAATCAACTTGCTATGGGGTTTCAAGTGAATGCATTAATGTGATTTTATAGGTTAATATTTAGAATATTTTTTCTAACAAACCTTACAAAATGTGTGAGAGAGATGTTATGAAATGTCTTAATTTTAGCATGACCATTGGAGCATGGGGGACAAGGCCATGCTAGGGGACAAGGCTACAACACAACCCTGTTTGACCTATCATAATCATGTCCCACATAGATAGAGACCACTTGAAAAGACATGATAGATACCTATAAGATAAATAAAATGAGGTTGAAAAATGGATGTTTACATGATATTTGTAGTGTTTACAAGACAATGAGGGATCTATTATATATTGTGTGTTAATGAAATGACAAATAAACCAATTAGGGTAAGGATGTTAAGAATAAACATTGTCAAGCACTTCATGATTAATTTTATGTCTCTACATTTATCCCCACTTTATTCTAGTGATGCAAAGAACTGAAATTAATAGAGTAAAGTAGATGTGAACTTGAGTGTGCATACACACATTATTTTTTGATATGAATCTTAATCATGAAAGATAACTTAATGCAAAAATTATAATAATTCCATTTAAATTAGTTATTTTCCATACTTAAAGATTGAAAATCTAAAATTTGAAATCTACAAAGAGAGCAAGGAAAGTAAATTTTTGAAAGAGTATGCAATCTAGTTGCCCTGTAACTTGAAATTGATGAAATGCTTGGCCCCTTATTGAAGAATTTGGAGAAATATTGAACCTATGGTGAATTGAGAGTGATCAATTCTCAATTTGAATTTTTTTGAATATTCTTGAGTTGAAAATATTATATGCTCCAACTCTTATTAGACTATGTAGATTACTCTCTAAAATAATTTTAGGGGGAAAACCATTAAATGTGGCTCACTACATCTTGAAAAAGTGCAACCATAGACCTTGAGTGTCACTAGACTCTAATGTGGCCTAATTTTAACATGAATACGAATCACACTACTACAAACCAATCTAGATTATATTTTAAGCTTTAAAGCTTTAAAACTTTTAAAATCACCTGCTTCTACAGATTCCAAATCCCCTAAGAAGAAGTTGCATGCCTTCATTGTGTTTGATTCTGAGGAGGATGATTTGGAAGAGGAAACTATAGAAGAAGGGGAGGAGCATGAGGTGTTGAACAATAGTTAGGATGAGGTGGATAAACTAGCTAATTATTTGAAGGTTGAGCTGAAGAAAGATATTTTGTGTGATGAGTTAGAAGGGGCTTATAAAAGGAAAAATAGGGATGAGATTGATAGCAATGTTAGTATTGAGGATAGACTCAAAACTTTGGATGTGGACATTGAACTCCATAAGAATTTGTTTTCATGGATTTTTAAAAATAATAATATGAATTTTTTTGGTGATGGTAGTATTAGTGCTCCTAAGCATATTTTTTTATGAGGGTGAATACATGGTTTCTAAGATTCAAAGGTTGGAATCTAGAGTTGAGAATTTGGAAGCTGAGAAGAATATGTTGCAAGGCATGATTCAAAAATTGGTTCAGATAAGCAAGGTCACCATAATAAATTGTGTGTCTAACATCAATGTTCTTAGGAAAATCATCAAAATAGGTAAAGAGTAGCAGAGTAGAGCCCGAACATGTAAGAGAATCAAGGCATTGGGTAAAGGAAAATATATGGAGATGGATAATTATGAATTGGATGACATAGAAAAGGTCCTCAACAATTTTGGTAAATAATGAAACCTTGTACTAAAATAATTGGATATGTAATCTGCAAAATCTAGCTTTATATTTTTTGTTGTTGTGGGTTGGTTGCTACTTTGATATGCATAAACAATTATTTTGTTGTTTTATTGTTAGTGTTTTTTGTTGTTAGTTTCTCTTGGATTTGAACTTATTTAATGTAACTAGGATGGGATCCAATCAAAACCTAAATTTTACCCTTAATTGAAAAAAACTTTCGAAACTTTGAAACTTTAAAACTTAAGAAAAATTGAAACTTTTGATCTTTACAACTTCTGAAACTTGTATTTGTGAACTTTGAAATTTCCATGTAGTAAATTGAACACAAATGAGTATCATAACCCCTATATTGTACTAAATTGATATTGAATGGCATTTTAAATTTTAAAACTATTTAAACCTATAATTATTTTACAAACTCTTAATTATAAGAATGAGTGCACACGCATGCCACAAGTCCCCATAATATTATTTTTGAATCGTGCTATAATTTTTGAAACTTTATTATGCTTATGATGACTTGAATTATCAAGACAAGCCCATTGTGATGCCCTCTTTTTGAGATGAGAGATGTAGATTGCAAGTCACGTAACTCAAAAAAAAGTATATGTGAAAGATAGAATCATTTGGTATCGGTTGAGCATCTGAATGTATTGCATCATAGTACTTGAACATATCATTGAATTGATATATGAAACATGTATTAGATAAATATATCATTTAAAAACATAAGCATCATATGTATGATATGTATCATGACACCAAAATAAGAATAAGATAAATAAATAATGCATGATATAAATCATGACACCATAGTAAAAATTAATGAATAAGTAAATAGAGTCACACAATTCACATAATATGTCACACATAAGATCTAAATTCCACATACAAGGGGCATGTGAATGTCTCATAAACACACAAATCCAAGGTCCACACACAATAAATAAGCAAGTTTTAACTTTTCATGTAGTAAAGTTAAAAATAAGCATATAGAGAATGAAACTATTTTACATCAACTATGTGGATCCTTTTCATTGTTAGTAAATAATTTTTTTATGTAACACAATTCAAAGTATGAGTGATTAGAAAAATATTTTCATGATATGTAGCTCAATATGGAAAAAAGATTGTGGATAAATACAACATGTTGAATTGTTCATGGAGAACAAAGAGATGCCCCCAAATTAACAAGGTTGTTGGGTAATAAGGGAATCCCAACATTGAATAACCATGTGAAAATATGTCCTATATCACACTTCAATACCTCATAAAAAGTAGTATGTATTGGAAATTAAAATATGATAGATATCTAACATAGAATAAATAACATATGGGAATAAGTAAGCTAGCAACAATTGAAGATGTTTTTTAAGTCCTAATTTTTGAATTTTTGAAAATATTTTGTCTTTTATAATAATAATAATTTTTTACATTCTTAATTTTTTATATATTTTTCAATATTTGAATAAAATATATAAAAAATATGCTAAGAAGAAAGGCTTTGAAAATAAAATAAAATGGGAGGAATTTAAACAATCCTAAACAAGGTGCTAAAACATAGTATAATACGAGGAAGACAAGCCATGCACCCCTAATGTATGCAAATGAATCATAGCAATGTAGCTCAAATGATTAATATAGATAATAATGTACATGTTCTTCAATGAGAAAGAGATAAATGTGATCATGTAAGTAAAATGAAAGCCATAATATGATAGGTATGTAAGAATGAGCATTGAAAACATTATGAGATAATTGCTTTGGATTGCTTGATTTAGTTTGAAAATCAAGAGGGCAAATGCCCAAAGTGAAAATAAAACCAGGGGTTATAAGAATGATTGGATAATGGATAGAATAATTAACAAGGATATACAATAAAATGAGCTATGTATAAAAGGAAAATACAAATAGATAATCAAGGGACTCAACCAAATTAGTGGTTTGGGATGAAATGGGATGTTGTAGCCAACCCAGGATCTCATCAAGAGGATGCACATTTTACAAATGAGATATGTACAAATGGAAAATACAATTAGATAATCAAGGGAGTTAGAAAAATTAGTGGATTGGAAGGAACTATGATGTTGGATCCAACCAAGGATCTCATCAAGAGGATGCACAAATGCATATCCAACTGCTTTATATGAAGAAATGATTTGTTGTGAAGATAAATTTCCAACTTATATGCCTTTAAATTTAAATTAGAATCTATTTCATTATACAAAACTATGTATCACTAATCATATGCCTATGTAAACCTATATTCTCATGTTAAATATGAGAACATGTAACTACGTGTACCTATGATGAAGCTCTCTGAATAACCTGTGACGACTTAGGAGATGAAAACATCCTTTTAGGTGCCACTTTTTGATTAGAATAATGTGTCATGATCTTTGGGACTAATTGCATATTCTCATGTGTAACTATATCATGTTCATAATTATATGGAGAAATTGATTTTGTAATATGCTCATGATCACCAATAGATGAAGACATTGTAATGTGCTTTGAAATATGTATATTATGCTCTTGAATAGTTATGTAGAATATTTCATTATCATGTTGCTTACTGGTTATACTAGAAAACTATTATGTATGAGAATTAAAAATCATTAGTTCTAAAAGATATTCATTTTATCAAAGATTTGATGATTTCATAGTTCATATAGTAACAAAATAGTTTTTCAAGATAAACTATGTCAAATTTTATTGCTTCTCAATGTTTTAGATCCACATCTGTGATCCTTCATCAGGAGAAAATTGAAATCCTAATGAAGGATCACAGATGTGGATCAGAAATGTTGAGAAGCAATAAAATTTGACACAATTTATCCCAAAAAACTATTTTGATATTCATATTAGATTCTTAAAATTTTTACCACTCAATTATCATGAGTATATTTGAGACATTTATGAACTATAGAAAGTATTTATTAATTTTTTGTATCCAATGACATATTAATGCCCATGTACTTGGTATAACTAAGAATGGAGTGGGCAATATGATAGGCCCAACTTGTAAATATAATATTGTATGCCCAATAATATCCCGTGTATGACCTTCAAATGCTTTAAAAACTCTAGAAGTATCCTATAAATCTTGCTTTATATAACCAAGATATTAAATGAGTCTTATGGTGCACACATTTTTACTTGATCCAGTGTTTATCATAACACTATGTATGGATTGATTTTTAACATATAGTTGAATAAAGAGTGTATATATATTGGAGTCATCATCAACAATTTCACTATCATTAAATGTAATCATAGGACATGATGCTTGTTTAGTTGTAATTGTACCAATGGTGTTGTTAGGTTGATGTCCATATGTATAAAGGGGAGGAAGAACATTATATGTATAATGTACTTTAAAATTGTCTTTGTTATATGTTACTTCATGATTTGGAAAATAATCTTTGTATATTTTGAACTTTGTATTGTCATTTATTTTTAGCTTAGCCTCTTCAATAGGTGTACCAATATCAATAATATTCTCATCAATGATATCTTGAATCTTGTACTTTTATTTGTAGAATGCCCAATACATATATGGTAGTCACAATATGCATTGCCATAAAAACTTTTAGATTTTGGTCTAGACATGTCCACTTCCATTGGTGTAGGAAGAGTGATGAGGTTGTATTAAAGTAAATTTTACAACAATACATGAGGAGGTGATGGTGACCTTAAAAATTGCGTCCAAGATGGACCTTGTAATTGAATATTTTGTGTTGGTTATGAGATAACATTAATTATAATCTTAGCTTCATTCTTGATTTCATTTAGTTTTCTATTATAATTTGGTTTTCTTTTTAATTTAACATTTGAAGTAGCATGAGCATAGGTATACTTAAGCTTGTTAAAAATAATCAACTTGACCTTATGATTTTTGACTGCAATGCATAGTTCATTAAAATATTTGAACTTATCAAATACAAATGAATCTTGAAGTGGAAATAAAAAAAATTGAGTGAAAATATCTTGGAGTTAATTATTAACCATTTGATTTGTCATTTTTTCTAGCATAGACTTGTATCTTAACACACATTCACTAATTATTTCATTAGACCCTTGTTTGAGCTTTGAAATTTGAGCATATGATAGTTTTTCACCAATGTTGATGGAAAAATGTGTTAAAAATACATTTTCCAAAGGGTAAAAAGCCTTTAATGATTAAAGAGTAAGATCATAGAACCATCTAAGATCATATTCCTTGAGGCTTCTTAGAAATAACTTTGTTAACAATTTGTCATTATATGCATAGTCTAGACAAGTTGCATAGAATACACATAAATATTGTTCAAGTTCACCTTTGCCTTCATATAGAGGAAGCTTAGGAGGTAAAAATCTAACTAATAATGGATAGGATACAATTTTGAGTGCTAAAGGGTCATAAAACAAGGAAAATGAGTCCATATAAGGGCTATCATGAGAGATAGTTTGCTCAACATGGGATACATTAGCTTGTAAGCCAAGAAATGCATGCTCAAGAGTAGAATTTGTAGATGTAATTGGAGGAGTGTAAGTAGCATGAATAGGAATAAACATATATAAATTTTGGAAACCAAGTGATGTTCTCAAATGAAAACATGATTCCATAGAAGTAACTAAAGGCATAGAAATGGGACTATATGCAATAATAGAAGTAGAAACATTGGAAAAGCTATCGTGGGCACCTTTATTTTATTCATCTCTAGAAAAATATAAGAATGATTCAACTTTTTATTGATGTTCATGAGGATATTGCATAAATTTTTCCTCATTAGTTTGACCAAATTGTTCCTGAGTGTCGGGTTCTAAAATGAGATCCATGATGCACCCTTAAAGAGGATGAGGGATTATCATTAGAAGAACTTTCGAAGTTGTAGATTTTGGAAAATGTATAATATATGATTCCTCTTATTCTCAAGTCATTTTAGATTTTAGAAAAGCTATTAGATAATAATAATAATAATAATAATAATAATAATAATAATAATAATAATAATAATAATAATAACAACAACATGATATAGTAGTGCAATCATTTGTTATAATAAGATCATGGGTTTTAACATTGTTTATTGTAACTTATCTATTAATTTGACATTTAATCCATCTAAGAACATAATAAACAATGTGCTACAAAGTAATACAAACTATACCAAAAAAAATCATGATCTTATGTAACATATAAAATAAATATTGATTCATTGATCACATTATGAATGCATACCATATGAATCAAGAAATGCTAATGACTATGAATACAACACAAGCAAAAATCAAGGTATAAAGGTGTTCTAGGTAAGGGTTGGGATGATTATGTAGGCTCTCAAATATAATTGCTCTTTCATTGATTACTGTTAGCCTAATATTTTAGAGCACTAACTACATAGGAAAAATTATGATTGTAATCCACTAACTTTTGAGGGTACAATGATAGTAAATTTCATAAGTGATACGCTCTCTCCGGTACACCATAAATTAGCCAGCTAAAATAGGCTTCATAAACTAGGGATCCAAAGCATTTACATTATACCATGAGGTGCATGGAAACTAAAGTCCTCATTTAGTGATGTAAAATGGATATGAGTATTGGGTTAAACCCCTCAAGCTACAATGTTTGTAAAATAGATCACCAAGTATCCCTTCACAACAATCATTAAGTAGTTTTAAAACTACCAAAACATAGTTCTAAAAGTAAGCCCACAAGTAAGTAGAAAATAAAATCAAAATATTTGTGTGTATAAATATCAATAAATTTCAACCTGAGGGTGAAATAAAGAGATCATGTGCTAGATTTATCTAAGGTGACTATACAACTTCTTTAATGTCATATTACTCCAGGGTCGAAGACGGTTGAATCATTATATGTCAGATTTATATCCAAGGTTGAAGGTTGATTTATTTTGGTGTTAGGAATTTAAATAAATATGTATGAAATCCTATGACAAAATTCAAGTAAATAATAAGTAGTGTTTTAAAAATAATAGGTTCACCATAATGTTTAATCTATTTTTAATTGAAGTGAATCAAATTAATTTATATATTAAAACTATTGAAATTGAAATATAAGAATATACAGATCTAGAAGTGAAATATAATTTATGTAATTATAAATTATCTATAAATAATAAATATTCATACAAATATGTAAACCTACCTAAAAAAAATATTATGTTGACTGTAACTGGAAACTAGCTAAAAAGACTTCCAAATTATGTCTTATCCAAAAACAAGAATTTGAATTGCGATGGGACAAGTCTACAAAAGGAGGATGAAGCCACACTATGGCCTTATTTATTGACCATTGTATCCTAGTTGATTGTCCCCCTAATTTTTCTATCTATGTTTATGTGACTATCTGTTAGGGTTTATCTATAAATCTTATGTCCCGATTTGTTGCACATAAGACCTAAAAAACAAAAATCCTAGCTCCTACACAACAAACATAATAGATATAAAATTCAAAAAGGGAGAAATAGGGTTTTAGGAATAGATGATATACCTTTAGAAAATCCTACATAATTTGAGTGCTACTTACATATCCCAAATGGGCTTCAAGCTGATGTAGTTCTCCCTCTTAAGGTGATTGTGTGATTTGCGATTATGCAACTATATAAATGTAGTTAGAAGATTGATTGGAGTTATTGATAATAGATGCCATGATCTACAATAAAATATATTTAGGATTGGACTATGAATATTAGAAATAAAAAAAATAAAATTGGAATAAATATTTCTCTTTTGCTCAATGTGTAATAATTTTAGATCAACCTACAAGGGGATTTCAAGTGAATGCCTTGATGTGCTTTTATATGAAAATATTTAGAATATTTTCAGTAATCAAATTTATAAATGCATGGGATAGTTGTTTTAAAATGTGTCAATTTGAACAAGTGACCATTAGAGTGTTGGGGATAAGGCTACACTACGTCCTTCTCTAACCTGGCATGATCCCATCCCATACAGATAAAGACTATTGGAAAATGCCTGATAGGTGCATGTAAGTTTGGGGTTGAAATAGGGATGTCTATATGATATTTTTAGTGTTTAAAAGACAATGAGGTCTCTCTTATATATTGTGAGTTATCGAATTGACCAATAGACCAAGTAGGGAAAAGATGTTAAGAGTAAACATTGTCAAACATTTAATGATTAATTTCGTGCCTACATAAACATAACTTGAATCTAACATGTTATGAACATGACATGAAATAGTGTATATTTTAACATAAATAAAAAATGAATCGATAATATATAGTCAAATGTACCCACACAAAATAAAATAAATAATATAGAAAACAATATTGATTGAGCAATTTCACTATCATCAACATAAAATAAGAATGGAGAAAGTAATGTTAGTATACTTAATCAATCAATGTCACTATCTAGTATAACAAAACATGATATCCATAAGAAGTAACACTCTAAAAAATATGAATAAATCAAGTCATGTATAAACAATCTAAGTAGCTCAATACGTTCAATGGAATGATATAGAAAGATATAATCTAAAAAGTGTACCAAGATGGCCCTAACATGGGAATTCCATCTAATGTGGAAAGGTTTCCCCATGGGTGTGATAAATTTCATGCATCCATATGTCCATATCTCATGTGTTACATGTATGTCTTGCATCTAACTCATGTATATCATGAAAAACATGTGCATAAAGAATGGATATGTAACTCACATGGATATGAAAAATGACATTAAGCAACTATATGTACCATTAAAACAAGTTGCATATAGGTATTAGTTTTTTATTTCATAATATTTGAATGTTTTTGAAAATTTTGAAATATTTAAATTGAACAAGAACTTAGTAAATGAAGCAAGGGCAAAGGGAAATGTTGAGGAATAAAAGAATATAAAAGTGTTTACCCTATTTTTAGAGTAGTGTGAATCACAATAGGCTAAACTTGTAGAATTAACTCAGATTATAATATATGATAATAAAGCATAAATCAAAATGTAATTTATTGATATCAATATGATAGTGCAATTTACTATTTATGAAAACTACTAATGAGATCAAGATACATAGCTTTTATTATTCGACTAGTAGTTACGGTTGTGTTCTGATAACGAAAATAGATTGGAATCATGCTTGTCATTCATCTAGATATGGAATTATGTCTTTGTGCATATAGGGTTGGTACCATTAGGACTATACACAAATGTCAATGGTAGTGACTAAGGTTGATGTTACTATCTTAGGAAGGTTTTTCTCTTTGTGATTCTATAGTCTAGTGTAAATTTGTAAAATATCTTTTTATGTTTGATTTATAACCCTTGACTACATGTGCAACTCTAGAAATTTGATTTTTTATCCTTGAAACCCTATGCCCACTTATGAAGGATGAAAACTTATAAAAATGAGGAAGTGTAATTGGGATGAGTTGACTCTAATCACCTCCATTGATGATTGACCACTGCGTACATATTTAATACTCTATAGAGGGAAGTCAAGTCACACGTAGTTCTTCCCCTTAGTGTGAATATGTAAGTATTCTTTTCCACTGTATGAATGGACCTATAAATCCTGTTTGATCTTAATAATGTTGATACTTTACCTTGGTTAGTTTGATTTAGATTTGGTTGATGACTATTCCTAGTGATTTATTTACAATTTTAGAAGAATATGTCATATTTTCTCAATGTGTAGTAGTGTATTCTAGGAGTACTTGAGAATTATAGATTATGAATATGTTTTACCTTGATTTGTATTTATATGTGCTCAGTTGGGTAATTCATATGACATTGATATGCTAGGTGAATGAAATGACCTATGGGAAGAGTTTGATTTTTTAAAATAGCCATTTCTAGGTGAAATATGATAATGCTATCCTCAACATGGTAATGCCAACATTATTGTCTAATTCTAACATTACTATCTAGGAGATAAAAATGTAAATGTGATATTTAATAAATGTATGAGTAGGATATTTATCTAATTTTGAATAGACTGGAGTGTTACTATAGGTGTCTGATAGCAAATTAGAATGGATCGTGATCATAATGAATATGTAGGTGTGTACGAATGGTGAGTGGAAATTATTTGGAGATATACAATCCATGTAGGATAAGTGTAGGTCAAGATTGATATTGCTAAGTGTCAAATACCAAAATTTAGTGTCTATTAATTCCCCTCCCTCTTATATTATAATATTACATTGAAATGAAAATACTATATTTAAAGGATAAATCTATACTTAAGTGTGTAAAACACACTTTTTATTTTAGATAAGGCTCAAATAAATCTATTCTAATCAAAACCTCCATTGAAAATGTAGTAGTCAATGTCTATAGAATAAAAATTGAAATATGAACTATACTTGAAACTTGAAAATTGAAAGAGCAAGGAAGGAGTACAATTAAATGTGAATAAATCATGTTTTCCTATAGGTTTTTAGAGATGATGCTTCATTTTTAAAGCATTGGGTAATTTCACTTCCTTTTTGAAGCACTTGAAGAATTATTTAACCCTATAAATCTAGATTGGGGTTATCTAGGGTTAAAGGGGATAGAGATAGATTAAGGTATAAAGATGATAAACTATCTATATAGTAGGTTAATTAGATGATAAACTTAGATAAACATATGCTTAATTCACTAAACTGAGATAGAACAAAAATAATGAGTACAACTATGCTAGATATGAAAATGATAAAGAAATAATGTAATTATCTAGTATTGATGCTGACATAGTTATGGATCTAGAACAAGCATAAATTAGACTAGAATAGGGTTCTAGAAGAGTCACCAAATTCTAGATTTGGTGACTCTAGATCTATGAATATTAGAATCAATATTAGATGGTTGTGTTGATGCTACTGTCTGAACCTGCCACATGTGTCCTATACATAATACCTATTAGAAAAGGATGTGACCACCTAGATGCTGACAAATTAGATAATGTATTTTAAATGCACATAAAATTATATTTCACTATTCAAAATGAAAAGAGGAGAAAACATGACATTAAATAAGACAAAAAAGGTGTTCACTTCACATTCCCAATGTGACTTTTCCTATTTCAATGGAAATGGAGAACTTATTGAATACGACAAAAATTATACACCTAAGCTAGACACCTAGGATTAATAACAAATATATATAATATTATTACATCCCCCATCAATCTATAGGAGTCTTTATTAGACCAAGCATTCATTTGAAGTTTTCAAAAAATTCTCATCTAATCACTTTCGTCAGGATGTATGTTAGTTACTCTAATGTCGAGCAATGCTACAACTTGACACTACCATATTTCACATGGTTCCAAATAAGATGAAATTTGGTATTGATATGCTTGGTTTGGACATGAAAGACTGGATTCATTTCCATCTATATTGTAGAAGTGTTATCAATTATGAGAGATGTTGATGAAACATGTTATTCCTAAAAATCTAAAAGAACCCTTTTGAGTCATAAGATCTCTCTAGTTGCCTCTAAAGCGACCATATATTCTACTTCTACTGAAGATATTCTTAGTAATGATTACTTCTTGGATTTCTAATTGACAACTACTATTTTCAAATTCATCAAAATAATAGAGGTGTACTTTCCATCTTCATGATCACCAACATAGGTAGAATCTGAATACCCAACTAGTTTGAAGTCTCTTGCCTGGAGTATTTGAGCCCAAAATTCTCTATTCCTTTGAGATATCTAAGGACCCTCTTTCCTGCTACCCAATGACTGTCTTTGGGTTGTTGCACAAATCTTGAGAAGATAGATTATAAATGATATATCTGGTTAATTTGTGGTCACATAAATTAGAATTTCAATGAGTTATTTGTATTTAGTGGCGTTAACCAGATTTGTCGAATCTTTAGATGTCAATTTGAGATTCTATTCCATGGGTGTGTTGAGAGGCTTAAAATATTTGATTCTAAACTTGATCAGAATGTCACTAACATACTTATACTGAGTGATAAATAAATATTTAGGTTTTTGAATTAATTTAATACCTAAATAATAATGAATATAACTCAAAGCAGTCATTTCAAAGCTTTTCATCAACCTTGATTTGAATTTTATAGTGTACCATTAATTGTTCCCTGTGATGAGCAAATCATCAATATACACCACCAAAAATACAACTATTTTGTCAACTATTTTGATTAAAAGACTTAAATCATCAAACTCAAAACATTTGAAGTTCATGTTCATGAGGTTCTCAACTAGTTTATCATACCATGCTAGAGGGGCTTGTGTAAAACCATACAATGTTTTTTCTAGTTTTCAGACCCTGTGCTCTTATCCATTTACTTTAAAACCTTCGACTTATGTCATGTACATAATTTATTTGAGTTAACCATTTAAAAATGCAATTTTGACATCCATTTGGTGAAATTTCCATCCATTTTGATGTACAAGATCCAACATAGTTTGAATGGTAGTCCATTTTTTTATAGGTGCAAATGTTTCATTGTAGTCAATTCCTTCTTTTTGAGCATACCCCTTTATGACAAGCCTTGATTTGTGCTTTTCAAGTGATCCATCAGCCTTGTATTTGTTGTGGTAGACCCATTTGCAACCAATTGGTTTGTAACCATATGGAAGATCAAAAAATTTCTAAGTCCCATTTTTTACCAATGCATTGTACTTATATTTTATTGCTTTTCTCCAAGATTCAAGCTTCTTAGCCTGTTTGAAAGATGTTGGTTCTAAATCAAATGCAACATTTATTTATTCTTCAAGAGAATCATTCAAGGTGAACTTTTCAATTCCATCTTGAATTTTTTCAAAGGACTTGTCTGATTGTGATGCAACTATATGTGCATTTCTTGTGCCTATTTTCCCAACTTCATCAGGTTTCACATCTTTCAATGTTTGAGTGGCCCACTTAGGCATCTATTTTTGTGTTTTAGGTGCTTCAAGTTTATCCTCTGAAGTTATATCACTTTATGCCCTCTATTCTGGTAGCCCATGTTCATTGTCTAATGAAGTTTCATTCTTCCCTTTAGGAGGAGTCAATCTCATGTATAGGAGACAATATGAAATCAATTGATTCCTAACTTTGTGTCCCCCACTTATTGTCTAGAATATCCAAATCACTCTCTTTGTAGACATCAAACTTTATATAGTTATCACATCAACTTAACCATTGATCAATATGATTTTTATCCTTTGCAGTCTTACAAAAGACAACTTCTCTTATGGCAAGAAACTTATTCTCTTTCTCATCATATAACCTATATGCCTTGGAAGATTTAGAATATCCCAAGTGGATGAATTTTTGACTCATGCGATCCAACTTATTTCTTTTATCCTTTGGAATTAATCTATAACAAGTGGATCCAAAAATTTAAAGATGTCACACTAAAGGGAGATGACCACACCACATCTCATACAGAGTCTTGGATTCAAGTGTTGTTGATGGTGATATGTTGTGGAAGTATACTACTATTTTAGCTGCTTCAGACCAAAAGTGTACATTTATCCCTTTATAGTATAACATAACATGAACCATATTCATCACAGTTTTGTTCATCCTTTTTATAACTCCATTTTATTGTGGAGTGTAGGGAACTATGAGATGGTGTTTGATCCTATTTCGCTCAAGATATAATTCAAACTTATTTGAAGTGAATTCACCACCATTGTCTATCTTGAGTGTCTTAATGCAAGTTTAAGCTTCATTTTTAATCATGTTTCACAAATTTTGGAAAGTCTTGAAGCCTTCTATTATTTTTCTAGAATGTATATCCATGTCATCTTGTTGTAGTGATCAATGAACAACATGAAGTATTTATGACTACCTGCAGAGAGGATTGGAAGAGAACA
Source organism: Torreya grandis (assembly GCA_037957365.1). NCBI lineage: Eukaryota > Viridiplantae > Streptophyta > Pinopsida > Cupressales > Taxaceae > Torreya > Torreya grandis. Next base: position 344,160 of record JARHVA010000993.1, read on the forward strand.
TAAGTCTAAGTGAACTAGTTGTAAATTTCTGTTAGTTTTACACTGTGACTTTGGGAATGGTTCTCTTGTGTGCTTAGCCAAGATGTAGGCTTCACATTTTTAATTTGATTTTGTGGGAAATGTATACATGCCAATAACGCCATTATTTTTTAATACAAAAATGTTGTTATAATGAGTGTGCCCAAATCTAGCATGCCACAACATGTTTGGAGACATTTCAAATTCCATGAGATGAGCATAATTCCTTAAAATTGATGGCTCACCCCTGAGTTTGAGTAGTTTTCCTTCCTCATATCTAATCAATATGACTGCATTATCACTTCCTCCCCTAATTGTGACATCATCATTATAAAATAAAATGGAATGGCCTTGTTTCTTTATGATCACTAGGGATAACAAGTTTCATTTCCATTGAGAAAGGTAGAGACCATTCTCAATTTTGTAGTCTATAAGCTTTATACAATGGAGTTGAATTTTACCTCTTCCACAATACCAAGAAACCAAGCATCAAACTATGAAGAACTGATCGAGACACTGTTTGCTTCATCATATGTACTGGAAAACACACATTCACTATTGAATTAGGATGAGTTTGACTCTTTTGATTGTTTATTTGTTTTTTCCTCTTTCTTCTTATGGTATGATTCAATTTTCTCCCATGGAGTCTTGAATTCATGAGTCTCATGGATTGCTTTTCTATCACACCATTCGTAGTAGATGTTCTATTTATCATCTTATTTTTAATTTTAACCACCATGATTTTCATTTTTTACACCTTTTCCATTATACTTATTATTGACTTTATTTTTGGAATATGTGGCCTTGTCTGATGTTTTGAAAGAATTTGATTTGGCATAGCACTCACTTTCACCTATTATGGATTCAATTTTTCTTCCAAAATTCTTTTCTCTTTCTATCATCTTTTCAACCAACTAGTCAAATGTGAGAGTCTTCAATTGATTGATTGCTTATAAAGACTCTAAGTAGTTTAAATAGTTGTAAGGAAGGGATTTTATGAATGCAGTCATGTAGATGTCAATTTTAGCCCTGTTGATTTTACATCATGTTTGATGACATGTATCTCTGAAGCCAATTTCATCACATCACCATATTTCAAATCTAGGTTGAATAACTTTCACTGTAACTAAATGAATTTCAACTTTGAGTGGGAATAATATAGCTCCTTTAGTTTGTGAAATTCTTCCCATGGTGTACTTCTCCCCTTATATTAACAAACACATCTCCATCCACTGATGCCCTCATCAAGGCTAATTCCTTCTATTTTTTTTGATTCCATACTCAAATATCCTTTGCATTCCTTGTTGGTTCAAATGGTTGTTTTTTCCCATTAAAAATATTAAACCATAGTCCATTGAATATGAGGGTGTTTTGCACTTTTCAAGACCATTCTAGCCAATTATATTTGCTGATCAATATAGTGCCAACAATAGATTTGATGGATTGCATGGTTTTTGTTTGGATTTTTTGGAGTTTTTAGTTTTGGAGGTTTTGAGTTTTTAGTTTAACTCCAATTGGTTCTTTATCATTCCAAAATGGTTCTATTTTTTTTATACACAATGGTATTGAATTTTTTTACCTTATCATTAGCACCAGTTTAAAAAGAAAACCTCATACATCAATATACTCAGTTTTTCTTAATTTCTAGATTTACGTTTTTTGATGTTAATGAATGGGTAAAAGAGTATCTCTCCTTATTTATCTGTGTTTTTGAAAATTGGTTGTTGTTTGATAATTTTTCTTAGAGTAACTTGATCAAGGCAATTTCAATGAAAAATTTATTAATTTTTAAATGCTTTTCAAATTTAAATGATTTTAAAAATTTGAATAAGAGCCTTTAAAAAAATGAAATTTGTTATTTAAAGAAAAAAATTACAAATTTTATACCTCCTCTCCTCTTATTTGATAGATAATTACAATATTGGAATGAAAAAAAATGTACAGAATCCTCAAAGTTTAATATCATCTCAATGTGAGAGTGCTCATAAACAACTAAAACACCAATGATCCATGTGATGTCACTTGTCAAATAAGACTTCAGTTGGATGTAATAACTCATAAAATATTTTAATGCCATGTTCACAACCACTTGTCAACAATATGCCAAAAACTAAAGCACCATGTAGTCAGAATGAGAAAAGTGATTAGAAATTATACTATTTTTTTTAGAAAATCTAAGATTCAACTGAAATCACCATAGTGGAACATGCACATGGTCCATAATCAGTAAAAAATAAATACCATGTAGTCACACAATTCTTGTAGAGACTTCAATGAAGTCAAAATTGTCACCACAAAGTCAAAGAAGTTTTGAATTTTTCTAAGATGCAATTCTCGACTGTAATGCCTTAGTCATGCAATCCTATTGATAGGTATTGCACCGCATTTTTCACTGATAGCTATAATCAAATAGAAGAATAATGTATAAACTATTGTTAAATAGTTCCATGAACTACACACAAGTTCAAAATGCTTTAAATATTGTGACCATATCCTATACTAAGCTCAAATAAATTATATATAGGTCTGAGTCCAATTTTATTGGACCATATAGCTAAAAAGAGGATAAACAATGAAAAAATGATAAATTAACTTCCAGGGTCTTATACTAATGACATGCCAGATAATATATTTAGAATTCACGTGAAATTCTATTTCATGAATCAATTGAAAACATGAGAAAAAAATATATTAAATAATCCAAGAAGGTTGTCACTTCACATTCCCAAAGTGACTCTTCCTATTCCTATGGGAATGGGGAACTTATTGAATAAGAAAAAATCTAGACACCTAAGCTAGACATCTAGGATTAATAAAAAAAATATATAATATTATTATAGGTGATTAGGGGTTTGTCTTCACCTTCATTTTAGTGCATGCATATTTGGGACATGGACTATCATTCCTCATAAAATTTCAAAACCCTAGTTCTTCATCTACATAGTGGCCTTGGAGAAAAATGGATTAGTGGGCTCATATTGTTGAGTTAACCCTAAGTGCCTCTTTGTCAATGAGTATTAACTACATAGCCAATAATTTGAAGAGGGCCTCAGACTGATATAGTTCTCCCCTATGTGTTGGCTTATGTGTGAATCATGCAACATGTGGAAAATAATTACAATAGTGACCTAATTTGTAACTTGTAAAATTGGGATCTTGGGTTTCTCCTTCAATCCATCATACCTATGTGTGTTATCCCTATGACTGATATAAAAATAGGAGAAAATAGGGAAGCTTTACTTTATCAAGTGCTTGATTGAGTGCTTTGATAAGTTGCCTTAAGTCTTTTTTAGGTGTATGCTAGGTTTAGAATGAATGAGGGTTAATTTTGTATTTATATCAATCCCTTTAGAGAAATAAATTGCACTAATCACTTAGATCAACCATTATGATAAGTTTAATTTGCAAATTAGATGACTTTAGGGCGCTATACACTTGCATCAGAGAAAGATGCTAGTGTCAAGGGAACAAGAAAGTAGGTATAGACTCAAAACTTGTAGAGGTAGAATATAAGTGGGCTTTAAGCATTCTGGGCAAGATAGAAGGTTTAGGTCATCAATATAAGACTAGTTATACCAAGAGATAGGCCAAAGAACACAATATAGAGCATATGTGATAATTCTAAAAGCAAAAAGTGTCTAGAACTAAGAAGAACAATGAAGGTTTGAGTTTGCCTAGTGTATAAGATTGAGGTGCTGTATAATTCATAAATAGTGTCTACAAGAACATGGAAAAATTGAGAGTGGTTAATCCCTAATTTTAATTTTGACTAAGAAAAAGATTGTGGATTGACAAATAAATGCCCCAACCCATATGTAACTAATCTAACATTGATCTTGTAAACCCAAGATGATAATGTGAGAACCACATAATGAGTTTGATATGGGTAATGCCATATTAAGCGTTACTAAACCACAATGTAACTTAATTTAAAATCATGAATCAACCACTAGAAATGAACTTATAGATTCAAGTTTTCTTCACATATGAAAATAATACAAATGTGAAAATGTGTAAATGTGCATGAACCAACATTATAACCCATTGAATCAGTCTTAGCTATAATATGTCATAATGTGCATGAACCATCATCATGCCTAATTGAATATGAAACAGTTTAAATGTGTGCATGAACCAACATCATGCCCAATTCAATCTAATGTGTAAATGTGTGTATGAACAAAAACTATGCCCAACTAAATATGTTTGGTAAAATGGAGTACATGTGCTTCACACATACCCCAAAATATATATGAACCTATATCAATCTAAAATTTTTCACTCAAGGAATGTAAAATGGAGTAAATATTCTCTAGACATGCCTCCCAAATTTTATTTGAAGACTACAAATAGTTATCCCAATCCAATATCTAAATCACATCTGATCTTTAAAATCTATATACTATACCCAAATCTATTCATGGGCTTTAGTCTCTACAAAAAATATCATTCATATGCCCCCTTTTTAAGGTGAGGGATGGATCTTGTAAGTCACTCATCTCAAAAGAGTATTGAACTATATCATGGCATGTATAAAGATAATATCATGTAAAAGTATGTCAGCACCTAGAGAGTATGTCATCATAGTAATGTATATAGTATTAAAGAACACATATAACATATGGAATATCTAGACACATAAATTAAAATTTAAACTAAGATAGTGCACTTATGACCACTATTTTAACACATTTAACTCAATTTATTCTAGGCCTTTTTGACCACTTTCCTTCACTTTTTGCATGAACGATCCATTCTTATAAGTAAAACCATGTCCTTAGAATGTCTCTATCAAGACTCCTAAGCATCATAAGCTCATTATTAGACTAACCCATGACTATAATTTAGTAGTTATACCTCTTAGGATAATAGTGCCCTATTTGGATAATTATGTTCCCTAATATTGTCCACTTCTACTAGTAATCTCCTCCCACCAACTAATGGTTAATTTCCAAAAGTCAAAAGTCACTAAAAGTTTGAACCGTAAGTTTAAAAAGCCCCATTGAAGGAATTATAAAAATACCACTATGAATCCACATTTCAAAATTTTTTACACATAAGAGGCTTTCACATTGAAAAACACCATAATTCTAATTGCACATTTAGAGCAAATTTCTTATTTCTCGCAATTCTAATTACATACAACCCTAGTAAGCCTGAGGTAAAGTATGAATATATTTACAAGGGCACAAGTCATGATTGAAAAACTTAATAACACTAGGATTGCACCAATATTTATAAATTTTTACCACTCTTCTACACACACCACCTTAGCATGGGATAACTATATGGAGTTTGATCCCTCTCTAAAGTATTGATATATATATATGTAATGCTCAACACAAGGGGTGTTGAGGTCAAGCACAACTTCAACCGCTAACCCCTTTTTATTATGTGAATGAATTAATATTCCTATGAAATTAAGATAGGGTTTAAATCATAAAAATAGTTACATAATGGTCTCCACATTTGAGTGGAAGCTCCTACACAATCTAAACAACATACATGCAAAGGTGAACATAACCCAAATGTTTCAAATCTGTACTAACTGTTGGATAAGATGACCCTATTTAGACAACAAATCCCCTTGCCACTATTCAATTCCCCCAATATTATCTAAGAACCCTACCAACTACTATTTTAGGTCCATACTTAGTCAACATAGTCACCTTGTTAGTTTCAGTTTTAAAAATAGTCTGCATCTTAGTTTTCTAGCTATGTTTATATTTTTATTTGTGTTTTCCATATTTAGTATATTTCCATATTTGGAAAATTAAAAATAAGTTTATAATATTTATTGCATATATTTAGGATTCTAAATTTGAACAACAATTTGTCATATGTAGGTATATTTCACTAGTTTTCCAAAATTTGATCAAACATATTAGTGAACCTTCTTTATTATCGAACTTTACCAAAACCCTATATTATCATTATGGTTTTCCTTCTATTTTTATCATTTTATTTAGGTGTTCAAATTTTATATTTCTTGATTTACAAATAAGTTATTCCCTAGTCTAATCCTAATTAACCATCTTCATAGGGTTTTTATTTCTTCTTGCCCTTGTGTATCCTGATTTTTTAGCATTTCACAAATGTTAAATTTGTTAGAAATTGAAAATCTATAATCAATATTCTTCAATGGATCCTTCCAATTATTTTTTTCCTCATCATTCACATGAGGATGCCTCTAGAGAAACTGATGATGTAGGAAATATAATATCTAACAAGGTCATGATGAATCCCACTCAATTTCTTCAAATGCAAATACAAGACTTGAATCTTGATCTTTAAGTAGGCATATATTCTTAGTATGGGTTTGGAATAAAAAAATTACAAAAAATGGGATATAAAACAAATGAACTAGAGAAAAATGCACAAGGCACTATCGAATCACCTACTCAAATAGGGAAATAAGGATTATGATATATACATAATTTTGAAGCTACAATTTCTATCAAGTGTTATCATATAAATTTAGTCAAAGCAATGAAAAAAATTCAAAGTGATTCCCTTCACACAAAATTGGGCCTAAAGTACAAGACTTGAATCTCAATCTTCAAGTAGGCATATATTCTTAGTATGGGTTTGGACTAAAAAATTTACAAAAAATGGTATATAAAAGAAATGAACTAGAGAAAAATGTACAAGGCATTATCGAATCACCTACTCAAATAGGGAAACAAGGATTATGATATATACACAATTTTGAAGTTACAATTTCCATCAAGTGTTATCATATAAATTTAGTCAAAGCAATGAAAAAAATTCAAAGTGATTCCTTTCACACAAAATTGGTCCACTACATAGGTAATCGATATAAGGTTGGTGAAAAAACTTCCAAACTATTTATACCAGTACAAATTTCAAATACTTTGATTAAAAGAGCTATGGTTGTTAATCATTTCACTAAAAAGATATGTAATATCTCATTTTTACATACATTTGAGGTTGATATGAGTACTATAAAAACATCCAATATAATAATTATTACATTGGATGAAGAATTATGGCCATCAATTGGAATTATTTCACTAAATATCACATTAGGCCTAGGACAATACCTATGATATTTAAAGTCACAACTCATTTTACATATTACAATTTTCTCTTGGGTTTACCTTGGATAAAGGGCATAGATGTAATACCTTCTATATTACACATGTCTTATGTTTCATTATATTCCCATTTATTTACATATCCAGTAGGTGCTCATCCATTCAAATACTTGGACACACTACAATATTCTCTTGTACTTAATAAGCAAACACTTCAACATAAGTAATTAAAAACCATATCACATCCTTCACGAAGACATTTCATAAATTTACCATAAGTTCCTTTTATTATTTTACCAAACCTACCAAAATGTAATATCATATATCTCCATCTCATAAAATAGGTTGATGTGCATAAGACATTTATAAAGGGATTTGACCATAATGGTTTATGTGACTTTCATAGAGAACCAAGGCATACTACCAACAAGTGCACCAGTTTAAGGCAAAAGATTCAGGATTTGATAGATTCAAACATCATCAACATGGTCACAATTTTTTAACATAGAATGTCATTACATTAACTGATCTATGCCACAATATTATGCAAAATATGTAGAATATTACAAGACATACTCATACAGAAGGGGATAACAATATAACACAAAAGTAGATTTCAGATACATATATGAGACCGAATTCCATAGAGATGCATGATTAAAAATACCTCATTCACTCTTTTGATCTAATACCTATTGATTGTGAGTCCCTTCCAATACTCTCTCATTAGTTTTTTTCACCATTTCCTTTCTAGTTTATAAATGCAAAAAAGCTATTTTTTTATAAAAATTCAAAATCAAGACCTATGCATGTTTATGTTTAGTTCATTTCCATTAGTTAATTTTTACACAATTATTTAATACTTATTTATATTCATTTTCATATCATAAATGTTTCACGAGGGTACATGAGTGAGTGTAGAGCATAAAAGTTGCCATCCCCATACCCAGTTGTAGATTATTTTACTATTTTAGACACATAAATTACATTCAGACAATAACACCTAATTTAGAAAGTATCTCACCTTGATATTGTCCTATTTACCCACTATTGTCCTAATGAGAACATGGCATCATTTTTTAGATTTAGACCACACACAGACCTTCTATAGCTTGTATCTACATCAATAAGCTCTCAGGGGGAACCTTACACATAGGTTTATCCTTTTTTGGCTATCCCTTATTGTTCAAAGCTCAATTAATTACATTATAAAATATATTTTGATATTTCTCACTTACTAACACACTTATATTTTATTGGTTATTTAGGTCATTGAATCTACTAGTGTTACAAATTGCTTATGTTGATGATCTACATGTATTCATGCATGCTTTTCATGTTTGCTTTGATGATTCATGTTTTTATGTATTCTCTATTTAGATTATGGACATTTTAACATGTCCTTGCATGTGGATCTAAGTATTCATTGTATGTTTCTATGCATGTGAGTAACATTTGAACATGTCCCTTGTATGTGGCTCAATTGCATGTACTTTATTTTTGTCCATCATGGCCATGCCACCTTGTTTTCTTAGTTTGATTAGTTTTAGATGCCATGATAGAAATCATGCATCCTCCCATAACTTTTGGTATCATTATGGATATCATGCATCCCTCCCCATGTTTCACTATTTCAATTTTACATAGTTTTGATCACTTATCTACTTATCTAAGTGTTAACATCTATCTTTCCAAATATCATTGTGTATGCTTGTTTCTACATGCATCTCACATTTATATATTAATAAGTTTATATATATGATGATGCCATGATCCTCCATGTCATCACTATTAATCATATTTATATATTTTGTATAACATTTATTATATAATTTTTTCTTTTGAACTAAGTTATTACAGAGGCTCAACAATTCACCTAAAAAGAGGGGGCATATATAATGGTTTGTATTAGATAATAATCCCCTTAGTACAATGTACAAACATAATTTTGTGGACCTCACATAATGGATTAAAAAATATATGTACAAAACACTTAGAAATCACTCTCAGATAATAACACTCTATTTGGACATGAGCACACCTCATTATTTTCCAAACAAGTCATTATTGTCCTAGTACCCAAAAAATAATTAATTTTAGAAGTTATCAAAATCTCATGCAATACATAGCAGTTTACAATAGGTATAAAGTATCAATTTATATAAAAAATTCAAGTTTTGTCTTAGATTTGTTCAATTTTGGGGCATCGTACATGACATGTGTTCTAGATTAACATGCATGTTGTTATCAAAATCTCAATTATTATTACTCAGTCTCAGAATTCTTATACACTAGATATCAAATTGGGAGAATGTGTGTAACATATGAATTCCTCCTTAATTAGGTTTGTATCAATTTCATAAATGAAATGCCAATCATTCTCCATGTTGTATACATGAGAAATAAATTACACTAATTTTTTACACTAATTTTGTGGCAATTTTGCACTAGTTTTTCACTAGAATTAAACCTTATTATGTCTACAATAATTGGTTCCCCCTTTTGCACTAGTTTTTGCATTGATATTTGCACCAGAACAATCTATTAAAATTTATACATGGATTCTAACCTAATTTACTACTTTGGGTATACAATGATGGAGTCAAACACACCTTGAGTTCTTAAGTACACTCTCTTATCGATTAGGATTGAGGCATGATAGTCCAATCCAATATTTTTTTGATGCAAATGAAATCTCCAAGGGTCCTACCATCTTCAACCACCATTTTTTACATTAGGAAAGCAGAATAGTTCACATACCTAATCAGGTGTATTCATTCCTTATTATTAGATCTATAAGTTTTCTTATCTTTAATTTTTGATTTTAATCTTAGATAAGTACTTATTTTATACATGTTTTATTGTAGGTTCCTGTGAAACACAATTTAGCATTATGGCCTACATTTAGTTTGCACTTCATAGGTAATTTCATATACACACTTTTATATTACTCTAGTATTTTCAATTTATTTCATTACTAGAATAAAATAGGGGAAAATGTAGACACATAAATTAAAATTTAAGTTAAAATAATGCACTTGTGACCAGTCTTTTTACATACTTAGTTCATGACCTATTCTAGGGTGTTTTGACCACTTTATTTCACTTTTCATGTGAATGACCCACTTTTATAAGAAATTATATGTCCCAAAAATGTCTCTATATATACTCCTAAGTAGTCTAATCTCATTCTTAATCTGGCCCACACCTATATTTTAGCATTTCTACCTCTTAGGACAATAATACCCTATTTGGAAAATAACGCTTCTTGCTATTGTCCATTTTTGCAAGTAGTGTCCTTCAAACAATTAATGACTAATTTATAAAATTTAAAAGAAAATAAAGGGTCAAGTTGAAAGTTTAACAAGATCCATTTGAAGGAATTAAAAAAATACCACTAAAGCCACATTTCAAACCATTTTTCACACAAGAGGCTTCCACATTGAAAAACACCATAATTTTAATACACACTGAGAAAATTCCCTATTTCTCCCATTTATGATTAAATATAACCCTAGAAGACTTGATTTAAAGTTTGAATACATTTATAAGGTCAAAATTCATAGTTGAATAACTTAATCACACCAAGATTACAACATCATTTAACATTTCACATCAGTCTTTCACACACACCATAATAACATGGGAGAACTACATAGAGTTTGATCCCACTTTAAAGTAGTGGTATGTAGGCAATGCTCAACATAGGGGGTGTTGAGGTAAAACATAACTTCAATCACTAAACCATTTTTGTTTCATGTTACATTCATCTTATTATAATATTGAGCTAGGTTATAAGCAAATAAAGAGCTATGCAGTGGTCTATGCATCAAATCAAAAGCTTACGTACAACCTAAAAAACACACAAGTAAATGAAAACATAACCCATAATTTTATACTATATATTACCTACCATAAAACCCTATTCAAATAATATTACCCCCAAATACTATCTAGTTCCTCTGCTATTATCTAGGAACCCTGCTAGCTCATATTTCAGGTCCACACTCAGTCAACACAATCAACCTATCAATTTATCTAGAAATGGTCTGTATCTTAGTTTTGTATAAAGTTTATATTTTCATTTATGATTTACATATTTACATATTTATCAATCTCAAAATTAGTTTATAACATTTATTAAATATTTGTAGAATTCTGATTTTGCACAATAATTTATCATATCTAGGCAACTATTTCCCTAGTTTGCCAAATTTTGATCAAATAGAATGCAAGGGCATATAAGTGGTATGTTAAAGTAGAGGTATCTATGAAGTGAATAGTATTAATTGTCACTAAATAAGATTATGTAGTAAGGATGTGCATGATATACATCATGTCATAACACACTAAAGAGAGGTAAATGACATGGATCACAATACCTACAATCATAACAATCACATAAGCTCAACAAATGTAACACATAATGTCACACAATAGAATATAATGACACACACAAATCCAATCGGACACATAAAAGAGACATTGTTAGTAAAAAGTGAGGCTAAGGAGTCACAAACAAGGTGCAATAATTACTACAATAATCAAGGTTAAGGAGCTAAAAATAAGGGACACAAATGTTACAACAAGCAAGGCTAAGGAGATAAAAACAAGGCCAATGGACACACACAATAAAAAATAATGAATAAACTATCATGCAAAAGATAACAACATCGATGAAGCATAGAACAAGTGAAAACATGTCTACACTATCCATGTAGCATTGTATAAGATACAAGTAACCAACAAGACATGCGTAAGTAATATATGTAGCTTACATGGTAAAGAGGAAATATAAAGATATAAAATGTGAGAATGTAACCTATGAAAGTAGATTCCCCCAACATTAACATGGCCCCTAGATATAAGAAAGGTACAACATCTATGTATTCATGTATAATCTGTTTATCATGTATCACATTCATATACCTCATGAAATTGATGTGTATGAAAATAATATGCCTCTTACCAAATATGTGATAAATAACATATGTAAATAATGTCACCTAACAATTCACATCATGCTTAGGTGTTGATTTTTTATTTTTTGAAATATTTGAATGTTTTTATATTTTCTTGAATAAATCTTCAATTTTGACATACATTGAAATAATAAAGGTCAAGTAACAATGTTTTGAAAATAGAAAATTAGGAGGGATTCAAAAAATACACAACATGGGTCAAGGCATAGTGTGCACTATATATGATAGTATGGAAATCTAGAAGAAGTGAAAGCAAGAAATACTCCTCCACTATATATGTGTTTCACAACATTGTAGCTCAATAACATATGTGGAGATAAGAATCATCATGCCCCAAGTGGGAAATCATCAATGTGTGCTCATGTAATATGTAGATATGAGTGTATATGATCATGTAGTTTTAATATAAACCATAGTGTGTATAAGTGGTCAATATTTAGGAGCAAAAAGTAGAATGCCATTAAGTATGTGCAATAGAATCACTATAGCATAAGTGTCATAGATGTCTAGATTAACACAAATAATGAAAATTAAAGGGCCAAGTGAAAATAGAGCTTAGGGATAGAATAATGATTAATACAAGCTTATATGTACATATGTGTACAAATATAAGAATAGGCCAGATAACCATTCAAGCAAGCATCGAAAAGATATGTACAATGGATTTTATGTTAGGAATATCTAGTTAGTGCTCAAATTATGGGTTATATTAATATTAGTGTGTGTGAGAATAATAGATAATACAATCTCATATTGAGTTGTATTAGATAGTTGTACATGAGTTGTGAGTATAACAACTCACTAGAGATTTATTAGGATCAGGAAATAAAGGGATAAGAGATAGGTTTGAGAGATTCTCTAAGAAAGAATCATAGATGTATGGATTAGTGTTGACTCCTTATATTAAGGAGAGCAGACACTTATATATTATAATCTCCTATAGAATATGAAATTGAAGTTTATTATTTGTTTTATGTAAAGAATTATTTAGTGTTTATTTGTTTAAATCTAAACTAGAAATATTATTTTGTATTAAAGTAGGTTGGTCATTATATATGAGAGTCATTTGTAAGTAAAATAGCCATGTGGAAAGTCTATGCGATTGACCGTTGTTCTAGATTTTGTCATCTAATGGAAGTGCACAGTCCTGTAGTGAATTAGATATTGAGGTATTTGGCATTGCATTAAATTTATCTTAGTTTGGATCGATCTATGTTGATTCACATATGTAGAATTACAAATCTATCTATTCTACTTGCTATTTTATGTGTTAGATCTCTATATAGATGTCAATCACAAATTATCTTACAATTTGAATAATTTTAATCAAAGATATTCACAATTGGATATATTGAAATTAAAGACTTTTGCTTTGATATTCAGAATTGCAATGTCAAAATCCAAGGTTGTCTTCACCAAATGTATATAGTTATCTACTCATTGTGTAAATAAATACTTTTTTGGCCTACATTTTGATGTCTTGATCACACATCTTTAGGCATATTCATACATTCCTAGTGAATGCAAATCCTTCATCGGTATTTAGCTCACTCTAAATCTACGACTCTTTCTAGTTTATTTTGGCTACTTGGATTTTTCCCACACTGTTACATAATTTTTTAAGGCACACTACCTCAAATAATTTTTAGATAGCAAGTGCATATCCATTTATTTAAATTTATATGTTGTGAATTGGATGTTTCCTGCATCATCCATTTGTATTGGATTGACATTCTAAACACTACGAATTTCACAGTGAGAAAGATGTGAGTTTGTTATAGATGTTTTCCACCATGCATGGTTCAAAATCTAATAGCTCGTGTATTGGTCATCTTCTGTGTAAGCCATGTGTCAAATGTGCATGCATGTAGATTAGAAAAGGTCTTTAGTTATAATTATTTATCTTATTATTGAGTCATTGGTATATGTAAAAGGTTTAGGTATAGTTTGGTTCTTAATTGTCTTTAATTTAAAAGTAATTTTTATTATTACTTTTTGAATATAGTTTTCATTAAGTCCAAAAATTTTAAAAAAAATCAAAGTTATTTTAGTTGATAGTCCTATTTTTATAGTTTTTAGAAATAATCAAGTTGGATTATGTCTTTTATAATTTTGTCACAATCCATAGGTTTAAAAATCAGTTTTATATGTTTTGGGTCCATTATAAACTTTATAGACATATAAGTGTTTGTGTTTAGATTCATTTCTCAAATTGTCAGAAGTATGTTTATAAATATTCAAAAATGAGTCAAAATTTAAAAGTCATTTTTTTGCCAATAAAACATTTTGAGTCATGTTGTCAAGAGTTCAAAATTTTAAATTTTTTTAGGTCATATAGAGTCATCATCAAATTTGTAAAAATAAAAAAAATTGCCTCACAGACGTATTATGCTTGTACGTAATGTCCAGATTAGAGGGAGGTTCTAATTTCTATGGAAGAAACTAATACATAACTTTCCAAAATCATTAGAGTACATGTTGACTTCATTAGTTGAGTAAGCATCTTCATATGCAGGAGGATGGAGGACATAGGAGGTTGGAGAAAAAATAGTGACCTTTTATTAGCCACAAGCGATGGGGCCGCATAATGCATTTGTGGCTTATTTTTTAGTTATGTTTTTGCTTTCTAAAAATAAGAATATAATTATATGCATGTTCAAGTATTATAATAAGTGAGCAAGATTTATCATGTAATCCCTTGAGGTAAGATAGTGATGAGGATTAAAAGTGTGCTGTAACATCATGTGTTGTTGGTAAACTAAGTGTAAAACCATCATTTATTTGTAGGTTGATGTCAAAATGAGTGTAAATCCATCCATTATTTGTAGGTTGGTGGTAAACTGAGTGTAAAACCATCTGATGTTTATAGGTTAATGGTTAGTCGAGTAAAAAACCATCATTCGAGGTGGTTAGTAGTTGTAGTATAGAATAATGATTTCCCCACGTTCGCACTAAGGGGGAAATGTTAGGAATATATAGTTAGTGCTCACATTATGGGTTAGAATAATATTAGTATGTGTGAGAATAATAGATAATACAATCTCATATTGATTTTTATTAGATAGTTATACGTAAGTTATGAGTATAATAACTCACTAGAGATATATTAGGATGAGAAAATAAAGGGATAAGAGATAGGTTTGAGAGAATCTTTAGGAAATAATCATGGAGGTATGGATTAGTGTTGACTCCTTATATTAAGAAGATCATATACTTATATATTTTAATCTCCTATGTTTAAATAACATCTCGAATAGAATATGAAATTGAATTTTATTATTTGTTTTATGTAAAAAAAATTTGGTGTTTATTTGTTTAAATCTAAACCAAAAATATTATTTTGTTCCTACTAACCAACGATCACATGAATGAAATGCTCTCGTGTAGGTCCTATATCAAATAAGGGAATGGACACTTGTCATGAGTGAGAAGAGGTATACCACCACTCATGTCCATAATATGTTTAATCCTCTATTGTATCAATGTTTAGAATATCATTAAATTGATTGTCTTCATCTCCATTTTATTAAAAAATATTGTACCAATCTTTGGGATTATCATAACAAAAATCATCCATGTAATCATCATTTTAGGAGATAACTAATTTCTTAGGTTATTCTTGTGCTTTCAAATGTTCCTAATTATCAATCTATTTAATTAATATTGTTAGCAATGATAAGTACAATAGTGTTTTGATTGCCTTAAAGGGCGCATAGGATGCCACATTTATTGAATATTTTCTCTTGAAGTATTATTAAGCTTGGGTAAAATCATTGGTCCATTTATCACAAATGATTTTTTAACCCATACTTAATATGAAGTATTTTGTGGCACACAATTTTGTAATGGAGAAGCAAAGGTGCAATTGACATTAATGTGTTCAAGATTATGGACATGTGCAATCTTATTTTCAAGTGATGTAATCTTAAAACACATTTGATTTTGTATATCCTCTATGGAATTTTTCATAATGTTAGACACACAATTTAATATTAAGCTAAAAATGTGAACTTATGACCACCCTTTTTATGCACTTAGCTCATACCTTATTCTAAGGCCTTTTACAAATTTATTCATTTTTCTCATGGATAAACCATTCCCATAAACAATCAATGATCCTAGAATGTCCCTATTTCTCATTCAAAATATCGTAGGCTTATTCACAAACTATTCCCTACTCTCAAATAAGTTGTTTACACTCCTAAGATAGTACTTCCCTATTTAGATAATAGGGCTTCCTGAGGGTGTCTAGTTCCACCACTCTTGTCATATCACGAAATAATAACTAATTACTCGAATTAAAATTCATTTAATGGCTCATCCCTTAAGTTTAGAAATCCCAATCTAAATAAATTCCCAAAAATATCACTATATATCCATATTTCAAACCATTTTTCACACATAAGGCTTCCTCACTAAAAAACACCATAATTTTCATTGCACATTGAGAGATTGTTTTCTATTTCATCCAATTTTGAATACATATAGCCATAGTAGCCATGATATAAAATATGAATACAATTTTAAGGTCATAAGTCATGGTTGAAGAAATTAATCACATCAGGATTGCACCAACATTTAGCATTTTTCACTAGTCTTTCACATACACCACTATAGTATGAGAGAACCACATGGAGTTTGATCCCTCTTCAGAGTATTGGTATATAGACAATGCTAAACTTAGGGGGTGTTAAGGTCAAACACAAATTCAACTACTAACCCAATTTTACCTAGTGATTGCATTTGTCCTCTTGATTTTAGTTAAGGATAGAAGGTTCCCACATAGTTAATGGAACTTACAAGTGAAGGTGAACCTGTCACAAAAAACTAAGAATATTATCCTTTTTAAGACACTAGAATCCCTAAGGATAATAATACCCTATGCCCCTATCCAAATATAATGCTCCTATCCAGATATCTTGAAAACCTTATTTTAGATCCACAACCAATCAACATAGCTCCATAGTGATTCTCCAATCTTAGTTATAGTCTTGGATTCTATTTTTTCAACTATGTTGTATCTCCTTCATACTTTCCCCTTTTAGCTTATTTCCAAATTTAATAAGTTTTAAATCAATTTATGTCATCTATTTTGTATCTATAAAATTCTAGTTTTACACAAAAATTTATCTTATCTAAGCAATTAATTTACTTTTTTTCCAAAATTTAATAGAACATATTGGTGAATCCATCTATTGATTGAATGTTTTAAAAACCTCAGCATATATGTTCTTAGTAGGTTTAGATATAACATTATTAATTTTACTCTAATAATTTTAATTTGCTACATTAATAAAATGAAAGGGAGGAAATTTAGACATTTAAATTAACATTTAATGTTAAAATAATATGCTTTTGACCACTCCTTATGCACACTTGACCTATGCTCAATTCCATGGCTTCAAACCACTATTCCTCTAATTCTATGTGGATAAACCTCTATCTAAAGAAACACATGATACTAAATGTTCCTATCACTAATTCTAAGTAGCACAGACTCATTACTTGATTGACTCATACTTCTAGTTTAGTTATCTCTATTCCTTAGACAAAATTGATCCTGCAAGATAATCTCATAGGATGGTCATGTCTAAATCTACCAGTTTCTTCCTACCAATTAAAGAGGCCATTTCATAAATTTTACAAGCCTAATTCAAGAAATCCCAAAAAGTTAACTAAATAATCATATTTCATACTCATTTGTTTACTAGATGTAAATATGCTTTCATTATTGTAAATACGATATTATATAATTACACATTGAGAGGAAACTACCTATTCTTCCAAACTCTGAGTCTACACATCCCAAGATGTTGAGCTAGGTATAAATACAACAATAAGTTCATAAGTCATTGTTTTAAGCACATAATCACACTAGGATTACACTAACATATAGCATTTCATCAATATTTTATATACACAACTATAGCATGGGACAATTTCATGGAGTTTGATCCCTCTTTAGAGTATTAGTATGTAGGTATCACTCAAAACATGAGGTATTAAGGTAAAAAACAACCCCATCCCATTTCCCATTACCCCCATTTTTATCATGTGTTACCTTCTTTCATTGAGTTAGGGTTTTGAGTGAATAAAAAGATACATAACTACTCCTACAATAAAGTGAAGATATCTACATATAGCCACATGATCTACATGTGAAGGCACACCTATTAAAAATTAAATAGAGGTAAAAAAACTTAAAGGATGAAGCCACATGCTACATACACCAACCCATGCTAAAAAAAGTCCAAACAATGGAACCTTATCCCAGGATAATGTGGAGCCTTGTTCCTTATTCACAACAACCTTTCATAGTGTCACAATCAATTTCATAGTCACTGTTGTTGTCCTTTAGACCTGAGTTCTACATAACTCATTTACTTCTTAGTAATCTCCCCTTTAATCAAATATTTAAATATAGTAAGTTGAAATTCAATGATGTGTAATTATTATATATCTTATACATTCTAATTTAATTAGTAGTTTTTATTAATTAGATTAACACCCCTTAATCACTAATTTTTATAAAATAATTATTTATGTTTATCAACTTAATTTTGTGTGTATAATTTAATTGTGTGTTCTTTGAATACAGTGTGGAAAGCTTCCAAAAATAAATATTTTTATTCAAATTCTAAGATAGATCTATATTTTAATTATTGTTATTTACTTTCATGTACTTTCCTTTCATACAATTTATATTTTGCAAGTGTATTTCCCTGTACGCAAACTTTTACCACCTCAAGCATTTAACAAGACTAGTGTTTCAAATATAATGCCAATATTTTTCCAAAATACATACCTTGGGTTGATAATTAATGAAAATAGAAAATTTGATAAATCAAGTGGCTATCTTTTTTCATCATTGATTGGTAAGGTTGTACACAAACATTGATTTCATTGGGTTTAATTGGTGGTTTAGTTTTGCTTGTCATTTTGGCATTGTTGCCAAGGATATGTGTCAAGAATTAGTGTTTTAGGATGTTGAGATATATTTTATGCTTTCCTAGCTTAATATTTCTTGCTTTCATACCTTAAAATTTCTTGTTTTCCTAACTTGAAATTTATTACTTTCTTAGTTTAAAATTTCATGCTTTCATATATTAAAATTTCCTATTTTCATACAGTAAGTTTCATACTTTCTAGTTAAAATTTTCAATTTCCTCAAACTAGAATTAGAAAAAATAGAGAATTTATTTTTTAAACTAACCTTGTGTGGGGTAGGGTAAAAATAATGAGGAGGAAGATTGAGTAATTGAATGCAAGGCGAGAAGGATCACTTGGGTAGATTGAATTTTTTCCATGGGATATCTTCAACAAGAAAATTCTATCAATGAGCTTACAAATTTTGAATTTCACATCAAATCTCTACAGGTGCTGCACCTATGAAGAACATTGTCCCTTATTCATTTCTTAATTTTAGAATAATGGTGGGTGAGGACCCTGACATATTTATTTTTGCATTTAAAATTTTGTGTTGTAGTTACAAATATAATCAAGCCTAAAAGTAGAATTATTTCTAGCCATTATTAAAGATTCAACCCTCTAATGGCTCATGAGATTGGGAAAGAATACAATTAATAAATATGAGGACATGAAGAAGAAATTCCTTTTCAAATACTAGGAACACTACAAAGGAAAATATTCCATGGGAGATGACATATTTTGGATGTTTCAAAATGAAGATGAGTGGTGGGAAGACTACATGGAAAGATTCTTGTTTAGCTTACAAAGGTCTAAGAAAAATGAGCTAGACCAAGAGAATATTAAGCTGATATTTTAGGAGGGAATAATTGAACAATGTTTAGAATATTTATATGTCATGAGTAAAGGAGATGTCTACAAATTATCATTTAGAGATAACACCCTTCTATGTAGATACTATTCAAGGTCTATGGTGAATAAGACCCATAAAAATAGGAAATTACCATCATCATTATTCAAATATGGATTCTCATACATGAAAGTCAAAAACCTATTTTAGGATATGAATAAGGACATCATCAATCATATGGACACACAAATGGACATAGTACATGTATGAAAGAGGTGAGAAGAGGTAGAATAAGTGTTGCTTGAAGATTACCTAAATTGTTGTAAGAAGAAAGCATATTGTAGATGCCATATTGCTCATGTAAAGATGGCCAATTTATAGTAGTTTAAAAACCAGCCATGATAGCCAAAAAACCAAAATCATCAGTGGTACCTGTTGGCCATTTTTGGGCACTTCCAAAGGGAAAATGGTTATTTTCTAAGTTCCAAAAGATATATTTTCTCAGGGAAAAGGGGACCCTTTTCAATTTTTTGAAGGACTATTTCAAATAGGCCAAAGGCATTTTCAAATTCCAATGGTCCATTCAAAGGAATCTAAAAGGTACTTTTCCTTCGCAATGAACCTTTTCAACTTTTCTAAAAGGCACTTTTCTTTCACAAAGGGCCAAAACATTTTTTTTGAAAGATCATTTTCACAAAGTTGGAAGGGTCTTTTCAAATTTATGAAGGGGTCTTCTTTCTGAAAGGTCCAAATAGATAAGTTGAGGGTTCTTTTCAATTGTTTTGAAGGGTGATTTTCAATTCTTCTGAAGGGCTTTTTCAAAATTCTGAAGGATAAAAAAGGGGGTCACTTTCAAGAAAGTTGAAGGGTAACTCCCTTTTAGAAAGGGGCATTTTCATAAATTTTGAAGACATGAATTCCTTCAGATAAATTATCTGTGGGAAGGGTATAAGAAAATTGTCTGAAGAAAATGGCCAAAACAAGTTATCTAAAGGAATTGCTGACAGGCCCACAAACATCAAAATCTAAACCCCTCTAAGTAGCTGTTGTCATTTAAAATGATCAAAAGAAGCTATGCAATATATAGACTTGTATCGACATAAATGGATATAGGAAAACCAATGTCCTTAGATTTGTTTTCCATATATAAAAAAGATTTGGCCTAGGTTTAAAAGCAGGAGCTGGTGTATACAATTAATGGAGAGGTTATCTTCCTTCGACATGGCCATCATCTTCGATAAACAACCACTCAATTCAGAGGTAGCATGACTCAGTCCAAATTCAAAGTTATGGGATTTTTTTCCTTATACATGTAAGACAAGTGAAGGATGGTGTGGGAGTGAAAGATGAATATTAGGTGATTAGAAAAGGTAGCTCAAGCATTAAAGACATTCCTAGACTTTTCTTTTTTAGTGGATCATGACATCATTATCCTCAATAGGTTCTTGTCTTCTAGTGTGTTTCTCAACCAATGAGAGGGCTTGAATACTATTGGAGCTAATGGTGGTTAATTTGTTGAAGAAAGATTAGTCTAATTAACCCAAATGTGGGTGAGAATTCATGGATGGTGGTTGGATCTCATTTATTAAATTTTGTTTGTTTGCCTCTAATCTCTTTTTTCTTTCACTTTTTTCATAGATCTCCATTGGCTCCCCCATAAAAAATATATCCTCATTTGACAAAACCCTATCAAAATTTTTAAGAAAGACCTTTTGAAGTAATAAATATCAATTTTTACCTATATGTTGCCTAAAAATTGTGGTTAGCAAGCTTGTGCATGATGGCCTTGTGAAGAAGTGTTATTCCATGTCCGTTATCCTTCTTTATTGCCTATTTTAAGGTGTTTTCAAGTTATTTGTAGGTCTAAACTTGAGCTCTTTCTACCATTAATAGATGCTTCATGTGGATTTTGAAATTCCTCTTTGCTTCATGTATGGTTTAGTGAGCCTAGTTTATTAAACACTTATGTAAATTAACTAATTATGAGGTTGTGTGAGCAAGAATTATCTTATTCTGAATTAGTGTTTATTTCATGCTTATGTGGATCACTCTATATTTGGTGCATCGCCTCCCTTAGCTTATATTTTCTTTTTATGTTCTCCTATCCTTTTTCCTTACTCGACACTAGATTTTAGTATGGGAAATAAGAGCTGAAGTGAAGCATATGAGAAACTATCCTCATTAAAAATCTTAGAGGTTCAACCACACTACAAGATACCCATAGCCTGAAGTTCTCCCAATGCTTATAGCTAGGAGTGAGAGCGCATGAGAAACTCTCCCACAAAGGGTGTAATTATACACTATAATAGTTTTTGGCATGCCTAGTAAGATGAATTTCAAAGAAGATTGGTCAAGTTCCATGATGGTTTGATAAATTTACAGTGGTTATAGCTTTCATCTTTCAATATCTAGTGACTTTAAAGAACATTCAACAATCTGATGGTAGAATAGTAGCTATCTTTCATACCAATGGTGACTACAAGATCAACTTCTAAAGGTATTCCTTTTGAATTTGTTGAATTACCTTTAAACTTAGCAAGAAGGTTAAGGTTCACCCATACTCACCTATACGTAGAAAAATATTTTTCTAAACCAGTTGTGAGGTATACCTATGTAAGAAGATCCTTGTTAGCCCCTCTTGCTACCATGATTCCTTGAAGAGATTTTGTAGGTTTCAGTGGCCAAAGTCCTTTAAATTTTCCATAATATGATCTTATGCCAGTAAAAACCCTCACAATCATCCCATATTTCAAAAGAGGCCAAGCTATAACTCCTATTGAACACATCACATACATAGCCAATTTCTACAATATCCATAATGTCATAGTAGAAAATGTAGCTATCAGATTATTGGTTGTATTCTTTAAGGGAAAGGCTTTAGATTAGTATAGAGGTTTGGCTCCTAACTCTATTCAATCATGGGATTAGCTGGGAACAACCTTATGTAAGAGATTTGTAGACAAGAGTGATCATTTGTCACTAGCAAAATAGTTGACCACAATCAAGAGAGCTCTTCATGAAGTTATGCAAGACTTCAACACAAGATTTCAAAAAGCTTAGGATAGAATTCCATCCACTATTAGACCATCCCCTAACTTTGAATTCTTATACTATTTTGAAATCTCTAAATAGTGACACAATAGCAATGATCCCATCCATGGGAAGAGATATATTACTAGATGCTTATGAGGTGTCTATCAAAGCTGAAAATTGTCTAGTTCAAGTTGGCAAACTTACTCTTAGGCCCCTAATGCATCTTTTCCCTAAGATTAGACCACCTCTTTTAGTTGTTCTCCCACTTGATTTTATTCTTCCAACTCTAACAATTGTTGGTATACCTTCACCTAAGCAAGAAAAGGCCTCCACTAGCAGATCGAGTGATTCTCAAGAGTCAAAAAACTACTTAGAACTTAAAAGCATGCTCTAATCCTTAATAATTGATGTATTAAATGTAAAAATGAAAGATTAGTTCAATAAACCTTATTAAGCTCCATATCAGCCTCAACAGTAATATTATCAAGCAAATTAAGCCACCCTATAAAGGAAATTTCCAAGGACAAGGTTAAGGACATAGGCAACCTAACTATGTTAGATAAAACAACTATGATCCAAATGTTATAGGCTCTTCCAATTACTTGGTTCCTATTCATAAAAATATGGCTCAAGAGGTTGAATGGACAATGCCTTGAAATCAATCTTTTGGGCAATCCATTATCCCAACTAATGGTTCTAATAAGGCATTCAATAACTAATGGTAGCAAGCTATTACTTATGGATACAATCAAGCTCCTATGGCTCAAAACAAAGAGATCCCCATGATGACAAAGCTAGAGTAATCTCCATAAGAACAAGGATTGGATCAGGTACCAAAATAGTTAGATGTTATAATGGTCATTAGTGAGCAAGAAGAGTGCTATGCATGCAATCAATAGGCCATCTCTAGTCAAGCTCACGTCCCAATGGTAACAAATACAAGATTCAAAAGAAGGAATATGGATGACAACCAGGGAGCATTCAAGAAACCTCCTTCTACCACTCCTTAATTTTCTAAGCCTAACGATCTTGCTGTCACTCCAAAGGTCTCAACACCTCCACAAAGTTCACAAATTCAATAAATAACAACAGTGGCTCCCAAAGCACAAGCAAAGGTTGGTGGTCCAACAATCAATTTTTTTTAACAAATTAAAAAGTTTAATGTGAGTGTACCAATGTGGGACATGATTTACATGCTTGGTTAAGTGGCATCCTTCAATAAGGTTTATCCAAGATAGGTGTTACAACAACTATAAGTAAACAACTAAGTAAAGAAGCTGAGGTCCTCACTGATGCAACTAAGGGTCCTTTGGGAAAAGGATCAAGTAAGGTGGTCAAAACTCCTCTATTATAAATTTCATTAATCATTAATGATTCCTTGGTACAGAGTTTCTTGGTAGATAGTGGAGCTATCACTTTAGTAATGCCAAAGTCTATAACTGATCAGTTGAACCTCAAATATGAGCTGCATACCAAGGGAGTTCTACAGCTTGATGGTTCTTCCACAAATCCATCTAGTATCATCAAGGATTTGAATATGACCTTGCATGCTTGTCCTAATATTTTTGTGGTTCAAGATGTGTTGATCCTTGATGTAAATTCTCACTTTGTGTTATGCCTCTCTAGAATTCACAACCAAAATTGGGGGTTATTTAGCAGCAAATTGGTCCTACATGGCATTCAAAATAAGGTATGGGACTAAGGTATCAATCAAGGCTGATCCCATGACATAATTCTACATTAAATCCGATCATCCAAATAGCATAAACCTCAATTTTACTATCTTTGATGAGGATGAATTTACAATTGGTCAGGAACTGAGTACTTATCCTGAGGAGATTCTAGATTTATTCTTGGATGAGCTTTGGGGGGATAATGAGATTTTCAACCCTTTAAAAGGTGTTGAATAAAAATACATGGGTGTCTATCCACTATATGAAGAAAATCAACTCATGCCTTCCATCATTAGACCTAAAGAGGACCTCAATGGTATGTGAAAGTTGTTCTTTGATGGTTTAAGGAGCAAAAATGGAGTAGGTGCAAGGGCAATGTTGGTTTCCCCTTTAGATGATAAGTATTTCTCTTCTTATAGGTTCCATTTTAATTGTTCCTCCAAGCAACATAATATGAAGTCCTAATCCATGGCTTACAATGGGCCAATAAGAGGGAAATTAAGTGGTTGTAAGCATATAAAGATAACAAACTTATAGTGAACTAAGTCAAGGTCTTGATCATTACAAAGAATCCTTTGATGAGGTCTTACAAAAATAGAGTACGGGTCCTAATTGAATATTTTAAAGCCTTTAACATTCAAGCTGTGCTAAGAAACTAGAACTAGCATGCTGATAGGTTGGTAGCTGTAGGATCCCAGTTTGATATTCCAAGTAAGCTAAAAGAGGCCAAGGTTCAACCACATGTCAAGGTGGTGGTGAGGCCATTAGTGACAAACAATGAATTCCATTGGTAAGTTTTTAAAAATGAAAAACAAATTGCTTGCTTCTTACAGTAAGAAGCAAAGTTTTCCTCAATGAACCAAGATAAATTTCAACATCAGTATGAGGATTAAATTATTCAACTAAGGTCTAAAAATATTCCTAAAGGACTGGTTACACTTGAGGGCTTTTCTATGAGGTAGACCATATGAGAAAAGAAAAGGTGGTAATGTCAACCAATGAATAAAACTATGAGAGAGTCCTCATCTTCAAAGATAAACTTCTCAAGCTTGGGAAGGTAAGTAATAAGGTTGAGAGGCATGCTTTCATTAAAATATATAAGGAATATTCAAACATCTTTACTTGGGAATACAATGACCTAAAAGGTTTTGATCCAAAGTTAGCTCATCATACCATAGAACTAGAGGCCAATGGTAAGCTTGTGAGGCAAAAACAAAGGCCCATTAACCCTAAAATTAAAGAGCTAATGAGGAAAGAACTAACCAAGTTGATTGAATCCAAGATTATCTTTTCTATCAAACACTCATCATGGGTAGCCAATTTGGTGCCGGTAAGGAAGAAGAGTGGGGAGATTAGGTTGTGTGTTGACTTTAGAGATTTGAACAGGGTCTCCTTGAAGGACCATTACCCTCTACCATCCATAGAGTAGCTTCTTCAAATAATTGCAGGTTCAGAACATTTTTCTCTTTTAGATGGATACTCAGGATACAACCAAGTGCTGGTAAGGGAAGAAGATCAATACAAGACTACATTCACCACCAAATGGGGCATGTATGCATACCAAAAGATTATTTTTGGTTTATTAAATACTGGGGCCATTTTTCAAAGAGCAATGGACATGGCTTTCCAAGGGTTGGTGAATAAAATGGTGGTGATATACTTAGATGATATCAAAATTTTGTCCAAGGATGCCAATGAACCAATGGACCACCTGAGATTGATCTTTGAGAGATGTAGAGAGTATGAGATCTCTTTGAATCCCAAGAAGTATGTGTTTGCTATTCATGAATGCAAACTCTTGGGACATATTATCTCAAAACAAGGATTAGCTATTAATCATAATAGAATAAGTGCCATCTTGGCCTTATCCTTACCCAGGCATAAGAAGGGACTCCAAAGTTTCCTTGAGAAAATAAACTTTGTGAGAAGGTTTATACCTAGTTTTTAAAACTTGGTCAAGCCCATCACTACTATGCTGAAGAAGAACCAAGTGTTCACTTGTTCAAATGAAGGTAAATCAACATTTGAGGCTATCAAGCAAGCCATTACCCAAGAACCCACACTAAGCACCCACACTCATGAATCCTAATTTCTCAAGGGATTTCTTATTGTATGTTTTTGCCAATATTGATAATATATCAACTATGATGATGAAAAATAATGGTGGACTTGAGCAACCAATAGCATTTTTCAGTCAAGGGCTTGAGGGGTATGAGGTGAGGTATACTTTTGTAGAAAAGTAAGTCCTTATAGCAGTAAGAATCCTTAAAAAATTTAGGCAAATAATCTCTAATAGTAAAATCTATCTTATTGTGTCTCATCCTTTAGTGAGAGACTTCCTTCTTAACAAAGACTTGAACAAAAAGAGAGCTAGTTGGATTACCAAGGTCATAGAGTATTACATGGAGATCAAGGTCACTAAGCTAGTAAGAGGTAAAGGCTTGTGTGAGAATATGGTCGATGACCTTAATGAAGACAAAGAGATCATCTTGGTAACACAAGATAACCCACAAATAGATGCACCTCAACCTCACACTAGTTAGATCCAAGATATGACACATTTTTTGATAATAAGTGAGTGCCCTCAGGGTATGGATAGGGAAAAAGAAGGTATTTTAAACTTCAATCCATACCTTATGCATGAGTTGATGGGGTTTTATTTAGAAAGGACCTTAATGGAGTGCTCCTAAGGTGCATAGAAAATGACCAAGTGACCAAGATTTTGGAGCAATTCCATGATGGACCTACAGGAGGTCATTTTACACCTAAAACACAATAACAAAGATAATGAGGGCTGGTTATTATTGGCCCAACCTCTTAAAAAATGCATATGTATGGGTAAGAAAGTGTGCTTACTTTGTGGGTAAGCAAAGATTAACAACCCTTCCTCTCAACCCAATTCAGGTAGAGCAACTGTTCATGAAATGGGGGCTAGATTTCATAAGAATGATCAACTCTCCATCAAGTGTAGGACATAAATGGGTGCTTACTACAAATGACTAATTCATTAGGTGGGTGGAAGCCATTGCATTGAAAGAAGCTAATTAAGGTGCAATACTAAACTTCTATGACAACATTATGACAAGTTTGGTGTTCCATCCACTATCATCTCTGATAATGCATTGGCATTCCTTGGTCTAATAATAAGAAAATGAGATCTCAAGATGGGCATCTACCGCAACACCTCTTCCAATTATTATCCTCAAGGAAATGGACTAACTAATTCCATAAATAATATTTTTTTGCGAATCATCAAGAGAACTATGGAAGAGAATTAGAGGACATGGCACACTAAAGAAAAGACAACCTTGTGGGCTGACAGGGTGATTCCTAAAACTACTAGTGGCAATTCTCCATATGTTTTAGTATATGGAAGGGAGGCTAAGTTGCCCATTTCTTTGTAGTTGCCTACATTAGAACAAGCCCATTAGTTGGAGTTAATGAAAGATGAGCCCATAAATGTGAGACTGGCAAAACTCATGGAGCTTGAATAAATGAGAGACCTTGTAATGAAATCACTAGAATCACATCAAGCTCAGGTCAAGAAATCTATTGACAAGAGAGCCATACTAAGGGACTTTAAGGAAGGGAACTTAGTCCTTAAGTGGGATTCAAATAAGGCCAAGTCAGGGAGCCATACCAAATTTGATAGCTTGTGGAGTGGTCATTATTTGATCTATGGATGCAAACAACTTAATTCTTTTTAGCTAGCCTAGCTAAATGGAGAGGTACTACCCATCCCAGTCAATGGGATTCATCTATAGCCTTACTATTAAAAGATTTTGCAGCCATTGTACATATTGTACATTCTATATAGTTTTTCTTTTTTTATCATAAGTGTCTTGTGTACATATTTTCAGTTGCATGTTTCCCTTCCCTAAGTACCTTGGGCATAATGTTTGTTTTATTCTTGTTGTCCTTATTGCTTCAAGAGGAAGTTACAAAAAGGGTCAGCCTTGTATCCATTTTTAGACCAGCTCAATTGTAGAGGCTAATGACTCCATGCCCAATGGACTAGGCAAGGCAAGTGGTCTGGGTTCTCAAGCATATTAGGCATGCTTCCCTGCAAGTCTCTAAAAATGTTGCCCATTTTTGGCCCACATACTAAAACTCTTGTATTTTTTCAAAGGGTACTTACAAAGGGAAAATGGTTCTTTTCAAAGTTTTGAAAGATATATTTTCTCAGAGAAAAGGGGACCCTTTTCAATTTTTCTGAAGGACTATTTCAAAGAGGCCAAAGGCATTTTCAAATTCCAACAATCCATTCAAAGGAATCTAAAGTTAATTTTCCTTCACAATGGACCTTTTCAAATTTTTATAAAGGTACTTTTCCTTCACAAAGGGCCAAAACATTTTTTTTGAAAGATCATTTTCACAAATTTGGAGGGGTCTTTTCAAATTTCTGAAGGGTTCTTTTTTCTGAAAGGTCCAAACAAATAAGCCAAAGGGTGATTTTCAATTCTTTCGAAGGGATTTTTAAAAATTCTAAAGGATAAAAAAGGGGGTCACTTTCAAGAAAGCTGAAGGGTACCTCCGTTTCGAAAAGGGGAATTTTCATAAAGTTTGAAGACATGAATTCCTTCAGCGAAATTTTTTGTGGGAAGGTGGTTAGATATCATTTATTGAATTTTGTGTGCTTGCTTCTTCTCTTTTTCTTCTTTCCTTTTTTTCATAGATCTCCATTGGCTCTCCCATAAAAAATATATCCTTATTTGATAAGGAAAAACCCTGTCAAAATTTGTAATAAAGACCTTTTAAAGTAATAAAGATCAATTTTTACCTATCTCTTGCTTGAAAATTGTGTTTAGCAAGATTGTGCATGATGGCCTTGTGAAGAACTATTATTTCATGTCCATTGTCCTTCTTTCTTGCCTTTTTAGGTGTTTTAAAGTTAGTTTTAGGTCTGAACTTGAGATTTTTATTCCATTAATGGATGCTTCATGTGGATTTTGATATTCATCTTTGCTTCATGCGTGGTTTAGTGAGCCTAGTTTATGAAATAGTTATGCAAATCAACTAGTTATGAGGCTATGTGAGCAAGAATTATCTTATGCTGAATTAGTGTTTATTTCATGCTTATGTGGATCACTCTCTATTTGGTGCATCACCTTCCTTATCTTATATTTATTTTTTATGTTATCCTCCTATCCCTTTTCCTTAGTCAACAATAGATTTTAGCATGGAAAATAAGAGCTGAAGTGAAGCATCTAAGGAACTAACCTCATTAAAAAGCCTAGAGGTTCAACCTCACTACATGATACCCACAGCCTGAGGTTGTCCCAATGCTTTTATCTAGGATTGAGAGAGCCTAAGAAACTCTCCCACAAAGGGTGCAATTCTACACTACAATGATACCCACCTTCCAATCTTTGACCATGACCATGGGAAGGAAATCATCCATGGTTTTAAAAAAATGTTGGTCTTTAACAACCATAATTGTAGAAACAAAAATATTTAAATATAAATAATACAACACCAATTTTAAATGTTGATGTAAGGTGGATTTAGAATATAAATTTGGATGTCATACACCAAGATATGGGATCTTTGAAGGCTATGATCAAATAATTACAGGATAAGAACACTATGTCACAAGTTTAAGTAGATATGGAAGCATGATGTCATAAGGATAAAACTCATGCCCCTAT
Organism: Torreya grandis; assembly: GCA_037957365.1. Lineage (NCBI taxonomy): Eukaryota > Viridiplantae > Streptophyta > Pinopsida > Cupressales > Taxaceae > Torreya > Torreya grandis. Next base: position 374,349 of record JARHVA010000993.1, read on the forward strand.
GTCTGCAACAAATTCTCATATATAAAGGCTTAAATATAATAAAGAGGAAGGGTGGTCTATACCCATGCATGTATAAACAATCACACATGTTGATGTAGGAGGATTGTTTGTAGAAAAATCTCTTGTATTTACCTCTACACATGTTGTCTAGAACCAACCTAAGACAAATACTCCTACATAAATGCCTACATCCAATAATGAAGAAAATTTACATATAGTAGTTGCTATGGGAAAACTACATAAAGTTTCTCATGCACCAGTTGGTAAAAATAAATATATAGTAATTTTTATGAGTTAGCAGTAGACTATTCCTCATGCACAAATTGGTATAAATAAACCTATAGTAATTTCTATGGGTTACCTTTAGACTATTTCTCATGCACTACTTGGTAAAAATAAATCTATAACAGTTGTTGCATGTTGCTTTTAGACTATTTCTTATGCACCAAATAGTAAAAATTAACTTGTAGAAGTTGCTATCAGTTATCAATAGGTTTTTTGTCATACACTTGTTGGTAACCAACTTGATTAGTTGTTATGTACAACTTTTAGGATGTTTTTAATACAATTGTCATTATATAAAAAATAACATGCATCATTTTAGCTATGACAAATCATACACTTGTTAACAAGGAACATATGCATGCAACATTTTATCATGTATCTACATGTGAGAAAATATGATATTTAGTTATTTCCAACACATATAAAGAACTTGTAAATGTTATTAGCAGAGGAAATAAATGAGAAAAAACTCAATAAATAACATTTTAGGGTAGTTTAGATATAATCCAAATTGAATATTTTTGTTTCTCATTAAAAAAATTGATGATTACAGAGAAGGAAAATGTGCCTAGCTTCAGGGGATCAATACCCAAAAAAAGTGATATTTTTTTAGTCTGCCTCATGGATGTAGTTTGAATGCACTTATTCCTCCTATAATAGGGTGAACATAGTGAAACCCCATTGTAAATAGTTTAATTGGCATATATTTTTGCCTCTTTATGTTAGTTCAATGACAATGGGTACTCCATTCTTAGTCTTATAAAGCATAGGGGTGTTTCACATGTTATTATGATGCTTTTGGTTAAAAATTTTCCATGCAATTCTAACCACAATGCATTGATGTATCAAATATATACATTGTAATTAGATGGTTAAATTTTTAGGCATTTGATATGAATACCCTCTATAGTCAATAGTGTCTTTTCCTCCTCTCCTACCACCATTATAGTTGATTACTACATCCATCCAATATCATAGTGTAAAGTCAATTATTTCACCTAGGTATAATCTTTCTATATAATCAATTTAGGGTAGAGTAGTACACCCTTTTAGACTATGAGCTTTACATAAGAGAGTTACTAAAAGTTTAAAGATATCTTCATATTTTACAGTATGTACTAGGTATTTCCTTAGATAGTTCAATATTTTCCACAATGAACACATGAATTGAAACATTCTATTGCTATATAGTGGACCCCACCAAATCTTGCATAGTAAAGCTTGTTTAGAATGGAGAGGAAGCCCTCTATTTATAGATTTTGTTGATTGATGTGAGCCATTGGATGATGCTAAATATGGATGATGGAGGATGGGTTATCTTCTTCATAAATGAGGGATGTTGATTGTTTAAGAAGAGGTTGGAGTGTGTAATAAGATGCATTGATGAGGCATGGTATATGGCATGCCTTGGAAGAAGGGGGATTGCACAGGGATTTGTAAGAGGTTGAGTGATGTGAGGATATTAAACTTTTTCCTATTTTAAGAAATAGGAATATTCAAAAACCATATAATTTTTGAGTAGGGAAGGATTATTTAATTAATTTGGATTAATTAACTAATGGAATAAGACATGAATTTTGTGGGATTGGAAGTGGTTATGAAAGAAGAGATTAATTGACTAGGGTGTGATGAATAATGGAAGCTTGGGATGTTACTGTAGATAAAATATTTATTATATAATGGATATTAGTGTGAATTATCAAGAGAATTAAAAACAACATGAAGTGTCCAATTTTAGGTGTCTATTTTTTGCTGCTCTTTGAAAGGGTGTTTTGAGACACTATGGGTAGAGTAATGGATTTTCAAAGAAATAAGAAGCTGAAAAAAAAGGTGAGATGATGATGGATGAAATAATGTAATGGATGGATGATGCCCCCTCAATAGGTCATGAAAGGATGAAGTACGCATATGGGCTCTCAAAAAAGAGAGGAAGAGGATAGAAAGTAAGAATCAATGGGTGGGTGATGAAGAAAGAGGGGTTGGGATGTAGGATGTGATTAAGATTGGATAATAGGATGATGATGGATCGATGAGATTAACCTATGGATGAGATTAACTTGATTGAGCTAATTCTTGCATGCTTTAATTTTTAATGATGATGGATTTACTTACACCAAGTAGGGCAAATTTGGAAATGATATACCTCTATAATAAATTACATGCATTGATTTCCCCAAGAAAGGAATATTTAGGAATAACATATCTTGAAAAGCTAAAGGCTTGGATTTGGGAATGATCTATCCTGATTATAAGTTGCACACTTGATTTTCCCCAAGTAAGGATATATGCAAGGGAGCAGAGGCTATAATTTGGATGGATGGTTAATTGACTAATTGATTGATAAATTTGAAATCATAGATCAAGGATTTAATTTATTACATAGATTAAAGATAATATGATCACGGTAATTGATGATTGATGGATGACATGAAATTGATAGGCTAACATAGAAATATGTGATGATTGTATAATGACTTTTCAAAGAATGAAGAAGCTAAAAAAAAAGCACACATGAGGATGTTTAATAAATGCAATAATTATTTAAGAATAATGTGATTAAACATGGATAATTATTTAGAATAAATTATGGAAAAAATAATAAGAATCAAAATGGAAATGGAAAGAAGAACAAGAATGGTTGAGATGACCTCATAAACTCCACATGACTGAGCACTACCTACATAGTCTAAATGGACCTCAAGATGATGTAGTTATCCCAATAAGGGAGGAATGTGATGAGGAATAATGAAGATAAATAGATGATTTTATCTTAACTTGGTTGAAGATGGATAAGATGGTTTGATTTAAAAATAGATGAATAAGAGATAAATAATTTTTTCAAGGGGATATATAGTCATTTTAGCACATGTATCCACATATATTTTGTAGCTTAATTTTTGATATTGTACACTACAATAAGCAACATGATATGAAAAACCATGATGAACTAGCTATAATGTGAGTAAGGACTAACCCCTGATCCAACAAACAAATGACACAAATACACCACAATATGTAAAAATTCATAATGCACTATCATCATATGTTGATGGATGAACTCAAATACAAGTGCATGATAGGAGGCACTATTGTGACATGAGATTTCACCCTTATGGATGAGTTATTCAGGCTCGTCAATTATCAGTCACAATATGGGAACAACCCCATGTTATGGGTATCCTATGGTGGGGTTAAACCTCTAGAGAAGGTCAGATTCCTTATGATGAATCACCTAAACTAATGTTGTCACATGGAAAAGGGATAGAAATGGGAAAGGGATCCTAAGAAAGTTAACAAGGTGATGTACCAAATTTAAATGAGGCTCTCATATGCTTGAACCCACACTAGATCTACATAAGATAATACTAGCTCACACAATCTCAAAATCTAGCTAATTGCATAAGTATTTCATAAACTAGGTTCAACAATCCATGAATGAAGGCAAAGAGACATTCTAAGACTCACTGAGAGATTACATCAATGATAGAAAGAACACTAACTTAAACTTGCAACTAACTTGAAGATACATAGAAATGAGCAAGAAAGATTGACAATAGGCATGGAAGATTCTCCTTCACAATTCCATCATGCACAAGATTTGCTACACACAAATTAGAGGGGAGATATAGGCAAAGAAAGTATTTTATTACATTAAGAGGTAGTTACAAATTTTGACAGGGTCTAGCCTTATCAAATGAGAGTCTCTGCTCTTTCAAAATTGAGAGATGAATTATTATCAAAAGTGAGAGCGATTACAAATGGAAAAGAATAAGAGATATAGGAAAAATGGGAGAGAGGGTGGATCACACCATCTGAGATCATTAATAGAGCTACCATCCTTCTTGATTTTTGAACCATCTTTGATCCAATTAGGACTAAAAGGTTTTGAGAATAAATAAATTCTCTACTATACTCTCCAATCCCTAAATCCATTTGCTTTGATCTTCTATGCCATATCTACTTGATTTCATTATGAGGACAAAGTCCTCATATCCATAGACTTGATAGAGCCATGCCTAAGTCTTCTTTAAGTGGTTATAGGTACCTGCTTGTCGAGGAAATGACCATTTTGGAAGATAAGACATTCTTCCATATCTTGTTTATATTTTCACCTACTTCATCTCAAATATATATTAATTATATATTGAAAACCAATCTCATTTATTGGTTTTCCTATAGCTATCATGTCAATGAAAAGACTATAGAATACATAGCCTCATTCTTGAGCTCTATTAGGTATAAATAGACATATTATTCTTCTAAAATTTATTGGCAATAGAGCTACCACTACACATGAGGATCTCCTTTCATGAAAAAATGTTGAAACCATAAGAAAATTGAGTCTACATGCATTGGATCCTCCAATAGAGGTCTCGACTGAGCTTCATTGGCATCCTTTGAAATATTTACCTTGGTTTGACCTTAGGTCACATTTTTTCTCTATTGAAGTCTCCTAGATTGAAATTTTAATATCAACCATCAATCTTGATCTAAGATCCTCGATTGTGCCATTTTGAAGTTCCACATTCTTTCATGGGATCCACAATCAGTCCTGGTTAGTTCCTATGCTTTTACCACATGATAACCTCGTATTTATCCTTAAGAATATTAACCCTTTGACCTTACACATACCATTGATCTACTTTTTATGGCTTGAATGTGATCCATTGATTTATCTTACTTTTTCCACAATCTTGACACTTGGCATCTTTTCATTTGTTTCCAGGTTCCACTAACTAGTTGACTTCTCGCTCACCATTAATTTGTTTTTGCACAATGGATCACACACCATTAATTTACTTGGACCCACTATCTTTATCAGTCATTGAATGTCATTATATATTTGTATGGGCACCTAAGATCTTTCCACTTGTTAGTTACACATTCATCCTTCGAACATTTGAATTCAAATGGCTATTTATTGCAACTTTAACTTGACATCCCTGTGCATGTTCCAATATGCTAGTTCATCTTTGAATGCTTATTTCTTGACATAGAAAATAATGATGATAAATTTTTTTTAGAGGATGTTTATGGGAACAAAATCATAATGTTTATACATTCCTTTGGCTCTGGTTGACCTCCCAAGTGCATCTATCAAAAGTGTAACTAGACTGATCTATCCATTCCTGCATGACGTGTCATGATGGTCTGGCTTATTTAGACTTTTGTGAGCCATTTTTTGATCATCCAATTTATCAATAAATCTATTTATCTTGATAAAATCATACTAGAACTTTTATAACTGATCCATCTAGTCAAGTTTTTATATGTGGGCCAAAATTGGCCAACATTTTTGGTGACATCCTAGGATTGTATGCTTGCTATGCAATAGACTAGTGGACTTAAATTGATCCATTAGGCATTTAGAGTGTCAAGTATTTTTCTCAGCTGATCATGAAAATGATGCAAGGATACCCATTTTCCATAAAACCTCCTCTTAAACAACAAGGACCAAAGGAAACAAAATAACAACTGTGGCCAAGGCACTTATTGAAAGGGAAACACAACTAAATTAAATGTGCTCAAAGAACTTGGAGGAAAGCATAAAAAACTAATCTAATATGTTAAAATATCATATAATAATGAAAAAATCTTCTAATAACAAGGATTTAAATGAGTGTCATTTATTGGCATGGGTAATACCTCTCCATCCAGTTAGGCAAGCTAAAAAGTATTATGTCATTTGCATCCATGGATCAAATAAGGACCACTCCATAGGCTATCAAACATGGTATGGTTACCTGGCTTGGCCTTATTTGAGTCCCATTTGAGGACTAGTTCCCCTTCCCTAAAGTCCCTTACTATAGCTCTCTTGTCAAATACTTTCTTGACTTGAGCTTGATGTGACTCTAATGTCTTCATTGTAAAGTCCCTGGTTTCATCAAGCTCCATGAGCTCTATCATCCTCACGTTCATAGTCTCACTCTCCATCAACTCACACTAATGGGCTAACTCCAAGTTAGGCAATGCAAGAGAAATGGGAACTTTAGCTTCCCTTCCATATATAAGGACATATGGATAATTACCAATGGTAGCTTTGGGAGTCACTTTATCAGCACATAAGGCTATTCTTAGTTTTGTATGCCATACTCTTTGGTTCTCTTCCATGATCCTCTTGATAATCTTTATCAAGTTCTTGTTTATGGACTATACTAGTCCATTACCTTGGGGGTAGTAATTGGAGGATGTATTGAGGTAGATTCCCATCTTAAGTGCCCATTAACTTGTATTCATACCAATAAATGTTAATGCATTATCTAAAATTATAGAAGCTGGGACACCAAACCTAGTTACTATACTGTCATAAAAGTCCAATACTACTATTCCATTAGCTTCTTTCAAGAAAATTTCTTCCACCCACCTGGTAAAGTAGTCAGTTCTAGTGAGTTCCCATTTATGTCATATACTTGAAGGTACATTTATCATTCCTATGAAGTCCAACCCCATTGCATGAAGGGTTGATCCACTTAAATTAAGTTGAGTGGAAGATTTGATAATATTTGTTTGCTTACAAATAGAGCACATTTTTGACATTTCTTAACCCATGCATAGGCATCTTTGAAGAGGCTGGGCCAGTAATAACCAACTCTCCTTAGATTTGTTGTTGTTATTCTTGGAGCAAAATGGCCTCTTGTAGGTCCATCATGAAACTGCTCTAAGAGCTTTGTCACTTGATTATCATCAATACACCTAATGAGTATCTCATTGAGGTCCCCTCTAAAAAGAACACCATCAACTAATGCATAATGTATGGACTGAATCTTGAAATACCTTCTTTTTCTCTATTCAAATTTTGAGGGTATGTTCTTGTCATCAAGAAATGTGTCATATCTTAGAGCCAAATATTATGAAGTGGAGGTGTATCTATTAGTGAGTTGTATTGTGTCACCAAAGAAACTTCTTTATTTTATTGAAGGTCATCCACCATATGCTCACACAAGCCTTTACCTCTTATCATCTTGGTGACTTTGATCTCTACATCATACTCCATGACCTTGGTAATCCAACTTGCTATTTTCTCATTCAAATCCTTGTTGAGGAGAAATTCCCTCACTCTAGGATGAGACACCATAAGATGAACATTAGTGTTGGAGAGCATTGGTCTAAATTTATTGAGGCTCCTTAAAGATTCAAGAACCTACTTTTCTATAAAAGTGTACCTCACCTCATATCCCTCTAACCCTTAACTAAATAAGGCAATTAGTTTTTCAAGTCCTTCACCATTTTTCTACATCAACATAGCTAATATGTTGTAAATATTAGCAAAGGTGTACAATATGAAATCCTTTAAGAAATCAAGATTCATGAGTGAGGGTGCCTAGGCAATGGCTTGCTTGATGGATTTAAAAGCTGCTTTACTTTCATTTGACCAAGTAAACACTTGGATCTTCTTCAACATGGTATTGATGGGTTTGACAAGTTTTGTAAAACTAGGTATTAACCTTCTCACAAAGTTTATCTTCCCAAGGAAGCTCTAGATTCCTTTATTGTGCTTGGGTAGAGATAAGGCTAGAATGGCAATTATTCTATTAGGGTCAATGGATAATCCTTCCTTTGAAACAATGTGAACCAAAGTTTGTCTTCATGAATGACAAGCACACATTTCTTGGGATTTAAAGAGATCCCATACTCTCTACATATATGAAAGATCAACCTTAGATGATTCATGTGATCACTAGCTTTCTTGGAGAAAAATTTGATGTCATCTAAGTAGACTAGTACCATTTGATTTACCAGCCCTTGGAAATCCATGCCCATGGCTCTTTGGAAAGTGGCCCCAACATTTGACAATACAAAAGGAATATTTTGGTAAGCATATTTGCCCCAATTTATGGTGAAGATAGTCTTATACTAATCTTCCTCTCTTACCAACACTTGGTTATAACTTGAATGCCCATCCAAAAGGGGAAAATATTTTGAACCAACAACTATCTGAATGAGTTACTTCATGGATGGTAAGGAGTAGTGATCTTTCATAGAGACTCTATTTAGATCCCTGAAGTCAACACACAATCTAATTTCCCCACTCGCCTTCCTCACAGGTACCAAATTGGCTACCCAATGAGGAGTGCTTAATGGGAAAGATGATCTTGGATTTAATTAATTTGGTATATTCTTTCCTCATAAGCTCTTAAATTTTTGGGTTTATAGGCCTCTACTTTTACTTGATAGGTTTGGCATTAACCTCTAATTCTATAATGTGTTGGGCCAGCTTGGGATGAAAGCCTCTCAAGCAATTTGCTTGTCATTCTCAAAGACCTACCAATGAGATTCATTGTCTAGAATTGATGGTCTTACCACCATTTTGACATGTGGCTATACCTTGGTCTTTTTAAACTCATTTGGGATATCAAATTGAGCTTCCATAGCCTGCCAATCTATCATCATGTCCATTCTAGTTCTTTGGTACTACTTGGATGTTAAAGGCCTCAAAATCATTATTTAGGTCCCACACTCTATGTTTTTAAGACTTCATCAAGGGATTATTGGTGATATTCTGGCCTCTAACCTTGTGTACTATTAGGTCACTATCCCCATAAACTTGTAATTATTTGATTCCTCTCTTATTAGCCCATTGAAGATCATGGATAAGACCCTTATATTTTACTGCATTATAAGAGTAATTAAATTAAAACCTATAAGAAGAGAAATACTTGTCATTAGAAGGGTATACTAGCATTGTACCTACACCTATTCCATGTTTGCTCCTTAAACCATCAAAGAACAATTTCCATAAGCTACTGGAGTCTTCTTGATGTCTAATGAGGGATGGCATGAACTAATTTTCTTCATGTAAGTAGTAGAAAACTATGTCCATTTATTCAACACCTTCCAAGGGATCAAGTATCTGATTGTCATTCCATAATTCATCTAGAAACATACCTGGTATCTCTTTAGGATGAGTGTTTAGTTCTTGACCAACTATGAATTCATCCTCATCAATGATAGCGCAATTGAGGTTTATGTTATCTGGCCCATAAGGTATAATGTGGAATTATGTAATGGGCTCAACCTTGATGGACACTGTGGTCCCATATCTTGTTATGAATGCTATATATGACCAGTCTATTGCTAGATAACCTCCAATATTTCCTATGAATTCTCTAGATAAGCATAATGGAAAATGAGGAGGCACATCAAGGATCAATACATATTAAACCATTAAGACACTAGGATAAACATGCATGGTCAATTTGAGATCTTTGATGATACTAGATGGGTTGGTGGAAGATCCATCCAACTGCAACACTCTTTTATACTAGGGCTCATATTTTAGACCTAGCTAATCAACTATGGACTTTGGCATTATTGAGGTGCTATCCCCAATGTCTACCAAGAAATTATGCACTAAAGAATCACCAATGATTACTAAAATGTAAAAGGGAGGAGGTTTGACCACCTTACCTTGTTGCCTTTCATTTAGTCCTTTGGTTGCATTGGTGAGAACCACATTCTCCTTGACTATGGTTTCTTAAAAACACTAATTCTTGACAACCCTTCTTGGAGGATGTCTACTTAACCAGACATGGAGAACATATCCCATATTCCCACACTCACATTGGATCATTTTATTTTTTCCACAATGTTGATGGGTAAACCACCAACCTTTGGTTGTGCTTTGGGAGCCACAACTACACCTCAAGTTTGTGAGTTTTGAGGGACAAAGACATTCCCTTGATTTTGGTTCCTTAGAGCTGTTGGAACCTTTGGAATAATAGTAGGTCCATTTGGATTTGATATTAAAGGAGTAATGGTATGAGGCTCTTTTACTACTTCCTAGTTACCATCCATGTTCCTTATTTTGAACCTTGTGTTAGCTACCACTGGGATGTATGCCTAGATAGAATTAACCTACTAATTAGATGCATAACACTCCTCTTGTTCATAGTTTACCATTGTAGCACCCAACTAGATTAGTCCTTGATCAGGGATTTGACCTCTTTGAGGCTCTTTTGGTTTTTTCATCATGGGTACCTCTATGTTCTAAGCCATAAGATCTTGATTGCACTTATAATTAGTAGCCTGATGCCATCGATCATTGAAAACTTGAGTGAAATTAGTGGTTGGAATAATGGCTTTCCCAAAAGACTGATTCCAAGGCATGGTACCCTCAACTTCTTGAGTAAAATTATTATGGATGGGGATTAAAGTGTTGGAAGTGTTTGTAACATTTGGATTATAGTTTCTCTATCTATTGTATCTAGGATAGCCTTGTCCTTGGTTTTGACCTTGGCCTTGGCCTTGGCCTTGGAAACTTCCTTTATAAGGTGGTCTATTTGCTTGATAAGCTTGCTAATGAGGTTGATATGAGGCTTGATAAGGCCTATTGAAAGCTTTCTACCTCTTAACATTTACTAGTTCATTTCCCAAGGATTAGAACATGCTCTTAAGCTCTTAAAATTTCTTTTGTTCTTAGGAATCACTAGATTGACTAATAGAATCCTTTTCTTGCTTAGGTGAGGGTATAACAGCAATTGTAGGCACATGAGGAATGAGAAGGGGAGGAATGAAAATAGGGGGTGGTATGATCTCAGGGAATAAAGGATTTGGTGCTCTAGGTGTAAGCTTTCCATCCTACACCAGATAATTTTATGCTCTAATTTCCACCTCATATGCATTTGGCAATGTGTTTCCTCCCATGGACTAGATCATTACTACAATAACCCTGTTTAGGGCCTTCGAATAGTAAATAAAGGCAAAGCTAGGGGTAAGCCTAATAGAGAGTGGGATTTTGTTTTAAGTCTTTTAAACCTTGTGTTGAAGTCTTGCATGACTTCATGAGGGGATCTTTTAATTATGGTCAACTGCTATGCAAGTGACAAATTATCACTTTTATCTTTAAACCTTTTAAAAAATGCATAGAGTTAATAGCAAGGCTTTTATACCAATATAAGTATTTACCTTTGAAAGAGATGGCTAATAACCTAATTACCACATTTACCTGATTAATGTTATGAATGTTGCAAAAATTAGCTATATCCATGAGGTGTTCTGAAGGGGTTGTAGATTGGTCTCCTATGAAATAGGGGACACTTTTAAGAGCTGCTACTAGAATAGGATCACATTGAGTGAGGTCCATAGGACTTTGGCCATTAAAATCCATAAAATCTCTAGGAGTTTCCATGGCTATGAAAGGGTTTAGCAAATATTTTTTTGTAGGGGTAGGCCTTGAAACTGACTGAGGAATAAAGTTGCCTTTATAAGGGTATGTATTAGAAAATCTTAATATTTTTACTAAGTTCAAAATCAATTCAACAAATTCAAAGGGAATACCTCTAGAAGCTAACCTTGTAGTCACCTTTGACATGAGATGTAGTCACTTCTCTACTACCAAAATGTTGAATCTTATTTTGTAGTCACCAGATGCTATTACTTGGAAGCTATAACTAATACAAATTGATCAAATCAACATCAAAATTTAACCAATCTTCTTTGAATTGTGTCCCACCGGGTGTACTAATTTTTTTTATGACATGATATTTCACCCTTGTGGAGGAGTTATTCAGGATACTCCACTCCTAGTCATAATATAGGAATAACCCCAAGCTGTGGGTATCCTATGGTGGGGTTGAACCTTCAGAGAAGGCTGACTTCCTTCTGATGAATAACCTAAACTAATGTTGTCATAGGGAAAAGGGTTAGAAAGGGGAAAATGACTCTTAATAAAGTTAACAAGGTGATGCACCAAATTTAAATGAGGCTCTCATATTCTTGAACCCACACTAGATCTACACAAGATAATACTAGCTCACACAATCTCACAATTTAGCTAATTGCATAAGTATTTCATAAACTAGGTTCAGGAAGCCATGAATGAAGTAAAGAGGAGTTCTAAGACTCACTGAGAGCTTGCATCAATGATAAAAATAACACCAAATTAGACCTGAAACTAACATGAAGACACCTAGAAATGAGAAAGAAAGAAGGAAAATGGGCATGGAAGATTCTCCTTCACAATGCCATCATGCACAAGCTTTTCTACACATAATTCAGAGGGGAGAGATAGGCAAAGAGGGTCTTTTATTGTATCAAGAGGTAGTTCTTACAAATTTTGATAGGGTCTAGCCTTATCAAATGAGAGTCTCTGCTCTTCTAGAATTGAGAGAGAATTTCTTATCAAAAGTGAGAGCGATTAAAAATGGAAAAGAATAAGAGATATAGGAAAAAGGGAAGAGAGGGGGATCATGCTATCCATGATCATTAATTGAGTTATCATCCTTCTTGATTTTTAAACCATCTTTGATCTAATTAAGACTAAAAGGATTTGAGAAGAAATAAATGCTCCACTGTACTCTCTAATACGTGAATCCCTTTGCTTTGATCTTCTACTCCATTTCCACTTGCTTTCATTATGAGGACAAAGTCTTCATATCCATCGAGTTGACTGAGCCATGCCTAAGTTTGCTTTAAGTGTTTGTAGGTACCTACTTATTGAATAAATGCCCATTTTGGAAGATAAGACATTATTCCATATATTTTTTATATCTGTACCTACTTCATCTTGAATATATATTTACTATAGATTGAAAACCAATCTCATTTATTGGCTTTCCTATAACTATCATGTCAATAAAAAGACTATAAGATGCATAGCCTCATTCTTAATCTTTATTAGGTATAAACAAACATATTCTGCTTCTAAACTTAAATGGTGATAGAGATACCATTGCACATGAGGATCTCCCTTCATGAAATGACATTGAAACCATAAAAAAATTGAGGTTGCATGCATTAGATCCTTCAACAAAGGTCTCGAATGAGCTTCAATGGCATCCTTTGAAATATTTGCCCTGGTTTGACCTTAGGTCATATTTATTCTCTATTGAAGTATCTTAGCTTTTACTTTTAATTTCATCCACTGATCTTGATCCAAGATCTTTGATTGTGCCATTTTCACCTCTAAATTCTTATGTGGGATCCACAATCAGTCTTGGATGGTTCTTGTGCTTTCATCACATGGCAGCCTCACATTCATCCTTAGAAATATTGACCTTTTGACTTTACATGCACCATTGATCTACTTTTGTATATATTACACACACGCTATTGATTTATCTATCTTTTTTTATGGTTTTGACATGTATTAGATTCTCATTTATTCCTAAGATTCACTAACTAGTTGACTTCTCACTCTTGGTTGATCTACTTTTGCATGATGGATCATGCACCATCAATCTGCTTGGACCCACTATCTTTGTTAATCACCATGCACTGTTACTGTTAGATCTTTATATGGGCACTCAAGATATTTCCAATTGTTAGCTATGCATTCATCCTTATAAAATTTGAATTCAAATGGTTATTTTCTATAGCTTTAACTTGAGGTCCTTATGCATGTCCCAATCTACTAGTTCATCTTTGAATGCTAATATCTTGAGATAGAAAACTCATCAAGATACAAAATTTGTAGAGGATGTTTATTGAACCAAAATCATCGTGTCCATACATTCATTTGGATTTATTCAACCTATAAGTGCATCTATCAAATGTGAGACTAGACTGATCTATTCATTCTTACATGATGTGTCATGATGGTCTAGCTTTTCTAGACTTGTGCAAGTCATTTTTTGATCATCCACTTCATCAAGAACTTTGTTCATCTTGATCAAACCATGCCAAGACTTCCAGAATTGATTCATCTAGGTGAGTTTCTATATGTGGGTCTAAATTGGCCAAGCACCATGATATGGAAAAAACATGATGACCCTATTTTCATAGGTATATGAACTGAGTCAAGGCATAAAAAGGAAATCAAACATGCAAACAAACAAGAAAACACACACAAACTTGAAAATAAAATCAACAAAAGGTGTCTTATCATCAATCCACTTAAAATCCATGTGTGGGAGCGTTAATGATACTTATAATTGGATATTGCCCCTAGGGAATGATACATGCAAGGGGATGGATTTGGGAAGGAAATATCCTAAAAAAATGGAATGATTGGATCAAGGATTTTGTCTGGATTTAGGATAAGACAAATTTTTTTCAATTTTTTATCTTTATATCTTTCTCTCTTTTCTTTTTTTTGGATTTTCTAATTTTTATGGATTTTTTTTGGATTTCCTAATGTTTAGGGATATAAGAATTTTTTGATGTTTTTAGATTTTTGTAATAAGTATATAGAAGGGGTTCTATAAAATGGAAAAATTGTTCTAGCACTAGGGAAGGAAATAATAAGAGAGAACCAGATGAAAGTATTTCAGATGATGTTGGATGAGGATGGGGGATAATAAAGAATGGATTTGGGATCTCCAAGGACCATGTCACATGGGAACCAAGTGTCCAATTGTAAAAGTTTTATTCGAAAGATTATTCCAAGATGTTTTCAAAACATGTCTCAAGACTTATTCCACTTCCTTATCAAAGTTAAAATAAGAGGAAAGGAAAGGCACAATATGATAGAAAAGGTAATGGTATAGGATACTTATGATAGATAAAGATGGTTGAATATGATTTATATGGGATGGGAATACTGCCAAGTGTTGATGTAATTGTAGACAACACATTATCAAAAAATTGGTTTTCATCATGGTACTTGCCTAAGGCACCATAGAAATGGTTTTCACCATTTGACAAATTATTTCTCTTTCTCTTTTGATTTTTGGTTTTTTAATTTGATTTTGGTTTATTTTTATCTTTATTTACACAACATTAGATGCTTTAGGTGTGTGCTACAATGATGTCATCATGAACTTCATTGGTTTCAACGTTAGCTTCTTCCAAATTGATAATGATGTCATCATAACCCTATAATAGAGGGTGCTACCAAGGATGTTGAAGCAAAAGGTGTATTAAATGGAGGACATTGGATGATTATGTGGACAATTCAAAGAGATGGTATGATTATGATTTGAAAGGGGATTGGGACCAACAGTCTCACATTCCATGAGACTAAGAGTATCTACCAGTTAGATGTTTGGTAGATTTTATATTGTACTAATGGTGTTTTCAATTTTTGATTTGTAATTATCCTAAAAATATTATATTTTAGGAGGGAGATTTATTTCTTTATCCCTTAGTGCCTTAAATTTTTTTCACCAACGGACTCATTTTCTTGATTTTTTGGACTTTGATTTTTATTTAGGTCAGATAGTGCCTCAAAGAGGTTTTCACCAAAGGACCTTGATTTATGACTTTGATTTTGATTTATATTATCCCATAGTGCCTCAAATAGGTTTTTAATAGTGGACACTAATTGCGGATTTTTATTTTTTGGGTTGTTGGATTCATATAAATTGAGGAACACTTTTTATTCCTCAGGATATGCTGATGCTAATTTATGCTCTTCTAGTTGGATGTTAGTCATGAATTCTATAATGGTTTGATTTTTATGGAAGAGCCTAATCGTAAGTGATGTTATCGGTCTCAATCAATAGGTGTGGGAGATTGAATTTAAAGATGGTCAAAAAGATAGATGGCATTGATAAGAGGATGGGTGGTAGTGCAGTCCTTGTAAGGACTATGATAAGAGCATGTTTCAATGTTGGATGATCTTTCATCAAAAAATAAACAAGTTCACTTACGATCACTATTTTTACACACTTAGCTCAATTTATTCTAGGCCTTTTTTACCACTTCACTTTTTATGTGAACAACCCATTCTTTTAAGCAAAACCATGTCCTTAGAATGTCTCTATCAAGAATCCTAAGCATCATAAGATAATTATTATACTAAATCATGGATATAATTTAGTAGATATACCTCTGAGAATATAGGAACCTATTTGAATAATTATGTTCTTTGTTGTTGTCCACTTTTGCTAGCAGTGTCCTCCCACCAACTAATGGTTAATTTTCAAAAGTCAAAAGTCACTAAAGTTTTGACCTGCAAGTTTAACAAGCACATCTAAAAGAATTCCAAAAATACCATTATTAATCCACATATCAAACCATTTTATAGACAAAAGGATTCCACACTGGAAAACACCATAATTCTAATTGCACATTGAGAGCAAATTCCCTATTTCTCTCAATTCTGATTACATACAACCCTATTAAGCCCAAACTAATGTATGAATAAATTTCAAAGGTCATAAGTTATGATTTAAGAACATAATCACACTAGGGTTTCACCAACATTTAGAATTTTTCACCACTCTTTCACACACACCACCGTAACATAGGATAACTACATGGAATTTGATCCCTATATGGAGTATTGATATCTAGGCAATGCTCAACACAAGGGGTGTTGAGGTCAAGCACAACTTCAACAACTAACCCATTTTTATTATATGATTGCATTCATATTACTATGACATTGAACTAAGGTTTAAATCATAAAAAGAGTTACATAGTGGTCTCTGCATCTGAGTGGAATCTCCTGCACAGTCTAAAAAACATACATGCAAAGGTGAACATAACCCAAATGTTACAAATCTCTATTTACTATTGGATAAGGTGACCCTATTTAGAAAATAAATCCCCCTGCCACTATTCAATCCCCCAATATTATCTAGGAACCTTTCCAATAATTTTTTTAGGTCCAAACTTAGTCAACACAGTCACCTTATTAGTTTTAGTTTTAAAAATAGTCAGCATCTTAGTTTTCCAGATATGTTTATATTTTTATTTATGTTTTCCATATTTTATATATTTACATATTTATTAAATTCCAAATAATTTTATAGAATTTATTTCATATATTTAGCATTCTAATTTTCAATAATAATTTGTCATATGTAGGTATATTTCCCTAGATTGACAAAATTTGATCAAACATTTTGGTGAACCTGTTTAGTGTCAAACATTGTCAAAACCCTAGATTTATTTAAGGTTTCAAATTTTAGATTCATTGATTTACGAATAAGTCATTCCCTAGTTTAATCCTAATTATCCATCTTCCCAAGGTTTCTATTTCCTCTTGTCCTTGCCTATCTTGCTTTTTTTAGCATTTCACAATTTTAAAATTAGTAAGTAATTGAAAATCAATAATCAATATTCTTCAATGGATCCTTCCAATTATTTTTTTCCTCATAATTCACATGAGGATGCCTCTTGAGATATTAATGATGTAGGAAATATAATATCTACCAAGATCATGATGAATCCCACTCAATTTCTTCAAAAGCAAGTACAAGACTTGAATCTCAATCTTCAAGCAGGCATATATTCTCAGTATGGGTTTGGAATAAAATATTTACAAAATATGGGATATAAAATAAATGAACTATAGAAAAATGCACAAGGCATTATCGAAGTACCTAATCAAATAGGGAAACAAGGATTATGATATATACATAATTGTGAAGCTATAATTTCGATCAAGTGTTATCATATAAATTTCATCAAAGCAATGAAAAAAATTCAAAGTGATTCCCTTCACACAAAATTGGTACACTACATAGGTAATCAATATAAGGTTGGTGAAAAAACTTCCAAACTATTTATACCAGTATAAATTTCAAATACTTTGATTAAAAGAGATATGGTTGTTAGTCATTTTTATGTAAAAGATATGTAATATTTCATTACTACATACATTTGAGGTTGATATGAGTACCATACAAGCATCCAATATAATAATTACTACATCAGATGAATAATTATGGGCATCAATCAAAACTATTTCATTGAATATCACATTAGGCATAGGAAAATAACTATGATAATTAAAGTCACAACTCATTTTACATATTACAATTTTCTCTTGGGCTTACCTTGGATAAAGGGCATGGATGTAATACCTTATTTATTACACACATGTCTTATATTTCATATGATGTCCATTTATTTACATTTCCAATAGGTATGCATCTATTCAAATACTTGGACACACTATAATATGCTCTTTTGCTTAATAAGCAAACACTTTAACACAAGTAATTTAAAACCATATCAATTACTTCATGAAGACATTTCACAACTTTACCATAAGCTTCTTTTAGGATTTTACCAAACCTACCAAAATGTAATCTCATATCTCTCCATCCCATTAAATAGGTTGATGTACATAAACAATTTCCAAAGGGATTTGACCATAATGGTTTATGTGACTTTCATAGAGAATCAAGGCATATTACCAACAAGTGCATCAATTTAAGGCACAAGATTCAGGATTTGATAGATGTAAACGCCATCAACATAGTCACAATTGTTTAACATAGAAATGTCATTAAATTAACTAATATATGTCATAGTACTATGTAAAATATGTAGAATATTACAATAAATACTCATACAAATGGGGATAACAATAGAACACAAAAGTAGATTTCAGATACATATATGAGACCAAATTCCATACAAACCCATTGTTAAAAATACCTCATTCACACTTTTGATCTAAGATATTGATTTTGAGTCCCTTTCAATACTCTCTCATTAGTTTTTATCACTATTTTGTTTCCAATTCATATATCATTGAACAACAAGGTGATCTTTCCAATAAATAGTGCAATCCTGCTAATCTAAGACAAACATAATTGACATATAATTGAACAATAGGGTAATCACACAGATAAATAGTGTAATCCTATCAATCTTAAACAAAATTACAGAGAAACATAATTTTAATATCATTGAATAATAATGCACTCCCACTGATAAACCATGCACCTCACAAATATAATGTAAACGAATAAAAATACAGTATGACAAAAGAGTAAGTTGTTCCCACTAATATAGTTAATCTTTTACAGATAAAAAGACAAAGGTAGTCCCACCAATCTAGAGGGTAATCCCATTGATGTATATGTTGATACCGTTAATTAATAAGAAATTAAAAATAGTTTGAAGATAATAATTCTACTAATGTGTAGGGTGATCGCTCCATTTTCTAGGATAAAGCTTCCAATGGATGGGGCAACCTCGCAAAATACCTAAAAATGGACTTTTAAAAAAATTCAATGGATTTTATCTTAAAAAAACTCAAAATAGTTAAATAAAAAGGATGGGATGACTTTAAAAATAATTTTTGGGTGCATTTCCCATTATACATGCCAAAATGTGTACATAAAATAAATATTAGTAGTAAGCTAACAAATCACTAGATAATCGAAACAAAATACACAAATGAAATTATTAGTTAACCAATGAAACATATAACCTCATATTGAGCTAAAATAAATAAAAGGAAAGAAAATAATTGATATACCTTCACTTACCCTATTATTGATATGATTTTTTATGGATGTGATGAGTATGTAGTTGCAAAGTATTTTATAAAGTGCTTGGAAATTTTGACAACACATCCCCTTATAAAAATGGATTTTATTTATTGGATGATGTTGATTGATTGAATATATTGATATATAAAGTGGCACCATTTCATTACATAGTAAAGCTTGTTTAGAATGGAGATGAATCCATCTATTTATAGATTTTGTTGATTGATGTAAGCCATTGAATGAAGATCAAGATGGATGGTGGAGGATGATTCATCCTCCTCATAAATGAGGGAGGTTGAGTGTGTAAGAAGAGGTTGGGGTGTGTAATAAGATGCATTGATGAGGCATGGGTTATGATATGCCTTGGAATAAGGGGGATTACATGGGGATTTGGAAGAGGTTGAGGAATATGAGGATGTTGGGATTTAGGGATGTGATGTGAGGACATTTGGACTTCTCCTATTTTAGAAAATAGGAATATTTAAAAACCATATAATTTTTAACTAAGGAAGGATTATTCAATTTATTTAGATTAATTAACTAACATTATACGATGTGAATTTTGTGGGATTGGATGTGGTTATGGAAGAATAGATTAATTAACTAGGGGTGATGAATAGTGGAGGCTTGGGATGTTAGTGAAGATAAAAGACTAATTATATGGTTGGCATTAGTGTGAATTAGCAAGAAGATTAAAATAAATATGAAGTGCATGATTTTAGGTGTCTACACTATATAATTAGGCACACATTTATAGGGCATGATGTTGGGTTCTGCACATTTATGCACTTTTCAAAATTCAAATGGCATGATGCTAGTTCATACACATATACACTAAAACAAAGTTTATTGATTTAGTGTAAAATGGTGGTTAATTCACTTCAAATTGATTAGCATTATAGTAATGATAGGGGAATGAATATTTTTCATTCTCTTTCGATCTTGAAAATAGAATCTAGATCCATTTGTAGTGGTGTGATTCATTCTATTATGGGTAATGTAAATTCAAGTCTAGAGACATTCAATGGACTTGGGATTCATTCTAGTTAACCCATTATGTCATTCCAACTTCTATTATAGGTGATGTACGATTGACTCTAGAAATACTTCATGGCCTTGGCATCACTTCTAAAGAACCCACCATGGTTCCACCTTCTTTTAGGTTAGTACATTAGGTACTTATATCCATTCATGAGAGTTTGAATATGCATCCTTATAACTCAAGGGATTGATTAGTCATTCAAAATTTAGACTTCATCAGTCTCAATTCACCAATGGTTGAACATGAAGAATAATCTCTCCAAATTATTTAACAAGGGGGTACATTTCCAAATGCTTCACTAGGGAAGCTTCATCTGTTACAAATTATTGGGAAACATGGTTTCATCTTTCCATAGGTGTATTTATTACTTGCTCTCCTTTCAATTTAAAATTTTAAAATTTAGATTTTCAAATTTCAAACATGGACATTAACTGTTTCATGTGCTATTGTAAAGTTTTCTAAAATGAGTGCTCTCTACAATTCAAGTTTCATATCAAAAGGTAAAGTGTGTTGTACATAATTAGGTTTATATTTATCCTTTACTCTAGTAATTTCACTTCTATAATGGGGGAGGAGGGGGTATTTATATACCTAATTATGGTCACAAGTAGTTGAATATGTTAATTCTTGACATATCTTGAACTACTTAAATTACACTCAAATATATTACTCTTATTCACCATTTATCTAGACATTTATATATAACTAGGCTCGACCCCTTTATTTTCCATCTCTACTACACATAAATTACCAAGTCATTACTCAAACTATTTTATAACATTCTTAGATAAGTTCCATCCTCAAGCTAGTTGTTCTTTCCTTTTTGGGACAAGTTCACATTATGAAGACAAGTACATTGATGTAGACCTATCCACTTATTGTGACCTTGTCCTTGTGCCATTTAATGGCTATGTTATGAAATTTAAAATATCCATACGAGGCATCCCCCACATTTTTCAAGTCAACTAAAGGAAATTATTCAAAGAGGATGACTATTTAAACAAACAAAGGCCTCATTTCAAAGGGATAGGATATGTCTATGGAATATATATATAATAGACTACTACACAATGATAAAATATTCTCTTTTCTTCCTGAATCATATCAATCACTAGGAGTATTCACAAATAAATTTTGAAGCATTTCAAATCAAGTCAAAAGCTAACATTGTCAAGTATCAAAGTCAAATGACTAATTACATACATATAGTGAATGAAC
This sequence comes from Torreya grandis, assembly GCA_037957365.1. NCBI lineage: Eukaryota > Viridiplantae > Streptophyta > Pinopsida > Cupressales > Taxaceae > Torreya > Torreya grandis. The sequence continues at coordinate 396,009 of JARHVA010000993.1, forward strand.
ATAATTGCATAATCATACTAGATAGGAGAAATACATGTATTTGATTTCCTCATTGGAGTATTTGGATACATAAGAAAGGGTAAATAATAAATGGGGGTGATTGGAGTTAGCTCAACCCATTACACTTCCTCATCTTATTTACAAGTTTTTAGCTCTCATAAGTACACATAGGTTTTCCAAGGCAAGAAAATGGAAAAAATTATTTATGTACATCATTAAATAAATAAAAATATCTCAACCCTCTCAAAAGACATAGACATATGTGCTAGATTATATAGGGTTTCATCAATTACATAAAGGAGAAATCCATAATTATTGAATAAGGCCACATTGTAACTATTTAAGGAACATAGACTCATCAAGACACAGTCATAGAATCTATTTCCACACCTAAACTATCACAAACCTATTTTATATTATCTTTAATTGTCAGACACCTACCATAGTGAATAAAAAAATATAAAATATAAGTATCTCATTATTGGTTATACTTACCATGTTTAGCATATACCACTTGTCAATCAATTTCAATTAGTTCTGCTTCAAATTTAGATTTATGCTTAAATAACATATGTTAATTGTTGGGTGAATATTTTGTCAGTCAGCTGTTTGATTGAGCAAAATAGGTCTTATCATCCATAGCAAAGGAGATTGGTCGGCCTAGTGTGCAGGTTTACTACATCAGAGGTGGACAAATCTCTCCTCTCATCAAGGGGAGGTTCCCTATAAATATGCAGGAGCCATATACTATATAAATAAGCAAAAAATAACACTCAAGGGTAGGATAAACCATCCATCTCTCTTCTTTCAGAGATGATGTTAACAAATAGAGGAGAAAATTTTGGTGGAAACACTGATTTCACTTCTCTTCTTTCAGAAGTGTTCTTGCAAGAAACAACAAGAGTTCTTTCAGGTAGGGACAAGAATCTAGTAACACAGGTGCAGTAACTAGCACGATGAAATAGAACACAAAGTTTTCACTTCAACTACCCAAAGAGTATAACACAAAGGATAAATGGGGGCACAAAGTCATCCCAGAATCTTCAACATAGAAAGAAATTAAAAACACACATTAAAAATAGTTGTGAAAGCACAAAGTCTTCCACACAATTGGTTTCAGGACACCTTCCTGATTACTTTCACTAGTTCTGCTTGCCAAATTAAATAAATAAGAACACATTCAGAAGACAGACATAAAAACAATCTCCTAAAATGATGCAAGCTATAACAACACAAAGTCTGCAAACAACTTGCTTTCTCATTCAGATAAAATGATATGAACAACAATTTGAGCTCAAAGTCTCAGTATTCACCTTTCAATTTGGGCAGAGTTTTGCTTCTGTATCCAAAATATCTCCTTTGTATCAAATGAGAGATTACAATATATAACACTCCAAGAAAGACTTGGGCACTTGTTTTCATGAAAAAGGCCCATGCTGAATTGAATGCCTTCAATGCACCTTCAGTTCTATCTGGAGGGACCATGATAGGAATAGTGCATTGCCATAACTATGGGGTGTCCATTCCTCTAATATGTCTCTTCCTTAGTATGGACTATCTAGTCCTTTTTTTGATGTCTGTGCAGCTGTCCAATTCGTCATTACTTCATGGAAGAAAAATAGGTCGCATCCTTGATTTGGTGTACTCAGAAGTCTACTTGATCACTATTTCACCTACTAGAAATAACTCTTTCGAAGATATTTTTGGTCCTTTGGTCTCGTTCCTCTCTCTCCTATAGCAATTTGAGCCTTCGAGCTCTCTTTTCAGCCAGTCACTTGGTTCTTCCTTTAGCTCCTTTTTTGGCCATGGCAAGTTCTGCTATTATGAAACTTATTAGAAACTTACGAAAAATGGGATCCATGACACTTCTTGCCCGAGCAACTTCAAAAGGGGAATGTGGATGCAAACACTTGTCACATTCCAATGAGTTATAATAAGACATGTGGCATGTTCTGCTTAACTTATAGAATCTTTAGAAACCTTTTGAGAGTCCTACAAAAGATGACACATGACAGCTTCTGATCTACTTTAGAAAAAATATAGAAACATTTGGGACTCAATTAGATTCACATAGATGATGCCACTTGTTGCACTCCACTTGACCTTAGTGACTCACTCGGGGCCCACCATAGTCCTTACGATACAAATGGGAGAGACCGCAGATGTTGACACTTGTCAGCTTCCACTGAGTTATAATGGAACACATGGCACATTCCGTAGCTTTGAAACCTATTAGAAACTATGTCCTGATAGATGACACTTGGCAGATTCCGCTTCAACTCTATAAGGGACACATGTTAGCTTCTGCTGCACTTTGAGGTTTGATCTTTCCTAGAGGGTTCTTGCTTCTTCAGTGGGCTTTGTCTTTCAAGCTTTTTTCATCAGGCTTTTCCTTTAGACAAAAAGTCTGAAGGAAAGCTTTGATTCTTTTCCTTAGCCGTTTTAATCATTTCAATTTCTTTGGGCTTTCTTTCCAAGTGAATTCCTTTAGACAAAATGTCCGAAGGAATTTTGCCTTGGTCATTTTCCTATAGAAAAACCTTTCTGAAGGGATTCTTTCAGCCTCCTTCACTTAGTCATTTCCATCAGACAAAAAGTCTGAAGGAATTATTCCTTTTGGGCCTTTGAATAAATTTGAAGCAATTCTGTCTTTTTTGTCTTCTCTTTGACCTTTGAACCAATGTTGCCTGCCCTTTGCAAGGGCACTTGCCTCTTTGGCTTTGGGGCAGCCCCTTAAACCTGCCGATTGAATCGACTGATTGAACCAACTTTGGTTCAAGGTTCAATGGTTCTTTCTCTTTATTTGGCTAAGTCCTTTTTATCTTTTAAACCGAATGCATTGAACCATTTGGTTGTTAAACCCATTGAATTGTCAAACCAAAATGGTTCAAGGTTCAACAGTTCAACGATTCAAGCCTTGCTTAGAAGCTTGCCGATGGACATTTTTTATTGAACCAAGTCATTGAACCAATCTTGAAAATGACTAAGTGTTGGAAACTTGCTCTTTTGAAGGAATTTATCTATTAAAGCCATTGAAGTTACTGAAATCGCTAATTTCAAGCATGTTGAGTATATAGATCCATATCTATAGAGTCCGTAGATTTAAGCAAAAGCCTTGAAAAATGGATAACTTGAATGCTCAGAGCAATTTTTGAAAAGGGGAGAGATGATTTTGGTTTGTTGAACCAAAATAGTTCATAGGTTGTCCCAAAAATGTTACTCATTTTTGGGGACAACAGCTGGCTCCAGTTGGGGAGCTTACTTCAGTTAAAAACTTGGAACATCTGAGGGGAGTAGAAACCAAAATCTCCAGTGCCTTTGAAGTATGCCATTGGGCTACGGAGTCATGCTACCCAAAAAAAGGCTCCAAAAAATGAAAATGAACAACACAAAGTAGAAATAAAAACTATACAGATATACATAAGTACAGGTGAACTTATCTGACACTTCAGGAATTGAAGTGCTTCAGATGCTACCCATTATGAGGCATAGTAAAGAGCGTGCCATCTTGATATTTCAATAGGAAGCTATTCTCACCATTGAGCTAATGGATAATAAATGGGCCTCTCTAAAGAGAATAAAACTTTCCATGCATCTCCTTTTGTTCTCTTCTCTTGTCCCACAACAAGACATGATCTCCAACCCAGAAATCACAGTTTTTTGCCTTTTGGTCAAAGAGCTTCTTCACCAGACTTTGGTAGCCAACGATTCGGTCCACCACCATAGTTCTCTACTTATCCAACATAGTCAGGCACATGATCCTCTTATCAAGGGGGCTTTCATATGTCTAATCTTCAATTGCCTTAGCCAATTTCAATGCTAACAATTCCATGGTGATTGGTATCTCAGCATTGATACCATAAAGAAGTTAGAAAGGAGACATACCAATTGCTCTCTTTGGTGTAATTCTGTCTACCCATAAAGCATCAACCAATGCTTTATGCCATGTCCTTTGGTTTTCATCCACCAACTTCTTGATGATAGTCACCAGGTTCTTATTGCTTGATTCAGCTTGTCCATTCCCTTATGGAAAGTAATCAGAAGAGTAAGAGAGTGTAATCCCATAGTATAAATAGAATTGAGTAATCTCTTGGAAAGTGAAATAAGCTACATTGTTAGTGATAATCTTGGTTGGGACCCCAAACCTAGAAATGATGTTCTCTTTGAAGAAATTGCACACTACTTCTGAAGTAGCATGTTTGGTTGGAATAGCTTCCACCCACTTGGTGAAGTAATCTATTATTGTGAGGACATAATCATGTCCAACACTTGAAGATGGGTTTACAACTCCAATAAAATCAATTCCCTATTGTTGAAATGGCTCCTCTATGACCCTGGCTTGAGAGGCAGGGTAGCTAACTTGGGTCTTTCGACAAACTGATGGCATAGTTCACATTTCCTAACCCACTTGTATGCATCTTGAAAGAGAGTTGGCCAAGAATACCTAGCTCACAAAATTTTATGGGTAGTCACAGGGGCAGAAAAATGTCCTCCATAGGCCAGATTGTGAAAGGATTTCAAAAGTTGGCTTTGTTGCTCCTTGTCCACGCAGTGAAGGAACACTCCATCAAGGCTCCTCTTATACAGGCCATTGTCCCAAAAGACAAAATTGGCAGCTTTTAGCTTCATATTTCTCCTTTCTTTATAAGATAGGTGAGCATGACACTCACCATAAGTAAGGAAATGAGCAATACCTAAATACCACTCATTCATGGTGGAGACAAAGAGGACTATTGGTGTGTCTTCCATTTTTGTTTCTTCATGCTTTGCTTCTTTTAGCTTGTTGTCAGCAATCAATTGGCATAGGTCCTTTCCCCATACCAGCTTTTTTGGCTTGATGGCCAGATCAAACTCTTGGATCTTTGTAATCCAATTGCCTCTTTTAGTTCCAAATTCTTGCTGAGTTAATATGGATTTGACTGTGGTATCAAGAACCAGAGCAGTAACTCATGAATTGAGGATGTAGAAATAGAAATGCTTCATTGCCTTGACCATTGCATAAGCATGCTTCTCCATGTGTGAATACTTCATCTCATGAGATTTAAGAGGACAACTCATGAAAAAAATGGGAGATTCCACACTTTCTTTATTCTACTGAACCAGGATGGCTGAAAGTGTGTGCTTAGAAGTGAAACTATACATGAGGAAATCCTTCGTATAATCAGGACAAACTAGAAATGGGGTGTGGGCAATGGCAGTCTTGATATCCTTAAATGCCGACTTGCCTTCTTCAGTCCAGCTGAAGGTGGCCTTTCCCTTCATCATGTTTACAATGTGCCTAGTCTTCTCAGCAAACTCGGGGATGAATCTCTATAAAAATTTCACCTTTCTAAAGAAAGAGTGAATAACAGTCTTTCTTGTGGGCAAGGTAAGCTCTTGGATAGACTTGACTCTGTCTGAGTCAATCTTTATGCCTCCTTTAGACACAATGTGTCTGAGAAGTTTTCTCTCTTTTACTCCAAAAATTGACTTTTTAGGGTTTAAGGAAATGCCATTCTAGCAGTAGTGCTCCAACACTTGTTACAAATGACACACATGATCTGGGTGATGCTTAGAAAAGATGGTCAAGTCATCAAGATAGACTATGATGAACTTACCCATCTCATCCTTGAAGGCAAGGTCCATTACTATTTGGAAGGTGGCACCAGCATTTAACAAGCTAAAAGGCATCTTTCTATATGCAAACGTGCCCCAAGGTGAGGTGAAGGTAGTCTTATGCTGGTCTGCCTCACTAACTTCAACCTGATTATATTCTAAGAAGCCATCTAGCATTGATAACATCTCCAAACTAGTCACTATTTGAAACACTTAATCTATAATTGGTAAAGGATAGTTATCCTTCAAGGATGACTGTTTCAAGTTCTTGAAATCCACACAAAGGTGAATTTTTCCATTCTTCTTCCTTAAAGGTACTATATTTGCAATCCATGTGGAATGATGGATTGAGAAGATTATCCTGGCATTTAGTATTTTTTTTATCTCAGACAAAATGGTACTTGATATTTTTAGATTATACTGCTTGGAATTTTGCCTGTAAGGTGTTGAATCAACTTTGAGAGGAATGTCATGTCAAATTTCATTAGGCCTGAGTGACTTTAGGTCATCATAGGAGTATGCTAAGACATCCATGTACTGGTTGAGAAAAATAGTGAACTTGAACCTTTCCTTAGGAGTACAACATTTCCCAATGTTCACCATCTTGGTATCATCTTTGGGTCTTAGATTTACTTGATCAAACTCCTGGGAGGAGCTTGAATCTATTTGCTACTGTTTGACGAATCTGTCATGTTTGTCAAACAATTTCTCAAGAGAAACTAGGCCTTTTGGAATATTATTCTCTTTAAGTTGCAAGAACTCCTCACCTACATTTATATTTGATTCAAGAGCTGGTTCACACTTTTGAGATTCACTGCCTTCAAAATGCAACCGTTCAAAGCTATCTTTTTATTCCAAGAAGGTAATGAATTGATTATCATTGTTGAACACTTGCCAATGACTAGCATTATCAGGTACACTAAGTTGAAAGACCAACTAAATAGTGTACCTATCTCCTTTGAAGTCTGAGTGAAGGACCAAGAGAGTAGCTGAGATAGCCAGTGCATCAGCCTAGTCATTGAATTCTTTAGGAATGACAGAGATGCTGAAAGCATCAAAGCTTTCAATTTGGTCCAAGACTAGGTTGCGGTAGTGGCATAATCTTTCATTTTTAGTTTAATATAGGTTTTTCACCTGACAAACCACCAGTTCAAAATTTCTTTTGGCATGAAGGAGTTTGATGCCTTGGTCTTGAGTAGCCTTCAATCTAAGTAATAGAGATTCATACTCAACTATATTATTAGTGTTTTTGAACTACAACTTGTAGGATGAAAGAAAAATATCTCTTTGAGGAGATATCAACACAACTCCAGCTCCTAAACCAGTAGAGGAGCAGCTGCCATCAAATTTAAGAATCTATACCTCATTTGATACTAATTTTTCTTTAGATTCTTCTTCAATCAGAGGGGGAGATTCTTCCACACTTGCATTACACTCTGCCAATTTTTCTACTGTTCCAACTGAACCAATTATCAGACTGTCATTTTTAGAAGTTTTCTTAGCTAAAACATGAGTATCCTCTGTGGTTAAGAAATAATTACCCATACTTGAAGACTCAAACAGAATTTGAGCTTCAGGTGCTAGTGATTGGGTGATCACATATTTTGCTTCCTTCTCAGGGAACAACCTCTAAATGATTCCTTTGACTAGAATACTTTCAATTCACCACCAACATCCCTGTAAAAATTTTGCCTAAGAAGGATGCCATATGATGCTGGGATGTCAACTACCAAGACAGTCATCTTGACTCTTTTGTCTGGGAAGGCCGTAAATGTAAATTGGGCATCTTTAATTTATCCCAGTAGAGGTACTTGCTTGTTCTCTATAGAGAAGCATCTACCAAACATTTTGGTTAGTGTGAGGCCAAGTAATTCAGCCACTTTAGCAGGCATGACATTGTCTGAAGCTCCAGAATCAATGATGCAATTGTTCAGTTGATGTCTATTTATCAGCAATGAGACATAAAAAGGTTTAGTCCTACCAGGAGCAGTAGGGAGAGTAATTATAAGGTTGTTCCTAGTGGATGCATTCTTGGGGGAATCACGAGTCACATTGGGAATGGCTTGTCTTACAGGGGCATTTTAGTTCTTCACACACTAAACCAATTTATCTAATTGCTCAGGATGGGATTGCAGAAATTCAAATTTAGACATTTGAATTTTAGTTTTTTATATGGTCAATTATGTCAAATGCCTAAAATGAGTCAGGAGCAGAGGATGGGAATTCATCCTTTTGATTTTTGGAAGGGGAAGGACTGGACTATGAATTTGAAGTAGATGGTGCAGGGGTATTTGAGGTACTTACCTTTCTTACAATCACTGGGTCCTTTGGATGGAAAGGAAGAGTGGACCCCCACTTAGCAATTGAAACTACTAGTTGAGGTCGCTCCTCTACTTTCTCCTTATCAGCCAGTTGAGTTGATTGATTCATGGACTAGGTAAATACATCATATAATCCCTTAGTTGCATTGCCTTCACTTCTAGGTTCATCGTGGTAGTTCAAGAAATCAATGTTAGAGTCACCAGCTAATTCTTCTTCATTTTCAGTGAAGATATTAGCTTCATCTTTAGGATTCAACTCAGGCTAGAATGAGAAATCTGATTCAGCTTCAAGATATCCAATTGTTGAGTTGGTTGGAGGTGCTTCAAGGGCAAGGTTCCTCTGTGGAGGAGGAAGTCAATTTAGCTGTCCTTGATTCTTGGCAGCATGGCATTGATATGCCTAATTTTGAAATGTCCTCCTTGGCATTTCTATGTACGAAAGAGCAGATGACATCCCTTGCACCATTTGCTTTTTGAGAGCTAGCACTTCATTTGCTAGCTTTTGCACCAGTGGGTCAATGGTGGCTGTAGGGGAGTATTTAGAGAATGAAGAGGATTTACCTTTATTAAGGTCTCTCCTTATCTTTCTTACCAAGTTAAGGTCATCTTCTACCTTAGTAGCCAAGTCTTGAGCAATATCAAGGTCTATGTGTTTAGCTTGTCTCAGCAAAAAACTCACTTCAGGCAGCTGTGAGTTGATGAAGAAACACTTAAGATTTTGAGGTGTTAGCTAGGCGATCATGGAAATCATGTGCCTTAGTTTATCGAACTTGGCAATGAAGTCCCTCATAGGTTCATGGGGCTCCTTCTTCATCTGTGTGAGCTGGGACAGCAAGGCATATGCATCTTCTGTAGGCTTAAACCTGGCTTCAAATTTATCTTTAAGAGTGTCCCAATCAGTCACTAATTGAGCTTGTAGATGGTAAAACTAGTCTAAAGTAGTGCCTTGTAGTGTTTCTATGAATAGCCTGATTTCTATGTCTTCATACTCCACACCTATTACACCACAGGCTATGTTGAAGGTAACAATATGTTCACCAGGGTGAACTTTTCCATCACTAAAAAATTTGGGGATTTTTTTTTGAATTGCGTGGAAGCTCATGTAGAGATGGGGTCAAATTTAGTGGACCAAAAGAGTTACCCCAGGGGCCTTGAGCCATGATTTGATTATGTAGAAGTGGGATCACAAATCTAGGTGGAGTATGGATAGGCAAAGCTCTGTTAGCAGTAGAAAAAGAAGCTCTGCCTTATACTGGTGACCTGGTAGGGGTAGGAGGAAGACTCCTAGTTCATTGAAGGTGAGGTTGTGGAGGAAACAAATCAAAATTGCTTTGCTGCACCAACTCAAAAGTAGGGTCAATAACACCTTGAGATTTTTGGCTTCTGGTATAACATGTAGTTGCTAGATTGCAAAATAAAAAATGGAAAAGAGTAGGATTTGCTTTAGCTTAAATCTTGAGATTTCAAACTACGTGATCTTCCCCAGTGGAGTCAACAAAAAAGACTGTTGGGTGAATATTTTGTCAGTTAGCTTTTTGATTGAGAAAAATAGGTCTTATCATCCATAGCAAAGGAGATTGGTCAGCCTAGTGTGCAGGTTTACTACATCAGAGGTGGACGAATCTCTCCTCTCATCAAGGGGAGGTTCCCTATAAATATACAAGAGCCATATACTATATAAATAAGTAGAAAATAACACTTAAGGGTAGGATACACTATCCATCTCTCTTCTTTCAGAGTTGATGTTAATAAATAGAGGAAAAAATCTTGGTGGAAACACTGAAGTCATTTCTCTTCTTTCAGAAGTGTTCTTATAAGAAACAATAGGAGTTCTTTTAGGTAGGGACAAGAAACTAGTAACACAAGCATAGTAACCAATAGGATGAAACAAACACAAAGTTTCCACCTCAACTGCCCAAAGAGTATAACACAAAGGATAATGGGGGCACAAAGTCATTACAGAATCCTCAACATAGAAAGAAATTAAAAACACACATTGAAAATAGTTGTGAAAGCACAAAGTCTTCCACACAATTGGTTTCAGGACACCTTCTTGATTACTTTCATTAGTTTTGCTTGCCAAATTAAATAAACAAGAACACATTCAGAAGACAGACATAAGAATAATCTCTTAAAATGATACAAGCTATAACAACACAAAGTCTGTAAATAACTTGCTTTTTCATTCAGATAAAATGATATGAACAATAATTTGAGCTCAAAGTCTCAGTATTCGCCTTTCAATTTGGGTAGAGTTTTGCTTCTGTATCTAAAAGATTTCCTTTGTATCAAATGAGAGATTACAATATATAGCGCTCCAAGAAAGACTTAGGTGCTTATTTTCATGAAAATGGCCCATGCTGAATTGAATGCCTTCAATGCACCTTCAGTTTTATCTGGAGGGACCATGCTGGGAACAGTGCATTGCCATAAGTATGGCGTGTCCATTCCTTTAATATGCCTCTTCCTTAGTATGGACTATTTGGTCCTTTTCCTGATGTCTATGTAGCTATCCAATTTGCCATTAATTCATGGAAGAAAAATAGGCCATGTATTTGATTTGGTGTACTCAGAAGTCTACTTGATCCACTATTTCACCTACTGGAAATAACTCTTTTGAAGATATTTTTGGTCTTTTAGTCTCATTTCTCTCTCCCTTATAGCAATTTGAGTCTTCAGCCTCTCTTTTCAGCCAGTCGCTTGGTTCTTCCTTTAGCTCTTTCTTTGGTCGTGGCAAGTTCTGCTATTATGAAACTTATTATAAACTTACAAAAAATGGGATCCACGACACTTCTTGCCTGAGCAGCTTCAAAAGGGGAACGCGGATGCAGACACTTGTCACGTTCTGCTTAACTTATAGAAGCTTTAGAAACCTTTTGAGAGTCCTATGGAAGATGACACGTGGTAGGTTCCACTCTACTTTAGAAACAATATAGAAACATTTGGGACTCAATCAGATTCACATGGATGATGCCACTTGTCACGCTCTGCTTCACCTTAACAACTCACTCGGGACCCACCACAGTCCTTACAATACAAAAGGGAGAGACCACAGATGTTGACACTTGTCGACTTCCACTAAGTTATAACAAAACATGTGGCACATTCTGTAGCTTTAAAACCTATTAGAAACTATGTCCCAGTAGACGACACTTGGCAGCTTTTGCTTTGACTCTATAAAGGACACGTGGTGGCTTCTGCTACACTTTAAGGTTTGATCTTTCTCGAAGGGTTCTTGCTTCTTCAGTGGGCTTTGTCTTTCGGGCTTTTTTCATCATGCTTTTCCTTTGAACAAAAAGTCTAAAGGAATTCCTTCAGACAAAATGTCCAAAGGAAAGCTTCGCTTCTTTTCCTTAGCTATTTCAATCATTTCAATTTCTTTGGGCTTTCTTCTCGAGTGAATTCCTTCAGACAAAATGTCTGAAGGAATTTTTCCTTGGCCATTTTCCTGCAAAAAAACCTTTTCGAAGGGATTCTTTCGGCCTCCTTCACTTAGTCATTTCCATCAGATAAAAAGTCTGAAGGAATTGTTCCTTTTGGGCCTTTGAACAAATCCAAAGGAATTCTATCTTTTCTTTCTTCTCTTTGACCTTTGAACCAATGTTGCCTGCCCTCCACAAGGGCACTTGCCTCTTTGGCTTTGGGGTAGCCCCTTAAACCTAGTGATTGAACTGACTGATTGAACCAACCTTGGTTCAATGGTTCAATGGTTCTTTCTCTTTATTTGGCTATGTCCTTTTGATATTTTGAACCAAATGTGTTGAACCATTTGGTCGTTGAACCCGTTGAACTGTCAAACCAAACTGGTTCAAGGTTCAATGGTTCAATGGTTCAAGCTTTGCTTAGAAGCTCGCCGATGGACATTTTTGATTAAACCAATCTTGAAAATGACTAAGTGTTGGAAACTTGATCTTTTGAAGGAATTTATCTGTTAAAGCCATTGAACCTATTGAAATCGCTAATTTCAAGCATGTTGAGTTTGTAGATCCATATCTGTAGAGTCTGTAGATTTAAGCAAAAGCCTTGAAAAATGGAGAACTTGAATGCTCAGAGCAATTTTTGAAAAAGGGGAGAGATGATTTTGGTCTGTTGAACCAAAATAGTTCATAGGTTGTCCCAAAAATGTTACTCATTTTTGGGGACAACATTAATAATTGAATAAGCTTTTAATATTTTGTCTATGAAATATTGTTAAATAAAAAATAGGGTGAAACAATATCATATTGGCCTAGGATGTGGGGTTTTTTATTTATTCAAAAGCATGCTTCAAATTATAAGACCTTACAATCATAATATTATTTTATAATCTGAATGGAAGATTGATATTTATTTCATCATATTATTTTATATACATGTGAAAGTATAACAAGACATTCATGATTTATTATTTTTCAATATGAGTGGAAGATTAATATTTATTTCATAAAATTATTTAAAGTGATTGCTATATATGCAAATCAAAACTTCATTTCAAATGGACTTGATCTCTATCTGAAATCTATCTTTTACGCTACTACACATTGAAAAAAGTTGAACTATTCTTCTCAAATTCAATATCAATCACTAGTATTAATCTCAAATAAAGTTAAGAGCTAACATTATAAAGTATCATATCTAAATTTTTAGTTGCATACATATAGTCAAAGATCACAATTAAAAAAAACACACTAGATGGGAAAACTCTGTATAGATTTATTTCCTCTTCGAAGTATCTAGATACGTATGAAACAATCAATCATAAATTTAGGTGATTGAGGTCACCTCAACCCATTACACTTCCTCTTCTTTTTTTTGGGTTTCTAGATATCACAAGTACCCATATGGTTTTTAAGTCAAAGAGAAGGAAAATAATGATTTCTATGTGACAATCACAGGATCAAAATATCTCAAACCTATCAACATACATATGTGCAAGAGATATAATATTTGTATGCAATCAAAAATGCATCATGTCCATAAATCAATCCTGAATTAGATGGGATAGAGCACAACTACACTTATGATTGGGGAGCATATAATTGTTAAGTGGGAGCATGACCAATGTGAGGATCCACTAAATCCATTTAGGGGATCACTTATCACAACACACCATGTGAGATAGGGTTCCAAAGCCTACAGTCTAACACAATCACACAACAACACTAAAAGAGTCCTATGATATAATATTTCAATAATCTAATAATAATAAAAGTAAATTTAATCTAGTGCATATCAAAGATTGTGGCACAAAGTGGGGGTTAGAAATAAAATAAATAAACAACTAAACTAAACATGTAGAGAAGATATATACTCACATAAATGTATACAAAATCCTAATATATGTAAGAGAAGAATAAAAATGCAATATCTATCTACTCTTACAAAGGAGGAATAAATTTAGGAATACTTACCTTTGAATATGAACCCACTAAGCCTCAATTTCCCCCTTAGCCAAGGTGCTTTGCAAGAGATTATTGTGGTATAGAAGGATAACTAAGATAAATTAGATCTAGGCTATACAACCTATCCAAATATCTAAAAGACTTATCCATAAGATGAGACTAGAGCTCCAAAGAAGTATTGAACCCTAAAGCTTTATTCTCCAAGTAGAATGGTTATTATGCAGATGTTCATTCACACTTATTTGTTTAATTCTTTGCTCTTATTAAATGGTAAGGAATGACCTTGTATATTATTGACGCTATGAATTTCACCCTTGACAGGAGGCTGAGCTCCTGTCTTCCATGCGGCACAATGGAGACTTCTTTCTTGCCTATGGGTCTGGCAAAATTGAGGGGAGAATTCCTAGATAAGGGCTAACTCCCTTTGATGCATCTCTAGGTTATTTCACTACTACTAATATATATAAAGGGGGAAATGAAAAGAGAGAAGGCTTACTAAAAATAGAACCTAAACTAAATGGTGATGCACCAAACAAGTTTGATATACTCATTTACTCACACTTCAAACCATAAGAGCGCATACATACACTTTATTTGATAAAAAAGACCAGACTATAGGGAGCTTAACAAGGAGGCTTAAAGAAGACACATAAAAAATGAACTTACCACAGGTGCTATAGGAAAACACACTGTTTGGTAACCTTCTTTTGTCTTTGCACTCTAGATACAACTCTCCTTGTTACCTGCAGGAATGACACTTTGTCTATACTAGGTATGTTGGTATCAAGCCTGTGAAAGCATTATGAAAAAATGACTGAACACAATGTTAATACTTAGGCACACTCAAAGATATATCCAACCAAATAGAAGTAAAATGCTTTTTATTGATTTAAGGTGAAAATTTGGCAGAGTTGCGCCATATAAAAAATGAGAGATGCCTTTTACAAAAATGAAAGATTACAATATATATCCTTTTGGAAAAGACTTTGGCACCTTTTTTACAAGTGGCCCATGTTACGTTGAGAACATTGGGAAGAGGAAGCCATTGAAAAAACATGCTATGTCAGCTGGTAGTTTTGACCTTTGACATTTAAATTATATTAAATGTCATGTGTGAGAACATGGGCCGTGCCATTTTTCTGCAAATAAGACCCCTTCTTCAAGACATTCATGTAGTTGTCTGCTCATCAATGAAAAATGAGGAAAAATAGGTTGCACTATTTACTATTTGTGCTCCTTGATGACCATTTTAGAGGGACTATTCTAGCTGCTGTAATAACTCCCCTGTGTTGACACCTTCTTTTGCCACCTGGACTATTTCGTCTGCTTTTGCGCTTAGATTTTTGTCCCTTCCTAGATTTTGTCTTTTCCTGGCTCTCTTTCCCTAAAATTTGAGCTCTCGAGGCTATCTTTTCATCCTTTGTTGGCTCTTTGGGCTCCCTTCTCAGTGGTCTCTTCCTTTTAGCCCTAAGGCCTTTGAATTCCTTTGGGTTCGCCCTCAAGCATTTAAAGACCAGTTGTTATTTCATTGCTATAAAGTTGACATTCACGTGCCTGTCACCATTTGAAAACCAATGGCTATTCTATTGCTCTGAATTTGACATCTATAGAGACATCATCAAACATCTGGATTCTAACAGCTAGTTCTCGATGCTTAATTTTGACATCTTCAGGCCTGTCACCCCCTTGGCAATTCCTTTGGCTTCACTTTCCTTTAGTTTTCTTAGCTCTCAACTTTATTTTTGAAGTGTTCCTTTGACCGGGCTTAGTCTTTAAATTCTCCTAAAGGGAAGGTGTTCTTTCAGAGCTTGGGGAAGGTCCTCCTTTTGACAGCTGAGAGTCTCTCGCAAGGGCACTTGCCCTTTGGGGTCATTCAGGCTGCCTCAGCTTCTTGATTCCTTCAGATAAAATGTCTGAAGGAATTCCTTCAAACATTTTGTCTGAAAGGAATGTTCCTTTATGTTTTGCCACTTGCTTTCCTTCGGAGGGCTTTCTTTTGGGTTCATTCCTTATGAATTTCTTTGGACAAAATGTTTGAAGGAATTTCTTTGATCATTTTTCTCGAAGAAATTCAACCTTCATTCTTTTCCTTATGAAATTTCTTCAGAAAAAAAGTCCAAAGGAATTTTTTGCCTTGGTCTTTATTTTTTGAAGGAACTTACCTTTTTCTTCCTTGTTCACTTTGCCTATTTTTTGCCCTCTACAAGGGCACTTTTGGGTCTGAAACTGCCCTCTGCAGCCTGCTGGAATGGTCTAGTTTGTGCTTGACTGCCCTCCTCAAGGGTACCTATCCTTCAGGCTTCAGAAAAAACCTTTTGAACCTTCTGATTGAACTTGAATCGCTTGAACCAAATGATTGAACCAACTTATTGAACCAACAATGGTTCAACATTGTTAAGTTCAAAGTTCAAAGCTCTTGGAAATATCATGTCATTGAACCTCAACATTGAACCACTTTTTCCAACCTTAAGGAAAAGTGTCTTGAACATTTTCAGTCTCCTTTCTTGTGGATTTTTTCAGACAAAATGTCTGAAGAAGCTTTGTAAAAAAAAACTTTAAATTCTTTGAATTGGTTCATCTTCTACTGGAAGAATTATGTAAACCAAATTTATGACTGATGGCTTAGAATAGCAGGGGAAGGAGACCAATTTTGGCTTGCAGGACCAAAAATGGTCAACAATTTTGGCGATTCCTAGGGGAAGCATGCCTGCTATGCTTAGAAACTAGTAGCCTTAAATTCCATTGGGCATGGAGTCAAGATGTAGCTTTAAAAGAGTTAGCAATAACCTTGAGGTATCCAAGAATCAATCATGAAGGTCTTACTTCAAAAAGGAAACAAACACACATAAGATTAAAAAAACTACTAACATGTGTAAAAGCACTTAGGGAAAACAGGGAAAAACAAGGAAAATATGTACATGATAAGAGAAGGCTTAGTAATAGCGCTTAAGATGTATCCCATTAATTGGGATACACAGTTCTTCACCATCCAACCTAGAGAGTTGGAACACATTATGTTTCTTGCACTGAGTGATGACATATGGACCACTCCATAGGGTATCAAAATTTGTGTGCTTTTCAGGCTTAGCTCGGTCCTCATCCAATTTCAAGATGATGTCTCCTTCAGCGAAACCTTTTGATGAGGATCTCTTGTCAAAGTGATTCTTCATCTACTTTGGTGGCTGGTCATAGAAGCCATAGCTTGGTCCCTTATTTCTTGAAGTTCCATCAATTCACACAACCTAACCTCCATGTTGTTGCCTTCTTCTAATTGAACTGGTGAACAAGGTCCAAGGCTGGCAATTCAAGTGAAATAAGAAGTCTAGCTTCCCTCTCATACATGAGCGTGTATGGTGAATTACCAATTGCCCTCTTTGGAGTGACCCTGTTTGCCCACAGGGCTATTTTCAACTTGGCATGCCAAGTTCTCTGATTTTCTTCCATTGTTCTTTTGATAATCCTGATCAAATTCTTATTGGTGAACTTAGCCAGCCCATTCCCTTGTGGGTAGTAGTTGGAAGAAGTGCTGAGATATATGTCATATCTCAATGTCCATTCACTCATTCTAGTCCTAAAAAAATTCAAAGCATTATCTGAGATGATGGTAGCTGGGACTCCAAACCTTGTCACCAGGCCTTCATAAAAGTCCAAGACTACACTTTCATTGGCCTCCTTCAAAGCGACAGCCTCTACCCATCTCGTGAATTAGTCTATGGTAGTCAAGACCCATTTATGGCCAGCACTAGAGGGAGGATTGATCATCCCTATGAATTCTAGGCCCCATTGCATGAATGGTTGTTCCACCTGAATCAGCTGTAGAGGCATTGTAGCCAGCTATTGTTTCCCATCAAAGAGTGCACTCTTCTATCACTTTCATACCTAGGCATGGGTGTCTCTGAATAAAGTGGGTCAGAAGTAACCAGCTCTCATAATTCTTATAGCTATAGGCTTAGGAGCAAAGTGACCTATTGATCATTTTTGATTCTACAAGCCAAAATCGGTCTCCTTCTTCCCCTGTTGTTCTGAGCCATTAGTCATAAATTTAGTTTGCAAAAGTCTTCTGGTAGAGGATGAACCAGTTCAAAGAATTCAAGGCTTTTACAAAGCTTCTTCAAAAAATTTATCGAAAGAAATTTACAAGGAAAGAGAACAAAACTTGAAGGCATGTTTCCTTAAAGTTGGAAATAGTGGTTTAACGACATGATCTTTCCAAGAGCTTTCAACTTTGAACCATGGTTGGTTCAATTGGTTTAGTTCAAAGTGTTAGGTTATGGAGCTAAAAGCTTCACTAATGCAAACAGGTGGGGAGGTTGCAGAGAGTTTGCTATTGTCACAATCGCCGGCATCAGTCAGGCCAACCGATGTCGGTAGGATTAGATAGGAAAGGCAACTGACGTCGGTCAAAATTCGGCTGGCGTCGGCACCCCCAGGCAGACAGAGATTGACATCGGTCACCTGTGCGGTTCGAGCTATGAGTGTTATAGGCAGTTAGTTAACAAACCAAGTGTTTGCATGTCAAGAACAAAATTTAGACTAGAAGCTGTAGATCTAATTATTATAATTAGGTGTCTAATTATTGTTTGCATGAGATCTACTTAAGAGACTCATTGGTTGTATTATAAGGTGTTCTAGTTTGAGTTGAGCAAAGTTAGCTCCTTCTGTGTGTGAGGTGAGCAAGGGTGTTCCTCTTAGTTCCACATCAATACCAAGTGTGGGTGCTAGTTTTGGAGAATTAGTAGGATTCTTCAGGGGTGTAGGATCTTGGTCAGCAGGTGTGCATGGCTACTTTAGGAGATCTACATGGGTAAGTAAGATCATTGATCTACAGGTGTATATGTGTGCAAGGTCTAAAGTTTGCAGGTGTGCAGAATTAGATTGATTTGCAAGTGTGCAAGATCAGGGAGGACATCAATACAATAGGGAGTAGTATCAGGCAAGATCTACTTGGAGTACCGTGTGTACTCAAAAAGAGAGCAAAGAGGAAGGCAAGGAAGATCCTTCCATAAGTAAGATCAGATTGAGTTGCAATTTGTTGCAGGTTCAGGGGAGATCTACTTGAAGTATGATTGTGTACTTGTGGAGTGTGTGGAGCATAGGTGTACTGGTAGTAGTGGATACTGGCTGGTTGGAGGTGAACACCAACTCTGTGTTTGAGTTGTGTGTTAGGACCTAAGAGAGAGAGCTTTGAGGGAAGATTTACTGTTTATGCCCTAGAGGTGTGTAAGGAAGAAGAACTGTGGCAATCTTCTTTGTTGTATTTCCTTCTAGAAGAGTTTTAATACAAGTGGTGTATTGTCTCTCATATTCTGTGTTATTTTTGAATTCTAGTTACTTGTGATTCTAGTTAATTCTACATATTAAGTTGCTTGGTAATCAATTGTGTGCTTCTATTATTTCCCAATAAGTGGTATCAGAGCTAAGGTTGTAGGGAGCAGGTTTTGTGTTTGGTTACAGGTCACTCTCAGGATTTTTTGATTGAGTGGGAGTAGAGCAATGGCAGAAGAAAGTAAGCTAAATGGAGGAATTGAAAAGCATGAATGGTCACTTACAGTCCTATGGAAAGAAAGAGCAGGTAAAGAAAAATTGTTGGTTTGTGGAAGATCAACATGAAGGAATTGAAGATGCAGATGTTGCAGGTGTTGTTGCACAAGATGCTCTGGGAGGTTTCTTAGATAAAGTAGAATCTTGGTTTATAGATTATGTTGCCTCTTTCCATGCAGCCCCAGGTAGAAGAGCTGGTGAGCCTTGCCAAAGAACTGGCAAAGGGGAAGTGAAGCTAAAATTGTAGGCGGCCAACACATGGGTGTTGAAGGAGGTCATGTAGGTCCCAGGCTTGGAGATGTGGCTAATTTCTTCATAGAAGTTGGGTGATGAGAGATGCACAAGAACTCTCATAGCAGATGCACTTGAATTAGCTGGTGGTAAGAAAGCAGGTACTCTTTATCTACTTGCTTATATTACTAATTCTTCTTTTGTTGTAGAGATGTGGCTTTATAGGCTTGGTCACATGAGCAAGAAGGAGATGCATGTTCTTAAGCAGAAGACTGATATATTTGATAGGCTTAAAAACTGGAAAGCCTTGGTATTTATGGAGGAGATGGCAGACAAAGACCAGTGGATGGGGTTGGATACTTCTGAGCAGGGCAGTTTGGACATGGGATTGATTCAAAGAAAGCTCGCAGATAAAAATTCATCACTCACAGGTGAACACAGGTACTGACGTTGGTTAAGAGGAACCAGCATCGAACAGACAAACACCGATGTCGATCATGTGCAGACTAGAGCTGGTGATGTCGGGCAGGGTAAGACCGATGTCAATCAGGAGGACTAATGTTGGCAATAGGTAAGACTGACGTTGGTCAGGAGGACCGACGTCAGCAACAGGAAACACTGACATTGGCAGAGTTGGTAGTCAGGACAGGTGCATGGAAATTGACATTGATCGGATGCAGACTATGTAGTGATTGAGGTCGGTCACTGTAACAGATTTTGGGCAGACAGCAAGCTGTCAGGGAGTCTCAAATGCCCATATGGAGGACTGAAGGTGGTAAGTAAGCCTCAAATTCATTGTTCCTCTTCTTTATACTTGTTGCTGACTGCAGAGTAGGAAGGATCTAGGAAACAGTGGGAGCATGGTAGGAATATGATGCAAAACCAAACGAGAGATTTGGTAGGGTTGCCAGCCGATATGAAAGCACAGAGATGAATGGATATCTTAGTTAAAGAATAGAGAGAACGAACATGTGAGTCAGAAGACCAGGTCATATGGTCTTGAGAAAGCTGTAGGACAGTGGTACAGGTTTGATAGGTGGATGACAAAGCATGGCTTTAGTCAATGTCAGGGTAACTACTGTGGTTTGTCTTACCAGGTGGATGATGGTCATGACATTATCCTGTTACTATATGTGGATGGTATGTTTGCTAGTAGGTTTGTACATACAGGGTTTTGCTAAGCTAAGGGTAAGGTTAGTTTAGTGGTTTGCCATGAAGGATTTAGAGCAGTGAAATTCTTTGGCATGGGAGACATGAAAGATCACAGGTTGATTTTGTCTTCAGTGGGAGCTGATGTGAATCAGGTGTTGGCAAGGTTCATTACGTAGGATGCAGAACTGGAGCACACTAAGGGCTGGATAGTTCAGTGTCTAAAATCACATGAGGTCTGGTATAGACCTAGGTTTTCCCAAGCAGTGGGAGCTATCAGAGAGTTAGAAGCCAATTCGGGGAAGTGGGTTCTCAGGTATTTGAGAGGGACCAGCAACAGGGATTCATGCTATGCAGGGTCAGGGCTTCACTACATGGGTTTATAGGTTCGGATGTGGCAGGGTACTTAGATGATAGGAGGTGCACCATAGGGTGTGTGGTGGGTGGTCTTAAGGATTGATCTTGAAGAGGGACACAAGCCAAGAAATAGATTGGATAGGGTACAAGTACAGGTATAGTGCAACTGTTTATCTCTAAGTGAGAGATTGTTAGGTTGTAGAGCTAAAAGCTTCACTGATGCAAACATGTGAGGAGGTTGTAGAGAGTTTGTTGTTGTCACAGTCACCAGCATCGGTCAGGCCAACCGATGTCAGCAGGATTAGATAGGAAAGGCAACTGACGTTGGTCAGAAGTCGGTCGGCGTCAGCACCCCCCAGGTAGATAGGGACTGACGTCAGTCACCTATGTGGTTTGAGCTGCGAGTGTTACGGGCAGTTAGTTAACGAACCAAGTGTTTGCATGTCAAAAACCAAATTTAGACTAGAAGCTGTGGATCTAATTATTGTAATTAGGTGTCTAATTATTGTTTGCATGAGATCTACTTAAGAGACCCATTGGTTGTATTGTAAGGTGTTCTAATTTGAGTTGAGCAAAGTTAGCTCCTTCTGTGTGTGAGGTGAGCAAGGGTGTTCCTCCTAGTTCCACATCAGTACTAAGTGTGGGTGCTGGTTTTAGAGAATCAACAAGATTTTTTAGGGGTGTAGGATCTTGGTCAGCAGGTGTGCATGGCTACTTTAGGAGATCTACATGGGTAAGTAAGATCATTGATCTGCAGGTGTGTGTGTGCAAGGTCTAAGGTTTGTAGGTGTGCAGAACCAGATTGATTTGTAGATGTGCAAGATCAGGGAGGACAACAACACAACAGGGAGTAGTATCAGGTAGGATCTACTTGGAGTACCATGTGTACTCAGAAAGAGAGCAAAGAGGAAGGCAAGGAAGATCCTTCCATAAGTAAGATCAGATTGAGTTACAGGTTGTTGCAGGTTTAGGGTAGATCTACTTGAAGTATGATTGTGTACTTGTGGAGTGCATGGAGCATAGGTGTAATGGCAGTAGTGGATACTGGCTGGTTAGAGGTGAACACCAACTCTGTGTTTGAGTTGTGTGTTGGGACCTGAGAGAGAGCTTTGAGGGAAGATTTACTATTTATGCCCTAAAGGTGTGGGAGCCCTAGAGGTGTGTAAGGAAGAATAACTGTGGCAATCTTTTTTGTTGTATTTTCTTTTGGAAGAGTTTTAATACAAGTGGTGTATTGTCTCTCATATTTTGTGTTATTTCTGAATTTTAGTTACTTGTGATTCTGGTTAATTTTGCATATTAAGTTGCTTGGTAATCAATTGTGTGCTTCCGTTATTTTCCAACATAAAGTGTTTGGTTTAATCAGTTGGTTCAATTGGAAGGTTCAAAGAGGCTCCAAAGATAGAGTTTCCTCGTGGAGGATAGAGAACACTTACGAAAGGATCAGAGGGAGGGCCAAAAGGTAAAGGTTTAATTCAGAATAGGAAAGAACAAGGCAAATAATTCTTAAGGAAAAGAGCAAAGGATTTCTTTGGATAGTTTGTCTGAAGAAAATCTATGTAGAACCAAGTGTGAATTCCTTTAGACAAAATGCTGAAGGAATTCCTTCAGACATTTTATCCAAAGAAATTCACAAGGAAAAAAACCAACTAGAAGATTACCCTTCAGAAGGAAATCCATGGCAAAATGACAAGGCAAATTCCTTCGAACAAATTATCTGAAGGAATTCCTTCAAACATTTTATCTGAAGGAATTTGTCTGAGGGAAAAGCCCAATCAAGAGAAAGCAAGTGGCAAAACATAAAGAGAACATTTCCTTTAGACATTTTGTCTAAAGGAATTGAAAAGCTGAGGTAGCCCAAAGGAGCCTGAAGGACAAGTGCCCTTGCGGGGGACTCTCGGCTGCCAAAAGGGACCTTTCTCCAAACCTGAAGGGACACCTTCCCTTCAGGAGGGTTCAACGACAGAGACCCAAACAAAGAAAAGTCTGAAGGAAAGTAGAGCCAAAAGAGTTGCTAAAGAGGTGATGAGCACGTGAATGTCAACTTCGAGGCAATGAAATAACCGTTGGTCTTTAAAATAAATGAAAGGAGCCCAAAGAGCCAAAGGATTGACAGAAGACAGCCCCAGGGGTCGAAAGTGCCAGGAAAAGACAAAAGCTAGGAAAAGACAAAAGTTGAAGAGTGAACTCAGTGACCTATCGAGAAAGGAGCCCAAGGAGCCAAGTGCAGATATGGACAAAACAACCCAAGTGGCAAAAAGGGAAGCATCAACAAAGGAGTTATTCCAGTAGTTGAAATAGTCTCCACCAAGTGGTCATCAAGGAGCATGAACAGTGAAGGCGTGACCTGTTTTTTCTTCACTTTGAATTGATGAGCAGACAACTGCGTGAATGTCTTTAAGAAGTAGTCTTATTTGAAAAAAAAGGAGTATGGTCCATGCTTTCACAATAATGTTTAAACGCCAAAGTCAAGACTGACAGCTGACACAACATGTTCTTTTAGCGACTTCCTCTTCCCAATGTTTTTTAACATAGCATGGGACACTTGTAAAAAAGGGTGCAATTGCTTCCTCTTTATCTATATATATTATAAACTCTCATTTGGGAAGATATCTCTCAGCTTGTATGGCAAAGCCCTGCAAGATTTTACCTTGAATCAAAACATAGCATTTTTACCTCTATTTTGAGTTTGCACTTTTGTATGTCTATGGTTTTGTCTTGTGTTAAGTTATTTTATTTAATGCTTTCACAGAATGATTCCAGCATGTCTAGTGTATTATGAATTCTTCTTTTGTAGGTCAACCAGAAGTGTCCACAGTAGAGTATAGGCACATGTGAAAAGGCTGCCATAGTGTGTCTTAGAAC
This sequence comes from Torreya grandis, assembly GCA_037957365.1. Lineage (NCBI taxonomy): Eukaryota > Viridiplantae > Streptophyta > Pinopsida > Cupressales > Taxaceae > Torreya > Torreya grandis. Next base: position 419,449 of record JARHVA010000993.1, read on the forward strand.
ACCTCTGGTAGTTCTTCCTCCCTGTATCTCCAGAGGACCCCTAACTCACTGATGCAGAGGAGTTTCTCATATCAAATGAAGTGTATATCAACTTGTTCTTGGTGTAAAGTGTATGTCAAAGCTTAGTGTATCAACCATTTTTTGGTGCATCACTATTTAGTTTAGGTTTTATTTTTAATAAGCCTTCTCTCTTTTCATTCCCCCCCCATTATTAACAGTAGGAAATCTAGGACCTCAGATATGCATCAAAGGGAGCTAGCCCTTATCTAGAGATTCTCCCCTCAATTTTTCTAGACCCACAGGCAAGAGAGGAGTCTCCATTATGCCACGTGGAAGATAGAAGCTCAGCCTTCTATCAAGGGTGCAATCCACAACGTCAACATGACCACCAGCTGGCCCATCATGAAACTCATAAAGCACCTGGTCAACCTGACCTGGGTCTATGCACCTTAAAATTACTCCTAAGAAATCTCTTTTGAATCATACTCCATCAATCAAGACATAAGGGAGAGATTGGATTCTGAAATATCTCCTCTTGGTCCTATCAAGGCCCTGTGGGCACTCACCAGTGAGAAGAAAATGGCTCATGTCTAATGTCCAATCCTTCATGACTGCTGGTTCTTTTGATGTGGCTTCATCATGAATGAGCAAACTATCCTCCTTCTACTGTTTAAAGTCTACAGTAAGGTGTTCACATGGTCCTTTCCTCTTACCAGCTTGGTGGTTTTGATATCCACATCATATTCCATTACTTTAGTGATCCATCTTTCTCTCTTTTCATTCAAATCATGGTTGATCAAGAAATCTTTGACATTGGGATGTGGAACCATGAGGTGAACCTTGCTGTTGGATAACATATGTCTGAATTTCTTCAGGCTTTGTATGACCGCAAGGACTTGCTTCTCCACATATGTATACCTGACCTCAAAACCCTCTAGACCTTGGCTAAAAAATGCAAGCAACTGTTCAAGGTTCTCACCATTCGCTTGGGTAAGCATAGCGGAGATTACCTCTTCATTTTCGAAGGTGTAGAGGTTGAAATCCTTAGTGAAGTTGGGACTGATCAAGGTAGGAGCCTGGGTGATAACCTACTTGATCTCTTCAAAACTATCCTTCCCTTGCATTTTCCACATGAATTTCTCATCTTTCTTCAGCATAAAGGTCAATGGCTTGACTACCTCTGCAAAATTTAGAATAAATCTTCTAGTGAAATTTATCTTGCCAAAGAAGCTTTGTAGACCTTTCTTATGTTTAGGCAAGGACATCTCTAGGATGGAGCAAACTTTTTCTAAATTAATGGTTAAGCCTTCTTTAGAAACCATATGGCCAAGGAGTTTACCCTCATGGATAGCAAACATGCATTTCCTTGGGTTGAGAGAGATACCGAACTCTCTACACCTCTCAAAGATTTCCCTGAGGTGTTTTATGTGTTGGCTTGCTTCTTTGGAGAATATTGTCACATCATCAAGATACACCAGTATGATGTTATTTATCAGGCCTTGAAAAGCCATATCCATAAGTCACTGAAAAGTGGCACCATCATTGGATAATCCAAATGGCATTTTTTGATAAGTAAACGTCCCCCATTTGGTAGTGAAGGCTATCTTGTACTGGTCACAGTCTTGCATCAAAATCTGTTTGTACCCTGAATACCCATCTAGGAGGGAGAAACACTCGTTGCCTATCACCATTTGGAGGATCTACTCCATACTTGGGAGAAGATAATGGTCTTTCAAAGAGACTCTATTGAGGTCTCTGAAATCTATGCACAATCTAATCTCCCCATTCTTTTTTTTGGTAGGGACAAGATTGGCCAGCCAAGAAGAATGTTTGATTGGAAATATGATTTTGGATTCAATCAGCTTGGTGAGTTCCTTTTGCATGAGAGGCTCAATCTTTGGGTTGACAGGGCTCTATTTTTGTTTGATGGGATTGGCACCTTCCTCCTACTCAATGGTATGTTGGGTCAAACTTGGGTCAAAACCCTTCAAGTTGTTATACTCCCAAGTGAAGACATCAACCAACTCTTGGCACAACAAGATGAAGGCCTGCCTTTCATGATCTGTGCATACTTTCCCAAGTGTAAGCAACTTATTCTTGAATATCTCCACTTTTTCATAGTTCTCTTTCTTCATTGTTATGCTTGATTTATCATTATTTAATTGGTCATCCTCATTGAATATACTTTTGAGAGTGACCAAGCCTTTGGAAAGTTTATTGTTCTTCAACTGAACAATCTAGCTGCCATACTACTGCTTTAGGCTAGCCTAGTTTCTAGCAGTAAACTCAGCTTCCTCTTGCAAGAAGAGTGTTATTTGTTGATCGCTATCAAACACCTACCATTTGGTGATGTTGTCAGGTATGGAAGGTCTGATGACCACTTTCAAATGATGTGGATTGCGGTTTCAGCCTATCTCCTTGGAGACATCGAACTGAGCACCAACTACTGCTAGTATGTTCGCTTGCTTATTCTACTCTCTTGGAATGGAGGTAACATTGAAAGCAAGGAAACTCTCTACTAATTCCCACACCCTATGTTTGTAAGACTTAAGTAAGGAATTCTTGGTCAAATTTTAATTTCTCACCTTATTTATGATTAGCTCGCTATCCCCAAAAACTTGTAGTTCTCTAATTCCTCTTTTCCTCACCCACTCCAAACCATAGATGAGAGATTCATACTCTACAACATTACATGTGCAAGAAAATTGGAACTTAAAGGTTGAAAAGTATTTTTCCTATGAGGGGGAAACCAGCACCACTCCCCCACCAGCTCCCAACTTGCTTCTTGAGCCATCAAAGAAAAGTTGCCACAAACCAAAGCTCTCTTGTCTTGCTTTCATCAAATTTGTTACAAAAGTACCCTCTTCATGCATGCAATAAATCTCAAGGCCTACCTCTTCTATGAACTTGTAAGGATTATGTTCAAAGTTGTCACTTCTCCACTCATCTAAGAGCAAGTCAGCAACTCTTTCAAGGGTAGAGGGCAGAGATTGATCCACTTGAAAATATTCTTGATCAATAATGACGTAGCTAACATTTGCCACCTTGAGTGAGTATGGTTCTAGATGATCTCTGTGGATTGGCTCCAACTCAATTTTGACCTTGGTCCCATATTTGGTTCTAAAAACTAGGTAGGACCAGTTTGCTACTAGGTACCTACCTATTTTGGACGTAAAATTTTGGACAAGCAAATGGCAAAGTAAGGGGGAAGATCTGCCACTATCATATCGTGGGGAACTAAAAAAGTTGGTTAGGTATGTAGCATCAAGTTCAAACCTTTCACCACTCCAACTGTCTTTGTTGGTGATCCATCCAGCTGTAGGACTCCCTTAGTCATTTCTTCATATTTGAGCCCCAGTTTATCCGCTATGCATTTAGGCATTACTGAGATGCTTGCTCCACTGTCAATGATGCAATTGTGCACCAAGAAATATCCTATGACCAAGGACAAATAGAAAGGGGGAACCTTTTCTTCTTTCTTAACTTGGCCTGATGTGGAAGGCTGCCCATTCGTGATCAGAACATTATCAAATTTTATTGGGATAACTTGTTCATTTAGCCCGTGCAATTCTTTTTTCAGCATGTCTTTTTGTCTTGGCATTGATAATGAATCCCACAAGGAAATATTTATGTGTAGCTTCTTCATATGGTCTACCACATTGATCTGAGGGTTGCTCCCTTTCAAATTTTATTTGGGATCACTTGCAACCTTTTGAGGGGTAGGCCGAGGAGCTGAGGGTACAACTGCCGGCCTGAAATTTGGAAATTTTTGGTTCACTTGTGGTGAATAAGATGGTGAAAATGTTTGAGCAACTGATTGAGCTTCTTCCATAGCTCTCCTTTTGGACCTTATGTTGGCTATGACATAGTTGCCTTGATTATCCACACTGCCCATGTAATTGACTACATAGAATTTACCTTCCAGGTGATTCATGAGAGTGGAATCAGGTTAAGCCTAACTGCTGCCCATGCTGGATTGCACTGGTCTCAAAGCTTGGGAATTGGGTGGCTACCTCATTGTCTTATACATTCATGTATTGACTCAACATCTCATTTGTATAAATAGCCTGATCTTAATCATCCCATGGGTGAGTAATTTGGTTGTTCTTGTATCAGATTATTCTAAGTGGGCATCAAAGCCTTGGATGATGAAGGAGCACCTGGATTATAGCCTTGATAAGTTTTGGCTTGTGTAAACTAACCTTGTACTTGATTGTAATTCTAGAAAAGGGGCCTATTTGTTTGTCCAAACTATTGATATCCCTGATTTGGTTGATAGTTTTGAGCTTGCTATCTTTTGAGAGAAACTAGTTCATTTGTCACACTTTGTAACAAGATTTTGACTTCATGGAGGTCATTAGACATAATAGCAACTGAATTTTCTATGCCAGGTAAGAGAGCTAAGGTGGGTGCAATAGTCTGGACTAGGGGTGGTAATTCTAGGAAGAGCAGTATATGAGGTCTAGGTGCTATCTTTCCTGCTTGCACCAAGAAATTCTCAGTGACTATGGCTATGTCATAGGCAAGAAGCAGTACATGTCCTCCCATGGACTGTATCATGACAACAATGTCACTGTTTAACACTTTTAAATAATAATAAAAAGCATAGCTTGGGGTCGGTCTTACCAAAATGGGGATTTTTTTCCATGTCTTATGAAACTGAGTATTCAAATTTTGCATGAATTCGTGTGGAGCTCTTTTCATAGTGGTCAGCTGCTCAGCAAGAGAGAGGTGGTCACTCTTCTCCCCAAATTTGTTTGTTAAAAGGGTACCCAATTCATTCCATGTATCAATTGAATTAATGGGCAAAGTCCCATACCAGTCCAGAACCTTGCCCTTAAAAGACAATGCCAACAATCTGATAGCAATGTTTTCTTCAGTGACATTGTGAATATTTCAAAGGTTAGCAATATTTCTAATGTGTCCAATGGTAGTGATAGGGCCTTCTCTATTAAAAGGAAGCACACTCTTAAGGGCTATGCCTGGGATTGGATCATAATGTAGAAGATTCAAAGGACTCTGACCATGAAAGGCCATAAAAGGTAAAGCCATAGCTATGACAAGATTCAATAGAGGCCTTCTTGTATAAGTGTATCTTATAGCAGGTCTATGAAAATGACTTGTTGAATAAGGATGAGTACTTGTTGAGTTTAAAGGTAGTTCAACAAAATCAAAAGGGATTCCCTTAGCAGTAGATCATGTGGTGACCTTAGGCATAAGAGGTCAAACTGATCCTTGACCAGAGACTGATGCTCTTGATAATGGAGTCACCAGATGTTGGATTAATGATTGCTTTTTGTTGTAATAGAACCAACACCAATCCTAGAACTCTTATGAGTGTTTACAAAATATGTCCCACTGAACATGCCAAAAATTATTGACATTGTGGATTGAACCCTTAAAAGGAGGTTGAGCTCCTATCTTCCATGTGGAACAATGGAGACTCTTCTCTTGCCTGTGGGTCTGGAAAAACTAAGGGGAGAATCTCTAGATAAGGGCTAGCTCCCTTTGATGCATCTCTGGGTTATTTCACTAATACTACTAATATATATAAAGGGGGGGATGATAAGAGAGAAGGCTTACTAAAAACAAAACCTAAACTAAATGGTGATGCACCAAACAAGTTTGATCTACTCATTTACTCACACTTCAAACCATAAGAGTGCATACATACACTTTATCTAATAAAAAATACCATACTGTAGGGAGCTTAACAAGGAGGCTTAATGAAAACACACAAATAAAATATACTTACCACATGTGCTATAGGAAAACACACTATCTGGTAACTTTCTTCTATCTCTATGCTCCAGATATAGCTCTCCTTGTTACCTACAGGAATGGCACTTTGTCTATACCAGGTATGTTGGTATCAAGCCTATGAAAGCATTATGGAAAAATGACTGAACACAAGGTTAATACTCAAGCACACTCAGAGATATATCCAACCAAATAGAGGTAAAATGCTTTCTATTGATTCAAAGTGAAAATTTTGCAGAGTTGTGCCATATAAAAAATGAGAGATGCCTTTTACAAAAATGAAAGATTACAATAAATATCCTTTTGGAAAAGACTTCAGCGTCTTTTTTACAAGTGGCCCATGTTGCATTGAGAACATTGGGAAGAGGAAACTGCTAAAAGAACATGTTGTGTCGCTAGAGTTTTGACCTTTGACATTTAAATTATATTAAACATCATGTGTGAAAACATGGGCCGTGTCGTTTGTCTACAAACAAGACCCCTTCTTCAAGACATTCATGTGATTATCTGCTCATCAATGCAAAATGAGGAAAAATAGGCCATGCCATTTACTATTTGTGCTCTTTGATGACCATTTTATAGGGACTGTTCTAACCACTGTAATAACTCTCCTATGCTGACACCTTCTTTTGCCACCTGGACTATTTCGTCTGCTTTTGCACTTGGCTTTTTGTCCCTTCTCAACTTTTGTCTTTTCCTGGCTCTCTTTCCCTAGAATTTGAGCTATTGGGGCTATCTTTTCATCCTTTACTAGCTCCTTGGGCTCCCTTCTCAGTGGTCTCTTCCTTTTGGCCCTAAGGCCTTTGAATTCCTTTGGGTTTGTGCTCAAGCATTTAAAGACCAGTGGTTATTTCATTGCCATAAAGTTGACGTTTGTGTGCCCATCACCATTTAAAAACCAATGGATATTCCATTGCTCTGAATTTGATGTCTATGGGGATGTCATCAGATGTATAGATTCTAACGGCTAGTTCTTGATGCTCAATTTTGACATCTTCGGGCTTGTCACCCCCTTGGCAATTCATTTGGCTTCACTTTCCTTCAGCTTTCTTAGCTCTCGACTTTCTTTTTGAAGTGTTCCTTTGAACAGGCTTAGTCTTTGAATTCTCTTGAATGGAAGGTGTCCTTTCGGGGCTTGGGGAAGGTCCTCCTTTTGACAATCGAGTCTCCTGCAAGGGCACTTGCCTTTCAGGGTCCTTCGAGCTGCCTCAGCTTCTTGATTCCTTTAGACAAAATGTCTGAAGGAAATCTTCCTTTGTGTTTTGTCGCTTGCTTTCCTTCGGTGGGGTTTCTTTTAGGTTCATTCCTCATGAATTTCTTCAAAAAAAATGTCTGAAGGAATTCCTTTGGGCATTTTGCCCAAAGAAATTGAAACTTCATTATTTTCCATATGAAATTCCTTCGAATAAAAAGTCTGAAGGAATTTTTTGCCTTGTTCTTTCTTTTTTGAAGGAACTTACCTTTTTCTACCTTGTTCACTTTGCCTATTTTCTACCCTCCACAAGGGCACCTTGGGTCTGGAACTACCCTCCGTAGCCTGCTGGAATGGTCCAGTTTATCCTTGACTACCCTCCGTAAGGGTACCTATCCTTCAGGCTTCAAAAAACCCTTTTGAACCTTTTGATTGAACCTGAATCGCTTGAACCAATCACTTGAACCAAATGATTGAACCTGAATGATTGAACTAACTGATTGAACCAACCGATTAAACCAATAATGGTTTAACATTGTTAAGTTCAAAGTTTAAAGCTCTTAGAAAGATCATGTCGTTGAACCCCGATGTTGAACCACTTTTTCCAACCTTAAGGAAAAGTGTCTTGAACATTTTCAATCTCTTTTCTTGTGGATTTCTTCAGATAAAATGTCCGAAGAAGCTTTGTAAAAAAAAACTTTGAATTATTTGAACTGGTTCATCTTTTGCTAGAAGACTTATGCAAACTAAATTTATGACTGATGGCTCAGAACAACATGGGAAGAAGGAGACCGATTTTGGCTTGCAGGACCAAAAATGGTCAACATATATATAGTAGTAACTTGCCCTAAAAACATTCAGGAATGTCGATTGTGATAGGTTGACCTGATCAACCTAGCATTTTTTTAGGGTAACTCTCTAGGTTTGTGCTAGGTCGACCAAGAGGCCAACAAACCAAAAGAGATAAAAAGTCCCTAAACTATGCTAGGTCAACCTACTTGACCTAGCACATTGACAGGTCAACAAGGTGCTAAGGTAAGAAATGAAGGATAAAACATAGAAAATTATAGGAATAGGTAGAACTAAGAAGAATAAGCTTGGGTTCAATGGTTTCAAGAGGCTAGAGTGTGGATGTCAAGTGGCAAAAGGAATCACAATCTTATGAAGCACTGATGGTCTACCCACCCCTTTCCCAGTGCACCCCTTAAGGCATGCACTTAGAGAGATTGAGACTTAATAGGTTCCTGTAAGATACAAAGTGTTAATAATCAATAAAAATTAAAAATATTATGTGTATACATATACCCCAACCGAAGCTCATCACGTGTCGCATAAGTGTAACACGAGATGGTGCTTCAGAAGAAAACATGATAACACATAATACTGATACTAAGTATGGTGAAATAAGTAGAAAATAAGATAAATGAAAGAACTATATTTAAAAACACATACCTTTAACTTATGTTAGTATCATAGATAAAGAAGTAGACTGTAAGAAATGAAGGTGTCCAATGTAGAATACACTAGGTGAACCTGTAAAAGTTAATGCAAAAAATAGCCAAAAATTAATTTTTTTGGAATACAGACATATGATAGTGGAAAATTATCTCTACATCATCACGATTCTAATGCATTTTACAGTTTGCAACATGGATGAGAAGAAACAAAGATAGAGGTAAAATAAGGAATCTACCTAAAAATAAATGAAAGAATTAAGTCGCTAAAAAATGATTTTAAATAGGGAAAAAGAGAATTCATTTGGCATTTTGAATTGTGAAAGAGAGGAAAGAGAGCTCTGAGACCAAATAAGGCTAGGATGGTGAGGGAATGACATTCTAGATGAGGACACCCAGAGGTGACAACAGGTGCACTACAAGTATGCAACTATGGATCTCAAACCAATTTTTGAAATTTATATTGAATTAAGTGAATTTTTTATAAAATTTGTTTTTAAGAATTTATATATGTCAAAATTGAGCAAACTTAGATTCTAAGGGTAGAAAATAGGAAGACAGGAAATGGGTTTGAAGGGTTTAGGAAGAAAGTGAGTAAAATGCATATTTTGGAAGAAGTGTACCAAGGTTGACACATAAAATGCACTAGGTTGACCTAGTAGGATGAAATAGGGAAAAAACTAGATGGTTGACCCAGTAGGTATGGGTCGACCTAGTGTAATCTACAGGTTGAAAAGCTAGAATGAAGTGAGAAACTAGTTCGTAGGGCTAGAATGAAAACTCAGTACCAGGAAGGGTAATATAGGAGGGTTGACTTGGAATTTAAAGTCAACTATGACAAAAATAGGGAAATTTGGTCAAACTAGGTTGACTAGGGAACCATAATAAGCATGAAAAAGTGTGTAGAAAGCTAAAAGAGGGCTAGAATGGCCAAAGAGACCAAAAGAGGGCAAGAGGGACCAAGTAAGCGGGAAATAGGATAAAATGAATAAGGTAAAAGTAATTAGGCTTGTTTTTAATTAAAATTTTAAAAATAATGTGTAAAAAATGTATTGGGATTATACATGACATGGAGGAACTAATACATCCTTTATTGTTTCTTAGTTGAGAGACGACTGAGATTCTAGAGGTTGGTGGATGTGTCTTGGTTGCTAGGTTTGTTAGATAGATTGACAGATGGAGATTGATCTAGACTGGTAGTCATAGGTCTAGGAGGTATATCTAAGATGTGTAGGATCCCCCTTAGTGCTGACCTATTAGTCATTTTCCTAAGATGTTGGGAATGATTAGCTAACACCTTCATATGGGAGGTGGATGGGGATGTGATAGAGGTGAGTATCACACTAGAGGATGCCCATGTCATCCTCAGGATATCCATAGTAGAAGCATCAATGACCATAGGGATATCAAATAGCTTAGAGGAGAGGAGAACCTTATCCATGTTGGTTACAGGCTTAAAGATGATATTGAGAGGATGGAGAGTTCGTATGGATGATGTGTATATATTGCAAATTTTGAACCTCTGAAAGGTGGTGATAGGCCTTATGACATAGTGGGTGCTCTATCATAAGTCAGATGACAAGGTACCACTATTTTTGGTAGCTTTAAGTAGGATGATACTAGGTAGGGAGTACTATATGATCTAGGTTCTATCATCTAGGTCCAGTTCATATAGGATCTATTTAATATGCTAGTTAGAGGGTAGAAGACTATGGGACTGATCATACTATTAATAATATGGATATATGAGAGATTTCCCATGTATGAATCTATTGGGTTGCCCCATGCAATTGATGATGGGTTACCTCAAGTGTAGAGATGGAGGGAGGACTAGGTAGCATGGGCCATGACCCACGTGCTAGCGCTATAGTTAATGAGACATGTAGACATCATGTGGCAACTGTATGGGCACATAACAACTACATGGGTGATGTAGCACATAGTTTCACTAGCACTATCAAGGAGATATGTGATTAGACACTATACATGGTGCATGGGTGCCAGGATAGATGAGATTACCTCATCTAGAGACATCGATATTGATGCTTGATCAGTGGGCTCAACATGTGAGGGAGTCATGACGGAAGAGGGGACTTAGACCATTGATAGTGAGACCAACATTGAAGCCATGTCAGGAGTGACCATAGACTAGTCAAGCATGATGATTGGTAGAAGAGGAGGTAGAGATACCATATGTACCACTACCAACCCCATAATGAGATGAGCAATGGCTATCAAGGACATGGTAGTGATGGATATAGGAGAGAGTGGAGACTATAGGCATCCCAAATGATCCCATATATGAGTTAGAGGAGATGATATAAAGACCACTCAAACAGAGGTTGAAATAGACATGAGCTATGATACCGAAGTTTGAGTTGAGGAGGTGACCTATCGAGGAGGTACTAGGAGGCCATGTAGATATGGAGACTATGCTAGGTGATCACATAGATAATGATATCATAGGATTTGAGACATAGATAGGTATGAAGATGGTTAAATTATTTCTTAAGTTTTTATTTGGTAGTAGAGAGATATAGATAGATATTATGAGATATGATAATGATCTCATATCCATCTAGTGTGATTTTGCAAGTGTACCTAAGGATGAGGAGGAGAGATGGGGGTCCTTGGTGAGGGAAGCACTCAATGACATCCTATATGAGACTTTTTATCCATATGAACCCATGACATTAGAGGATCTGAGTGTACCATATTCCCTAGCTTAGGTCAATTGATTTTGATTAACTAATGAGGTAGTGAAGTAGATACAAGTGTAGAGAGAGGGTATAACCACTAGTAGAGATGGGTGTAGGTGAAAGACATGCCGTGGAAAATGAGATAGTGACACAAATGATGTAGGCATATATAATAATGCAAACTTGTTTTTGCATCTGGAGAAAATGACACATATGATGTAGGCATATACAATGATGCAAACCTAGCTGACACAAGCACATAAAATGATCTAGGCTGAGTTGGTGTAGGTATATAGGTGTAGATAGCATGCCTATAAGAACATGTAGAGGTATTGAGATCTTGAATTTCCTCATTACAATGTACCATTAAGAGGATTCAAATTGAGGCTTCAGTAGGTAGTGTGGTTGGGCCACGAAATAGATAAGGTGGAGTTTAACCCTAGTGTTGAGGCTTTGTAGATGGTTATATACGTTATATCAAACTCATGGTATATATATGATGTATCATTTTGGCTTATTGTCATTGGTTGTGTATGTTGTGTTTATGATGGTTGTGTTTTTTTATTATGGTTGAGGCTATGGATGCTTTGGATATATTTCTTTCTAGTACATGTATTTAGCTTTGTTGTATATGTTATAGGAAGTATATGTGGTGTGGTTTCTTTTATAGAATTATGGAGTACACAAGCATGGTTAAAGATAAATATGTGAAAAAGGACTTGGAAAAATATAATTAATCAAAGAAATGTACTACACACTAGTTCAAGTTGGGAAATGTGTAATAACAAAATAATGACTAAGTATAAAAATCCAAGAAAATGACAAATAAGATGGTAAAAGGGGATTTATTTTTAAACCAATGTGAAATATTTTTGCACTAAATTAAAACAAGTAAAATCATACTAAATATCACGTTGGGAAGTATGACAAACAATGTAATAAAATGGAAGGTATGTAAAAGGGCACAAATGGTAATAAAAACAAATCAAAATTAAGTCAATCAATTATACTATTTCATGATGGGAAGTATAAAAGAAAAACAAAATTTGAAAAAAATTGGTCTTAAATTTATCATACTAATTCAAGCTAGGAAGTATGAGAAATTCAAGAAATGGTTGTAATCTTACATGCACTCAAAAAATAAGAAGATAAAAGGCAAAAGAAAAATGAAGTTAGCATAAAACATACTAAATATCAAGATGGGAAGCATTTTAATGATGTGTAACCTCATAATCTATTGAATCTTAACTCATATTTGACATATGTAAGTTTAGATGGTGACTTTGATTACTCAAAAATTTTGTGAGGAGGGCTAGGTCCCATCCATGGTCTTACATTGTAACTCACAAAATAAAAACCCAAGGGGTACCAAATCAAGATTGGTAAGTAGAAGGATAAGGTAATGGTAAATCAAGGATGTGGGTAATGTTGTAGCATGGAATTTCACCCTTGTGGGAGAGTTTTTTAGGCTCTCTCACTTCTAGCCACAAGCATAAAAATAACATAAGGCTATGGGTATCCTATAATGATGTTGAACCTTTGGAGTAGGCCAATTCCTCTTTGATGCTCACCTAAACTAAAATCTAAACTAATGCTTCACAGGAAAAAGGTTAGAAAGGGGATAAAGGCTCCTAAGAAATCTAACTAGATGGTGCACCAAAGTAAAATGAACACTCATCTATGCTTAAACCCACACTAGATCAGTCATAAGACAACTATGGCTTGCATGATCTCAAGGTCAAGTTAACACACTGGAAGAGGTTCAGGTAGAACACTAATCTAGACCTACAAGAGCTTGAAAATACATTAAATAGGCATGTAGAAGGTTGATAGATTATGAAGAATCTCCTTCATGAATCCACCAAGCACAAACATACTAAGACACTAATCAATGACAATATATAGGAAAATAAATCATTACATCAAGAGGTAGTTCTTACAATAGACTTGAAAGGGTTGAGCCTAACCAAACAGAGCATAATTTGGAGTATTTCAATGAATGTCCATCTCCCAAAAAGATGAAAAGTATTAAATTTTGGAACCCTTTACAAAATGGAAGACATGAGATATATATATATATATATATATATATATAGAAAGGGGGAGGGAGAAGAGGAAGAACTTTACATGGAGAGAAGAGAGAGAGGAAGTCATCAATGACTGGCACCAATGCTTATTCTACTCAAGCCCTTTACATTGAAATCATGCAGCTACTTTGACCATGAAATGAACCATCCAAGTTTACCGCAAATATCCTTGAGCCTCTCATGCATTCAAGTCTTCCCCTTTTGGAGCTGAGCGAGCCATACCAGTGGTAGCTGCATGTCTCTACCAAGTCTGAGTGTTTTGATCTTTGAATTAAAGCTTAGTGTGTTCTTTATTGTAACTTAGACTATACCAATCTTGCATGTTCATTTTTCCATTTGGATGTGTCCAATCTTTGTTTGACCACTTTGCATGCTAGATTTGAAAGGAGAAGTCCTTACTATCCATTGATCTATTGAGCTTGTTGGATGTGCTTATGCCACTTGTCCTTGACTAGTTGGTCCTTTAGATTCACTAACCATTGACTTTGATGTCCCTAGGCCTTTCTAATTTGCTTGGTCTATTTTTCCCTAGACTATTTTTTTGTGTATTTCCTTTCCAATATGGAGTCAGGCATTTATCCAGCATTTGTTCAGTCAATTTCCCAAAGATAACTTATCTATGAGAATTGTTTTAGACTTATTATTTGAAATTTTTTATTGCCTCTCAAACTTGTCTTCCTGATACACTTACCCTTCAACTTTCTTGTCAAGTGACTCTCCCAAAGGGCACATACCCTTTAGGATTCTTGTAGATGTCCCTTGAAATCTTGAAGTGAACCTTCCCATAGGGCAGATACCCTTTGGGATTCTCCTAAAAAGTACCTTTGGTATTGTGAGTGCCCTTCAAAGGAAGGTAACGACCCTTCAATAATGTGTAAAAGGTCCTTCAAGTTTTTTAAAGAGGACCACTTCTTTCAAAAATGACCCTTAGAGAAGACTTGTCCCTTGGAGAACCTGAAGACTATTGTTCAAGACCAAATCAGGCTTGTCCTGGCTTCTTACTTCAGGGTTTGGAAAGCTGATTATTATAAAGTAATTTAAGTCTTTCAAATTTGAAAACCCAAAGCCATGCACTTAAGAGAACCTAAAGTCATTCACCCTGAAGAATATGATCTACATTATCCATGATTAATTCAAGTTCATAGACCTGGATTACTTCTACTTATAAAACATTTAGAAGTCAAGCACCTCTGAAAACCTAATTTGCATTGTGCCCTTAGAAACCCAAAGTCTGAATACTTTGCCATTTATTGCTTGAAACTCCACCTTCTCACACTTGGGAAAAAATTGGTATGTGGACCAAAAATGGCCAACATTTTTGGCGACTCATAGAGAAGCATGCCTGATATGCTTGAGAACCTAGACCACTGTTGCCTTGTCTATTTCATTGGGCATGGATTCACTGCTCTATTTCGACAAGTCTAACCCTTTTTGGAACCTCTTCTTGAAGCAACAAGGAAAAACAAAACAAAGTGCCCAAGGCACTTATTGAAAAGAAACACACAACAAAAAAGGGAATGTGCACAAGGCACTTGGAAGAAAGCATGAAAATCTATCCTACCCTAATCTAACCAAACAAAAAGGAAACTATACAAAACCATTGATTGGTTGTACAAAATAGCTACCCTTCCTCACTAATACATTATACTTTTCATATTTGAGAGATTCTAAACAAATATGGAGAAGTATTGGGTTTTTAACAAGTTGATGACACACTTCTCCAAGGAAAAGAACAAAAATAGACTTGTTTTCCCATCCTGATTGATTGATTATGCCACCATCTTAGAATGGATATATAAGTTGGTTTTGTTCTTGTTGGTGCTCAAATTTGTGCTCTGAATTGAGAACAACCTATGATGTATCCTCCTTTTCATCTCCCAACTAAGCAAAGGTGCCTAATAGGAAATCCCTTTGTCAACACAAACATTGAGCAATCAGATTTTACCTTGCTCTTTCTCTTTTTTGATTCATCATAATGCTTATTAGGCATAATCAGATCATAGTTTCCTTAAAGGACATGCTCATATTAAAAATTTTATTTATCCTCAAGTTTCTCCTTCATCACACTAGGTGGTGGTTCTTCAAGCTACACTTTTTGAACACTCAAGATGTCTTCCTCATCAACCTCACTCAATATTTCTTCTTATTCCTCAACTATAAATGAGGGTTGATTTGAAATTTTAAGGTAAAAAAGAACATCTTTGTCTTGCTCAAGGACTTATTTCCCTTTTTCTAGATCTAATTTATCCTGAAATGAATCATCCTTTCTTCATCTAAGTAGAATGGACATTCATTAGTCCATTTAAGGTCTATCTCATTATCATCTTAAGGGTTGTCCTCTTTAAGATCTAGCTTATTGGTATCAAATCCATGTCAAGAAGATTGGTGTAAAATTGATTCTTCCCCCTATGACTGAAGTGAGTTGCCTATCATGATCTCTTCATCATAGATGCTTGTGTTATCTTCTTTAGACTCAACTTTGATTTCAAGCTCCTCCTCTAACCCTTGTAGAGTAGGTTCTTCCTTTAAGAGGGTGATGGTAGGACAGTGAAGAAGTTCACCTTGCTTGTAGTTTAGGAAAGTATCCTTACAGCTAAGGACTTTGAGTGGTCTCTTTGGTGGCTCTTGAGAGAAGGAGAGAGAGAGTCTCAGAACTCTGGTAAACTAAGCTCATTGAGTTGAGCTATGGTTACTTGATTTGGCACAACCAACTCCTTTTTAAAAACTACTTCTTGGATTGTCTCAACTAACACCTCCTCCTTCTAAAAGCCTTTATAGATTGACTCCCATGAAGGAAAAACATTAGGAGTAACCTCTTTTTTTAATTATCCCTTGGACCCTCATCACTAATACCTCCTCCCCTTTTTGTATGCCTTCCTTAACTAATTTCCATGAGGGGAACGTGTGGGAAACAACCACCCTTTCTTGATTTTGACTCTCTTCCTCTTTCTTCATCTTCAATTCCAACTCTTTGATCTGCTTATCTATATTTTCTTTAAAAAGCTTCTCTTTAAGTTGGTTAAGGGCCTTATGAAGATAAGGAACACAAGAGGGCTGATATGATGTACATGAGGGTTCTTGAGGAAGATAAGTGGGGTCTTAGATCTCAATGAAAGGCTGCTCTATAACAATTTCCTCCTTTCCTTGAAAGCTTTCTTTAATTGAATTCCAAGAAGGGAAGGTTTGAGGGACACTTGAAGAACTTGGAACATAAGGGGTTTCACTTGGAGTGGGCATTTGGGGAAGAATGGGTGATATATATGAGGTTTGAGGCGATGTATATGAAGACAGATAAGGTTGATATAATTAGACTTGTTGTTCTTCAAGGCTATTTTGTTTATCCTCAATGCTTTGGATGTAACTACTCATATTCAACATCTCATCTAAGAGGTTGTTCCAACTTTCCCTTTCAATAGGTGCCCATTTCTCTTTCATTTGCTACAATGTAGCTATTATGTCATGAATGATGTGGCTAGGGATATCTTGACCATATCCCCTCTACATATTAAGTTCCATCATGTAATTTTGATACCCTAAGAGCATTTTCCTCCAACTTAAAATGGATTGGTTTGGAACAAAACTAAGGATATTTCAAGATTGAGAAGGTTTCTCATAAGAATCTTGAGAACCAATTGAGGCAAAGCCATAAATATTGTTAACTTGATATGAAGGATTCTAAGGTAGAGAATGAGCATTTTGATCAAAATATGATTGATTGTTCATACCAAATAATGATTATTAGGCACTTGGACTACTTTAAACCAGCTGATAGATACTTGAAGTTGTTATTGATGTTTCTTGAATGCCTCCAAAGGTTGATATGTAGAAAAACAACACCAAAAATCCTTCTACTACTTTATACATTGGTCCCACCAGGCATGCCAGAAACTATTGTGGCGTGGAATTTCATCCTTGTGGGAGAGTTTTTAGGCTCTCTCACTTTCAGCCACAAGCATGGGAACAACCTTAGGCTATGGGTATCTTGTAATGAGGTTAAACCTCTAGAGTAGGCTAGTTCTGCTGTGATGCTCACCTAAACTAAAATCTAAACTAATGCTTCATAGGGAAAAGGATTAGAAAGAGGATAATGGATCCTAATAAAGCTAACCAAGTGATGCACCAAAGTAAAATGAACACACATCTATGCTTTAACCCACACTAGATCAGTCATAAGACAACTATGGCTTACACGATCTCAAGGTCAAGTTAACACATTAAAAGAGGTTCAAGTAGAATACTAATCCAAACATGTAAGAGCTTGAAAATACATTATATAGGCAAGTAAAAGGTTGATATATTAGAAAGAATCTGATTCATGAATCCACCAAGAATAAACATACTAAGGCACTGATCAATGACAAGAGATAGGCAAAGAAAAGATCTTATTACATCAAGAGGTATTTATTATAATAGACTTGATAGAGTTGAGCCTAATCAAAAGGAGAATACTTTACAATATTTTAATGAATGTTTATCTCCTAAAAATATGAAAAGTCTAAAAACTAAGAACCCTTTACAAAATGGAAGATTTGAGATATATATAGAAAGGGGGAGGGAGAAGAGGAAGAACTTTGCATGGAAAGAAGGGAGAGAGGAAGTCATCAATGACTGACACCAATGCTTATTCTACTCGATCCCTTTGAATTGAAAGCATGCAACTATTTTGACCAAGAAATGAACCATCTAAGATCACCACAAATCTCCTCAATCCCCTCATGCATTCAAGTTTTCTCCTTTTGGAGCTGAGCGATCCATACTGGTGGTGGTTGTATGTCTTTACCAAGTCTGAGTGTTTTGATCTTTGCATTAAAGCTTGGTATGCTATTTATTGTAACTTGGACTATCCCAATTGGTCCTTGCATATTCATTGCTCCACATGGATGCATCCAATCTTTGTTTGACCACTTTGCATGCCAGAGTCGAAAGGAGAAGTCCTTGTTGTCCATTAATCTACTGAACTTGTTAGATGTGCTTGTGCAACTTGTCTTTGACTAATTGACCCTTTGGGTTCATGGACCATTGACCTTGATGTCCTCGGGCCTTTCTACTTTCTTGGTCTATTTTTCCTTGGACTATTTTCTTGTGTATTTCCTTTCCAATATGGAGTCAGGTGTTTATTCAGAATTTGTTCAATCAATTTCTCATGGAGAAATTATCTACAGGAATTATTTTAGACTTATTATTTGGACTTTTTTATTGCCTCTTAGACTTTTCTTTTTGGTATGTTTAACCTTTGACTTTCTTGTCAAGTGACTCTCTCGAAGGGCACATACCCTTTGGGATTCTTGTAAACCTCCCTTGAAATCTTGAAGTGAACCTTCCCAAAGGGTAAATACCCTTTGGGATTCTCCTAAAAAGTGCTTTTGGTATTGTGAGTGCCCTTTAGAGGAAGGCAATGACCCTTCAAAAATGTGCAAAAGGTTCTTTAGGTTTTTTGAAGAGGACCACTTCTTTTGAAAATGACCCTTGGAGAAGACTTATCCCTTGGAGAACCCGAAGACTATTATTCAAGACCAAATCAGGGTTATTCTAGCTTCTTACTTTAGGGTTTGGAAACCTGATTACTTATAAAGCAATTTAAGTCTTTCGACTTTTAAAACCTAAAGTCATGCACTTAAGATAACCTAAAGTTGTTCACCCTAGAGAATCTGATCTGCAATGTCCATGAGTAATTCAAGTTCGTAAACCTAGATTACTTCTACTTATAAAACATTTAAAAGTCAAGCACCGCTAGAAACCTAATTTTTATTGTGCCCTCAGAAACCCAAAGTCTAAAAACTTTGCCATTTCCTACTTGAAAGTCCACCTTCTCACACTTGGGCAAAAAAATTTATGTGGGCCAAAAATGGCCAACAGGTAATAGGATGGAAAAGAAGGTAATTTGAAAGGGATGTCAGGTCCTATCTGTGGTCTTACAAACTAACTCATAAATGAAATCCCATGGGGAGTGATCAGTAAGCAAAACAATATTTCCCAAGAGGAAATATGAAGGAAAGGGAATGAAAAAGGGAGTATAAGAAGTAAGACTTAGGCATCTTATGTGAAGACCTTAGGAGGCAAGAGGCATACTAAGGACATAAAAAGACATTAAGTAACTAGTGGTCATCTATGTACAAAGGAAACCCGCTTGCTATGGACAGAAAGATTTGTAGGCAAATAGTGTTTTACTAAGATCAACTCATGATGGTAGATTTGTATAAGTAAAATTAAAATGAACCTACCTTCCCACAATGTGTTCCTCACTCCTCAGGGCCCCTTATAGATCCATCAATTTATTACAAAGATTAGGTACTTGCATGAGAAAGTATGTAGCATTAAAATATTTTTTGTTCTCCTATTCTAATCTGCTATCCTACCAAACCCCAAAGGACCTCAACTCTATCATGAGGCCAACGGTGGAGCTTGAGATTTGACTAGAAGAAGGAGATGTACTTTAAATCATGTCTTAAAATGTGATTAGACTTTTTGAGAATATTCAATATTTTTGACTTTTGATATCATTGCCTCTTGTTTAAATGATTTGGCTTTTAACTTTAATTTGAAGGCTTTTTTAATATTCCTCCTCCATATAGATTTGGAATGACCAATCATGAGAGATATAGTGATACAAACGAATGAGATGTAGGCTAAGGCTAAAGAAATCTAAGTGACCCAAGACAAAAGACTGACTAGAACACTTAGGCTTGATAATGAACTGAGCATGTGATCTCAATTCTCAACCATGCATATGCTTAGTTTTTGAGAAAATGAAGAAGGGAAAAAGGAGATCCAAAGGAGGATCGATGAAAGGAAATAGTAATGAGAAAGATTGATTACAAATTGATCACAAGGTAATAAGAGATAGTAATCAAAGGGAAGAGGGTAAATATAACCAAGTCACCATGACAACTATCTGTGAAAAATAAAGATAAGAAAGCAAACAATCATGAAGATACAAAAAATGAGTTTTGAGAAAAACTCTAAAATAAAAAGAAAGCAATGACAAGGAAAAAGATAAGTATTTGTGAAATGTAAAATGATAACATAATCTAACTATAGTAAAACAAGAAGGAGAAACATGATATAAGATAGGAAATAATTTGACACAGTGTTAAATAATATAATAAAAATATATAAATAAGATTGGATCACACATCCAATCCACATATAAATGAGAAAGCACCATATATGTGCTCATAAATAATGGTAAATATATTCACACACATTATCCAATACATCGGATAAGTCTTTATGAATCTGTAATCAAACTACTACTAAGCTCTCATCAATATTTAGTGAAAACTAGACAAATACTTCTTTTTTTATCTCCTTAATTAAAAAAGTAGGAATGCTCAAAGGATCATGCTGAGGAGGAAAGTTAGGTAAAGGCTAGTCAGGATGATGCATGGAAATAGGATCTATAGGATAATAAGGAATCATAGGTGGAGAAGGATCCATGGGTGAAGGATTCATAGGTGGAGAAGGATCCACAGGGGAAGGAATCAAAAGTGGAGGCATAAAAGTTGGTGAAGGGACCATAGGAGGTGATGGAATCACTAGAGGTGGAGCCATGGGATAAGAAGGAGGATCCTTCTTATATGATGACCTATGGGAGGAATGGTATAAGGTCTAGGGATGGATACAAGATGATTTTTAAGATGTTGTTGAAGAATGTAGTAATGATCGGTGTGATACATGCTACATAGGTGCCATAGACAATATACCTCACCATACTTAGGTAAACATTCAAAAATAAACTTTGGGGGAGGTATGGCTTTGTTTGATGATGGGGAAGAAGGATGCAAGGTATCAAGGTATTGTCACAACTTATGACAATAGGTAGAAGAATTATTATCTATCCCATAGAAGCAACATATATGACTGTGAGTGGTTTTAGGAGCACTCACAAAAGGAGGTGAAATAAGAGAAAAAGTAGTTGAAGAGGACTCATCAGCCCATTTAGTGGAAAAAGGAGCCATCTTAGGTAGTGAAAGAAAACCACCATCAAGGGAGGGTGATGATGGGGAAGGAGTAGAACTAGGTTCAACAAGAGGAACACTAAGATGAGAAGTAGGAAGAGATTAAACAATAATAAGAGAGGAAATAGGTTCAAGTAGAGTATAAAAAAGAATAGGCTTAACTATAGCTATCCCTACTAAAGGATGGGTGGGATTTATAGAAGGTCTAAGGAGGACTACCCTAGGTGTGGCAAAGTGATAAGGTTCATTCATAGCACGATCCAATAACATGGTCCTAAGTGGCTCCTTAGAAACTAGAGGTATCGGTGCCATCTCTACCCTATGATAAAGAGGAAAAATGTAAGAATTAGGAACTGTAAATGAAAGAGAATGATGAGATGCACAAAAAGACTCAAGAAAATAAGAGTGTTAATGAATAATCTCAGCATCATGGGCCTAGACAAGGCCACCTAAAAGATGATCATCTAAAGAATAACCATCATCATAATCTAGTGTATGAAGATCGATGACACATGTCAAGATGACCTTGTCATCAGAGGAATCTTGGTGAATAGAGTGCCTAGTCTTGGTTAAGACTATGAGAATGTCATCACAAGGAGGCTTGTGAGAATGAGGATTCAAGGAATTAGGAAGCTGTGAGATGAGATGAGGTGAGAGATTGGAAGTTTTGATCTTTAAGTTAATCTCATCAGGATCATCATCATCAGAGTCTAAAAGTTTGGGAAGAATATTACCAATGAGCTTAAGATGCTCATTGTAACTTCTGGCTGAGTTGATAATAAATTTGAGTTGTTACGACTTATAAAATGGAACACTAGGAAAAGGTTCAAGAGTAGGAATCTTGAAGACACCATGAACTTGGAATTGTTCAAAATTTCAAGGGTTAGTGTCTCCTTGAATCCTATAAATGGCTCTATTATGAGGAAATTTAATGCATTAGCAACCAGAAGATGTGACAACGTGCATATGATGAGTCCACAGCCTACCAAGAAAAAATTTATATGAAAGGGGAAATTTTAAGATCATCACCTTCACATGAATAGTGATAGGTGGGATGGTAATGGGAAGCTACACACACCCTAAGGGAGGCATTTGCCTTGTATCATATCCTTGGCATGTGTTGTGTGTAGATTTGAGATTACATTTAGAATACCCAAGAGTCTTAATGAAATCAAGGGAAGTAACATAGGTTCTATAACCCACATCGATTAAGGCTCACTTAACTTGGATATCACCTATTTAGATGCTAATAAAAAATGGAAGATCATCTGCATGAAGCATAATCTCATCCAGAATCATAGATGCGATAGGAAATCATAAATAAAGAGAAGTGTCTATAGTTTTGTCAATATTAATGGACATCTCTTCACATTACTATAAGATACTATCCACACATATAGATAATTTAGCCTCCCATCCTGTTAGAGGAGGGCGAGAAATATTCATCTCGAATAAGAATTGCATGAGGTGGTTTATATAACATGGAGATTTTCTCATGAGTTCTAAAAAAGGTATCTGGGATGAAATATTAGTAAGTTACACATTGGGATCCTAGTCATCATTACCCATAAGGAGATTGTTAGATATAAGTGCATAATGATTAAGAAGGTCTTCGAAAGATGGATCTAAAGAACATTGAAATTTATGTCGATAAGAATGAGAAGGGTGAGAAGAAGGTTGTAAATTATTTGGTGATGAAGAAGTAGTTAGTTTGGATTGATTTTGAAGAAGTTTTAGTAAAAATTGGATTGTTATTAGTATTATAAGATGATGAGAAAGAAGTATAAATAGTATGAGATGTGTCATCCAAGGGATAATCATAAATCAGATTGTCAAATAAATAAGATTTTCTTGCCCCAACTCATTTAAATGAGTTGGATAAGAATCTTGGATAACATGATATGTCTTATGAGGAGTGTAGATAGCTTATGAATCAATGAAATCCACCACTCTTCACATATTAGTCATGCTAACCACAATCTCTTCAAAATTTGGTTCAATAAGACTTTCCACGTTATTGGTGGAAGAAGTGGGCTTGTCTTGAGTTTCTTGGATTAGTTGATGATTAGGCAAGGGGTATTTATAGATAGCTAAATGAGCATTTTCTTGATTTAAGGCTTGAGTTTTATCATGTAATTTATAGTCTTTGAAATCAACCTCATAGGCTTGTTGATGCTTATGAATAATGGAATCATGATCAAAATTTGGGCCAATAAGAAAGTCCATGGCTAAATTATGAAGCTGTCTGTAAGTCTCATGAGAATGACCCCAACTAGCATGAAACCAATAAAACTTATTAGGATCATACCATGATTTCATAGGTTGAGTAGGTTCAATCTCTTAAGGAAGAGGCCTAGGTGGACATTTAAGAAATTCAGTTGAGGATAAAGGTTTGTTGAAAAATGAGGATTAGTGTATTATTGAGAAGGGGTTGGTTTTGAAGAAGGGGTGAGAATAACATCTTGAACATTGTGAATGGTGCCATATGAATTGGTAACACCATCATTAGTAATAAAGCCATTTTTATTATTTACTAATAGGCAAGGGCTCATGGAAGGTTTGGGTAGCTTGAATTGATGCATGAGGAAATCTTGTATTTTGGCTTGATCGATAGCCTCTTCCAAAATATGCAGAGAAAGGGTAAGGACTTGATATTTTAATTTATGCAATAAAACATTTATAAAGAGATGAAAGATATTATCATCAGCCATGTTATGTTCACATTTATTTGACAAAGTCTTCCATCACTAAACAAAGGCTTGGGCAATTTCATTTTCATTTTGTTTGCAATTGATGAAATGGGCCAAAGTGTTCTTAGGAAGATCACTAGTTTGAAATTATTGAACTAAAGCATTTACTAAGTCCTCCAAACTAGTGATAGAGTGTGTTCTAAGTTGATTGTACCAATCCAAGGCATCACTTGTGAGGGTTTTGGCTAAGAGTTTGGTAGTGGTAAAAGTATTTAACTTGACCCAATCCTTGTAAATATTTCCAAATGTCTTGAGGTGAAGGGTATGATTGGTTGATCCATTGTAATAAATTGTAGGTGTTATACCTCTAATGTCAATGTTAGCAATTTGGGTGGTAAGAGGTTCATTTTGTAAATGCTTGATGACTTTGTTGACTAATGGAGGTTGAGGAATGAGATTACCTTGAGAATCATAAAGAGGAGGAGGAACACTTTGGTTAAGTGTGCCCCAAATCATTAGTTAAGGATTAGATTGAAGATTAAGAATGTGGTTTTGCATTCACATCATTTGATTTGTATTATGAGATTAGAATGTGTTCATTTGATTGAGAGTTTGCAATAATAATTGATGAGTTTGATTAGTGGTATTAGAATAAGTAGTATTGGTGTTTATGTTGGTGTTAGTGGCTTGATTACCACTATTAGAGTTGATATGAGCTATGAGAATTTGGGCACTAGTGGAAAAAAATTCTTGTGAAGCCAAAGATGGACTAGTAAATGGTTGAGAAGAAGAAGCTTTAGAAGCATGAGTTGCTTGGATAGAAAATAATGAATAAGTGGAAGGATTAAGAATAGTGGATCTTATGAGAGGCCTGCTAGATGTAGAACCTATCATGTTAGTTGAGATACTAGGCATGGAGGTAGAATGAGTTAAATAATAAGATGTCATGGCATAAGAAGTCAAGATTGAAGGAAGAAGTTGAGAATCAGAGAAATCAATACCCCCAAATCTAGATAAAATAGTGAGAGCAAGAGAATGAAAATTTTCAACTTGATGGCTAATCATGAGGTTATAGATGGTGGAAGGATCCTTCCCTCTATGTTGAGGGAATTTTGTGATAAGAAAAGCATTTTAGGAGTAGTATACTCTAACTCAAGATGATCTTATAAGATAAGAGGAGGGTTTTGCTGCCAAGGGGTATGAGGAGTGGTCCCATAGTCCATTGTGTGGGTTGCAATATGAACATTACTAGTGTTTATGAAAGGAACCCTACTTTGTATATGGGAGGCCCTATTAGGATGGGTAAATTCCATCATGTATGTTGACTAAACTTCAATGTTATTACCAAATAGAAATTCCATGATGAAATGAAAAGAAGCAAGATGAGAAAGTAAAGAATCAAAAAGTGACTAACAATAGTACTAGGTCAACCTAGTTGACCTAGTGAAAAATAGGGATGGTAAAACTGTACAGTGTCCACAATATCAACCCAATTTAATTAATAGTAGTTGGCAAAAAGAGGTGAATATGTTTTAAATAGTACTAGGTTGACCTCACATAATATACAAGGGCTAAAATAGATATTAGGTCGATAGGGTCGACCTAGTATAGTAGACATGGAAGAAAAAAAATTGAAAGCAAGTGTTTCTATCAAGTTTTCGCTTTCACATTCAAAAGGAATAAGAAACTAAATAAAATGGTCTAGGGTTAGATGTTACCCGAATGAGGTCTACGCACTGTTATCCAGACATTGTAGGGACTCCTCTTTGGCTGTGGAGGATGACACTTGTAAAAGAAAGAGACTTAAACAAAAAAGTTGTTAGATGGAGGTAAGGTGGACTGCCAAGCGATATGCTTGGTCCCAGAAGTGCAAAGACTTCCTTAAGGGATGTCAGTCCACTATTAATAAAATAATGTCTGATAAAGAAAAGAAATGGTGAAAGACTAAACAAAAAAATAAAGATAAAGCTTACCTGTATTCTGTTGTCGGTCTTCCACAGTCACCGACGTCGGTTAGTCTACTAGCATCGGTTGGTCAAGATCACCGACGTTGGTTAGTCTACTGACGTCGATAGAGGCAGTGGGCCTGGTGGTCAGCGTCGGTTGGGGCAATGGCCTTGAACAGGGTCTGGATGGGTTTTTGGGTGATAGAATGGTCTACAAAATGCTCTGTGGTAGTTTGAGAGTCTGTGCAGGTTTTGTACTGGGTTTGCAGGGCAAAAAGTATGGTCTGAAAGAGTGACTAGACAAAGGATTGGGGTGAAAAGGGAGGATAAGGATTCGGGTCTGGTCTAGTTGATAGCTGAGTTTGGGT
Source organism: Torreya grandis (assembly GCA_037957365.1). Classification (NCBI taxonomy): domain Eukaryota; kingdom Viridiplantae; phylum Streptophyta; class Pinopsida; order Cupressales; family Taxaceae; genus Torreya; species Torreya grandis. Next base: position 445,603 of record JARHVA010000993.1, read on the forward strand.
GGTAATGTGGCTTAGAAGCTATAAATAGAAAACTAATTACATAGACATTCTAAGCTACTGAAATGACATAAAAGAAGAATACTTACCTCTTGCCTGTTGAAGAAGAAGTGTAGAAAACCTGTTGCTGATGTTGCTGGTGTAGAAGACTTCTTGCAAGGTGTAGTGACTGGTGTAGAGTAGCTATACCCTGTGATACTTGTTGTGCCTGAGAGAGAGAGGGAGAGAGGTCAGATTTTGGGAGAGAAAGAATTCATATTCGGGACAAGAAGATCAGTAGATTAGAGAATTGGCCGATTGTTCAAGATTGAAGATTGGTGGATCCGCCTTCCGAATGCAGAACGTAGTTTTGAAGAAAACCGACACTGGAAATACCGCCGACGTCGGCCGACTAATGACCGACGTCGGTGGCCAAGGAATAGGAAAAAGGGCTAAAAATAGCCTTTCGCCTGTTCTTCCTTATGTCGAGGTCAGCTGGTCGTGGTAAGAAACGGTTGAAGGTGGTTTAATAGGTGTGGGAAATGGGTGGAAGGGTTGAAATGGGGTCTTAAGTCATTTAAGACTTGGCATGGGGTAGTGGAGGGCATCTAAGGAGAGGTATCCTAGGAGGGGTGAGGTGTCAAGGAGAGAGAGAGAGGGAATTATTAATTTAAAATAGATAATTATTTTAAATTAATAAGACATAGGGGGCATGTTGAAGTGGAAAGGGACCAAGGGAGAGTTTACCAAGGAGTAGACACGATTTTGGTGTCTACATTTGCCCCTTTTTGTCTTGTTGGTTGTTCTGGATGAACTGCAAGACAAAAATAGGAGTAGGTTGCCCCAGGTATGGGATAAGGTTATTTTCATCCTATTGGTTGTTCTGATGAACTGCAAGACAAAAAAGAGGAATAGGTTGACCTGATTATGGGATGAGGTATTCCCCCTCAAAGCAAGAGTCGAGGGAAGGGAACCTGGAATCGAGTGCTAATTTGACAGAGAGATTGATGGATATGGTGAAGATGGAGTGTGAATGCTACAATAGTTAAAATTATGTGCATACCACTTCACGAGATGGTCAGGTCAAATTATCATAGGTCAAGGGTCAAGGAGTGCCAAAATCAAAATAACTGGGCCTCAACATTTAGTCGTAGCTGATTGGGTTATTCGATCCAAGCTGTAGATCTAATGGTCATCGTGTTCCAGGTATCCCAAGCTCAGGGAGTGCTCCTAGAAACATGAAAATGTCACAAGTAGTGTGGATCAACTTGCTCGTGATCCTATACTTGTGAGGGTTAAAAGATGGGTTGCAGACAATTTTGCTAACCATTCGTGGGGTAGCATACATGCAAAAAACAACCAAGGCAACGTTGTCTTGGAAGTGGTCACAGTCAGAGGAGATAGTCGTGATCTCCAAGATTGTTGGTTGAGTCAAGGCTGAGATAGATAGTTGGTATGTTAGGTGGAAAAATGAAGGAATGTGGCCGAGCTAACCTCAGAAGACATCGTGTCATCTGAGTGTTGCCTACATAGCCCTTATGTGAAGGGCCTCAGGCCAATGTAGTTCTCTCAAAAAGGGAGGAAGAGGGTCAGTTATGGATTGGTTGGACGAGGTTAAGTCGAGGTCAAAGGTAAGATGGTTTGTCCATTAGATAGACAAACAAATGGAGGTGGCTGAGCTAACCCCAGGAGACGTCGTGTCATCTGAGTGCTGCCTACATAGCCCTGGTCTTAGGGCCTCAGACCAATGTAGTTCAAACTAGGAGGTAAAATGGTTGATGATTGGTTTGGTCAAGGTTAAATGATGAGGGTAAAAGGGGTTTGCCCATCAGGTAGATGAACAAACAAGGGAGGTCGAGCTAACCCCAGAAGATGTCATGTCATCTGAGTGCTGCCTACATAGCCCTGGTCTTAGGGCCTCAGACCAATGTAGTTCGAACTAGGAGTCAAAATGGTTGATGATTGGTTTGGTCAAGGTTAAATGATGAGGGTAAAAGGGGTTTGTCCATTAGGTAGATGAACAAATGAGGGAGGTCGAGCTAACTCCAAAAGACATCATGTCATCTGAGTGCTGCCTACATAGCCCCAATCTTAGGGCCTCAGACCAATGTAGTTCAAACAAAAAGTCAAAGTGGTTGATGATTGGTTTGGTTAGGTTAAGGGTCAAATGGTTGTGGGTAATATGATGTTACAACCTTTTCCATATTGTGTGATGGTGTATTTTGTAACATTGGTGAGTGGTCTTTCATCCTTAGCAATTTTCCATATTGGTGATGGATGCATGCTAAAAATGAATTGAGTCGATTTATGCTTCAACGCTTAACATAAATTGTGTGGTCGATAGTTTCAATGTGTATAGGTGTCCATAGAAACTATGTGAAATGGACTATGATGATGTTGGTGGTCTGAAAATGTTTGGGTTGGTTGGGTATGGTTGAGAAAATGATTTGGTCGAAAGTGACCAAAGGTATGGAGGAAGTGAAAGGCATATTGCTCTTTCATTGACAAGGACCATAATGATAGCATAGGTAGGGGGTTTTAAAAATAAAAGCCCCATTCATGCATTACATCATTGACCAGTGGTTGTGTTAGAGAGGTAATCGAATCACTTTGACATTAAAATGAGCTCAAAATCCCTTGAGCAGGTGATATGATATATGAGGATAGGGTAACCCTTTTTAGTATGGATAACTTTGCCCCTTTTTATAGGAGACCCTCAGACAACTACAAGCCAAGTCCATGACCCTTTTTTTTTCAGACTGATCAATGTGGAAAGTCTACATAGAGGATGTCATTTTGTTTTATGGTCATTTGTGAAGCTGATCGATGTGGGAAGCTTCTGAAAGAGTGTTGTTTGCAGCAAGATTTTAAGCATAGCCATCCTTCGAGGGAGTGGTCTATATTTTTGCTTTATATATTTAAGGGCTTGGAATAGCTGTCCTTCGGGGGAGCAGTCTATTAGCTACAGTAATGATAGTACAGCTGTCTTTCAAGGGAGCAGTCTGTCTTTTGATTTTGTGACCTTGGATATTTTGACATCTCAATTTATTTTTGATAGAATTTTGAGTCATGGACAAGACTATAGAAGTGTAAGGGCTCCCTTTTATTAGGACAAAGCATTCATACTTTATAAAAGGGTTACATAAGATTTGTTTAGGGAAATAGGGTTGAAAGGAATGAGGATTAAGAGGATGGGGATGCTCAAGGGATGAGCTCAAGTTAAATGTCAAGTGAAGAAGTACTCGACTAATAGTAGAACAGTCACAGATGCAAAGCATTAAGAGGCTCAGGTTTTGATAAGTCTCTGGTCCATGCTTGTGCATTATGATGTAAGGTTTGAGCTAATTAGGAGCAAACTTGCCTCGTTTACTTCTTTCCAAATTAGTCACGTGTTGGTTGATGTTGGACATGAAGTTGGTTGATATGTTGTTTGATGTTTGGTCGAGGGTTGATGTTTGGTCAAGGCTTAGTCGAGGCTTGGTCATTGTTTGGTCGAGGCTTTTTTGAGGCTTGGTCAAGGCTTGGTTGGTTGATATTTGGTCGAGGTTTGGTTGAGGCTTGGTCGATGTTTGGTTGAGGCTAGGTTGATTGATGTTTGGTCGAGACTTGGTCGAGGCTTGGTCGAGGCTGGTTGATATTTGGTCAATGTTTGGTCGAAGTTGGTCGAGGTCATGATTAAAAGGTTGGTTGATGTTTGGTCAAGGTTTGGTTGAGGCTTGGTCGAGACTTGGTTGATGTCTGGTCGAGGTCGGTTGAGACTTGGTCGATGTTTGGTTGGTTGATGTTTGGTCGATGTTTGGTCATTGTTTGGTCGATTGTTTGGTTGAGGTCATGATTAAAAGGTTTGGTTGATGTTTGGTCGAGGTTGGGTTGAGGCTTGGTCGAGGTCGGTTGAGACTTGGTCGATGTTTGGTCGAGGCTTGGTCGATGTCTAGTCGAGGTCAAGTTGAATGTCTGGTTGATGTTTGGTCGAGGTCATGACTAAAAGGTTGGTTGAATGTTTGGTTGATGTTTGGTTGATGTTTCGATAGTTAGTATAAGGTCAAATTCCCCCAGTTGCTAGGGAGAATGTTTGACAAATTTAGTTTGAGAGGGCGAGATCCTGATCTGCCAGGTTGGAGGCAGGAATCTCAAAATCATGGATGGTGACAAAGGAAATGGTTGGTAATGATGTGATGAAAGTGGATAATGGTTGGGGGTCATCAAGCTAGACCTCCATTAATTTTAAGGCTTGGATCAAAGTTTGATGATGCTGTGGAGAGTTTTGTATGAGATCATACAAAGACATCTTCACAGGGGTCGTGTGGTGAGGTTGTTTCACCACGGAGTCAGGGATTGTCTTCGAAGATGTTGGTCGAGATGTGCCCAAGCTAGGAATCTTGGGTCTTGGTTGTCATGAAGGCTTGGTATATGGGGATGTCCAAGGGATAGAAACATGTCTTTTCCCTTTATCCTTTTGGGTTGGTGGGCTGGTGGTCAAGTTGACTGTGTTGATTTCGAATAAGGGGGTTAAAGGCAATGGAGGGACCATAGTCTAGTGTTGAGATCCTGATTTAGGTGATGATGTTTGTGAGGCATGTGATGGTGTCAAAGATTTGGCAAAGGAGTATTCAAGAGGATCCTTGATGGGAAGGGTATCCTTTTTCCGATGTTGACGAATGACAGCTTTAAGAGTGCAACAATGCTCAGTGTCATGTCCCGATGTGTGATGATACTGACAAAATTTAGTGTTGTCTAACCAAGATGGTCTTGATCTGAGAGTTGATGAGTGTGAAGATGAGGAGGTTTGGGAGGCATGGGATGGTGTTGGAGATGTGTCGACAGTGTGGTCAAGAAGAAAGGTGTCTTTCTCCAAGCATTGGTGAATGACAACCTTGAGGGCACAACAATGCTCAGTGTCATGTCCCAGCATGCGATGATACGCACAAAATTTAGTGTCATCAAACCAAGGTAGTTTTGGTCTGAGAGATTGGTATGGTTTAAGAGGTGGAAGACTGATGCGAGAAGACTACAACAATTGTCATAATAGCAAGGCATAAGAACCCGCCAATGGGTCTACTTGTTTTGTTGCAGTAGAGGTTGATGACTTTTGTTTTGGAGGCATAGGAGGCATTGGTCATTTTGGAGGAAATATATGTCTAATGGGTTGAGGGGATAATGGAGGCAATTTGCTTCTATGAGGTGTGGGAGTAGGAAGCACTCCTATTAAGGTGGATGGATGTGGGCCCAAAATAGAGGGCAATGATGAAGGTGGGGGAGGAATTCTCTGATGTGGTTTAGTGGCCTTCTTTGGTTTGGGTTGAGGGCCACTATTGTGTGAGGCAAGATTAGATATGGGGTGAACACCAAGAGATTTAATCTCTTTTGGCATGGTGGATGCCTGTGTGGGTTTGGGTTCAGGTGTGGACGGAGGTGAGTGAGATGTAGTGATCTCAAGCAAGAGGCAAGAGAAAACTATCACTGGGTCTTCCTTGATTGAAGTGGGTGAAGAGATAGGTTCTTCTCTTGGTGGAGAAGAAATTGGAGAATGTGACTCCTCAAGAGGATAGAGGGCAGGGATGATGGTGCCTTCTACTTGTGGTTGAGGAGTAGGAAGGGTATGGTCCCCCATTGGTAGGAGGAAGGATGAAGGTAGGGCCAATGGCATTGGTATGGTTGAAGCATCCTCTAATATAAGAGAGGTTGATGGAGAACTAATAGGAGAAGAAGGCTCTTCTACCTATGGAGGAGGTTGGTCAGGGACAAGAGGTGAGACCGTGTTGATCATGCGTATATCATGCTCTTGGGAGCTATCGACCATGGTTTGGACATTATTTTGGCTAGGAGGATGGTTAGGAAAAGGTTGTTTGAAGATATCGATGTTTTGATTGGGTGGCACATTTAGGTTATCCAAAACAAGATCCCCCTTGTCTATCATGTCTTGGACAATGTTCTTGAAGGTTCGGCAGTTGTTTATGTCATGGCCTTGGACACGGTGATAGTGACAGAAGTCGTTCCCCCTATACCATTTAGGGAGGGCTTTTGAGGAGTCAAATTGAGGGGGTCAAATTGGAGGGAGATTGAGGACCCCCTGCTTGACGAGTTTTTCCAACACAGAAGCATATGACTCTCCAATTGGAGTGTATTGACGCTATATGTAGCGTTGTTGGAATTGTTTTGTGATGCTTTGTGATGTTGAAGGTTGATATTGGTCAGTTGTTGTTGAGGATGGTGATCTAATGACCAGTGTTTGCCACTCCTTTGTACTTGGAATTGGTAGAAGAAGAAGGTCTAGAAGAAGACGGGTCATCGGCTTTTGCATTGGTATTACGCAATTTGACCCTATTTTCTTCAATAGCGTGGAGTTCAAGCTTTTGGGCCATGGTGAAAGCTTCATCAAAAGTGCAAAATGTTTGAACCCACAAGGTGGATGAGATGTGCGTGGCACATGCTCGAGAGAAGAGCTCAATGAGCTCGGGTTGAGGTAAAGGGAAGGAGAGTTGGTTGATTAAGCCTCTCCAATGGGCGACGAAATTGGTTATGGATTCATCATCAAACTGCCTGATAGAGTAGAGGTCTGTGATTGAAACTTTTTTAGTGATATTGATAGAAAAATGGTCAAGAAATAATTGGGCGAGTTGAGTGAATGAAAAAAGAGAGTGACTGGTAATAGAGCTATACCAGTCAAGGGCTGGGCCAGAAAGCGACATGGGAAATGTGCGTAGCAATAACGCATCATCATGGGCTATGAGATAACAAGCATGTCTAAATACTCATAGATGTTGTTGTGGGTCTTCCTTACTTTGAAAGTGTGTAAACTTAGGAAGCTCCCATTGACTGGGATACGGTCGGATTGGGACGGAGGGATGGATGGTTTCGTTGCAAATTTGGTCATATGAAAGGACATTGCTTGAACCAAAAATGGAAGCCTCAAGATTAGATATTTTGTCCATTAGCATCTTGATGAGAGTGGCTGAAGGATTGGCAGATGGGGTGCCCCCTAGGTTGTAAGGTGATTGGAAGGTGCTAGAAGGGGCGTATGACGTAGTCGGTTGCGCTTGTATAGGCGCAACATATTGATAACTAGTCATTGGGATAGATGTGGAAGCCAGGGGTGGTTGTGCCATGGAGTTAGAGGGCACAAATTGGATAGGGGCTGCCAAAGGTGGTTGAGGGGTGGCCACACTTGTTGAAGGGTAGGTAGTTACTCTTGTGTTGATAGGGGCAAGAGTAGGCAGGATGGAGATAACTAGATTTTGGAAAGGGGTAGAATTTTGTTGAATAGTCTGTGGTTGATGGGGGCCGAAACCCTGATGGAAGTGGGCCCAGAGATAAAAGGAGAAGCCACACTTTGAACATAGGACATGGTCAGGTTGATGGTCGAAGCAAAGGTCAGAGTGGTCATGGGTTAGGTAGCAGACGCTATCAATATCATTGCCGCTTCAGTTAAGGAGGTTGGCATCCCATAGACTGGGTTGCCTGAAGAGTCTCACATTTGGCTTCTCGCAAGATAATGTTGAAGGGCCTTGACATTAAGGTCAAGGAACCTTTCAAAGTTTTGATCCCCTTCGGGAACAATAGATGGTTGGGTCGGGGTTGGTCGGGTAGGAGTATGTTCGGTCTCCGAATGATACTCCATTAGAGGACTAGTCATGGAAGGTGAAGGTGGAAGCAGTTGTTGCCTTGCGTGGTCAACAAGAGTCCTGGTTTGACTGCATGTCAAAACCATTCAAGGCAAGAGGGGTCAGGTTCTAGAAACTGTGTTTTTTAGTCTCAGAAAACTAGAATGGGTGTTGGACAGCAAGAAAGTCGGGTTTTAAGCCTGCTATTTTGAGAAGAAAAATTGTGACAGTGACCGACGTCGGTTGAAAAATTGATGTCGGTGAAACAGGTTGCCGATGTCGGTCAGATAACCGATGCTGGTGAAGAAAGGTTGCCAACATCAGTGGTAAAATCGATGTCAGTTACTGTGTTTCTAGAAACTCAAAGAATTGAAAGTTTTTGGAAAAAAAAGAAAACGTCCTCACTAGCTCAAAAAACCAGATAAAGACAGAAAAGCAGAGGAAGACAAGCAGACCCTAAACATTAATCCTAAGAATAAACTTTTAGAATCATCTTGGCTTATGCCTTAGAGTGTGTTTGGAAAGTTGGCTTGTAGAACGGGTCCTAGAAGAGGTAGTCTAAAGTTGGTTTCAAGTTAGTTTCAGTGCTCAAGAGTCTGTGTTAGGTTTCGTATGTGGCCTGGTGCTAAGGATCAAGATCCCCTCACTCAACGAGCCTAGTGGTAAGCTGGTCTCACTTAGCCAGTATATAATTCCCCTAAAGATTATCCTCTGCCAGCGAACAGAGTGGGCTTTCCCCTTGGTAGTGAAGTCCAAGTGGGATTGCCGGGACGGGTAAGGTATCCGCTAGGTGATGAAATCCTAGTCAGACCTTGTCTTAGGTAAGTTTAGATGTTTGATTTTGTGTAAGTGGTTTGGATGTGTAACATAAGTGGCCTACGCTTTATTCATGATGCGGTTTTAATTACTAGATGTGAGAGCTAAGTGTGTATTCAAGAAGAAATGAAATGCAATGTATTTTAAGCCCAAATTGAAATGTGTGTTCATATGCAGACAAGTGAGAAGAGGTTGAAGAGTATGAGTTGACTAGTCTAAGATGCAAGAAAAGAAAGAGAAAGAATGATTCTTTTTAACTTTGCTAATAGTGTCTTTTGGAAGAGATAGAAGAAAAAGATGCAAGAAGAGACCTAATGCACCTATATGAATGTTTGTTTTTAGAAGAAAAAGAAATGAACCCAAGGAAAACTCCTTGTCCCACTGGGCGTGCCAGAATGTTTCTATCAAGTTTTCACTTTCACATTCAAAAGGAATAAGAAACTAAAGGAAATGGTCTAGGGTTAGATGTTATCCAGATGAGGTCTGCGCACCATTATCCAGATGTTGTAGGGACTCCTCTTTGGATGTGGAGGATGATACCTGTAGAAGAAAGAGACTTAAACAAAAAAGTTGTTAGATGGAGGTAAGGTGGACTGCCAAGCGATATGCTTGGTCCTAGAAGTGCAAAGACTTCCTTAAGGGATGTCAGTCCACTGTTAATAAAATAATGTCTGATAAAGAAAAGAAATGGTGAAAGACTAAACAAAAAAAATAAAGATAAAGCTTACCTGTATTCTGCTGTCGATCTTCCACAGTCACCGATGTCGATTAGTCTGCCGGCGTCGGTTGGTCAAGATCACCAACGTCGATTAGTCTGCCAATGTCGGTAGGGGCAGTGGGCTTGGTGGCCAGCATCGGTCGGGGCAATGGCCTTGAACAGGGTCTGGATGGGTTTTTGGGTGACAGAATGGTCTATAGAATGCTCTGTGGTAGTTTGAGAGTCTGTGCAGGGTTTATGCTGGGTTTGCAGGGCAGAAAGTATGGTCTAAAAGAGGGACTAGACAAAGGATTGGGGTGAAAAGGGAGGATAAGGATTCAGGTCTGGTCTGGTTAATAGCCGAGTCTGGGTGGTAATGTGGCTTAGAATCAATAAATAGAAAACTGATTACAGAGACATTCTAAGCTACTAAAATGACATAAAAGAAGAATACTTACCTCTTGCCTGCTGAAGAAGTGTAGAAAACCTGTTGCTGATGCTACTGGCGTATAAGACTTCCTGCAAGGTGGAGTGACTGGTGCAGAGTAGCTATACCCTGTGATACTTGTTGTGCCTAAGAGAGAGAGGGAGAGAGGTCAGATTCTGGGAGAGAAAGAATTTGTATTCGGGACAAGAAGATTAGAAGATTGGAGAATTAGCTGATTGTTCAAGATTGAAGATTGGAAAATACGCCTTCCAAATGCAGAACGTAGTTTTGAAGGTAACTGACATCGGCAATACCATCGACGTCGGTTAACTAATGACCGATGTTAGTGGCCAAGGAATAGGAAAAACGGCTAAAAATAGCCTTTCGCCCATTCTTCCTTATGTCGAGGTCAGCTGGTCGTGGTAAGAAATGGTCGAAGGTGGTTTAATAGGCGTGGGAAATGAGTGGAAGGGTTGAAATGGGGTCTTAAGGCATTTAAGACTTGGCATGGGGTAGTGGAGGGCATCCAAGGAGAGGTATCCTAGGAGGGGTGAGGTGTCAAGGAGAGAGAGAGGGAATTATTAATTTAAAATAGATAATTATTTTAAATTAATAAGACATAGGGGGCATGTTGAAGTGGAAAGGGACAAAGGGAGAGTCGACCAGGGAGTAGACACGATTTTGGTGTCTACAGCAAGCTATGAATTAAGCAAGATAATTACAAGTAATGTAAGAAAGTAGTAAGTATTGAAATGGAAATAAACAGTTAATTGAATTGATGCCGACCAATCTAATTTATGCACACAAAGCAAAATTTTGCACTAATGTTGGCTAATGTAAGGTTTTGTACACACAATTGATCAAAGAGTAAGCAAACACTTGAAAGTAAATTTGGATACTTGGTCAACCTATAATGTCAATTAGATTATTAATAATGATTTTAAGTGTAAAGGGAGATTGGCTATAAGCAAGGTACTAGATAATAATCTATGGATAGTTTTAGGTAAATTTAGGATGAAAGGGACCATAGTGGCAATAATACAGGCTTGGTATTGGGGCTACCCCCTCAATTCACACACTGCAACAATAAGGGTAACGGGTGCTTAGCCAAAATATACCATTATTCATGCTTTATACTTGACCAAAGCATTAAGTTAGCTTCCCCCTTGGTGATTAAATCCAAGTAGGTTAGCTTTGGTAGTCAAATATTTAAATGCTTATTGATGTTTATGTGGTTTGGATGTGTGTGTAAAATAATATAAATAGTGAAACTAAATGATTAATTAAAAATCCTCTAATTAGACTATTTTAGCTATTTTAAGCATGCAAACAAATGACAAGAAAGATGTGATTAACATATATGGTTAATTCTAGCTTTGAAACAAGGTATAGTTAAGAAACTATATGGATAATCATACAGAATAGGGTCAATAGGGTCAAACTTGTACTATGGAAATAAATTTTAAAATTGAACTAGGTCAGTCAGGTTGACCTATTTATTTTAGATAACATAGAACACAAAACTAGGTCCACAAGGTCGACCTAGTTGATTATGTGGAGGCAATTTTGAAGACTACAAAATGTGAAAAGAAAGTACAAAAAAATAAAGATACAAAGGAATATAAACTAACCTAAATGGTTTAGATATGAAAAGGAGAAGATTTTTGATCAAGAACCTTGGAGAAAACTATCAAAAACCTATAAATTGGGTCGAGCTAATCGATTAAGCAATACAGGAACTTGCTAAAAAAGTGTTGAAAATGCATTAGGTTGACCTGGTTGACCTAGTAGGTTGAACTAGAAGTTTGAAAACCTAAAAAACTTGCACTGTGTTGAGTTGGTTGATCTAATTATCTGAACAAAATTTTGCAAGTTATGAAACCTGTACTAGGTCAAGATGGTCGACCCAGTTACCTATTCTTGCAAACTTGTGCACAAAAATAAATAACTGGGTCGATAGGGTCAATCCAACATAGTAAATATATGATAAAAATAATGATGAATATAAATTAAATAAGTGAAAAATCCTATAAGGGTTTGAATCACATCAAGCTCACCAAAATGTATGCAACTAAAAATGCATCATGTCCATAAATCAATCCTAGATCAGATGGGATAGAGCACACCTGCACTTTTGATTGGGGAGCACACAATTTTTAAGTAGGAACATGACCAATGTGAGGATCCACTAGACCTGATTAGGGGATCACTTGTCACAACACACCATGTGAGATAGGGTTCCAAATCCTACAGTCTAACACAATCTCACAACAATCCTAAAAGAGTCTTATGATTTAATATTTCACTAATCTAATAACAAGAAAAGTAAATCTAATTTAGTGCACACCAAATCTTGTGGCACAAAGTGGTGGTTAGAAACAAAATAAATAAACAACTAAACTAAACAAGTATAGAATACATATACTTACATCAATGTATATAGAATCTTAATACATGGAAGAGAAGAATACAAATGCACTATCTATCTACTCTTACAAAGGATGAATAAAGTTAAGAATACTTACCTTTGAAGATGAACCCACTGAGCCTCAATATCCCCCTTGGCCAAGGTGCATCGCAAGAGATTATCATGGTATTAAAGATAACTAATATAAATCAGCTCTAGGCTATACAACCTATCCAAGCATTCAAAAGACTTATCCATAAGATGAGATCAGAGCTTCAAAGAAATTATTAAACACTAAAGCTTTATTCCCCGAGTAGAATGGTCAATAGGCAGATGTTTATTCACATTTATTTGCTTAATTCTTTACTATTATTAAATGGTAAGGAATGACCTTATATATATAACATTAACTTGCCCTAAAAACATTTAGAAACATCCGCTATGTTAGGTTGACCTAATTGACCTAGCATGTTTTTCAGGAAAACTCTTTAGGTTTGTGCTAGGTTGGCTAAGAGGCCAACAAACCAAAAGAGAGAAAAAGTCCCTAAACTATACTAGGTTGACCTGGTTGACCTAGCACAACTAACATGTCAAAAAGGTGTTAAGGTAATAAATTAAGGATAAAACATATCAAATGATAGTAATGAGTAGAACTAAGAAGAATAATCTTGAGTTCAATGGTTTCAAGAGGCTAGAGTGTGGATGGCAAGTGGCAAAAGGAATGACAATCTTACGAAGCACTGATGGTCTGTCTACCCCTTTCTCAGTGTACCCCTTAAGGCATGTACTTAGAGAGATTGAGACTCGATAGGTTTCTGTAAGATATAAAGTGTCTGTAATCAATAAAAGTTAAAAATATTATGTATATACAATATTCATATATTTGTCACATGCAATGTAGACAAGTTTGCATTCAATGGACACAACTAGCCTTCACATCTCTCTAGAGAGCACATACATGTTAATAAATATTCACAAACCCTACCTTTGGATACGAGTTATCATAACCCTATCGTTTTTTGGTTTCCACTTTTAGACATTAGTTATAGTCAACCAAAAACCAAAAAAACTAAGTGTCTCATTATTTTTTGCACTTACTATTTTTAGCATATGTTACTCGTCAATTTCAATTTCAGTTGTCGATTATGTTTTACATTTAGAATTATGCTTAGATGTCATATAATATAATATGAGTAGATATCTCATGTTTTATACTATTAAACATTTATTTTTTAAATCAAAATAGGATAAAATAGCTATATGGATATGCTACTTTTCTATGATATGACATTGTAACACATGAATAGTGTAAATAATTTTTCACTTATTCTATGTTATTTGAATATTATAACTTTTTTGCATGATAAGCTAAACATTTCTTGCTTATTGTGTGTGGCCACTTGGCCTTATGTGTGTAACATATTTTGTTTTCAAAAAAATTATGTCCTTTGCATGTGGCCCTTGGCCTTGTTTGTTATGACATGTTCATATCCTTTGTTCCTTGGCCTTTTATCTAATATTGTGTGACATTATGTGTTGTGCTTGATTAGTGATTCCATGATCCATATCATGCACCTTCTACTATGTAGTCTTATTTAGAGATGATTAATTTAATATTTACTTCATTGTTATATATATCTAGACATGACACTTGTATGCTTTACATTACATATGTTTCATACATGTCTTGGTGACATACACTATATTATGATAACATACTATCCACATGTTGACATGATTATACATGATTATGAAATTTTATAGTTAAATCATATTTTGAGATGAGTGACTTGCAGGTTACATCCATCATTTCAAAAGGGGGCACTAAAGTGGGCTTGTCTTAGCGATTTAATCCGTTGCAAGTATACTTTTTTTTGACATAATACATGTTTCAAATATTTAAAGTAATTTAAAATAAAATACATGATAGATATTGACACATTGATACTGATTATGGAGGCATATGACATGCATTTGCACTCCATATATGGAAAATTGAGCCTAGATTCCAACAAACTTGGATGCATATGCATGTGCATATGAAAAATAGTTATAAGAACAAGAATTATAGGTTTCACATATAGTTAAAATTGAAGATATAGATGCATAAAATTTTATATAATTTGGCATGAATTCAAGGAGGAATGTTGTTGGTTCATCCACATATATGTATTTTTAAAATTCAAAAGACATGATACAGGTTCATGCATATATGCATTATGAATTGTTTTACAAATTTAATGGAAAATGGTCATTATTTCACTTCAAATTTATTAAAACTACAAACATGATGGGGGAATCATATTATTCATTATATTTTTATCATACAAATAGAATATAGATCCATTTGTAGTGGTGTGATTCATTTTGTTATGGGTAATATATGTTTGAGTCTAGAGGCACTCAACATTCTTGGATTTACTTCTATCAAAACCTTTTCTATTTCCACCTTTAGTTACTAGTGATGTATGTTAGATTCTAGTGACACTTAATGACCTTAACATCACTTTTAGAGAATCCATCACAATTCCATTTTCTTTTGGGTTGGTACATTGGGTACTTATCCATTCATGATAATTGGAGCATGCATATTTCCACCTCAAGGGATTGATTAGTTATTCAAAACTTGGGACTTGATTAATCTCAACTTCGCCAATGGTTAAACATAAGGAACCATCTCTCCAAGTGATTTTACAATGAGAAACATTTATCTAATACTTAAATAGGGAAGCATCATTTTGTACAAGTTACAATGAAACATGGTTTTGTCTCCATACATGTGTACTCCTTCCTTTTCCTCCTTTCAATTTAAATTTTAAAGTATAGATTTTCAAATTTAAAATTTGGACCTTAACTCCTTCATGTGTTGTTAATGGTTTTTCTAAATTTATTGACTTGTACAATTGGAATTTCTCATAAAAATACAATGTTTGTTATACACACTAGGTATGTCTTTCTCCTTTACTCTATAAATTTCATTACTAGATTAAATGGGAGGAAATGTATATACCTAAACTTGGTCACAGGTAGTTAACACTGTTAATTCTTGACATAGCTTAAACTACTTGGCTTACATTTGAATACATGATTCCTATCTGTCATTACTCTAGGAACTTGTCTATATACAAGCTTAACCCCTCTAATAGCCATCACTACTACTACATAGGAAATCCCAGGTCATTTATCAAACTAACTTATATCATTCTCAGACTGCACTTAGCCTCAAGCCAACTATCCTTAATTTTTTAGGATAGGTCCAAATAATCAATACATGTTGAGGACACACAATACAACCTTTTTACCTCACCATTTAACAACTAGCTTTGAAAATTAAAAATATTCATATGGGTCATCTCGCATGTTTTGCAAGTAGGGTAATAGAAAATATTTAAAAGAATCACTGTATAAACAAATCAAGGCCTCATTTAAAAGGGATTTGATATATATATATATATATATATATATATATATATATATATATATATATATATTACACTATTATACATTGAGAAAAATTGACCTATTCTTTACAAATTCAATATCATTCACTAGGAACAGTCACAATTCAAGTCTGAAGCATTCCAACTTAAGTCAATAATAAAATTTATCAAGTATCAAATCCAAATTACTAGCAGCATGTATATAGTGAAGGAACACAATTACACAATCAAACTAGGTTATATAAATACATGTGGCTTGATTTCATTCTCAAAGTATTTTAATATGTAGGTAGTGGTCAATTATCAATGGGGGTGATTGGGGTTAGCTCAACCCATTACACTTCCCCTTGTTATTTTACAGGTTTATATCTCTCACAAGTACACCTATAATTTACAAATCAAGGAGAAGGAAAATAAAGGTTTTTATGTGTTATTAATAGAATCAAAATATCCCAGTCCTCTTAGTTGACATGGGTACATGCTATAGATTAGTTATAGTTTCATCACTTTCACAATAATAAATCCTCTAATAATAAATAAAGCCACACTATGTAGCTATCCAAGGATCATGAAGTTGTTGAGACATATATACAAACTCTATTTCTAAACTTGAGTTACCAATGACTATTAAATCCTATTTTTCACTATCAAACACTAGGTATTGTTGACCATTTTGGTCCTACAGGCCAAAATCGGTCTCCTTCTTCCCTTGCTATTTTGAGCTAGTTCAAATTTGGTTTGCACAAGTCTTTCGACAAAAAGATGAACCAGTTTAAAGAATGCAAGGATTTTACAAAGATTCTTCAGACATTTTGTTAGAAGAAATTCACAAGGAAAGAGATTGAAAATGTTCAAGACACTTTACCTTAAAGTTGGAAAAAGTGGTTCAATGTCAGGGTTCAACGACATGATATTTCCAAGAGCTTTGAACTTAACAATGTTGAACCATTAAACCATTGAACCATTATTGGTTCAATCGGTTGGTTCAATCAGTTGTTCAATCATTTAGGTTCAATCAAAAGGTTCAAGTGATTCAGGTTTAATCAGAAGGTTCAAGTGATTTAGGTTCAATCGGAAGGTTCAAAGGGGTTTTCCAGAGCCTGAAGGATAGGTACCCTTATGGAGGGCAGTCAGGCACAAACTGGACCATTCCATTAGGCTGCAGAGGGCAGTTTTAGACCCAAAGGTGCCCTTGTAGAGGGTAGAAAATAGGCAAAGTGAACAAGGTAGAAAAAGGTAAGACCAAGGCAAAAAATTCCTTCAGACTTTCTGTCTGAAGGAATTTCATAAGGAAAAGAATGAAGGTTGAATTTATTCAGGCAAAATGCCTGAAGGAATTCCTTAGGATATTTTGTCTGAAGATATTCATAAGCCAAGGGGCCAAATAAAAGACTGTCCTTTTGAAAGGAAAATTCTATGGCAAAAATTTACAAGGCAAATCCTTCGAACAAAATGTCTGAAGGAATTCATTCAGACTTTTGTCCGAAGGAATTTTGCTTGAAGATAAAACCTGTTGAAAGAAACAAGCAGTAGAATGAAGGAAAGATTTCCTTCGAACAAAATGTCTGAAGGAATTCCTTCAAACATTTAGTCCAAAGGATTTGAAAAGCTGAGGCAGTCTGAAGGACCTTGAAGGGTAGGTGCCCTAGCAGGGGACTCTCAGCAACCGTGAAAGGGACCTTTCTCAAACCCTGAAGGGGCACCTTCCCTTTGGGAGGGTTCAATGACTAAGCCTGATCAAAGGAACACTTTGGAAAGAAAGCTGAGAGCCAAGAAAGCTGAAGGAATTGACCAAGTGGTGATGGGTGTGTGAACGTCAACTTTATGGAAATGAAATAGCCATTGATATTTAAATGCTTGAGTGTGAACCCAAAGGAATTTAAAGGCCTAAGGGCCAAAAGGAAGAGCCCACTGAGAAAAGAGCCCAAGGAGCCAGCAAAGGATGATAAGATAGCCATGAGAGCTCAAATTATAAGAAAAGACAAAGCCAAGAAGAGACAAAATAATGAGATATGGACATAAAAGTCTAGGTGGCAAAATGGAGGTGTCGGCACAGGAGAGTTATTACAGCGGTTGGAACAGTCCCTATGGAGTGGTCATCAAGGAGCACAAATAGTAAATGGTATGGCATATTTTTCCTCATTTTGCATTAATGAGTAGACAACTACATGAATGTCTTAAAGAAGGGGTCTTGATTTTAGACAAACAGTGTGGCCCATGATTTCACACATGATGTTTAATATATTTTAAACACTAAAGGTCAAAATTGCCAATTGACACAGCATGTTTTATCAGCTTCCTCTTCTCAATGTTCTCAACGCACATGGGCAACTTGTAAAAAAGGTGCCAAAGTCTTTTCTAAAGGGGTGCCATTGCTTCCTCTCTCTCTATATATATATATTGTAAACTCTCATTAGAGAAAGGAATTGATCTCTCAGCTTATAAGGTGGAGCTCTACCAAAATTTACCTTGAATAAAAAAAAGCATTTTTGCCTCCATTTGAGCTTGCACTTTTGCATATGTCTATGGCTTTGTCTTCTGTTAAGTCATTTTTCTTCATGCTTTCATAGAATGATTCCAGCATGTCTAGTGTATTGTGATTTATTCTTTTGTAGGTTAGCCAGAAGTGTCCACAACAGAGTATAGGCACATGTGAACAAGTTGCCATAGTGTGTCTTAGAACACCTCTGGTAGTTCTTCCTCCTTGTATCTCTAGAGGACCCCTATCTCACTAATGCAAAAGAATTTTTCATATCAAATGAAGTGTATATCAGCTTGTTCTTGGTGGAAAGTGTATGTTCAAGCTAAGTAGATCAACCATTTTTGGTGCATCACCGTTTAGTTTAGGTTATATTTTCAGTAACCCTTGTCTCTTTTCAACCCCCCCTTTTATATATTAGCAGTAGTAGTGAAATAACCTAGAGATGCATCAAAGGGAGCTAGTCCTTATCTAGAGATTCTCCCCTCAGTTTTGCCAGACCCACAGGAAAGAGAGGAGTCTCTATTGTGCCATGTGGAAGAGAGAAGCCTAGCCTTCTCTCAAGGGTGCAATCCACAGTGTCAATAGTTTTTGGCATGCCTGGTGGGACCTATTTTTGTCCAAAAAGTTGAAGAATTTTGGTGTGTTCTTCAGCCAACTAGCCTTTGGAGGCTTTATAGCAGCACCAATGGTGACTCTAAGTTGAATCAGCTGGTTAAGCAGTCCTGGTGTCATCAACAAATCATATTTTGGTATGTATAATTCCATTGCTTAGAACCATGGGTCTTGTGTTCCTTCATATAGTTTTGATCAAGCTCAGGTTGTTCAAGGAATCATCTCAAGCAACAAGGATGCATATGGTTATGAGTTTCACCCTTTGCAAGCTGGTGATATATTTTAGGCTTTGCCTCTTCCTCTTCAGTTTGAGTAAGTCCTTAGCCAACCTGGCTATGATCCTTACGAGCTTTGTGTTGATCCTTATTGGGTCTAATATGACCAGTCTCAACCCTATCATGAGCTATATCAGTCTTGTGCCCAGTCTTCTCAATGTGTTATTGCTCCTACTCAACCTAATCTTTTTGCCCATCAGCCCATTTCCACCTTCAAACAAACATTGTTGGAATATAAAAAGTATGTAGTGGAGCTTGACACTAGAAGGGGATGTGGCCAAGAAATTCCTGATCATTCCATTCATCAAGTGAGAAATGCATTAGATCTGGTTAAGAGTGAATGGACTGCTATTGAAAGAGCCAATTGGCAAAGGCTTATAAGCAAGATGCTAGATGTGAGTGGTTTGATTGCATCTTTGGAAGAGAGGTTGAGTATTCATGAGAGGCAGCCTTACCAAGTCCATCAATATGCATACCCGTTGCCCCAAGTTTCATATCAACCATACGTGGTCCCTACTCATCAGCCAAGTCACACCTGTCAAAGTCCTTTCCCCAATCATGTTGAGGAGAGTTTTGAAACAGTAAATCTTATGTTTAAGGCCAATCTTGATAAGCACATTGAATTGGCAAATATTCAAATGTAGCAGTCTATGTTGGTAGCAAGGGAAGTGGAATCCAAACCCTCACTACCCTCTCACATTACAGCCCCATCACCCCAAAAGGAGATTTCCAGTCCTAATATCATGAGCTGGAGTAAAGTCATTGAGTCATGGAACACCAAGGAGGAGAAAGACATTGTTCGAGAGTGTGAGGTACAAAATGAGGCTAGTCCTTTTCAAGTCCCTCCCACCCTTCCTCAAGAAGCTTTTTGTACCCCATGGCAGCCTTCATGCACTCCCCATTTCCATGATGATTCCTATGAGCTCTAAGAAAGGCTCTTTCAAGAAAATCTAGCTAAGCAAATTGAGGAATTAGAGGCAAAGGTGAGGTTGCTTAGTGAAAGAGAGATGGAGATTTCAGACTTTAGAGAGGAGCCTACACCAAAAGACACCCCTTATACCAATCCTCAAGCTAATTTCAATATTGATGAAGTGTTGGTCAAGTGGAGAGATGAAAATCAAGTGATTTTGGCCCAAGGTCTACCCCCATTTTCTCATAAGTTTTCAAAAAGATCCCCTGCTTTCCATTCCCAATTTGATTTTGACAATCCTTGTGTTCCACCTCCTTGCATGGTAAATGAAGAATGTTTCTCTTGTGTTAAGGAATCCATCTTAAAGGAAGCAAGTGAAGAGGAGTATGCTCAATTCATGACTGATCAGGGAAACTTCATGAGTGCAGATGAGGAGGACATCACCATAGGTACCCCCTTTGATGAACAAGAAGACAAGTCACAAACTTTTGCCTCTATCTCTGATGAGGAAGAGATGATCTTTGACTCTTCTCTCACTTTGTAAGATGTCATGGAGGAGCATGGATAGATTCTTGATCATATTTTGAATGATTTGTTTGAAGTCATTGGGGCAGGTTACACTCTTCTTCAAGGAGGCTATGAGCTGGCTAAGGGTGGAGAAGGTAGTATTGGGACTCAAATAAGTATTCAAAGGGGCTATAAGCTTTCATATTTATCCTCTCAAGAGGTTAGTGAATTTGAAGATGATATTTTTGAAGTCATCAAGGAGGATGACCATGCCATGGAACCCGAGTTAAAGGAGGATCAGGAGGATGTCTTTAAACAACTAGAGACTCTGGTCTTTGAGCAGGAAAAGGAGAGACTTGTCCATCTTGAGGAAAGATTTGAATAAGAGAGCCTTGCACAAGAAGGTGATGTTCTGTGGGATGAGAAATTAGTCTGTGATCTCATTTCAGACATCACAATAGTCACCCTTCTTCAAGAAAGCCATGATCAAGCAGAAGATGAGTTTGACAGGGTCTTCAATGAGGCAGAAGGGGACAAGCCAATCCATGATGCATATCAAAGGGCTTATGGTGATGAGCCAGTAGCCATTGATCTCTTGATGAAACACACCAGCATGAAGAACCAGCAGGAGGAAAGCTTCCAAGAACAAGAAGAATACATATATGTTGGAAGCATGTTTGCCCGTGATTCATTTGGATACGAGCCAATCAAGGTGGCAGGGAAGAAGAGCAAGTCACCAAATCTCTATTCTATTTAGCCACTTATCTGGCACCATAAGTTTTATTGCCATGAAGGAGACTTAAGAAGTTTTACCTTTAATCTAGGAGGGAGGCACATATACTTGGTTAGTTATACATAGTAGTTTGCTTTTAGTTTTTCTTTGCCTATTTCCCCTAAGTGTTATTTGCATAGGTAGTGTTTTTTAGCCTTTATTGTGTGTGTTTTCCTTTGTGTTTGGGGCAAAAACTTCATGATTGATTCTTGGATCTCTCGAGGTTGTTGCTAAATTCTTAAAGATGCATTCTAACTCTGTGCCCAATGGACTTTGAGGCTACTGGTTTCTAAGCATAGTAGGCATGCTTCCCTTGGGAATCACCAATTTGTTGACCATTTTGGTCTTACAGGCCAAAATCAGTCTCCTTCCCCTGCTATTCTGAGCTAGTTCAAATTTGGTTTGCACAAGTCTTTTGGCAAAGAGATGAACCAGTTCAAAGAATGCAAGGCTTTTACAAAGCTTCTTCAGACATTTTGTCAAAAGAAATTCACAAGGAAAGAGACCAAAAATGTTCAAGACACTTTTCCTTAAGGTTGGAAAAAGTGGTTTAATGTCAGGGTTCAACGACATGATCTTTCCAAGAGCTTTGAACTTAACAATGTTGAACCATTGAACTGTTGAACCATTGTTGGTTCAATTGAAACGTTCAAGTGATTCAAGTTCAATCAAAAGGTTCAAGTGATTCAGGTTCTATCGAAAGGTTCAAAAGTGTTTTCTAGAGCTCGAAGGATAGGTACCCTTATGGAGGGTAGTCAGGCACAAATTGGACCATTCCAACAGGCTGCAGACGGTAGTTCTAGACCCAAAGGTGCCCTTGTAGAGGGAAAAAAAAGGCAAAGTGAACAAGGCAGAAAAAGGTAAGACCAAGGCAAAAAAATCCTTCAGACTTTCTATCCAAAGGAATTTCATAAGGAAAAAATGAAGGTTGAATTTCTTCGGGCAAAATGCCTAAAGGAATTCCTTCAGACATTTTATCTAAAGAAATTCATAAGGTAAGGAGCCAAATAAAAGACTATCCTTTCAGAACGAAAATTCCACATCAAAAATTCACAAGGCAAATCCTTTGGACAAAATGTTCGAAGGAATTCCTTTAGACTTTTGTCCAAAGGAATTTTTCCTGAAGATAAAACCCACAGAAAGAAACAAGTGGTAGAACGAAGGAAAGATTTCCTTCGAACAAAATGTCTGAAGGAATTCCTTCAGACATATTATCCGAAGGATTTGAAAAGCCAAGGCAGTCTGAAGGACCTTGAAGGGTAGGTGCCCTTGCGAGGGACTCTCGACGACTGTGAAAGGGACCTTTCTCAAACTCTGAAGGGACACCTTCCCTTCGAGAGGGTTCAAAGACTAAGCCCGGTCAAAGGAACACTTTGAAAAAAATGTTGAGAGCCAAGAAAGCTGAAGGAATTGACCAAGTGGTGACAGGCATGTGAACGTCAATTTTATGACAATGAAATAGCCATTGATATTTAAATGCTTGAGCATGAACCCAAAGGAATTCAAAGGCCTAAGGGCCAAAAGGAAGAGCCCACTAAGAAAAGAGCCCAATGAGCCAGCAAAGGATGATAAGATAGCCCCAAGAGCTCAAATTCTAGGAAAAGACAAAGCCAAGAAGAGAAAAAATAATGAGATATGGACAAAATAGTCTAGGTGGCAAAAGGGAGGTGTCAGCATAGGAGAGTTATTACAATAGTTATAACAGTCCCTATAAAGTGGTCATCAAGGAGCACAAACAGTAAATGACGTGACTTGTTTTTCCTCATTTTGCATTAATGAGAAGATAACCATGTGAATGTCTTGAAGAAGGGGTCTTATTTGTAGACAAATGGCATGGTCCATGATTTCACACATGGCGTTTAATATATTTTAAACACTAAAGGTCAAAACTGCCAGCTGACACAACATGTTCTTCTAGTAGCTTCCTCTTCCTGATGTTCTCAACGCACATGGGCCACTTGTAAAAAAGGTGCCAAAGTCTTTTCTAAAGGGGCGCCATTGCTTCCTCTCTCTATATATATATTTTAAACTCTCATTAGAGAAAGGAATTGATATCTCAGCTTGTAAGGTTGAGCTCTACTAAAATTTACCTTGAATTAAAAAGAAGCATTTTTGCCTCCATTTGAGCTTGCACTTTTGCATATGTCTATGGCTTTATCTTGTGTTAAGTCATTTTCCTTCATGCTTTCATATAATGACTCTAGCATGTCTAGTGTATTGTGAGTTATTCTTTTGTAGGTTAGCCAAAAGTGTCCATAGCAAAGTATAGGCACATATGAACAGGTTGCCATAGTGTGTCTTGGAACACCTCTAGTAGTTCTTCCTCCCTGTATCTCTAGAGAACCCCTAGCTCAATGATGCAAAAGAATTTCTCATATCAAATGAAGTGAATATCAGCTTGTTCTTAGTGGAAAGTGTATGTTTAAGCTAAGTAGATCAACCATTTTTGGTGCATCACTGTTTAGTTTAGGTTCTATTTTTAGTAACCCTTCTCTCTTTTCAACCCCCCCTTTTATATATTTGTAGTAGTAGTGAAATAACCCAGAGATGCATCAAAGGGAGCTAGCCCTTATCTAGAGATTCTCCCCTTAGTTTTGCCAAACCTAGAGGCAAGAGAGGAGTCTCCATTGTGCCACGTGGAAGAGAGAAGCCTAGCCTTCTCTCAAGGGTGAAATCCACAACATCAAAAGGTATAGTCAACAAAAAATCATAAAATATAAGTATCTCATTATTGGTTATAATTAATATATTTAACATATGTCATTTGTCAATCAATTCAACCTTTACATTTAGATATATGCTTGAATTCCATATATTAAAATATAAATAATCTATGAGTGTTTTATATTATTTTATCAAAAAATTAAGAAACTAGGAGAATGCTAGATCATAATTAGATAATATTAACTTTGTTAAATCAGGATGTAAAATATAAGCATAAATAAACCATTCACTAATTTATAATTTAATATATTTGAGAATATGATAAAAAGGGATAATGTAAGAAGGAAACAACTTAGCTAGAAAAATGGAATGCAGGACTGTGGATGAGACTATAAAACAAATTGTGATTATGTAATGATGATGTATTTCAAGAACAAGGTTATGTTTAGATATGGGACAATTCTACTAGAATTGGATGGGGGCATGTCTCATTAGTGTCTTTAGGGAGTGTTTATTTTTGGTGAGGGATAGATTTATGAAACTGATATGGCATGTTCACCTTCATCTATGTGTTATATTTGATTATGTGGGATATCTTTATTCTTTGTGAAAACCATAAAGTGCCTTCCTCTTCACTTTTAACCCTAGATCAATAGACCATGAATGATAAATAGATAAAACATAAAAATGGGTTAGTAGTTGAAGTTGAATTTTGTGTGATTAAGTGCTTCAACAATGACTTCTGACCTTAGAGGTGTATGTAGACTTAGCTTAGGGCTACTTGGACTATGTGAAATCTGAATTGGAAAAAATAGGTGCTTTTATCTCAATGTGCAATTATATGTTCTAGTGATTGTTCATAATGTGAGCCTCTTATGTGTAAAATGGTTTGAAATGTGGATTTATAGTAATATTTTTGAAATTCCTTTACATTAAGATTTATAAACTTACCAGATCACCCATTTTATGAATTTAAATTTGAGCAACTAGTCATTATTTAGGAGGATGCAACTAGTAGAACTAAACACTAACAAGAAGTGAAATATACCAAATAGGGTGATCTTATCCAAAGAGCAGAGACAACTAAATTGAAAGTATGGACCAATATAAAAGTGAGTTTAATTTGCATAGGATGTTGGATAGGGATGTTGATATAATTAGTTTCTTGTAGGAATGAGTCACCCATAATTGTATTGAAAGAATGGCGATAAGAAGACCAAAGAATGAGTCATGAGCTAAGTGTGTATAAGGGGTGGTCATAAGTGTATTTTTTCAGCTTAAATGTTATTTTATGTGTCTAAATTTGCTTAATTTTATTATATTAATATATAAAATTGAAATTACTAGAGTGAAAGGAAAAGTGCATACCTAAACTTACCTTTAAAGAATAATCTTGAATGTAGGCCACAATGTTGAACTATGCTTCAAGAAAAAAATTGCAATGAAACATATGTGAAATCATTCCTTAATATAAAAATATGAAAGTAAAAGATAATAAAATTATAAATCAAATAACAAGGAATGAATACACTTTATTTTTATATGTGAAACATTGTGTTTCTAAGTTCAAAATTGGTAATTGTAAAGGGTAAAACCCTTGGAGATTTAATTTTCATTTTAAAGTCTTGGATTGGATTGTGTATGCTCCAATCCTCATTGATAGGAGAGTAAGATTAAGAATTTAATATGTGATTAAATCCATTATTACATTTTGAAAGTAGTAACATAGCTTGGAATCCTTATATGAATATTAATAGATCATTATAGTGTAAAATTGGTATAAAAAGGTGAATCAACAATTGCAAACAAAATAAGATTTATTTCTAGTGAAAAACTAGTGCAAAAACTAGTATACTCTGGGTCTAATGTATAAAACATGGAGAGTGACATAGGTTATCATTCAATCTATATAATTGATGTAAAAATGAGTAAGTGGTTATGTGTCATGCACATGCAACCAATTTGATATTTGGGCATATGGAATCTTAAAAATTGAGTGATAACAAGTAAACTCTTTGAGCCAACCTATATAGATCATCTTTTGAACACATGTCATCAATGATGCCTCCAATTTGGAACAAACCTATAATTTTTTCTTAAAATTTTGACTAGATATCCATTTAAATCTGTTCTGTATTAAATATGATTCTCATAATTTGTGAAAAAATATTATTTTTTACCTGTTGAGATAAAAACACGTTATTTTGGACATGGTCAACCTACACCCTTATCCTAATGGAGCACTCTTGTCCAAAACTTCTTTCTAGGTGATTTATGTGTATGGATCATGATCAAATATGTTAAACCTACTGATTTCTTACTATTTTGTATATTGTTACAGCTTAGTCTCTAAGAAAAACCGCTATGTATGCCTCCTTTTTTGAGTTGAATTGTGAAGCTTATACATAACTTAACTTAAAAGAAAAATTTATGTGACACGTGTATAAAATATGTAAATTTGAGTAGTTATAATAACATATAAGATCATGGCACCATCATATATAAACTCAGTAAAATAGTGATGTAATATACATATAGAAATAAGCATACATAATGACATTATCAAGATAGATGTTAGTAATGTGGCATAGAAATAAGTGATCATATACTAATAATAAATGAAATTGATTAGAATAAATTAAGGGGGACGCTTGATATCTATCATGGCATTGAAAGGCTAGGAATATGAATGATAACCATCATGACATCAAAAATTGATCAAACAAGAGTCATGGCCTTGATGCACGCATAATAAGAGTACATGCAAAGCACATAAAGCATGCAATAGAAGGCCAAGGTGCCAAATTTAAGGGACATGTTTAAATTTCACTCACTCACATAGAAACAAGCAATGAAGGATTTGAGATACACACAAGGACATGTTCAAATGTTCATAATCTAAACAAGTAATACACACAAAACATGAAGCAAGAAAGTGAGCATGAATGGAATGCATGACTAAGTAAAGTTGATCAACATATAAAACTTTTAATACTAGTATATCAAGCAACTTAGGTATCTAATAATCTATTAAAAATTAAGTGATATAATAAAGCATGAAATGTAATGTAATAGAGTATGAATAATAGAGATAGTCATAAAATGAGAAAAAATGTGTAATATGATGCCCCCAGTGAACTTATGATATTGACAAGCTATAGAGAGCATGTGACTGGTTTCAATCTTGAAAACTAGAGCTTGTGTTCATTGGAACAAGTTTGGTAGAATTGGATAAGAGCTTATAGTAATATATACACATAAAAAATAACATGTTAACCTATGCAATCAACATCTCAAGTTCTGACTACGAAATATGATGTAATGGATAAATGGTTGGGTGAATATATGTATCAGGTTGATTGATTTAAGGAACATGGTTTTGGATGATGGGTGGTAAGGGATTCTTGTTATGGTACTATAATATCTCATTGAAGGCATCTAGTTATAAATGATGGAACTCTAAGATCCCTCTATGTCTGTGATGATAAATTAATGAAGTTACTGATCAATGCTAGGAATAATGAAGTGAGAGTGGTTTAGTTGGAAAAATCTAGGGATACGATCGATCCTATCAGGTTGGATATACCCAGTTAATGTCATACACAAATTGAATGAAAATGTGACAAGGCTAGTCCTGAGGAAGAAATAAAAGGGGAGCTATACAACTAATCTTAGACAATGTTGTATTGGAAATTTGGTTTTGGTGTAAAATGATTATGGGAGGATTAGAGATCCATTGAAAATCATTAAGAGAGTTAAGGGAGTTAATAATTATGTGTGGTATGGGGTTGGAATTGAATACTTACAATTTAAGTTTTACACTAATGCCACTTTGTAAATTGCTTCCAAGAACAAGAGGTTTAACCTTAGAGAAAAGAATAACTTTAATGAGATAAGGATGCTCTAGAAGTGTCATAGAAGAGGAAGACAAAGTTTTTTATAAGTGTATAAAGCATAGGATCTTGTTTGGATGATTTTTTATTTAAAATTTTAAGTAAAGTTTTTGGCTTGTGCTCATCTCAAAAAGGATTTTTTGGATGTTTGAGTTTTGTTTTGATAATGTTTGATAAAAAAAGTGAACTACTCTACTTACTAAAAATGAAATATGGAAAGCAATAAAATAATGAATACTAAAAGTAAGTGAAAGGAGAGTATGTGTTTTTTTCCTTTTCCAATGTTTTGAATGCATACAAAATTAAAATTGAAATTACAAAGGAAATATGCAGGTACTATTTTTTTCTAGTTTTCCTAGATGCGAGATGTTCTGTCTAAAACAAGTTAAATGAACTAAGTCATATTTTTTTATTATTTTATTATGAAAATAAGGTGGGATGTTACTATGAAATCTATTTTTTCCTAACATGAAAATGGAAAATCAAACTATTAAGAATTCAAAAAAATAATCTCTAGATATGCAATCTAGAAACTAGTTTTAAAAGTATTTGAGTCTTTGTTTATGAAATGAAGTGATGTATGAATGAAAGAATGTAAATATAATATTTTTATTTTTTGAGTTTAATGTTTTAAATAAATTTTATTTCATTATATGATAAGTGAGATTATATATCTAATATGCTAGGTTTCGATTATCTATATTTCTTAGGTTTTTGTGTTTGAGTGTATGAGAGTTTGTTTGTGTATGGAAGTTTGTTAAAAACTGAAAATAAACTATTATAAGATTATGTACCTATTTTTTTATATCAAATAATCTACATTAGGTGTTATGTAAGACTATGTTCTTTGAGGCAATCTATCATGAAATTGAAAACAATGAATCTAAACCATCTTTTTATGTGAGGAGAGAAAGAGGAGAAGAGATTATTTTATTTTTATTTAATGATTTAATAAATATGAAACTATTTCAACAGGTAAATGAAACTAATTTAATATAACAAATAAATCAAATTGAAAATTAAAATCCCCACCCTGATCACCAATGATGACCAAACAAAGAGAATAGATTGTTTGTTGTGTAGAATGTCCTCAGTAAATTAGTTCCTCCAATCAACATAATCATAAGAACTCTCTCAAAAAATATGGTATCAAAATATGGATAACAAGGACACAATATTGGAAAAGAGTGAAGTTGTATTGTGGTTGGTTGATCCACTGATAATAAAGACTGTGTTGTTGATCTAGTGGACCCTCTCCTCCAAAACTATGTAGAATACTCTTCCCAAACTAAAATTAGGTGGGATTAGGTTTTTAGAACTTTAAAACATAAATATTCAATGCAAAATTTAGATCCAAAATTGAGATAATTTTACAACAAGAAGGGAGGTTGCAAGGATGAGTTTAATTATTGGTTAACTTAAATATAAACTTGGGAGGAACAAGGATTGATAGAAACAAGAGGAGGAGCAAGTTGGTATGTCATGAAGGTGAGAAAAATAAAATAAACGAATATACATGAAGAGAAACATTCAAAAAGTGGGATAACTCAAGTCTCAGATGCTAAAAATGGATGATATGCAAACTATGATAAAAATGCTACTAGATGCAAGTGACGAAAGTGAAACCACCATTTAAAATGATAAAATAACTGCATACAATGATGATACCATTATGAAAATTGGATAAATTACCTCATATAGAATGTTTTTTCCATGGTAGTTTACAAAACCACAATAACATAAATGCCACATTGGTGGTAATTTTATCACCTAATGAGATAATTTCATTACTAACAGGGGCATATTCATCTTGAGGGAAAGGAATTACAAACTAAAGGCATAAATACTGACATTTTTTAGTATTTCAAAATGCCAAAATGAGGCTAAGGATAAAGAGAGATATAGGAATGTCAGAGTGAACCTTATCCAAGCATATTTTGGAGATCCTTGCATCATCTTTAGACTTTTTCAAAAATATTGTACCATGTAACTTTTGGGTACGTACATATTTCCCGCTTGGAATGATACCTTGACATAAATTAATGAGGGTTCAGTCCTGAGCAATGGTACATTGAAAGGAAAAGGAGGGTTAGAAAACTTACCTTACTTACCTATGCAGCACAATGAAGCCATAAAAAACTCCTTTATAGCCCATAGAAAAAAGATATAAATCAAGTGCAATTTATCAAAAAATCAAAAAATGTACTAATTAATAAGAACATGAATGAAAGTAATTACTCTTTACACAGGGCTGAGTATACTCCCTGAACTATCCCATTAGGGGACTGAATCTGTCATCGCATGATGTGTACCTAAAAAACTAAAATAATCAAACATGCTATGGGAAACCAAAACCATTAAAATTTGTTATTTTTTGATAGGAATCACATTAATTCAAAAAATATAATATCTAAAAGCATGAAATATTAGTTTTAAAAGGAAAATTTCAAAAAATGGAAAAGTTTTAAAACATAATGGCTTGTCATAAGGCCTTTATATTCAAAAACCTACCAAAATAGAATCATTTATGTAAATTAATTTTGGAGATTTCTGAGCTCTAGATGCATGGTGACAAAATTTATCTAAGAAGTAGCTAAATTGATGAGCATAGTGGGAGGATGGTGAATGTACTATTGGGAGGAGCAACGGGTTAGGTTCATGCTAGTTTTGATTATTTTTGTGTTTTTGCCCCAATTTCAATTTTTTATTAAAAATGTATTTATATCAATTAAAATTTTGTTTTTTTTCATGAATGGGATTGGGGGGTTGAAAATGTTATAAAAATGTTAAAATTTTATTGTTTTGGGTGAATTTTGGGGGTTTTGGGGGGTTTTTAGTCTGAGCGTAGCTGGCAATCAAAACTACCACAATAAGATGAAATTTCCAGTCTATGCAGACCAGTGGTTACATCTTTAATGTAATGGTTATGTGACTTCCATGTCCAAGGTGGCATAATAAATACTATAGGGGAAGACAAAACTAACATGGCGGTTTCATAACTGCCACTTTCAAAAGGTGACAATTCCATCCTGGAGGAAAAGAGAGAAGTTTTCAATCACTTTTTAGGCCAAAAAATGGGTTAAGGAACCATTTGTGGTGCCTTTTACAATAGGGAATACATATGATGGATTCAGGCTAGAGAGGAGTGGATACCACAAATTATGGTGATCTTTATGGCTGATGAGCTAGCCATCTGAGACAAAGTTGGGATTCTATGGATTTATCATGTGGGGATCATGCCCCCATCAAGCAAAATACTATTTGATATTTTCAAATATTGGGATTATAACCAAAACACCTTTCAGTTTCCATAGGCTATTGAAGAGGGGACCATCAATATCATGGATGTCTATCAGATCAAAATATTACCAACAATATGTCGACTAGTGTCCTTACATGAGGAGACCAATAGGGTAGAGGATTTTAGCTGGACAAATCATTTCAGATATTAGACACACCTAATGTGGGTGTAAAGTGTGGAGTTAAGATTTCATGGGTTGAAGGATTTACCATCCCAAACCTCTGAAAGGTAATTATTAGGATCCTTGTCTCCCAACTAGTGGAATATAAGGGCAAAAACATGTTATTATACAATTGATCACCCATCATATATCAGATTGAGGAGTGGGGCCTATGCTACTTATGTACTTAGTAGGTCATTTCTCATACATACAAGGACTTTTATAAGATTGTGTGGTTGGGGGATACCTTGATCAGCCACCCCACGCTCATAATAAGCTAGGTGTATGAGATGATGCTCCCATACCAAAGAGGGGATGTAGTATGGGATGTTAGGAATATTAGAGCCTCATGTTGGATAAATGTATCACCATTTAGATCATTGCCCAAGGTAGTTAGGACTTTGATAGTGGCTAATCTAGTGGCCCTACCTTACTAGGGGATAATTGGTTAGTGGGTTGATGGTGGAGTTTACCTCAATATAGATTCTTGATCATATTAAGTTAGAGATAAGATACTTCATGCTAAGGTGCATCCTGAAATAGGGTGCTAAAATAGTTTAGTGTGCTTTTCATAAGTAACCTCCTTGTACCTCTAGTAGTGTACAAAGGTATTAGAGAGGTCAAGGTTGGGAGACTTGGGAGATTGGATTGGCATCTAATGACACCAAGAGTCAATATTATGAGGGTTTATAGGATGAGAGAAGCATAGGGATGACCATAAAAATGTCCTACCATAGGAGGGGGAGGTTGGATACCTTTGGCAATTCTAGTGGTAAGCTAAGAACAACATAATGCACAACTACCACCACCACCACCACCATAAGATCCCTTGTAGTAACAATAGGTAGTGGATGGAGAAGATCCAAATTATGTTGATATATATGAGGAGGGAGATGAAGAGGAGGATAAATACAAGGATGACTCAAACCTTGAATAGAATGAGGATGATCTAGGTAAAATAGTTTATTTATTCATTTCATATCTTTATGTATTTATTTTTAGAATGATTACTTATTTGATTTATTGATTTTATTTTCATATGATTTGATCTATTATATTTTTTTTTCATAATTAGTGACACCATAATCAACCTATTTTAGGTGGGGATTGACATGACTCATGAACAATTATCAATGATTTAGGATTGCCTATCGGGATAGGTAGATCCACAAAATTTTTTACACCAAACTACCATGCATATGTGATAATATCTAGTATGAGAGTGGAGTTCAATGGATTAGAAATAATATTCACCATGGTGGAGGATTAGATATAGGATTTGACTAATGCTCTAGTTGATAGAGGGGGTGAGCTTCTTCTAGATGATAGAAAGGAGGGAAGATAACCTCCCAGAGAGGGACCAATAGGAGGAAACCTAGGAGTGATAATCCCAACATTATTCAACATCAAGACCATCTTTTAATATGATTACATGATCTTAGAGGAAACTATTATACATGTATATGCATCTATTTTTGTTTTTTTTGAGATTTTGAGACATATTGTCCTCTACAGAGGTGATTTTAGAATAGACATGATTTTATAAAATTGATATTATATATGTGTGTGTGTGTGTGTGTGGAGATATTTTGGTTTATATTAATGACTTTTCATGAAGTGTTATGTGTTTAATTTCCATGTATGATCTTTTAGTTTATGCACTTTAGATGACTAGGCATGTGATGATATACCATGTATCTCTTTTGTTTTTGGTAATGATATGGAAAATGCTTTTATATGTGAGATTATGGAAATAAAAATGTATACAAATGATAAAATATGAAATGATGGATATTTGTAACACTATAAATGTGATAATAGTTATTTTGTAGGTGATTATCAAGTTATTTCATTTACATAACATATGACTTTCAACTTGTAGCAAAGGAATAAAAGAGGAAGCATGATATGCATGAGATGATAAAACAAAAACTATACATCAAAACTTTGCATGGAAAAGGAGGATGACCTAATCCTTACGAGCAAAGGGGGAAAATGAAATTATTGCTAAACTTATAAAATACAAACTTTATTGGCTTCACCTAGAGGTATCTAGCTTTGATAAAATTGGTAAATGGGATAAAGTTTCCCTTTTAAACATAGACATGTAAAAAATCTTGTATAAATTTTATCAGACACTTTCTAATTTTTCATTGATTTTGCATTAGATATTTACTTTTTCTTTGCAACCCCCTACACTTAGAATCATGTGACTAGAAATTCATGTGGGATCATCACCAAAGACTAGATGTAGGCAAGCAAAGGCATCTCTCTCCAATGTTAATCTCACGCAACTAGTAAGATGTGAGAGATCAACGTTTAAGATTAGCAAAGGGTGAGCTTTGACTTTTGTTTGCATAAGGTTTTTATTTGAATGAGTGTCTTTCATTCTATTTGTCACATTTTTTTATAAGGTCCTTACCCCCAAATCATGGCCCTATGTAACTAATAAGATGCAAGAGCACATCACCAAAGACCAAGATAGGAGAACAAGGTTACCTATCTTTTTAGCATGCTAATGTTTTCTGCTTATAGGGAACCATAAGAGGCGACTCCATCATGGACAAGTTTCTAGGCTATGTTATAAGCTAGCATTTCTTAAGCTTTAAAATAAGGTTTTAGGGAAAAATAGGTATAATCTACTAATAATAGTTAAGATAAGAACCAATGTGATATTGATTTTGATAATGTTTTCCATAGGATAATATGGTAATGTGAAAATTAAATTAGATGATAATATACACTTTGAAAGTTTATATTGTGCAAACTAACAACCAAATAATCACCAAACACTACATATAATAATCAATACATGTAAACAATGGAAAATTCAATGCAGTGAGGGTAATGTGAAATTTAGAAGATTAAATGTAAAATCATTTAAGGTGAAAAGAGTTCACATATTCACTTATCCTTTCCCTCTAGAGTACATAACCAATAGGCTCCATTCTTAAAATATCCAATCACTAAATAAAGACCTAACTAGTTAGGTATAAACTTTTGGCCTTCTCCTTTATTTTTATCTATTTGATTATTAAGCCTTAGGATAAGGTATCCTACTTGTATCGAGCGCTCATGAATATTTGTGTTATAGTTTTGGACATTGCACTCTACATATGTAATGTGGTTTTGTGAATTAGTGATCTAGTTCTCATCTAAAGTTTTTAGTTTAGCTAGAAGTGTGTTTTTATACTTTTCTTTGTCAAGGAGATGCTGAATAGAGACACAAAGGCTAGGTATCTCAATTTAAAGAGGTAGAACAATTTATTATCCAAACACAAGGGACTATGGGGTTGCCTTTATGGGTGTGTGAATGCTCATCCTATAGGCCCATAGGACTGGGTAAAGCTATAAGTGTTAATCCATTTTAGTATCTTTAATAATTTTTTTAATAAATGATGGATTTTGACCAGAGCTTAAACTGGTTTGGGACATAATCAAGGGCCAATATCCCCATGTAATATAACATGTATACCATATATTACCAGCTACCTTGAGAATATCTAACAACCATTAATGACCTGAAGAATACAACCAATGGCCAAATCCCTAGGCATCCAGGGTATTGGAAAGAGGGGGATAGGGAGAAATGCATAGGGGTGTTGTGATTAGAGCTAGAGGAACCATAGAGGATAGCATAGGATTCTAGATTGGAGTGAAAGGTCTCTAAATTATGGCCTAAGGATGAGTCACCTTTTGATTTTTCTTGGTCTCTTACCTAGGTCAACTTTAGATGCTATGGTGCAAGGAGTAATAAAGATAACAATAGCTATACGGACCAATTGTGGAGGTTTATAAACTATCAAGGGAGGCACCAGGATGATTAAAGGGGATGCCAAGATGGTTTTGGCCACCTAAGATACACTCCCAATGGTTTTATCCATTTTCATTGATGAAGATGTGCCTATAGGTGCCTGGACTGAAGGCATGCATAATGAAGGTACCAAGGAGTTTTTGGGTTGTGGAATGGATCAATCAAAGGGAAATGAATAAGTGAGGATGCTCAAGAGGACTAAGGCCAAGGGTACCTATTGACACTATGGATTTCACCCTTTTAAAGGAGACTCTGCTCCCTTCCTCCACGTGGCACAATGGAGACATTCCTCTTGCTATGGGTGGAAAACTTAAGGGATGAATCTCTAGATTAGGGGATAGCTCCCCTTGATTCACCTTGAGGCCCTAGATTTCCTACTACTAAAAATGAGGGGGGTGAATAGAGAGAGAGATACTAAAAACATAAACTAACTAATGCAGTGATGTATTAAACTAGTTGGTCTACTCAGCCTTAACCTACACTTTAAACTAGAGAGAAGCAAACATACACTTCATTCAAAGGAGAACCTTTCCTACATCAGTGTGTTAGTACGAGATCCTATGGAGATATAAGGAAGAAGAAACTAATAGAGGTGTTCTAAGACACACTATTGGATAGTTTGTTCACTTACGCCTATACTCTGAGTTGGACACCTCTTGTTGACCTGCAAAGAAGAATTCACAATACACTAGATATGTTGGTATAAACTTATGAAAGCATTAAAGGAAATGACTGAACATAAGATAAGACCATAGACATATAAAAAAATGTAATCTCAAATGGAGGTAAAATGCTTCTTTTGATTCAAGGTAAATTCTTTAGGGTCTCACCATACAATGTTGAGAGATCCCTCAAAATGAGAAGTTACAAATATATAGAAATCTTAGAAATAGATAATTAACCATTTAAGGGATCAGAACCCATGTTGTATTAAACACTTATGTAGTGATCATAAGACCATGCTACTATTGTCTCCTTGTAATTGCATATGGGAGATCCATGTTGTAGGTGTCCAAGTCATTTCCCATGTTGTCTTGGGCCTACAGAAGCATGGTATATTTCTTCTAGTAATTGACAAGGCCATCCCCATGTTGTGTTGACTAGGCCATGTTCTCTTCAATGCTTAGTGCAACTACCTATTCATTAATGTCAAAATAAGAAAACATGGGCTGCTCTCTTCAATATTCGTAACCAATCCTTTTATTGGTTTTAGATGGAGACTATTTCACCTAAGTGCATTTACTCTTCTTGCTGATGACCCCTGTGCCACTTGCCTTGGTCTGGTTCATCCTTAGGTCTGTACTTTGACTTGTTATGCCAACTAGAGAATTTTGAGCTTGTTTTTTGTGTACGTGGCCGTGTTTTAGGTTACCCTTCTTGTTTTCCCTTTGCTATTTCTCTCTCATCTTGGCAAATTGGGCTCTTAACACTTATTATTCTTCCTCGAGCTCCTTCCTTCACTTGTTCACTCATTCATGCTTTAGGCTCTCAAGATTTGAATTCCTTTAGATAAAATGTCTAAGGGAATTCCTTCAAAAAAATTATTTGAAGGAATTATCCTTTGGGTTTGTTACCTTTTGACTTTCCTTTGGTGGGCCTTCCTTTTTTGAGTTCCTTCAGACAAAATGTCTGAAGGAATTCTCCTTTGATTTTTTCCAATGGATAGCTTAATTTCTTAAATTTGATGTTCATGGGCCCATCATCAGACATTTGAATCCCAATGGCTAGATTACTACCCTAAAATTGACGTTCACAGGCCACTCACCCCTTAGGACAATTCCTTTGGCATTTTTTGCAAATGAACTTTTCTGAAGGGGAAGTGACCCTTCAAAAATATTGAAATGGTCCTCTTTGAAAGGAAAGTGACCCTTTTAAAAAATGGAAATGGTCCACTTTCATAACCAAGTGCCCCCTGCAAAGACACCTACCCTTCAGACTTCTTGTCTTTCAAAAAAAATTGAACTTTTATGACTCTCAAATTTCTTCAACAAAATGTCTGAAGGAATTCCTTCAAACATTTTGTCTAAAAATAATTCTTCCTTGAATTTTCATCCTTGGTTTTCCTTTAGACAAAATTTTTGAAGGAATTCTCTTTTGGCTTGTCACTTTTTCCGAAGGGCAAGTTCCTTTCAGGCTTTCTATCTTGCCCCTTTGTTCCAACCGGTTGCCCTCTGCAAGGGCAATTCAAGCCCAAAATTACCCTTCAAACTTCTGAAAAAGATCCACTTTGTCCATTGCTTGCAACCCACAAGGGCTCCTTGGCCTCCAAAGTTGCCTTTCAGAAGAATTACAAAGGTCCCGTTTGTCACCTAAGTGCCCTCTGCAAGGGTACATACCCTTTAGGAAACCTGCAAATGACCCTTCAGCTTTTCCACTTGGTCCATCTTGCCTATGAAAAATCCCTATGAAATAATTCACTTGTCTTTTGAAGTATCAAGACCAAAATGAGGTTTGCAAGTGGCTTTAGTTATGAATTGTTTATAAGTAAGGTCACCTGTCAAACCCGAAATGTGCTTGGTAAGCAAAAGAGGAAAACACTTAGTTTTTTCATGGAAAATGCTATGACATGGAGAATTTCACACAAAGTAGCTGAGGGATGAACTAGCTAGAACATGGATTGAATGAATCTCACAAATAAAAAAAGGGAGAGGGGTGCCCAATTTGGCTTGTAGGACCAGAAATTAGTCAACACATTTGGAGATTCATAGGGGAAGCATGCCTACTATGCTTGAGAAGATTGATGACCTAAAATTCCATTAGGCATGGAGTCAGGATGTAGTTTGAAAATTTGGAAATAGCCTTGTAAAGACCTAAGAACCAATAAATATTTTACCCTAAATGATAAGGAAAACACACAAAAAGGCTAAAAACACTACACACATGCATAACAACACTTAGGGAAAAATAAATAAACTATGTACATGACAAAATAAAGCTAGTGACAATACTTAAGATATATCCCATTGACTAGGATATGTAGCTATTCACCATCCAACTTAGAAAGTTGGAAATTATTGTGTTGCTTGCATTGGGTGATGACATATGGACTACTCCACAAGGCATCAAATTTTATGTGCCTTCTAGGCTTGGTTCAGTTCTCATCCCACCTCAAGATAATGTCACCTTCTAGAATCTCCTTGGCATAGAAATCTTGTCAAAATTCTTCTTTGTTTGCTAATGGTAGCTAGTCATTGCATCCATGGCTTGGTCTCTTACTTCTTGAAGCTCCATTAGCTCACAATACCTAACTTCTAGGCTATCACTCTCCACCAATTGCAATTGATGGGCAAGATCCAAGGCTGATAACTCAAGTGAGATAGGAAGTCTAGCTTCCCTTCCATACACAAGTGTGTATGGTGAATTCCCAATCACCCTTTTTAGATTGATCATGTTTGCCCAAAGAGCTGTCTTCAACTTGGAATGCCAAGTCCTTTGATTTTCCTCCATTGTCCTTTTAATGATCCTAATCAGATTCTTATTTGTGGACTCGGCCAACCCATTCCATTATGGGTAGTATTTGGAAGAAGTGTTGAGATAGATGTCATGCTTTAATTCCCACTCACTTGTATTTATTTCCAAGAAATCCAAAGCATTATCTAAAATGATTGTGGCTGAGACCCCAAATCCTATCACTATGCCTTCATAGATATCTAAGACTGCACTCTCATTGGCCTCTTTCAAAGCAATAGCCTCTACCCATCATGTGAAATAATCCATATCAGTTAAAACCCACATGTGGCCAACATTAGAAGGAGGGTTGATCAACCCTATGAAGTCTAACCCCCATTGCATGAATGGTTGTTCCACTTGAATAGGATGAAGAGGCATGGTAGCTAGCCATTGCTTCCCATCAAAAAAGCACATTTTTGACATTTCCTCACCCAAGTTTGAGTGTCTCTAAATAATCTAGGCCAAAAGTAACCATCCCTCATCATCTTTGTAACTGTAGCCTTGAGAGCAAAGTAGCCACCAGTTGGCCCACCATGGAACTCATACAATACCCTACCAACTTGGTCCGAATCAATGCATCTCAAGAGTACCCCTAAAAATTCCTTTCTAAATAACACTCCATCAACTAAGACATAAGGAAGATATTGGAGTATAAAATACCTCTTCTTGGTCCTATCAAGACCTTATGGAAACTCACCAGTTTGAAGGAAATGAACCATGTCTTGTGCCCAGCTCTTCATCATTATAGGTGTTACTATTGCAGTTTCATCATGGAGTACCAAAATGTCCTCCTTCAGATCTTTGTATTTTGTAGCGAGATTTTCACATATCTCTCTTCCCCATACCATATTGGTGGTCTTGATCTCTACGTCATACTTCATTACTTTGATGATCCACCCTGCCCTTTTCTCATTCAAGTCTCATCTCAACAAGAAGTCTTTTACACTAGGATGTGGCACCATGATGTGAATCTTCCTGTTAGATAACATATGTCTAAACTTCTTCAAATTTTATATGACTACAAGCACCTAATTCTCAACATACATGTATCTAACCTCATAGCCTTGTAAGTCTTGGCTAAAAAAAGTGAGACCCTATTCTAAATTCTCACCATTTGCTTGAGTGAGCACAATAAAGATTACCTCTTCATTTCCAAAGGTATATAGATTGAATTCCTTAGAGAAGTATAGACTTTTTAGGGTAGGATCTTAGGTGATAGCTTGCTTGATGCCTTCAAATCTTTCTCTTCTCCTTGCTATCCACATGAACATCTCATCCTTCCTTAGCATGGAAGTTAATGGCTTGACTAGCTCAGCAAATTTAGGAATGAATCTCCTAATGAAATATATTTTACCAAAGAAACTTTACAGGCCATTCTTATGCTTAGGCAAAGACAATGCTAAGTTGGTGTGTACTCTTTCTAGATCAATGGAAAATCCTTCTTTTGAAATGACATGGCCCAAGATTTTGCCTTCATGGATGACAAACACATATTTCTTTAGGTTGAGAGAGATGCCAAACTCTCTACACCTCTCAAAGATTTATCTTAGGTGCTTCAAATGTTTACTTGCCTCTTTGGAGAAGACTATCACATCATCAAGATATACCAGCATAATGTCATTGATCAAACCTTGAAAAGCCATATCTATAGCATGTTGGAAGGTAGCTCCAATATTTGACAATTCAAATGACATCTTCATGTATGTGTATGTTCCCCACTTGGTGGTGAAGGCTATCTTGTATTGGTCACATTCTTATAATATGATCTGATTGTATCTGGAGTAGCCATCTAGGAGGGAGAATATTTCACTACCTATCACCATCTAAAGAATATGATCCATACTTGAAAGGGGATAGTGATCTCTTAGTTAGACTCTATTTAGGTCTTTGAAATCCACACACAATCTGATCTCTCCATTCTTCTTCCTAATATGGACCAAATTGGCCAGCCAATAAGAGTGCTTGGTAAGAAAGATGATCCTAGACTTGATTAGTTTGATGAGTTCCTTCCTCATTAGAGGCTCAATATTTGGATTAATTAACCTTTACTTTTGCTTGATGGGTTTGGCACCCTCCTCCAGCTCAATGGTGTGTTGGGCCAAGCTTGGGCAAATCCCTTCAAATCACCATACTTCCAATCAAAGACATCAACAAACTCTTGGCATAACATAATAAAAGCATGTTTTTGTTCATTGGTACATACCTTCCCAAGTACAATTAGCTTATCCTTGAAGATCTCTACCCTTTCATAGTTTTCTTTTTTGGTTGACATGCTTGCTTCATCCTTATTGAGTTGGTCATCTTCATTGAAGATGATCTCAAGAGTTACCAAACCTTTAGGAAACATGTTGGTCTTTAGTTGAACAATCTAACCATCATACTGTTGCTACAACTTGGACTAATTTTTAGAAGTGAACTCAACTTCTTCCTGTAATAAAAGTGTTATCTACTGGTCACTTTCAAACACCTGTCGATTAATGACATTGTCTAGTATGGAGGGCATCACAGTCACCTTTAAGTTATGTTTATTCTTACTTTGTCTCACCCCCTTTGGGATATCAAACTGAGCACCAACTTCTACTAGTCTATCTATATGCTTGTTCTCCTCTCTTGGGATAGAAGTGATGTTGAAATTAGTGAATTTCTCCACAAGGTCCCACACTCTATGCTTGTAAGACTTGATTAAGGAGTTATTGGTCAAGCTTTGACCCCTCACCTATTTAACAATCAACTCGATGTCTCTAAACTCCTATAATTATTTGATTCCTCTCTTTTTTGCCCAATCTAGGCCATGAAAAAGGGCCTCATACTCCACTACATGTAAGTGTAGGAAAAATGAAAGTTGAAAGTTGAAAAGTATTTCTCCTTTGAAGGTGAAACCAACATTGCTCCACCACCAGCTCCCAACTTGCTTCTAAATCCATCAAAGAATAGCTGCCATAAACCACAGTCCTCTAGATATGTCTTCATTAATTTTGGCATGAAAGCATATTTCTCATGCATGTAGTAGACTCCAAGACTAGCCTTTTCAATGAAATTTTAAGGATCATGCTCAAAATTGTCATTTTCCCATTCATTTAGGAGCAGGTCAGCAACTCCTACGAGGGAAGATGATGGAGATTGGTTAACCTAGAGCTCTTCTTCATCAATGATGGTATAGTTTAAATTCATCACTATGGGAGAGTATGGCTCTAGGTGAACTTTGTGGATAGGCTTTGACTCAATCTTCACCTTAGTTCCATACTTTATCCTAAAAACCATGTAAGACCAATTGGCTGCCAAGTATCCACCTATCTTGGATGTGAAATTCCTTGATAAGCAAAGAGTGGAGTAAGGAGGAACATCTGCCAGTACCAAATCATGGGGAATTGAGAAGGTTGCATAGGCATGGAGAGTCAAATTCAAGCCTCTTACCACTCCCAAGGTCTTAGCTGATGATCCATCCAACTGTAGAACTCCTTTGGTCATTTGCTCATATTTGAGGCCTAGCTTATCAGCTATGCATTTGGGAATAACTAAAGTTCTTGCCCCACTATCAATGATGCAATTATGGACCAAGAAATCAAAAATAATCAAGGACAAATAGAAGGGAGGAACCTTCTCATCCTTCTTTGCTTGACCTCCAATGGGAGGGGCCCCATTTACTATCAACACATTATCATTTCTTGTTGGGATAGCTTGCTCACCTAGCCCATGTAATTCCTTTTGGAGTATATCCTTTTGCCCTGACAATGCTAATGAATCCCATAATGAGATTTTCATGTGTAGCTTATTCATTTGGTCTACTACATTGATTGAAGGATTTTCTCCTTTGGAGCTCTCCTTGGGGACATTCATAACTTGTGGTGTAACCTAAGGAGTTGAAGCTGTAACCGGTAGTTTGTAATTAGGGAACTTGTGATTTTCTTGTGGTGAAGGAGATGTTGTAGGTGATTGAGTGACTACTTGAGCCTCATCTATAGCTCTCCTTTTGGGCTTGTTCTTGGCTGCAACATAATCATTCTTATCACTTGTGCTCCCCACATAGTTGACTGCATAGAACTCCCCTTCCAGGTGATTCATAAGAGTGGAATCAGATTTAGCCTACTTGTTGTCCATCCCAAGTTTTGTTAACATTTCAAAACTTGAGAATTGGGCTACCTAATCACCTTATGTGGTCATGCTTTGATTTGGTATCTCATTGGCATAAGCAACATATTTTTGGCCTTACCCCAAGGGTGGATAATTAGGCTGCTCCTGCACCAAATTATTTTGAGTGGGGACAAGAGTCTTCGAAGATGAAGGGGCATTTGGATTATAGCTCTTATAAGGCTTGACTTATATAATTTGACCCTACCCTTGAATATAACTTTGGAAGGGAGGTCTATTTGTTTGCCTAAACTATTGGTAGCCTTGATTTGGCATATAACTCTAAGCTTGTTGTCTCTTGAGGGAAACTAACTCATTGGTAACACTCTACAACAAGCTCTTAACTTCATGGAGATCATTTGCAAGGGCAGCATTCAGCCTCTCTTGATTAGGCAGAGCACCTAGAGTGGGTATAGTAGGCTAGACTGAGGGCCATAAATCAAGAAAAAATGGCATATGAGGTCTAGGAGCTATCTTTCCTACTTGAACAAGGCAATTTTTAGTAGCTATGGCTATCTCATAAGCAACAGGTAGAATATGTCTACCCATGGACTATATCATGACAATAATGTCACTATTCAAGGCCTTCAAGTAGTAAAGAAAATCATAGCTTGGGGTTGGTCTCACAATAATTGGGATTCTGTCCCAAGTCTTTTGGAACCTAGTGTTAAAATATTGCATAAATTCATGTGGGGCTCTCTTCATAGTGGTCAATTGCTCAGCTAGAGATAAATGGCCACATTTTTTTCCAAACCTATTTTTTAAGAGGGTCCCTAACTCATTCCATGGGCCAACTGAGTTCATAGGCAAGGTCCCATACCAGTCTAAAACTTTCCCTTTAAAGGACAAGGCTAGCAATCTTATGGACACATTTTCCTCAGTGATATTATGGATGTTGCAGAGGTTGGGTATGTTTCTGATATGCTCAATAGTAATGATTGGGCCCTCTCCACTAAAGGGAGGAACACTTTTGAATGTTATCCCTAGAATTGGGTCATACTGCTAAAGGTTCAAGGGACTCTGACCATTAAAGTCCACAAAATGGAAAGCCATGGTTGTGGAAGGATTCAACTGGGGTCTCCTTGAGTAGGTGTGTTTTATGGCTGGTTTGGGAAAGTGTCTTGCTATGTAAGGATGAGTAGTTACAA
The DNA here is from genome assembly GCA_037957365.1 of Torreya grandis. NCBI lineage: Eukaryota > Viridiplantae > Streptophyta > Pinopsida > Cupressales > Taxaceae > Torreya > Torreya grandis. The sequence continues at coordinate 489,083 of JARHVA010000993.1, forward strand.
ACCTTAGCCTTTTTTTGAGTTTAAAGGCAACTCAATAAATTCAAAAGGGACACCCCTATAAGAATATCTTGTAGCGACCTTAGGCACGGGATGCCAAGTTGATCATTAACCAGAGACTAAGTTCCTAAATGGAGTCGCTAGGTGCTAGATTATAGCTCCTTCTTTTGGATTTTTTACAATATCAGGATCAACACCAATCTTGAAACTTGTAGGACTCAGGAATTAATCCCACCAAGCATGCCAAAAACTATTGACACTGTGGATTGCACCCTTTGAAAGGAGACTCAGTTCCCTTCCTCCACATGGCACAATGGAGACATTCATCTTGTTGTGGGTGGAAAACTTGAGGGATGAATCTCTATATTAGGGGGATAGCTCCCCTTGATTCACCTTGAGGCCCTAGATTTCTTACTAATAACAATGGGGGGGATGAAAAGAGAGAGAGATACTGAAAACATAACCTAACTAATGTGGTGATGCACCAAACTGGGTGTTTTACTCAGCCTTAACCTACACTTTAAACTAGAGAGAAGCAAACATACACTTCTTTCAAATGAGAACCTTTCCTACATTAGTGTTTCAATAGGGGATCCTATGGAGATATAGGGAGGAAGAAACTACTAGAGTTGTTCTAAGACACACTATCGGATAGTTTGTTCACCTGCACCTATACTTTGAGTTGGACACTTCTTGTTGACCTGCAGAGAAGAATTCATAATACACTAGATATGTTGGTATAAACTTATGAAAACATTAAAGGAAATGACTGAACATAAGATAAAACCATAGACATATGCAAAAGTGCAAGCTCAAATGGAGGTAAAATTCTTCTTTTGATTCAAGGTAAATTCTTCAAGGCTTTGCCATATAATGCTGAGAGATCCCTCAAAATGAAAAGTTACAAACATATATAGAAAGCTTAGAAATAGACAATTGAGCAGTCAAGGGATGGAAACCCATGTTGTATTAAACAATTCTATAGTAATCAAAAGCCCATTTTGCTATTGTCTCCTTGTAATTATGTATGGGAGAGCCATGTTGTAGGTGTCCAAGTCATTGCCCATTATGTATTGGGATTGTAGAAGCATGGGATATTTCTTCTAGTAACTGATAAGGCCATCCCCATGTTGTTTTGATTAGGCCATTAAGCACAAATGGATGTTCATTAATGGCAAAACAATAAAACATGGGCCACTCTCTTCAATGTTTACAACCAATCCTTTTATTGGTTTTTGGTGGAGACTATTTCACCTAAGTGCATTTAATCTTCCTACTGGCGATCCTTGTGCCACCTGCCTTGGTCTGGTTCATCCTTAGGTCTATGATTTGAATTTTTATGCCAACTATAACATTTTTATCTTTTTTTATGTGCACGTGCCCATGTTCTGGGTTACCCACCTTGTTTTCCCTTTGTTATTTCTCTCTTATCCTAGTAATTTGGGCTCTTGATGTTTATTATTCTTCCTCAGGCTCCTTCCTTCACTTTTTGACTCATTCATGCTTTATGATCTCAGGTTTTGAATTCCTTCAAACAAAATTTTTGAGGTAATTCCTTCAGACATTTTGTCTAAATGAATTCTCCTTTGGGCTTGTTACCTTTTGACTTTCCTTTGGCAGGCCTTCCTTTTTTGAGTTCCTTCGGACAAAATGTCCAAAGGAATTATCCTTTGATTTTTTATAATGGATATATTAATTTCTTAAATTTAACATTTATAGTCCCATCATCAAACATTTGAATCCCAATGGCTAGCTTAATGCCCTAAAATTGACGTTCACAGGCTCGTCACCCACTAGGATAATTCCTTTGGCATTTTTTGCAAATAAACTTTTCTGAAGGGGAAGTAACCCTTTGAAAAAATTGAAATGGATCTCTTTGAAAGGAAAGTAACCCTTTGAAAAAATGGAAATGTTCCACTTTCATAACCAAGTGCCCCTCGCAAAGACACCTACCCTTCGAACTTCTTGTCTTTCAAAATTTTTTGGACTTTTGTGACTGTCAAATTTCTTCAGACATTTTGTCTGAAAAAATTATTCCTTGAATTTTCTTCCTTGGTTTTCCTTTAGACAAAACATTTGAAGGAATTCTCTTTTGGCTTGTCACTTTTTCTGAAGGGAAAGTTCCTTTTGGGCTTTCTATCTTGCCCCTTTGTTTCAACTAGTTGCCCTCTACAAGGGCAATTCAAGCCCAAAGTTACCCTTCAAACTTTTGAAAAAGATCCACTTTGTCCATCACTTACCCCCTGTAAGGGTTCCTTAGCCTCCAAAGTTTCCTTTCGAAAGAATTTCAAAGGTCTCATTTATCACCTAAGTTCCCTCTGCAAGGGAACATACCCTTCAAGAAACCTGCAAACGACCCTTTAGCTTTTCCACTTGGTCCATCTTACCAAGGAAAAAGCCCTCTAAAGTAATTCACTTGTATTTCAAAGCATTAAGACCAAACTAAGGTTTGCAATTGGCTTTACTTATGAATTTTTTATTGGTAAGGTCGCCCATCAAACCCAAAATGTGCTTGGCAAGAAAAAGAGGAAAACACTTGGTTTTTTCATGGGAAATGCTCTAACAGGGAGAATTTTACATAAGGTAGCTAAAGGATGAACTAGCCAGAACATGGATTGAATGAATCTTACAAATAAAAAAGGGAAGGGGTGCCCAATTTGGCCTGTAGGACTAGAATTGGTCAATAGTACTTGGGTAAAAAATAGAGGTGGTCTAATGAGGAAAAGAGGAAGCACCACTTAGGTAGATTGGGAATAGAATTGAGGGGTGTCATTTGAAGGAGTTGGAAGGTAAGAAGAGTGAGGGGAGGAACCTAGAAAATAATGGGAGTGAGAGGGGGAACCTACATCAATGTTTGCTAAGAGACTTTTTCTTGATTTGCCTCATGTTGGTAACATTAAAACTTAGGGTTTGTAGAACCTGAGGTCAAGTTGTTGGTGGTTGAATCAACTACACTTGGTTTGTGTAACATCGATTAATGTAGGTCTGATTCACTTAGGGCTAGGCTAGAAAAATTAGTAGAGGAGGTAGAGTCAAGGTGCGAGGAACAGGTGCTACTAAAGGAGGAAGATATGGAGTTCAAAGAATAGGTTTGACTTGAAGAGGTAGAATTGAAGCATGAGGAGTGCAATCTCACAAAGTGATTGTTACTAGATGAAGAAAAAGAGGAGCCAGAGTATGAGGAGGGGAATGTGAAGAAATACCATAAGAAATCCTCCTATAAATTGTAGGAGGATTTAGAGTGACATCCTCCATATAGAGATTAGGAGATGGAGAGGGAGAAGATGGGCCTACCTAGACCTTATTTTTTTTCTTCTTCCTTTGAGCCATAATCTAGGATAACACATCCTGGTCATTTATAACATCCAAGTAGAGTTCATCATCTTAGTGATCATTGTTGATATTAAGGTAAGTTGAGTACCTTTATAAGTGAGAGTTGATCATGCCCTTAGGGTCCTAATACCAGTGTTTAGCTCTCCCTATGATGAAGTATTCATACTTAGACACCATTTTATAGAGGGGAGGGAAGGCTTGGTAAACATGGTGCCAAATGGAGATTGGGACTGGTAGGCATGACTTTTATTGGTAGCTTATGTAAAAGTTGAAGATACCTTATACCAACTAGTATGCAATATCCTGCTCTGCCAAGTGATATGGGATGAGTTATGGAAAATGGAAGGGCTCTTAAGAATGCCCATGACTCAAATCATGGTTTCCTCGTGGTAGTACTAATAGTCACCAATGACCATAATAGAGTCTTTGTTTCCCTATAATAAATGGGGCATTAGGGCCTCTTTGATCATGTTGTACACCATTGTATATAAGTGCTCACATATGTCTTAGATATGGTTCTAGTACTAGTGGCCATATATCCTATAAAAGACTACATGGACCACTGAGCACCCCCAAATACATAGGAAAATCCAATGGCTTGAAAGTGAGTGTCTCACAGATTACATTATATGAGATAGATCATCATATATAAATTACCTCCTACTTGGGCATCCACTATGGCATTGACCAACTTGAAGTTGATCAGACCTCCATGTCTGGAACTTTGGAGCCAGTGAGGATCATATGGAGGAAGGGCACCCAAAATTCATTAACATGTAGACAATCATAGGCCTTGAATAATTAGTTCAACAAAATCACACCTACCTAGACCTCCTCTGAGAAGGTGTGGACTGTGTATACATTGATGTCCTCCTTGTTGACCCACATGGAATTTAAATTCTCAATCCAATCCTATAGTACCTCATAAATTTAGAAGGTTTTAATTGAATTTTTCACCACCACAACATCATAAGAGAAGGTGAAATCTAAGAGGGAGTAATATGCCTTGTAGGCATTCCTAAAGATGTCAAAAACATAGTGCCAAGAGTTAGGCAATCAAACCTAATCATGGACTTTGTTCTACACTTTGATGGTAGTGATGAGTAATTTGATGAAAAAGTTAGTGTAGAGGAACATATCTATTTTGGACGTAACCCTATGAAGGCTACATTTCTTATAACCCTGAAGGGCATCTTCAAACTCAACTTATTTGTCATTCAGAGCCTGCGAACTTGGGTACCTATTTGATAGTTTTAAATTGGTCATTATAATGCTTGAACTAGGTCAATCCTTTGGGAATAAGGTATCCCCGTAATTAAGTTTGGCCTTGGGGTTTGATGAGGATGCAATAATTGTATTAAGATGGAGGCCAATAGAAAGGTATTGAGTACAAGTGAAAACATAGAGGTAAGAGATGAGAATAAGAAAGTAAGGAGTTAATTTGCTCTTGAGGGTATATATCAACAATTATGGACTATGAGCATAAATTCATCACCCTATATTTATGGCATTTGGTGGCTCAGTTGTGGACTCAAATTTGAGTTTGTGGTTGGATCTCCTCTCTTTACTTCCTAATTCAAAGTTAAATTTAGAGATCATGATCCTCCATCACCAACCAGATTTAGTTATGGTGATGTGACATTTTAAAACTATCTAATTGAGCCCATATTTCTATTTCATTAATGTCTAATGTATGGTAAGCATGTGATCACATCTCTTCGAGGCCTCTTGGTTAAATCCTACCTTATGCCACATGTCATCCACTTATTGGTCCTCGTATTAATGTTTTACGCCTAAGCATAGCTTGCAATCCATTATCATACCTTTAAGAGGGGTGAGGTGTCATCTAGGGACATGTGGCATCCTTTTCTTAGTCCTTAGGCTCCATTTGTACTCCATTCTAACCATTATGGGGCCTTAAGTGGCCACATAAGCATATGTTTAGTTGTGATACATAACATTCTCTAAGTGGGCTAGGCTATAACATCTCTGATGGGTTTGGGGGACTTGTCACTCTAACATGGTGTGATGTGGTACCCTCTAAGTGGGTTGGGCTCTCACAAGCTCTAACATATCTTATAGTTTTGGGGGACTAGTTGATCTAACATGGTATGATGTGGCCCCCTCTGAGTGGTCTAGGCTATCCCAAGCTCTAACATGTCTAAAGGACTACTTGTTCTAACAACTCATGATGTGGTACCCTATGAATGGGCTAATCTCTCCTAATATCTAACATCTTTGATAGGTCTATGGGACTAGCCACTCTAAAAACTCCTAATGTGGTTCCCTCTAAGTGGGCTAAGCTCTCCCAAGGTCTAACATCTTTGATAGGTCTAGAGGACTAGCTACTCTGACATGTGTGATGTGGCACCCTCTGAGTAGGTCTGGGCTCTCATAGGATCTGACATATTTGATAGTTTTGAGGGACTAGCCACTCTAATATAGTGTGACATGGTCCCCTCTAAGTAGGCTAAGCTCTCCTAGACTCTAACATCTTTGATAGGTTTGGGGGACTAGTTACTCTGACATGGTGTAATGTAGCACCCTCTGAGTGGGTCAGGCTCTCTTGGGCTCTGATATCTCTAAAAGGTCTAGGGGACTAGCCCATATAACATGGTGTGATGTGGCATCCTTTGAGTGGGTCAGGCTCTCCTAGGCTTTAAAATCTCTAAAAATTCTAGGGGACTAACTGATCTGACATGGTATGGCATGGCACTCCTCCATTCATTTGTTTGTTCCTATGAAACCCATAAAAAAGACTAAGAATGAAAAGACATGCAATCCATTAATAACTTACCTAATCATCATTAAGATTTTGATTTACTATGAAGGACATCAGGTCTATTATTTTGAGAAATAAATAAGACTCTGGAAAATTATTTTTGAAACCTGAATTGCAAGGTTAGAAACCTAAATCCTTAAAATAAGAAGCCTACCTTAGTCATAAAATAAACAAGGTTTGTCATTGCTTGGGGAAATCGAGATGGCATAAGATTTTAACGACCTAATTTAGGTGAAGCTAATTAAAATGAACCAATGGCCCTAAGAGCTCTGGTTTCGATAATTTTTAAAGAGAGGCCTCTCATTTACATAAAAGGGGGCATATTTACCATAACAAATGGTGATTTCCATGAGGAAAGTGATGATAAGCACTTAGAACCCAACCAATTAATTTTGTTCCCCTGCATAAAACATAGATTATAAAAATTATTTTCATAAATAATAGAAAAGAGAAGGCACTAAAGTCACATAATAACAAGTGGCATATTGATCTTTCATCCTATAGATGATCACCAATGTGTGTAAGAAGTGATTCTCAAATTTTTATTTAATTCCAGACTCTACTCAAGTAACAGAGGTTGGACCAGGTATCAAGATCCTTCAAGGGTATTAATGGCCTAATGGATTATAGGGGGATGACATAGGCATTAATCTATTTCTAGAGAGGCATCCATAGCCCTAACAAATATACCTTTGGTCCTATTCAAGGTCTTTATCCACTACTAGCCAAGACAAAAACCCTATAATGGAGGTTGCATGTGTGGCCCTTCGAGGAAGACTCATAATTTAGATTCCATGTGGTTTTTCTTGTATTTTTCCAAGTTTCCTTGTGAAAATATTTTATTTTATTAGTCTTGTCCATCGAGGTTTCATGACCAAGGTAAGGGTGAAAGGATGATAAGGAATTTCTGAATACCTAGTCAGTTCTTGATTAGCTTGAATAGTCTTGTATTTTCCTAAGATGTTACATTAAGTGTAACTTGGTGGATATATTAGGATGTGGGTTATTCTAAAATCCACTTGTTTCTCTTAGAATCACACCTTCTAGATCTAAAATGTAAAAAAGGTTCAATTACCATCCTAAAATTTTGTGGATCAAAGATTCAACCTGGGTCTTCATGCTTATCAACCATTCTTCCTAGGCCATCACCTAGAGATGCAACCAGTAAGGATGGGCATCAAAGAAACACCAAAAAAATAAGATGTAAATTGAATAAAAAAACATAGAATAAAATCAAGCACACAACAAAATCAAACACATAACAAAAGTAGACCTATTTAATATATACATTGCCAACCCTTGCCAAGATTACTCAATAATTATGCTAGACAGGATAGTCAAGAAATAGTGCTTCAAGAATTATCCATTTAATAAAAGTGGTAGCTTTTTTCCCTTGAGATCCTTGAGGTGGAAGGTGTTCTAACCCATAATTTTGGCTATTTGGTATGGGCCAATCTAGGGGGGATCAAATTTTGAATGTTGGCCTTTTTTCTCATCAGCATTGTCCCACATTAGTATTAGGTTAGATATTATGAAGGTCTTGATATTAACTCTCTTATTGAACCACATTTTGATTGTATCTTGATGTTTGTTAAATCTTAATAGAGTTTCATCCTGAGCTTCCTCTAAATGAATTATATCTAGGAGTCTATAATTCACCTTATCATCTAGTTCTATGAATTGTTGTATGAATTTATAAGTTTATAGCCTGAGCATGACCAACATGATCAACTCCATTCCATAAAATAGAATGAAAAGAGAGATTTTGAGGGATTTTTTTATATCTAGTGCAGTCTTCCCATAGAGAAAACTTTAGCAATGAGTGTCAATCCTAGGGATTCTCACTAGTTAACTCCTTGATGACATCTATTAAATTCTTATTGGTGGACTCCACCAGTATGTTCCCTTGTGGGTAGTGATTAGATGATAAAATTAGAATGATTGCATTATTATAGGCCCATTATGTGAATTTTATGGATTGGAAGGCATGATCATTGTCACACACCAAGGATATAAGGACCCCAAAATGGGTGGTTATGGTGTTTTCTAAGAACTTGATGACTTTGATTGCAATGTTTCTTTTAGTGATGACTACCTCAGACCAGCTCGTGTAATAGTCCATGCTTGTGATGACAAAATTATGGTCAATTGATGAATTAGGGTTGATCCCCATTGGAAAAATAGTGTTGATTTCATGATGGGATGAAGTGGCATTATCACCTAGGTTTCCCTTTTAGAAAAGTTTTGGCACTAATGGAAAAATCAAACATGGGTATGAACATCTTTGAACGACATGGGATAGTAGTAGCTTGCCCAAAGAACTTTGTGTGCCATGGTGTTTGTTGTAGGATGACCATCTCCCAATTTTTCATAAAACCTTGCCATTATTTATTTGGCCTATTATTGTGACATACATCGAAGGTAGATTCCTTCATGGTTACTCATGAAGAGAACTCCCTTCTTTTTCATGTATTTTGCAACCTTCAATTAGAGGGACCTCTTATATGTATGGTTGAGTCTTGGAGGTGCATTTCCATAGAGTAGGAAATGCATGACCGGGGAATACCATTCTTATTATAGCACTCTCCTTTGATCCACTTGGTGCATAATTATTCTATGATCTATCTCAGTTATTAGTTGGGTGAGGCCTTATGCCATAACTAATTTGGATATTTTGTTTTGTAAATAATACTCTTTCAATTTTGTCATCCATCAACCTCTGCATTCACCCAACTCATTCTACCTTAGCATCTAATTTATTATTAGGTCAGGGACAATTGCATGCACTTTATTCCTGAGGATGTAGTGTTTGAATTTATTCACTACTTTGACTAGGGCATAGGCATGCTTATCTAGGGTAGAATATCTTAGGCATAGGAATGCTTATTAATATTGGTGCTCATAAAAGTAATGAGCTGCTCTTCTCCCTCTAATCTATGGGTGAGGTAAGTAATAATGGTGTGTTTTAAAGCAAAGGGGTAGATATAAAAATCTTACGTATAATCTAGGTCTTGACTGGGACTTGCATAATGACATATTTGATATCTTGGAAAGATTTCTTTGATTCAACATACCATTATACTCTCATGTCTCGTTTCAACATAGCATTCAAGGGTTTTACAATTTCAATAAATCTTGAAATACACATACGCACAAAGTTAATTTTCCCAAGGAAAGATTTTAGTTATTTCTTACTATTAGGTAAATGTAGTTTAGAAATTACATCTACCCTTTCGTGATTGATAGCAATATCTTCTTTTGTGAAAATGTGATCAATAAGCTTACTTTTGGTGACACTGAACACACTCTTCTTTGGGTTTAGGTAAATGTCATACCTTTTGCATATTTTGGATAATTTTTTCAAATGGCATACGTGATCTGACTATATTTTCAAAACACAGTTAGGTCATTCATATAAATTATTATGCACTTACCAATCAAACCCTCAAAATTAAATTCCATCACCCTTTAGAAATTTGTGTTAGCATTGATCAAAACAAAGGGCATTCATTTATAAATAACTATGCCCCACTTGGTGGTGAATGTGATCTTAGTCCTATCTTCAAAATTAAATAAAACCTAATTGTATCCATCGAAGCTATCCAAAAAGGACATCATTTGAGATCCACTCACCATTTGGACTACTTCATCAAGGGAAGGAAATGGGTAATTATCTTTATATGAGGATTATTTAAGTTTCAAAATTCCACACACATGTAAATTTATCATTTTTTCTTTTACACAGGCACCTAGTTGGCCACCTAAGTGGATTGGCAGACTGGGAAAATTATCCCTGTAGAAAATAAATTATAGATCGCTTTGTGTATTAAAGGATCCTTGATTGGGTTTACCGACCTCTATCTTTGCCTAAATGGTTTTTGGTTGGGTTTGAGGGGGATAGTGTAAGTGATCACTCTTGGGTCAAAGACCTTAAGATCTCCATAGGCCTAGGAAATTACATATTTATACCTCAATAGTAACCTCTGTAACCTCTAATTGGTAGTTCATCCAGTCAAGACCTAAATTGACTATCTGGAGGTTATCTACAGGGCTAAGGTTGATGAGTAGGCACTTTTGGTCCTCAAACTTAGGTTTTTTCACTTGGAAGGTGGGGTTTAAATCATAAAATACTCTTTCCAATGAGATCATTCCCTTTGGGATCTAATTTCCATGAATATTAAGGATCTCATCTTTATCTAGCTCACTCCATGGGTTGTCTCTATCTTTCTCATCTATAACTTGGGTCTCAAATATTCCCTCACTACTGAGAAATTGAATGATTTGTTGGTCATCCTTAAAGACCTAAAAGTTTGTTACATTTTTAGGGATAGAGGGGCATGGGATGAGTTACACATAGAACTCTTGTAACTTAGTGTCATCCAAGGGGTTAAGTTATCTACTACAGATGCTAGTGAGTTGGATACTTGGTTTTCCTCTCGAGGGATAAGGATGATATTAAATGTGTTAAAGATCTTGATTAGGTCCCAAGCCCTGTGATTATACCTTTTGAGCTATGATATCTTGTATTTAAATTTAGTTTTGATCTAGTTGACCACCAAATTAGAGTTACTAAATACTCTCAATTTGTTTGCCTTATTCTTCAATGCAAATTTTAATCCTCAGATTAACACTTCATACTCCATATTATTTGTGTAAGGAAAATACAACCTATACAATGCTAAATGTTTCCTCCCTAGGGGGTTTATAAGCATAACACCTAACCCACTACCTTATTTGGAATGAGAACTATCTATATAAAGAGACCATAGGCCAGGCAAGTTTGGGCAATGGCTAGACAGATCTTTGGATGACTTTATGCTTAGTATGTAGATCCCTAAATTTGAGGATACTAGGTTTGCTTTCTCATTAATGGCATTGTACTTGGTTATCATGTGTCTCATGAGATCTTCTATGTCTAATTATATTTGGTTGGATGATCCCCTCCATGGTAACCATATATGAAAAAAATATGTGGCCATATACCCATTTAGAGATTTGGACCAATCTATACTGAGGAGCATGCCATATGATTCGACAATCTCCACCACTTGGATGTCTATGAAGTTTTGAATGCTAGGCTTAAAATCTAATTATATGTGGACACTAAGAAATTAACCTATCACTTTCACTTCACACTTATTGAGATGGACCACTACTTTGCCTAAATTTATAAGGACCAACCTGAGCTTCTCACATAATCCTATCGACATTACATTGTTTGAGGCTCTTGAATCTACTAGAAAATTATGTAGATTCTTTCCAAACAACCAAGCGATTAAGAGGAAAGGGGTTACCTCCATCTTATTCTTATGAATGAGAACATTGGTGTGGGTTGTTCTTGGTTTTGACTGGGTCGGTAGGTTAACTTCTAAGTTAATAATTTAAGCAATAAATCACGTTATTTAGTGATTTGAGCAAGTTCATGAAGTGTGATGTTGGCTTTGATATTTTTCATGTCCTCCACTATGTTATAACCCCCTTTACTTTGGACTAGTGGGGTCTTCATGGGTGCCTTAGGTTCTTGAGGTATCAAAGGTAAGGGATCATTCTTAGAATTTTAGTTAGGTGGGGTTGCACCATTGTTAGGGGGAGTTGAGGTAGTGAGGTGCTATTGTAGTTGACTATTCATGAGGGCATAGTTACTCCTCTAGAATTGTTGAAATGCTTGTACCTCACTAATGCCCTCTTCCAACTCATTTTATTCTTGGCTAGGGAAATACATGGTCTCTAACATCATAGCAGTGTTAAGGGCTTTACTCGTGTTGGATGAGTTAAAATGACTGGGGACCCCCCCCATATTCCTCTATTTCCTTTTGGAATATCTCAAAAGCATAATCGAACTTTATGCAATCCATTTCCCCATGGGATATTGTGGTATGTACTCAACACCAATCAGGTAAGGCTATCTCGAAGATATTAATTTTGGGAAACCTATTAGGTGAGGGTTTTGAGGGATTGTGGGGATGGTTATAGTTCATGCTCTATCTTCGATATGTGAAGTTTTTGTTGTAACTCTTTGCATTAGATTTACTCACCTACCTTTGTATCCTAAGGAAATAATTGTTGAGTTTTTGTATCATTCATTGAATGGCATCTAACTCATTATTTATGGATTTTTTGGGTATAGTTTGGGTATTTTTAGTTACTACTAATGTTACCTGATGTGGTATTCAAAGAGCCAGTTCATGCCTCCCTTAGGTTAAGAAAACCCAATTATTGGTTTGAATTGGGATGACCTAGTAACATTTGATGCATTACAAGGAATGGTTGAAGCATTACGTAATTTTAATTAATGTTGGGGAAAAAACTCAATGCGAGCATATGTGGTAACACATTAGGAGTGGGGGCCATCATGTGGCCTTGAGGGTTTAGTTTCATATCTACCTTGATGAATCCTGCATAAGCTAGGAATAGGTCCATTATTATTGGGTCTCTCCTCAAAAACATGGTCATCTAAGAGTCCAATGTATTCTTATACAATTCAAGTGCTAGTTTGGGGTTAAGTCGATAAAGCATAGTGACCTAGTTGTACATTTTTTGAAACCTACCATTAAAAAACTTGATAGGCTCATTGGGCTCCCATTTAATACAAGTAAATTATTGGTAGAGGACATCAGGGTCTATTACCTACATAAATTGGGTGAAGAAGGAAATATTAAAATGGTCCCAACTAAGAATAAAGTCTTCAAGGAGGTTGAGGAACCAATCACACACTGAATCCATAGATGTGAAGGGGAAAAACCTGCATGCCACATCCACATGTTCTACATTCAAAAGCATTAGGGTAATTTCATAAGAAGTTATGTGTTGTTCAGTAGTTTGTCCCACACCAGGAGTGAAATGGGGAAGATGTCTCTTAGTGTTTCTAAGTAAATCATGGACAACCCCTAGCACGTTAATGGTAAAGCCAGCTAACTAGGCCATCTTGGGTTGTAAAATTTTAAGAGGTTTCAAGGACAAACTAGTTGGAATCACAATAGTTCTAGGTTGGTTGAGCTTGATTTTTTTTATAGAAAATTATGGGGTAAATCACTAATCAATCATGACAAGACCTAGCCTTGGTAACAGGTGAACTAGTATCTAGGATGATTCATAATTAAAATAGTAGTCGGTATGTTGTTAGCAACAAGCATAATTTCAAATAAAACATAATTCAATATACAAACTTTTGTTTCCTTTTCTCCAACCAATAAACCAATGATAAGTCTAAAATACATGGATTCAACCCTCTTTCTAGTGACATCTGTTGTTTGGTCTAAAGTTTGGTTCATCAAATACCCATGAGATTGGGTGTTCCTAAAGAGGAAGATGGTAACAATGATGTAATTTCATCCTCCCTTTTAGGATTGATTTGGAATCAGCCTAGGTTAGGACTATGGGTATTTGAATTCACTATGGATTTTGCATGAAATAGTCTACAAGAGATGTGGTGCCACCACCATAAGATCAATATGAGATTCTTGGATACTAGTCTAATTGTCTAAAGTTATTATTGAAGTTCATGTACTATGATACTCTATTTTATAAACATAATGGGAAAAAATAGCTCAATATTTGAAAATAAACACAAAACATAAAAAGGATAGCCTCTAGATTTACAATAAAATCAATGCATCAACCATCGAACCAAGTACCCTTACCACAATTATACCAATATGGATTAAGTTTCACCAAAAGTTCTACCTCTAAGAACACACAATGGAAAGAGTTTAAGGAAATAGGGGAGCATGCTTCAAATATGAACCCTCACTAAATATAAGTCCTATAAGTTTATAGTAGTTTACACATAAACCTCCAATGGTAAATTCTAGATTAACATACAAATTAATAGTACCATGAGAAGAGAAACAAAAGAGTTCATAAAAGGATTATAATAGACAAGTACATCATTACCATAGAATACATTTAATATCAAGGTGTTAGTCTGATTGATCTAGTATTAACAAACATCTAAAATGGAGATGACAAATAATTTGAGACACATAACAAGCCGTTTGCATAAAATTGAAGTTGTATTCATTAAAAAAAACAAGTGTTATTACAATAGTATCAGTCATGTCCAACTTTATAGTTTGAAGAGATGACAAAGAAATAAGGTGAAATCTTGGCTTAAATCTAACAACACTTTTGATAAAATTTTAGGCGTTCCTTAAATTATAATACAAAATTTCTTTTTATAGATAAGGATGGAATTCACCTCCAAATAGCATGAGATTCCCATCCTAGGCTATGATGGCCAGTCATAGTAGTTACAAATGTAATTAAAAATTCAAAATAAATTTGCCCCTAAGCCCTCAAAAATATCTATGGGGGACAACTTAATTAACACATAAAGGTGACTTTGAAGATCTAGCTACCAACTACTTTGATCTTACATCCCTAGCTTCTAGCATGACTACAATGAGGTCAAAATCTTGATCCATATTAGTAAAGTTCATAGGGGATTCCTTGAATATTGCCTCAACTTGAGTGACTAGTATCTAATATACCTATAAAGGAGCCTTCATAGACACCTAGACCTAAGACACTTGGTTGATGTTTGTCATGGACTGCATTGATAGTTGAAGAATCACCTAGGCTCCTTCCTTGTTTGCTTTGGTGACCTTTTTCCTCATGACGTAATCAAATTGACCCATGTGGACTTCAAATTCTCCCCTACCTAGAAGGGTGTCATCCAGGTGGAACACCATAGAGATATTGACCTCCTTAAAGTAGGCTAATATCTTTTTACTGTCCTCTTTAAAGGGTATTATTATAACCTGAGCCATAGCCATCTATTCCTCCATATCCATTTTCAAGTTCCTAGCATACATTTAATACAACCCCAAGTATGAGGTGGGAATTAGTTTCAATTTTGGGAACATACATTTGTTGATTACCACCAATAGTTTCCTATACTTCCCATCTATCTCCATGTAAGCCTGAGTCTGTTGGATAAGCACATTGGTTTCTTCCATAGTCTCCACCACCTTCCCTAGAACTTATAATAGTAGTAAGAGGGCATCCTTGACATGCCTAATTAGCCCAATGGGTAAGGAGCTATTTCCCTGGGATTCTAGTGTCTAAACTTGACTTTGCATATCCTCGAGGAGCTTCTCCAACATATCATGGGTTACCCATAGAATTAAGAGTGGATCCTCAACCACCTTTTCCTCCCTAGTGGAAGTCCTCAATTTTTTTAGGGACAATAAATCCTACTAGGTTTTCTAGATGACAAATTTCCCTTCCTAGATGAATTTCTACGTTAGGGTCTGTATGCAATGGAAAATGTAACAAATCTATAAATCAATCCTAGCTTGGAGAAGATAAATATTACTTACACTTTCGATTGGGGATACATTATATAATTAAGGTCATGATCAATATGGATCCACTATACCTAGACAAGGGATCTTTTACCATAATAATATCACTAGGGAGGGTTCCAAAGCCTTTATTCAAGCAAAAATATGCAGTAACCCTAACTAGTCATATGTTTTCATCTTCACTAAACTAATAATAAGTAAATTGAAATCTAATCTATTTCTCACCTAAGCTTTTGTCACAAAGTGGAGGTTAGTAAACATGCATAAGTAAATCCTATTTAGCTATGTATAAGTAAAACCCTAATGCATGGAGAGAACAATATATTCAAAAGCCATTACTTATGCTACTTTTATCTACTAAAGAGAGGAGCAAAGTTAGATATACTTACCTTGAATATGAACCCATCGAGACTCAATCTCTCCCTCCACCAAAGGGGATTTACAAGAGGTTGTTGTGGTTTTTACGTATTAGTAAGAAAGGCCAAAGCATCCAAAACTTTTCCTTGAGACAATTTTTTTTTCTAAGTATAAGCCCTAAGCTAAGACTCCTCAAGTAGAATGATGAAATTTTATATTGTAAAAAATCACAAATGAATAATTAACTCTTGTTACCTCTCTAAGAATAATGAAATGAATGTGTTTATATAGGTGTATCTAGCCCTAAACCCTTCCAAAAGTTTAGGTCAACAAGGTTGACCCGATCAACCTAGTATTGAAATTGGTATAAACTAACTAGGTTATGAACTATGTCAACCATGGCCAACCTAGTTCCTAATAAGCTTTGTAAATAATAATACAATGTCGATGTGGTTGACTATGTCATGTAAACTACCAAAAGGGGGTTCAGGTTGGGGAGAGGGTTAATGAAGATGGTAAAAGGCTCGAGGAGGGTGAAAAATAAGAGGCAAGGCTTAGGGTAATGGTTTTTAATAGATAAGTGTGTAGATAGCAAGTGGTAACAAGGGACAATAATCCTGCAAAGCACTAATGGTCTCCCTAGTCCTTTCCCAATGTACCCCTTAAGGTGTGCGCTCAAAGAAATTGAGAATTGATGGGTTCTTTTAAGATAGAAAGCATAAGTAATTGATAAAGTTTGAAAATATTATGTGTATACATATGTTGCACTTGAATATCATCACATGTCAATCAGGTGTAACAAGAGATGGTGCTTCGAGAAAGAACATAGTAACACACAACACTGAAGCTAAAAAAAGTTGCAGTATTTTTAAGTAAATGATTGAAAGGGAAATAACTAAAAAAATAAATGTAATGCATACCTTAACTTACATTTATCACTAGATGGTTCTCTGTTATGTTTTTAGTTTTGATTGTGGAGGGTGTAGAAACTACTTTTGACAAACCCAAGGATACAAAACTAAAGAGCAAAAACAAACAAATGTAGGACAACCAAGATAATTAGTGTTATGTAGATGGGACATAATTAGAAATTTGGAAAGTTGAGGTGATAAGTGCTATCTTATACCAAACGACCAAGTCAAAATTTAAATTAAATTAGGTAACCAAAAATCCAGGGCTACTAAAGACCAAAAAACTCAAACAAGTAAACCTTAAGTAAGAAAGGTAAACTTGCCAAGTCAAACCAAGGATACGTGTCAAAAATGGATGGTAATTAAACATCAATGTGAAAGTAGTAACAGTACTTACACAAATATGAGAAAGCAAAATGGTGAAACAACATTGATGAATAAGTGGTAACAATTATTACACAATCACCAATGAAAAAAGGTGCATAAAAGGGAAAACACATTGGTGAATGATGAGTAACAAGCCAACCTCACTCAACAATGGAAAAAGTAAATGAAAGTAGAAATAGACTCAGGTATTCATAAAAAGGGTGGTAAAACAATAATAAATAATAAAATAAATAAAAACATGTCTAGAAATGTATAGCAATTATGTCAAGAGAATAATCCATAGTTACTCAAACATGTTTTGCTCTAAGGATATATAAAACTGAAATAAAGTAGTGCTAGAATGTTTATAAGATGTGAAGAAGAGGCAAGTATAGAAAATGGGAAAATATATTTAGAATCACATGTGCTTGTAAAGGGATAAATGAAATGGGTGGAGGGGAGAATGAAGGAAAAACCAAGGTAGAGAAACTCTTTATCTAAGTCAAGACACTCAAATTAGGTTTGTCAAAATAAGAAGACGTTTGATCTTAAGGACTCTGAAGAACTTCTCTTAGCTACACAAGTCTTAGATCAATAAAATGAAGTATTTAAATCATCCCATGAAAGATATATGCATGAAATATAAAATAGACCTACCTTCTCACAAAATGTTCCCCATTCTTTAGGACCCCTTATAGAGCCATCAATCTACTGTGAAGATTGGATACTTACATGAGAAAGTAGGTAGCACCATAGATTTTTTTGAATTCTCCCATTCCAATGGACCTCAACTCTAATGTGAGGCCAACTGTAAAGTTTGAGCTTTGATTGGAGATAGGAGATGTGCTTGTAATCATGTCTTTTAGTGTGATTTTAACTTTTGAAATTTGTATGTTACCTTTTTTATCATTGCCTTTTATTTCAAATTATTTGGAATTTAAATTTCTTGATGTATTTATATATTCCTCTTTCATACGGATTTGGAAAACCAAACATGAGTGCTAAAGATGACTTTCATTTGAATACTTGGGACTTGGTTACAAAGAGAGAAAACCCATAGAGCATGGTGTCTAAGAGTCTTGTAAATTTAGGTGAAATAAAAGTGTTATCTTGTATTTGACCTTGTTTTATCCAATGTGGACTGAAAGGAATGGAAATCAAGAGGAATTAAACATAAAATAATTTGAATTACTTCAAATTGAAAAAAATGTGATAAGGGTGAAAAAGGGATATAATGACATTGAAGTGTGATTCCTTACCATAAAAATGAGGGAAATGTAGGAAAACATGCTAACATAATTTATTTATGTAATTTTTATCTACAAAATAAGAAAAATCTAATGTTGAGAACAAAGGATCAAGAACTTATAACCATTACAAAACACATTCTAGACAATGAATGAAAAGATGGTGATTTTATGAGGAAGGCAAGTCCTATCCAAGTTCTTACACTACAACTCATGAAATAAAAACCCAAGAAGGTGTATAAAAAATATGAAAAATAAATGGGTTAAGAAAAAATATGGTATTTTTGAGGAAGGATAGGTCCTATCCATGGTCTTACACTGTAACTCATAAATAAAAACCCAAGGGGTGACAAAAAAAAGTATGTAGAAAGTATGAAAACAAAGAGAGGGAAATCATGAGAAAGATTGGGTCATATCCAAGGTTTTATAATGTAAATCATAATGAAATGGAAATGAAAATACAAAAAGGAAGGATTAAGGTTTGTGAAAATAAATAATTTCTACAAAGGGTGAGACCAGTGTAAGTATCCTACAAAAAGTGTTAGATAGATAACATATGGAAAGGATGAAAAAAAGGAAAGAGCTAAGCTAATGTCTATACCAATGATGAGTATGTGAGAGATAAGCCTATGTGTCTTAGAAGGTTTCTTGAATTTGAATTAGTTTATTATCATGCCATGTAGAATAAGAGTGGGCACCTCAAGATGCCCTAAAGGGTAAGTGGATGTAGGGATGGGAATCGCAAGATGCCCCAGAGTCTAAAATGATATGTAGGTGGGCATTGTAAGATGCACCAAGGGCTAGAGTAATGTGTGGATGGGCATCACAAGATGCCCCAAAGGCTAAATTAATATGTGGATACGCATCACAAGATACCCCAAAGGCTAAAAATAGGAAGAAAATATAATTAGAAAAGAGCACCCCATATAGTGTCTAAATGGATTTAGGTTGTCCAAGTAGAAAACCTAAGCTAAGACTCTTAAAATAAAATGGTGAAAGAGCATATTTTAAAGAATCACAAATGAATAATTAACTCTTATTGTCTCTCTAAGAATGGAAAAATAGATGTGTTTATATTGTCAGATTTAACCTTAAACCCTTTTAAAAGTTTAGGCCAACAAGGTTGACCCGGTTGACCTAGTATTGAAATTGGCAAAAAGTAACTAAGCTATGAACTATGTCAGCCATGGCTGACTTAGTTCCTAGTAAGATTTATAAATAGCAATGTAATGTTGATGTGGCTGACTATGTCATATAAACTACCAAAAAGGGGTTTAGGTTAGGGAAAGGGTTAATGAAGATGGTAAAAGGGTAGAGGAGGGTTCAAAATAGGAGGCAAAGCTTAGGGGAATGATTTTTAGGAGATAAGTGTGTAGATAACAAGTGGTAATAAATGACAATAATCTTATGAAGTAACAATGGTTTTCTCACCCGCTTCCTAATGTACCCCTTAAGATATGCACTTAGAGAGATTGAGACTTGATAGATTTTTGCAAGATATAAAGCATTAGTAATTGATAAAGTTTAAAAATATTATGTGTATATAGGGTCCTCTTCATGCTTCCCATGACTCAATCAAAACTCCACTACATGTTTGGGTTTCCTTGAATTATCATCTCCAATGCTTGTGATATTGGGACCATTTATCAAGTTTTGGGAGGTGTTAGAGGGGTGCTAGATATGGTGGTGAAGGGTGAAGGATGAGGTGGATGGGAGATGGAGGAAGTGGAAGGGGTGAATGAGGAAAGAAATGGAGGAGGAGGGGCCATGAGAGTGAAGCGAGGAAGGATGAAATGGGAAACCCATGGTAACATATGTGCTTACCATTACTCTTGGATCATGCACACCTGAGGGGAAATGACTCCCAAGAGAGGGGTGTTCAATAGAAGGGAAGAGATTGGCTAGTTGAATCCAAATCCTTGGGTGCTTCGGGTAATGGAAAGAGGGGGCTAGGAAAAAATACATAGAGAAATCATGACTAGAGCTAGAGGAACCATAGAGGCTATTAGAAGAGGTTGGACTAGAGTGGAAGGTCTTTGAATTGCATCTTAAGGGTGAGTCACCTTCTATTTTTTCTTGGGTATTTTACCCAGGTCAGATCTATATGATGTGGCAGAAGGATTGGCAAGGATAGCAAGATCCACAGGGGCAGACTGTGGATTTTTTGAACTATCAAGGGAGGCAATGGGATTACCAAAGAGGGTGCCAAGATGGTTATGGTCACTTGAGATACACTCTCAATGGTTTTAGCCATGCTCATCGATGAAGATTTCCCTACAGGTACCTACATTGAATGAATGCCTAATGAAGGTACTAGGGAGGTTCTAGATTTTGGAATGGATGGGGCAGAGGCAAACAAGGAAGTGAAGATGCTCAAGAGGACTAAGTGCAAGGGTACCTGAGTGAACAATGAAGAGGTGTAATGGGTAAAAAAGGATACACCACTTGGGGAGCTTGTGGAATGGGATCAAAACTGAGGAGTGTCATGTGAGGGAGCTAAAAGGTGGCAGGAATGAGGGGAGGAACCTAAAAAGTGGGATGAGTGAGAGGGGAAACCTACACTGGTACTTGATGAGAGCCTCATTTTAGTTTTTCCTCTAGGTTTTTGGTGACATCAAACCTTAGGGTCTATGTAGCCTAATATTGTGGTGTTGGTGGTTGAGTTTCCTACACTTGGGTTGCCTGACATTGAATAACACAATTTTGGCTTAGCTGGGATTGGGATAATATAGTTTTTGAGGAGGTAGAGCTATAATGTGATGATTAGGTGTCATTGGAGGAGGATGAAGGGGATCTAGTGCATGAAGAGTGGGTGCTACTTAAGGACGTAGAGCTACAGCATGAGGATCAAGAGCCTGAGGAGCGGGCACTACTAAAGGAGGAGGAGGAGGAGTTGAAGCACAAGGAGGGGAATTTGGAGGAATACCCTAAAAAATTATCCCAAAAATTATGGGAGGAGTCAGAGTGAAATCCTCTACAAAGCAAGTAGGAGTTGGAGGGGTATAAGATGGGCCCACTTGGACCTTCTTTATTTTCTTCTTCTTTTGAATTATGATCTAGGACAACCCTTCCTAGTCATTTATAGAATTTAAGTAGAGCTCATCATCATCCTCTGACTAGTGGTCATAGTTGATATTGAGGTGAATTAAGTACCTCACTAGGTGAGCCCTGATCATGACCTTAAGGTCCCAATTCTAGATTTTGGCTCTCCCTAGGGTGAAGGAGTCCCACCCAACCACCATTTTTAGTAGGGGAGGGTAGGCCTTACAAACATGGTGTCAAATGGAGATTGGGAGTAGTGGGCATGCCTTTTATTGGTAGCCTATGCAAAAGCTAAATATACCTTCTACTAGCTGGTATGTGATCTCTTACTCCACTATGTGATATGGGATGAAGTATAACAAGGAGAGGGGCTACTTGATAATTCTCATGACTCAAATCATGGTGTCCTCCCAATATTACCAATAGTCACCAATGGTTGTAATAGAGTCTTTGATTCCTTATGATAAATGAGGCATTAGGGCCTCATTAATCATGTTGTAGACCACTGGGTAGAAGTGATCATAGATGTCCTAGACATGGTTATGATACTGGTGGCCATATAGCTTATAAAATACTACATATACCATTAAGCCCCCCATAATCCACATAAGAAAATTTGATGGCTTGAAGGTGAGCATTTCATAAACCGTATCTATAAGATAACTCATCATGTAAAAATGCCCTCATGATCGGGCATCTGCTATGGCATTTACCAACTTGAATTTGATCATACCTCCCATGTCTATAACTTTAGATCCATTGAGGATCATATGGAGGAGGGGAACCTATTCATTAACATATAGGTAGTCTTGGGCCCTAAACAATTAGGTCAACAAAATCATACCCACCTGGATATCCTCTTGAAAGCTGTGGACTATGTATGCATTGATGTCTTCTTTGATGACCCACTTGGCATCTAGATTTTTTGCCCAATCTTATAAGACCTTGTAAATTTGGAAGGTTTTAGTCCAAGTTTTCACCACCATAACATCATAAGAGAATGTGAAATCTAGGAGGGAGTAATATGCCTTGTAGGCATTCCTATAGATGTCAACAATCTGGTGTTGAGAGTCAGATGAGAAAACCAAGTCATAGACTCTGTACACTTGAATGGTAGTGAGAAGTAGGGTACCAAATAATTAGATGTAAGGGAACATGTCTAGTTTAGATATGGCCTTGTGAAGACCACATTTATTTTAAGCCCAAAGGGCATCTTCAAACTTCGCTTGTTTGTCATTGTCAGAGCCTGAGTCCTTGGGTACTTGTTTGATAGTTTTGAATAGGTCATTATAATGCTTGAACTAGGTCAATCCTTATAGGAATAGGGAATCGTTGTATTTGGGCTTGGCCTTGGGGTTTGATAAGGATGTAACCATTACAATAAGATAGAGGCTAATAGAAAGGCATTGAGTGCAAGGAAAAACACAAAGGTATGTAATGGGAATAGGAAAGCAAGGATTTGATTTACTCTTGAGGGTATGTAATGATGATCATTAGTGATCTTTCCTTAGGATATTTATAAATAATACATTCATCCCCTACATTAATGGCATTTGGTGGATCACTTGATGTGGATTCAAATTTGATTTGGTGGTTGGATCTCCCCTTTTTATTTCCTAGTCAGGAGTTAAATTCAGAGCTCATGATCCTCCATTGCCAACCAAATTTAGCAATGGTGATGTAAAAGTTTAAAATTTTCCAATCGGGTCCATCTTTATATTTCATTAATGCTAAGAATGTGGTAGGAATGTGGTCACATCTCCTTGAGGTATCTCTATTAACTCCTACCTCATGCCATGTGACATCCACTTATTGGTAGTCCTATTAATGATTGACACATATGCATAGATTTATACTCCATTGTCATACCTTTAGGAGGGGTGAGGTGTCATCTAGGGGCATGTGGCATCCTTTGATTCATCTTTGGGATCCATTTTTACTCCATTATAACAATTTTAAGGCCTTAGGTGGATACCTACTCATATGCTTGGTTTTGTTATGTGGCATCCTCTGAGTGGGCCAGGCTCTCCCAGGCTCTAAAATCTCTAATAAGTTTAAGGGATTGACTGCTTTTACATGGTACAATGTGGTGCCCTGTAAGTGGGTTGGGCTCTCTTGGGCTCTGACATCTTTGACAAGTCTGGGGGACTGGCCACTCTAGCATGGTGTGACATGTCACCCTTTGAGTGGGTTGGGCTCTCTTGGGATTTAAAATCTTTGACAAGTCCAGGGGACTAGCCACTTTTACATGATGTAATGTGGCACTCCTACATTGGTTCATTTTTTCTTATGAAACCCATGAAAAATACTAATTAAAAATGAAAAGATGTGCAATCCATTGATAACTTACCTAACCACCATTAGGATTTTAATTTTCCAAAAAGGATGTTGGGTCTGTTGCTCTAGGAAAGAAATAAGACTCTGAGAACTTATTTGTTAAATCTATCCTACAAGTTTATTTCCCTAAATCCTTAAAACAATAATCCTATCTTAGTCATAAAATAAAGAAGGTTTTTCATTGCTTGGGGAAATCAGGGCAACACAAGATTTTAAGGCCCTGCTTCAGGCAGAGCTAACTAGAATGAAAGAATAGACTTGAGAGCTCTAGTTTTAATAATTTTTAAAGAGGGATCCCCCATTTCCATGAAAATTGGGAGTGTTGGCCACAAAACATGTTTATTATAAACACTACCAAATGTTTTGAAGCATGCTCTATTTGTGCACTTTGTACCCATTATATCATCTTCTTCAATTTGTATTCATATTACATGTTCTACATATCATTTTTGGTGGATTTATAAGAATTCATTAGGAGGGAACTATAAACATGCCTCCACCTTTTAAATTATTGGTTTACATTACACTCTTCCTACCCTTTGTATCTTCCTTGGTGATTGAGCTTTATTTTTGTTGGTTGTAGAGCCACTCTCTTGATTTATTCTTAAGAGGTGTATTATATCTGTTAAGAGTACAGATAATTTCCAACAAATATAATAAACTCCTTAAAAATATATGTATGAGTAGGATAATCCTACTACTCAGACACTAAAAAGATGACACTAGGCTTCCCCAGACCAACTACTCTTCAAAAGGAGAATGAGCTCCACATTAAAGTTGAAGGAAATTATCACTTTTTGGACCACTTTTTATCACTATATATTTTGTGATTTTTGAGTCTATTGAGTGCACTTATGTTTGATGGGATTCATTCCATCGAGTGCACCTACCTCAAAATTATGTGTGTGCTTTGAGTTATGCTCCACTTTCATTGTGGTTTTACTAGTTTTTGGGTATCGTGTGTTAACACATTTCATTCATGGAGGCTCTTTTTTCTGAGTTATTTGATTAATTTTTTTTTACTGAGTAAGCCTCATATAGAGTACCAATTCCTATTTGAATTGGAAGTTATAATGACTTGACATCGATGTATTCAATTAAGATGGATTGGTTACCATAGGGACACTTAGTATTTCACTATGCATTTGTACATGAGTACCTAATCAGGCCCAATTTTTGGGACCCATCAATCTCTTCCCTTCCTTTTTCCTCACTCCCTATTTTATGCTTCAAGGAGGGTGTTGGAGTGATTGTGTTCACATTGTCCAATGTTTTGCATTTATACCAAACCAAATTTGTGTTAGTTGTGTTCACCCTCACAATATGAGTTAAGATTTATTTGGGAGTTTGTTATAGTTATTGTATTATTAACCTTGTTTACACATGCAATATTTTCTTGTGCACATTTGTAGGCAATCCACCTATGTTAAAATGATCACAACACCCAAATGATTATTGTGAAACTAGATCATATTCTTATTTATTATTCACTCCTTATTGTATTATTAACACACAAGAATTATGTGAATATGCATGAACACAAACTTTACTTATGCATGATTAATATTGTTGTATGTATGCATTGTTTTCTGAGAGCTATGGTAATGGTTTGTAGGGGAGATCCTAAATTTTTATGAGTGCATTATGAACTTAAATACTAAATGGATTGATGTCTCACAAAGCACATTGTGGGATTCATCGTATCTATTATATACATTTTTGTACTATACTTGTGTTTACTTTAATTTTGTATATTTATTGCTTTCTAGGTGATTTATTTTACATATAATTTTGTTTACAAAAAATATAACAAATACAAACAAAATATAAATTTTCAAAGATTCAAAAAAAATCTTCAAAGAAAACAATAATTTTTTTTCCTTGCCCTATCATGGTAATAATATGTGTATCATGCATATTATATATATCTTAAGAGGGTTTTATTACATTCATTTTTTTTGCACATGCTTCTCATGGTATGATTTAGGTGAGATGAAACATATTCATGTTACATATGGTTCTAGACTCATTTCATTTCCTCACCAGTTAGAGGTAATCTTTCTGAATGATGATTACATGGTGACATTCTTACTAGTTTTTCTCAAGTTACTATATTACACTAGATCCTTCATCTTACTTTTTCTTAACATTAAGTATACATATATTAATTATATGCATGAATATTAGATTATTTGATTATTAATATTACATTATATGAGTACATTTTACATCACTTGATTAGACATCAGTATTTAAGTTCATATCATACATATTTCTTTGAATGAGATTTAGGCCTTGGTGTACCATAATTTTTTGCATAGCTTTCTATCTTCTAAATGTTGTGCCTTACATGTGGCTTCCTCCTAGTGAATAATATCATTATTCTATATTATTAGTTTCACATTACGACTTTCCTTCCATTTTCATCAATATTCTTCTAGATGTTTGTTTCATGTTATGTTTCACTATCCTTGACCATTTTATTGTTGATCATATTATTAGCATTTCAATTTTTTCCCTGATGATGACAACATATGTTTTGGGACCTTTATTCATGGCATGCATTGATTTATGAGGAAATCAATAGTTTTTTAGTATCATCCTCATCAATTTTCTTATAATTTTATGTGTCTTGCTCATTTATTTTCTAATGTGTGTCATTTTTCCTTATTATTTCATATTTCTATTCTTCTTCCATTGTTTATATATCTAAAAATTAGAAACTAAAAGGAATTAAAAACATGGATTCGTACATGATCATATCTTATCCGATGGAGGCATCATACCCACATTTTTTCTTTATTTATCACATATGCATATATCATCCCCTAAAGGGGGAATAGTACCCATCATTGCTTATGTCACTTATATTTTCCGAATGGGGGCACAGTACCCCTTATTTTCATCATGTATTTTCCACATTTGATTCTTGTTGAAATATATTTCGTATAGTGTCTATTAGACATCTTTGTTTACGGGTATACATTATTCGGCTTCTAGATCTTTCATATTCTATGACTCAAGATACATCATCACTAATCACCATATCTTTATTATATGATTATGATTAATTTTATATGTGTGCCTTGTATTATTACATTTTTTGGCCTTTATGCCCTTCCCATTTATTGTTTCACCTTTGATTATTATTTACATCATACTTGACATGTATTTGATTCTATAGTCCACTCATCAAGGAACATCATTTAATTCAAAATTAAAAAACTTACAAAATTCAAAAATGCAAAAACATTACAAAATTCAAAGATAATACTTTATACAAGTTACATATTCATATATGCTAGATATTTTTATATCCATGAGTTATGCACACATTTTCATGGTATTTTATATGAGTGGATGCTATAAATATTCATAGATTACATGATACTAGATTACATGTTATTTGCCCATATCTTGAGGGTCCAATTTGCATAGACATCATGTCTTATATTGGGGGCATTGACACATAACAATTTTTGCATGGTGATATCTTTCCTTACTTCTCCTTTTCAACACATTGAGATACTTTACATTAGATACTATATCTAATGCTAGTACATATTTATTGTGTATCACATGGATATATTTATTGTGATTACATGGTACATTGGTTTTTGTGCATGAATGTTTACTTGTGTGTGCATGTATTTTATTATTTGTTCATCCTTGTTTGTAGAAGATCCTATTGTATTCATATTTTATGAGTCCTTATATGTTTTCTCATTAACTTGTGTGTGGTTACTAAATGTGAAATCCATTGCTTTATTAACTATTTGTAGCCATGATATTAATCATGCATATTTTATACTGTGGTTATAGTCATGATGCATATGATGCATATTACTACACTTATTTATTTCATATGTTTCCATTATATCTATCATGCATCCATTGGGGCTTGCTACTTGCGTGTGTTCTCATTTATATATCTATCTCCCTTGGAGGCAAATTTTATTAATTTTGGGGCATGCTAGTTGTTACCATATTGATTTTTATGCAAGGACATTATACCTTTTTTCATTATGCTTGATATGTTACTATATTTCCTATGATGTATTTGTTGACAATTTTGGCCCTGCAGGCCAAAATCAGTCTCCTTCCTTCCCTACCACTCTGGACCCTCAGTCTAGTCATATACCCACCTTCTACAAAATCCCCTTTTCTTTACAATAAGCCCTGTTCTTATAGAACATTGAAAGATCTAAGTACATACAAGATTTGATTTAGTATGGATATTTTCACTTTGAGCAAATGCCTTAGACAAATGTGAGGCTCTTGCAAAGCTCAAAGGTTAAATAGCCCTTGCGAAGGGTAGTCAAGCACAAAATGGACCATTCTAGCAGGTTGTAGAGGGCAGTTCTAAACCTAAAATTACCCTTACGGAGGGCATGGAACCATTGTGGAGGAATCAAAAGGGTGAGTTTTCCTTCAAAAATTATAAGGCAAAAGGTGAAGACAAAGGTTGAATTTCTTCAGGTAAAATGCCCGAAGGAATTCCTTCAGACATTTTGTCCCAAGAAATTACCAAGTTAAAAAACAAAAAGATTATCATTCGGAAAAATTTCCATGGAAAAAATTCACACAGGCAAATCCTTCAGATAAAAAGTTCGAAGGAATTCCTTTCGACTTTTGTCTGAAGGAATTTGCCTGAAGGAAAGAGCCAATCGAAAGAAACAAGTGGGAAAAACATAAAGGAAAGATTTCCTTTAGACAAAATATTCGAAGGATTTGAAAAGCCAAGGCAATTCAAAGGACCTCAAAGAGTAGGTGCCCTTGTGAGGGACTCTTGAAAAATGTGAAAGGGACCTTTTCTCAAATCCGAAGGGATACCTTCCCTTTGGGAGGGTTAAAAGACAAAGGCCCAGACAAGGACAGGGAAGCTGAAGGAAAAGAAAGGTCAAAGGAAAGAAAGTTGAAGGAATTAACCAAGGGGTGAAGGGCTCAAAGACATCAAAATCTAGCATAGCGAACTAGTCATTCAGGTTCAAACATCTGGTGACATTCCCGCAGACATCTAATTTAGGATAAGGGAATAGTTGTTGGTTTTCAAATGGTGACGGGTGCACGAACGTCAACTTTATGACAATGAAATAACCATTGATCTTTAAATGCTTGAGTGGAAACTCAAAAGAATTAAAAGGCCTTAGGACCAAAAGGAAGAGTCTATTGATAAAAGAGCCTAAGGAACCAGCCAAGGATTGATAGAAGATAGCCTTAGGGGGCTCAAATGTCTAGAAAGAGCCAAGTGATGAAAAAGACAAAACCAAGAAATGACAAAGCTAGAAAAAGATAAGAATCAAGAATGAACTCAGCAACCCATCGAGAAAGGAGCCCAAAGAGCCAAACGTAGAAACAGACAAAACAGTCCAAGTGGCAAAAGAAGGTGTCAGCACAAAGAGTTATTCTAGTGGTTGAAACAGTCTCTACCAAGTGGTCATCAAGGAGCACAAATAGTGAATGGCGTGACCTCTTTTTTCCTCATTTTGCATTAATGGTCAAACAACCGCATGAATGTCTTGAAGAAGGGGTCTTGTTTGCAGACAAATAGTGCGGCCCATGTTTTCACACGTGACATATAATATATTTAAATGCCTAAAGTCAAAACTAGAGCTGACACATCATTCTCTTTCAAGCAGCTTCCTCTTCCTAATGCTCTCAACATATCATGGGTCATTTATTTTCCAGAAAGCACCAAGTCTTTTCCAAAAGGCTATATATTTGTAACTTCTCATTTTTGAGAAAGCATCTCTCATTTTTGTATGGTGCAACCTTGCCAAATTTCACTTTGATTCAATAAAAAGTGTTATACCTCTATTTGGTTGAATATATCTATGAGTGTGCTTAAGTATTAACCTTGTGTCCAATCATTGTTCCATGATGCTTTCATAGGCTTGATACCAACACACCTAGTATAGACAAAGCACCATTATTGCAGGTAGCAAAGTGTTGTATTTGGAGCATAGAGATAGGAGAGGGTTATCAGATAGTGTGTCTTCCTCTAGCACCTATGGTAAGTTCATCCCCTATGTATTTTTACTAAGCATTTCTATTAAGTTCTCTACAGTCTAGTCCTTTTATTAGATAAAGTGTATGTATGTGCTCTTATGGTTTGAAGTGTGAGAAAATGAGTAGATCAAAAAAAATTGGTGCATCACCGTCTTAGCTTAGGTTCTGCTTCAACAATCTTTCCCTCTTTTCAACTCCCCCCATTATATATATATATATATATATATATATATATATATATATATATATATTAGCAAATGTACTGGAATAAACCAGAGATGCATCAAAGGGAGCTAGCCCTTATCTAGAGATTTTCCTCTCAATTTTGCTAGCCCCATAAGCAAGAGAGGAGTCTCCATTATGCTGCATGGAAGAGAGAAGCCCAGCCTTCTCTCAAGGATGCAATCCATAGTGTCAACATTTTTTGGCACACCTAGTGGGACTATTTTTAACACCATTTTTAACACTCAAAAATGTTCCAGGATTGGTGATGGTCTTGTTATAGTAAAAACAATCATTTTTCTAGCATTTGGTGACTCCACTATTAAGAACATCAGTATCTAGTCATAGGTCAATTTGACATCCTATGCCTAAGGTCACCACATGATCTACTACTAAGGGTGTCCCTTTTGAATTTGTTGAACTACCTTTAAACTCAGCAAGATGACTGAGGTTTGCAAAAACTCATCCTTATTCAGCAAATTTTTTCTTAGACCTACTATAAGATACACCTACACAAGAAGGCCTCAGTTGAATCCTATCATAGCTATGGCTTTACCTTTTGTGGCTTTTCATGGTCATATTCCTTTGAATCTCCTACATTATGACTCAATCCCAAGGGCAGTCCTTAAAAGTGTGCCTTCCATTAATGGAGAAGGGCCCATTACTGCCATTGAACACATAAAAAATATTGCTAACCTTTGCACTATTCACAATGTCATTGAGAAAAACATTATTATTAGATTACTGGCATTGTCTTTCAAGGGCAAGGTTCTGGACTGGTATGAGACTTTGCCCATGAATTCAATCAATTCTTGGAATGAATTGGGCACCCTCTTAACAAACAGATTTAGGGAGAAGAGTGACCACCTCTCACTTGCTGAGCAGTTGACCACTATGAAAAGAGCTCCACACAAATTCATGCAAGATTTCAATACTCTATTTCAGAAGACATGGGACAAAA
Source organism: Torreya grandis (assembly GCA_037957365.1). Taxonomy (NCBI): domain Eukaryota; kingdom Viridiplantae; phylum Streptophyta; class Pinopsida; order Cupressales; family Taxaceae; genus Torreya; species Torreya grandis. The sequence continues at coordinate 519,952 of JARHVA010000993.1, forward strand.
TCCCCATTTTGGTAAGGTCAACCCCAAGCTATGATTTCATATATTATTTGAAATCATTGAACAACAACATTAATATCATGATACAGTCCATGGGAGGACATGTGTTGCCTGCTACCTATGACATAGCCATAGCAACTGAGAATTGCCTAGTGCAAGTGGGAAAGATAGCCCCTATACCTCATATGCTGCTCTTTCTTGAATTGCCACCTCCAGTCCAGACTTCTACACCTACCTTAGCTCTTATGCCAAGTATGGAAAAGCTAGCTGCTACTTCATCTAATGACCTCCATGAAGTAAAAAGCCTATTGTAAACAATAAAAAATGAACTAGTGGCTCTCAAAAGGTAGCAAGCTCAGAGAAATCAGCCAAATCAAGGATATCAATAATATGGGAAAGTAAATAAACCCCCATTCCAGAATTACAATCAAGGACAAGGTCAGTTTGCATAGGCCAGACCTTATCAAGGCTATAATCTAGGTTCCCCTTCATCATCCAAGGCCATGGTTCCCATTCAAAACAATCTAGTACAAGAGTAGCCAAATTGCTCACCCATGGGATACAGTCAAGATCAGGCTATCTATGCAAATGAAATGTTGAGTCAGTACATGAATGTACAGGACAATAAGGTAGCCACTCAATTCCCAAGCTTTGAGGTGTCATTGCAACATGGCATGGATAGTAGGCTAGCTTAGTCTGATTCTGCTCTAATGAATCACCTCGAAGGTGAATTTTATGTAGTCAATTACATATGTAGTATAGACAATCAAGGTGATTGTGTCGTAGCTAACACAAGGTCTAAGAGGAGAGCTATGGAAGAAGCTCAAGCAGTTGCTCAAGCATCTGCACCATCTTCTTCACCATAGGGGAACTAGAAATTTCCAAATTTTAGGCTGTTAGTTGTACCCTCAGTTCCTAGGCCTGCACCTCAAAAGGTTGCAAGCGATCCCAAAGAAAATTTGAAAGGGAGTAACCCTTAGATCAATGTGGTGGACCAGATGAAGAAGCTGCACATGAATATTTCCTTATGGGATTCATTATCAATACTAGGACAAAAGGACATGCTATAAAAAAAATTGCACAGGCTTAATGAACCAGCTGTCATAGCAAAAGCCGATAATGTTCTAATCACAAATGGGTAGCCTTCCACATCAGGCTCAATTAAGAAAGAAGAAAAGGTCCCTCCTTTCTATTTGTCCTTGGTCATAGGAGATTTCCTGGTGCACAATTGTATCATTGATAGTGGAGAAATTACCTCAGTAATGCCTAAATGCATAGCGGATAAATTGGGGCTCAAATATGAAGAAATGACTAAGGGAGTCCTGCATCTGGATGGAACACTAGAAAAGACAGTGGGAGTAGTTAAAGGCTTAAACTTGACACTCCACGCCTATCTAACTTTCTCAGTCCCTCATGACGTGGTGGTGGTAGATGTTCCTCCTTAGTTTGCCATTTGCTTGTCCAGGGATATCACATCTAAAATAGGCAGGTACCTAGCAACAAATTGGTCCTATCTAGTTTTTAAAACCAAGTATGGGACTAAGGTTAAAATTGAGTCAGAGCCAATTCACATAGATTATCTAGAACTGTACTCGCTCAAGGTGGTAAATGTCAGCTATGCCATCATTGATCAAGAAGATTTCTAGGTAGATTAATCTCCACCCTCTTCCTTAATGGAGTTGCTAACTTACTCTTAGATGAATGGGGCAGTGACAACTTTGAGCATGATCCTTACAAATTCATAGAAGAGGCAAGCCTTGGGATTTATTTCATGCATGAAGAGGGTAATTTTGTACCAAATTTGATGAAAGCAAGCCAAGATAGCCCAAGTTTATGGCAGCTTTTCTTTAATGGCTCAAGAAGCAAGCTGGGAGCTGGTGGGGGAGTAGTGCTAGTTTCCCCCTCTCAGGAAAAATACTTTTTAGCCTTCAGGTTTCAATTTTCCTGCATGTACAATGTTGCAGAGTATCAATCTCTCATCCATGGTTTGGAGTGGGTGAGGAAAAAGGGAATCAAGGAGCTGTAGGTTTTTGGAGACAACGAGCTAATCATAAATCAAGTAAAGGGCCAAAATTTGACAAAGAATTCTTTGCTTAAGTCCTACAAACATAGGGTATGGCACTAAGTGGAGAGTTTCCTTGCTTTTAACATTACTCCCATTCCTAGAGAGCAGAATAAGCAAGCTAACAGAGTGGCAATAGTTGGTGCTCAGTTTGACATCCCCAAGGAGATAGGCCATGATGACACTCCATGCCATTTGAAAGTGGTAATCAGACCCTCTGTGCCTGACAACATCACTAATTGGAAAGTGTTTGACAATGATCAGTAAATAGAACTCTTCTTTCAAGAGGAAGCTGAGTTCACTGCTAGAAACCAAGCTAAGCTACAACAGCAATATGGTAGCCAAATTGTTCAATTGAAGAACAATAAACTTCCCAAGGGCTTGGTCACTCTCGAGAGTATCTTCAATGAGGATGACCAATTGAAAAATGATAAAGCAAGCATCACAATGAAGAAGGAGAACTATGAAAAGGTTGAGATATTCAAAGATAAGCTACTTGCACTTGGGAAAGTGTGTACAAATCATGAAAGGTAGGCCTTCATCTTGTTATGCTAAGAGTTTGTTGATGTCTTTGCTTGGGAGTATAATGACTTAAAGGGTTTTGACCCAAGTTTGGCCCAACACACCAACGAGCTGGAGGAGGGATCTAAGATGATCAAGCAAAAAAAAGGCATGTCAATCCAAAGATTGAGCCTCTCATGCGTAAGGAACTCACCAAGCTGATTCAGTCTAGAATTATATTTATGATCAAACACTCTTCTTGGCTAGCCAATCTTGTTCTCGTCTGAAAAAATAATGGAGAGATCAAGTTATGTGTAGATTTTAGAGACCTCAATAAAGTCTCTTTGAAAGACCATTATCCTCTCCCAAGTATGGAATAGATCCTCCAAATGGTAATAGGCAGTGAGCTTTTCTCCCTTCTGGATGGATATTCAGGATACAATCAGATTTTGGTGCAACAATGTGACCAGTACAAGACAGCCTTCACTACCAAATGGGGGATGTTTGCTTATAAAAAGATGCCATTTAGACTGTCCAATGCTGGTGCCACTTTCCAATGAGCCATGGACATGGCCTTTCAAGGCCTGATAAATAACATTATGCTAGTGTATCTTGATGACATGACAATATTCTCTAAGGAGGCGGGCTACCATGACTTTTATGAAGACTTGGTGACAAGGTTTGGAGTCCCAACTACCATCATATCAGACAATGCATTGGCCTTCTTGGGGACCAAAATGAGTGAATGGGCATTGAGATATGACATCTATCTTAGTACTTCTTCTAATTACTACCCACAAGGTAATGGGTTGGCTGAGTCTATGAATAAGAATCTGATCAAGATTATCAAAAGAACAATGGAAGAGAATCAGAGAACTTGGCATGCCAAGTTGAAAATAGCCCTGTGGGCAGACAGGGTCACTCCAAAGAGGGCAATTAAAAATTCACCATACACACTCATGTATGGAGGGGAAGCTAGATTTCCTATTTCACTTGAATTGCTATCCTTGGACCTTGCTCATCAATCTACAATTAGAAGAAGGCAACAAAATGGAGGTTAGGCTGTGTGAATTGATGGAACTTCAAGAAACAAGGGACCAAGCTATGGCTTCTATGACCAACCACCAACAGCAGATGAAGAAACACTTTGACAAGAGATCCTCATCAAAAAGTTTTTCTGAAGGAGACATCATCTTGAAATGGGATGAGGACCGAGCTAAGCCTGAAAAGCACATGAAGTTCAATGCCCTATGGAGCGGTCCATATGTCATCACTTAGTGCAAGCAGCACAATGCGTTCTAACTCTTCAGGTTGGATGGTGAAGAACTATGTATCCCAGTTAATGGGATACATCTTAAACATTATCACTGAGCTTTCTTCCATTATGTACATATTTTCCTTGTTTTTTCCCTATTTTCCCTAAGTGCTTTTGCACATGTTAGTAGTTTTCTTAATCTTGTGTGTGTTTCATTTCCTTTTGGGGTAAGACCTTCGTGATTGATTCTTGGATATCTCAAGGCTGTTTGTTAACTCCTTCAAAGCTACATCTTGACTCCATGCCCAATGGGCTTTGAGGATACTAGTTTCTTAAGCATAGCAGGCATGCTTCCCCTAAGAATTGCCAATTTGTTGACCATTTTGGCCATGTAGGCCAAAATCAATCTCCTTCCATCCCAACCACTCTAGACCCTCAGTCTAGTCATATACCCACCTGAAAAATCCCCTTTTATTTGCAATAAGCCCTATTCTTATATAACATTAAAAGATCTAAGTACCTACAAGCTTCAGTTTAGTATGGAGCTTTTCACTTTAAGCAAATGCCTTAGACAAATACGAGGCTCTTGCAAGCTCAAAGGTTAAACAGCCTTGCGGAGGGCAGTCAGGCACAAAATGGACCATTCCAGCAGGCTGTAGAGGGCAATTCCAAACCCAAAACTACCCTTACAGAGGGTAGGGAACCATTGCAGAGGAATCAAAACGGTGATTTTTCCTTTGGAAATGCTAAGGCAAAAGGTGAAGACAAAGGTTGAATTTATTCAGGTAAAATGCCTGAAGAAATTCCTTCAGACATTTTGTCTGAATAAATTTCCAAGTCAAAGAACAAAAGGATTATCTTTCAAAAAAAAATTTGTGGCAAAAATTCACATAAGCAAATCCTTCATACTTTTATCTGAAGGAATTTACCTGAAGGAAAGAGTCGATTGAAAGAAACAAGCGAGAAAAACATAAAGGAAAGATTTCCTTCAAACAAAATGTCTGAAGGATTTGAAAAGTTGAGGCAGTCTGAAGGACCCTGAAGGGTAGGTGCCCTTACGAGGGACTCTCAGTGAACATGAAAGGGACCTTTTCTCAAAGCTGAAGGGACACCTTCCCTTCAGGAGGGTTAAAAGACAAAGGCCCAGACAAGGATAGGGAAGATGAAGGAAAAGAAAGGCTGAAGGAAGGAAAGCTGAAAGAATTAACCAAGGGGTGACAGACCTGAAGATGTCAAAATCTAGCATAGCAAACTATCCTTTCAGGTTTAAACATCTGGTGACATTCTCGTAGACATCAAATTTAGGACAAGGGAATAGTTGTTGGCTTTTAAATGGCGATAGGCGCATGAACGTCAACTTTATGATAATGAAATAACCGTTGATCTTTAAATTCTTGAGCACAAACCTGAAGGAATTAAAAGGCCTTAGGACCAAAAGGAAGAGTCTACTAATAAAATAGCCTAAGGAACTAGCCAAGGATTGATAGAAGATAGCCTTAGGGGGCTCAGATTGCCAGAAAGAGCCAAGAGATGAAAAAGACAAAACCAGGTAAAGACAAAGCTAGAAAAAGACAAGAATCAAGAATGAACTTAGTGACCCACCAAGAAAGGAGCCCAAAGAGCCAAATGCAAAAATAGACAAATTAATCCAAGTGGCAAAAGAAGGTGTCAGCATAAGGAGTTATTCTAGTGGTTGAAACAGTCTCTGCCAAGTGGTCATCAAGGAGCACAAATAGTGAATAGTGCAACCTATTTTTTCCTCATTTTGCATTAATGGTCAGACAACCATGTGAATGTCTTAAAGAAGGGATCTTGTTTGTAGACAAATGGCACGGCCCATGTTTTCACTCATGACGTTTAATATATTTAAATGCCTAAATTCAAAACTAGAGCTGACACATCATTCTCTTTCAATCGGCTTCCTCTTCCTAATGCACTCAACGTAACATGGGTCATTTATTTTTTAGAAAGTTCCAAGTCTTTTCCAAAAGGCTATATATTTGTAACTTCTCATTTTTGAGAAAGCATCTCTCATTTTTTTATGGCGCAACCCTGCCAAATTTCACCTTGAATCAATAAAAAGTGTTTTACCTCTATCTAGTTGAATATATCTCTAAGTGTGCCTGAGTATTAACCTTATGTCCAGTCATTGTTCGATGATGCTTTCATATGCTTGATACTAGCACACTTGGTATAGACAAAGCACCATTCTTGCAGGTAGCAAAAGTGTTGTATTTGGAGTGCAGAGATAGGAGAGGGTTATCAGATAGTGTGTCTTCCTAAAACACCTATGGTAAGTTCATCCCCTATGTGTTTTCATTAAGCTTTTCTGTTAAGTTCTCTACAGTCTGGTCCTTTTATTAGATATAGTGTATGTATGTGCTCTTATGGTTTGAAGTGTGATAAAATGAGTAGATCAAACTTTTTTGGTGCATCACCATCTTAGCTTAGGTTCTGCTTCAGCAATCTTTCTCTTTTTTCAACCCCTCCATTTTATATATATATATATATATTAGAAAATGTACTGGAATAAATTAGAGATGCATCAAAGGGAGCTAACCCCTATCTAGAGATTCTCCTCTCAGTTTTGCTTGACCCACAGGTAAGAGAGGAGTCTCCATTGTGCCACATGGAAGAGAGAATCCCAGCCTTCTCTCAAGGGTGCAATCCACAGTGTCAATAGTATTATATGTTTTACATTATGTGGAGTTATTAGATATATTCAAGTTTTCTCTTTTCATTTCTATTATCTATATTCAAAATTTAGTAGAAATTTTTTAGGATAATGGTGCTTCAACTATTTGATTTTATTGGCATATGGGTTATCTTGAAATTATATTTTGAAATGAGTGATTTCAACATAGGTATTCATTACTCACCTCAAAAGGGGGAATATTAAAGGTACACACACACACACACACATATCCAAAATAGATTGCTTGAATGAACTTGATCAAACTTGAAAACAATTATATGCTTCCTTGATCAAAAGTTGGATTGGGTGCTAACAACTCCTGGAGAGTGTTGGCTATGTTTTAGAACCTATGAAAAATGTAGCATCAAAAAAATTTGTTACGACATTTGGAAAAATAATGGACCATGTTTATTCATTCCTATGATCTCTTTTTAATTTTAAAATTTCCATATTTTCAATAAAAACTTCAAATCTTTAAGCTTCAATATTTTCATGTGCATTTGACTACTTATATCTATTGGAACTTATTTTAGGAACATAAAAACTCTATGTGGATAGAGGATTAACTTTAGTAATTACATAAAAAACACTTAAACCTTCCTAGGTAAGTGAATGTATGTGTTTCAAATTATTCATGATTAAAACTTGACGTATGGATGCATTCACTCACCTCTCATGACCCTATCAAAGTGGGGGAATTATGTAGATGCATAAATTTGGTACAAGACTCTAATTCCCAATATCTTAAGATAATCTATCATTTTTAATATGCTTGTGTGTGTTTACATATTTATATGACTTATCTAGCCCTACATTGGTATCCATTTATAACTTAAGCCTCAAAAAAGCACCTCAAAACTTATTAAATTATATTTGTCAACATCCTTGAATTAAAAATCATTTATTGTCTTCTCCTTGATATTTGAGCCTTTGTTTATTCCGGGATAGTTCTATGCTCTTTGTAGATTTATCCAAGTCAGATCCAAACCCTATGCATATTTTTACCTATAGTATTTATGGGTCCCTTTTCCCATTTCTACTATATTTTGCATTTGATTTAGCATCTTTCCATTTCTAGAGTCAGCCAACTTGTTTTACATTATCCCTTTATCTTTAAAGTTAGCCAACTCACCTTATGCTATCCTATATTACCCTATATATGTAATTTGTATTACACCACTTAACAGGGAGGATTAAATTCAAAACATATCAAGGGAGCATCAAACATAATCCATATCAAGGTATTGACCTAGGGCAATACCAAGTTACTCATTCCTCCATTATTCAAGTTGAGCTTTATTGGGTCACATCTTACACACTTGTGATAGTTGTTTATTTTGGTCTCTCACTATACCATTATACCAAATGAAGTTTTATATTCAATTTTTCTACATAATCACTTCTAGGAAAGATGAGGTTTACAAATATTACTCAAGCTATTCCATCCACACACTCATAACACTATGTGAAAGCCTGATTCCATTGTGTAGAATACGTAATTTACAACATAACTCTATTGGTTTCCTCATTCCATAATTTTTTATCGAGTGTTAATCTAGGTCAAATAGGAAGACCATTAATTCTACACACTCTACCCAACAAATTAGTTAATTAAATATTTAGTTACATTAGACAAGATATATCATAGCGACAAAGATATCAATTTTTGAAACCCTATATAGGAAAGTATCAATGGCATAAAGGTAATTATGGAAATGATAATTCTATCCAACACATATTTGTCTAGGATGAACTCATGCTCTAAGCAGATCTATCTAGAAATAGATTTAAAAACCTAGATTTTAGGAGCAAGATCTAGGCAATCTACATCGTAATCTTACACTTTCATAAAATTTTAGAAAAAATCTACTTTAATCATTCTAAGTTTTTTGTATTTCCTTTGCATATCCTAGTTAATTATTGATTTGGCTTGTTACTATTATTTATCCTAGTGGATAGGTATAACATGTAATTTTATTTACATATTCCTAAATCTATCAATTGCATTATTTTATTCCTTGTTTTCCTTAAAAACTAGAATTAGGGTAAACACAACCATGATAAATAATATAATCATGCACAATATATGTAATATTTATAAATATAAACATGTAGAGTGTATCAATAAGTGTAATGCCTTAAATTTGGTCAAGAGTGCTTGATTATGTCATTTTTTGCATTTTTTCACTTTAATTATTTTATGTACTTAAGCAATACCTATTTTTCCACCCCACTTTATCCTACGCATTTATAGAGACTTATTTATTTTTATAAAATGGTATCAATCACCTAAAAAAATGTTTTGATTGCTAAAAACACATATAAGCATTTGTACGATCTAGGCCCCAAATTTCACACATTTTCCTTTAAGATAAGATCAACTAGTAGGGAAAATAATGGCAATCAGTTTTGTCTCCTATGGGTCGATCCTATCCTTTGCCCCTCTAATAATCACTTTTCAAGTTTTTAACCCTTCCTTATAGATTGATCCACATTTTTAGGATAGGTAGCATGAGCTTTATCCTTTTGAATTGCTATAAAGGCACACTTAAGACACTTATTTTACCACTTGGTAATTTTAATACACAGGCATACTTATACTATTGCACATTAAGAAAAACTTCCCTATTCTTCCTAATTCTAATTCTAATCATTTGAAGTAGTAATCATCCAAGTCAAACACATGTTTTATCTAGCCCCAAGCAAAGTATGATCAAGTATTTAATCCATTTATATATACATTCATATAGTTAAAGGAGCACAATTGCATAAAATACTCTAAGTGAGACAATTACATGGGATCGATTCCCTCTTTGGAATATTGGATATGTATGCAACATTCAATAATCATAAAGGTGATTGGGATTAGTTTGGCCTAAGTACACTCCACCTTTTTCTATTTGTAGGTTTTTAATCATTACAAGCTTTATTAGGGTCTCAACCTTGGAGAAGATATTTTCAATTCTTATGCACACTTCTAAAGGTCAAATTTGTGCACATATACCTAATTTAAGCTCTCAAAAGTGATCATGCACTAAGTACCTAATTTTTACCAAAATACATTATCAAGTAATTTGGGACAATAGTGGAAGTCAATCCCATCCCAAGTTGGTAATTTTGTCCTTCATTTTTACTTCCTACTTTTGGGTACTTGTAGAGTCTAGGCTTATTTTACTATTTCTATAATTTGTTAGTCAACACAATCAAATCTATGAAAAAATATCTAAGTTTTTTATTTCATTTCATAGTTAATCTTCTTTCAATTGATTACACTTTTTCAAATTTAGTCTTTTACTTTCATTCTTCTTGTCGAAAGTTCATTTTCAGCATTCTACTTTATTTCATTCATTTTATTTTAATTAGAATTAATTCACCTTTTAATCCAAATGTAGATAAAATAATAAGTTAGATAAGTAAGATGTCAAAGTGTAACCATATAGACTAGATAACATTGTTATAAGATTAATAAGTGTGTGCATCATGTCATGAGGATGAGATGAGGGGGGAACTACATGCTTAAATGTAGGAGATATGGAAAAGTAAATGTAGACACTTAGAATTGGTGTTAAACACTTGAAAATGTTAGTTTTGACCAAGCCTTGGTATACTTGGCAGGCATGTACATAACTTATTTTAGATTACACTCTCTCTTATCCACTCACTCATTTATTGTCCCAATTTTCCAAAATTAATGTTGGCCATTTTTTGGCCCACATACCAGTTTTTGCCTAATTGTGAGAAGATAGACTTTCAAGCAGGAAATGGCAAGTATTTATAAGACTTTAGAATTTCAACAGCCCATGAATTAAATGGATTTATAAGTTGTAGAGTTACAAAGCTCTGAACTAGTAAGTAATAAGGTGTTAAAGACCAAAAATGGTCTTGAATAGAAGGCTTCAGGTTATCTCATTGGGAAGTCTTCAAGTTTTCCAAAGGAAACAACTTCGGATTAGCATGATATGAAGACATTGAGTTCATCGATTAGGATGACTTCATTTCTGAGAGTGCTGAACTTAAATTGTTTTAACAAGATGTGAGCAGTTAAAAACCACAAGTAAGGAGCAATAACAAACCCGATTTAGTCAAGTGATAGGTTTTCAGGCTTTACAAGAGACACAACTTTGGGTTTCCTAGGCAGCATAACTTATTTTACTTCATGAGTAATTAGTAATGATAAACCCAAAGTAAGAAGCTTCAAAAGCTTGAATTGGTCATGGGCAGTACAAATCAATTTTCTAGAGGTGAATGACTTATTTTATTTTATAAGTTACAAGTAATGAGACATCAAAAGCCTAATTTGGTCTTAGAAACTTTCTCGGGTTCTAAAAAAGACAAGTCTTCTCCAAGTGTAACTCCAAAGATCATTGATAAAGTCCAAAGGGCAATTCAGTTAGGAGACCCGAGAAAATTATCCAGGTAAATTAGGCCCAAGAAATTTGACCTGGAAAAAATGCTGAAGTAAATTGTTTGAACAAATGACTACAAACAAATTGTCTAAAAACAAAAGCTTGAACAAATAATTAATCCACAGAAGCAAGTTGAGAGTAGTGATAAACCTGAGAAATAGGTTACAAGTCATGAGAAGTCAAGGATAAGTTGCAAGGAGTACGAAGCTCAAAGGAGTAAAAATGGCAAGTTTTGAAAGGAAAATTAAGGAATAGTCTATAGAAAATAGAAAGGCCCAAGAACATTAAGGTCAATGGTCAATGAATCTAATAAGCTCAACAGATTAACAAACAGCAAGGACTTCTCCTTTCATCTACAACATGCAAAGTGGTTAAACAAACAATAGGCTCATCCAAGTGGAGCAGTGAATATGTAAAAAAATTGACTGGGATAGTCCAAGTTATAGTAATGAACATGTTGAGCCTTAAATGCAAAGGTTGAATCGTTCACACTTGGTGGCAACATGCAGCTACCACTGGCATGGCTCTCTCAGCTCAAAAAAGGAAAGACTTGAATGTATGAGGAGCTCAAGGAGATTTGTGATGATCTTGGATGGTTCATTTCATGGTCAAGGTAGTTGCATGATTTTAATGCAAAGAGCTCAAGGATAATAGTGGTGGTTTTAGCCATTTATGACCCCCCTCTCTATTTTTTGATGTAAGCCTTTTCTTTCTCTTTTCCTTTTCTATATATATTGAATGCCTTCCTTTTTGGAGATGTTCCCAATTTTTTAGATTTTGTTTTATCTTTTTGGGAGACAGGACATTCTTTGAGATATCACAAAATATGCTCAGTTTGATTAGGATCAACCCTGTCAAGCACTTGTAAGAACTACCTCTTAATGCAATAAAAGGACTATCTTTGCCTATCTCTTACCTTGGATTTGTGTTTGTTAAGTTGTGCACCATGGTAATATGTGAAGGAGAGTCTTCCTCATCTATGGTCTTCCTTTATAGCCTTGTTTAGGGTGTTTTCAAGGTTGTTCATAGGTTTGGTTTAGTGTTCTTTCTGCCATTGATGTGATATTTCAATGAGTTGTATAACTCCTCTCTGTTTGCATTCATTGCTTTTAGAACCTTCTTTATGAAATACTAATGCAACCAGCTCGATCTTTAGATTGTACAAGTTGGTATTGTCCTCTAAAGAATCAATGTGGGTTCAAGCTGGTGAGATTTTCCCATTTGGCTTTGGTGCATCGCCTAGTTAGCGTCTTTAGGATCCCTTATCCCCTTTCTAACCCTTTTCCCTATGAATCATTAGTTTAGATTTTAGTTTAGGTGAGAATCAAAGAGGAACCGGCCTACTCCAAAGGTCCAACCTCACTACATGATACCCACAGCCTGAGGTTATCCCAATGCTTGTAACTAAGAGTGAGAGAGCCTGAAAAACTCTCCTATAAAGGGTACAATTCTAGCTCTAAAATAATTACCATTATTGCTATATAAGATTTTGCTAGTATTTTCATGAATAACGTATTATCATACTCAGACTGTATATTGATCTTAGATCACTAGTTATTACTTTTTGAACTTATTTTTTCCTCTTTAGATGGCTCCAACTTGCCAAATCCATCCACCTAGGTCAGATCCATTTACACACCCTTTATTGACTATTTTACCATATTCAAATATCTCAAATGGGTCAGCCATATGATTCACATATCAGTGCAAAGGTAATTACTCAAAGAGTTAGCTATTATAAAAATCAAGCCTAAACCTTTTCTTATCTAACATTTACTTGAAAAATCACCACTACACTCAAGAATACATATGCACATTGAAAGAAGCTATCCTAAAGCTTTAAAAATTTGAACCTCTCAAAGGATTAGGCTATAGTATAAGTATGAGTACCATTACAAGATTAAAATCATAGGTTCTTAAGTGTCAAAAACCATAATCAGGATTGCATTGCATGCTAGTATTACACTAATTTGACACACTCAACTTGGGGGAGAAATACATGTTATTTGAGTTCTATTGTGTAGGTAGCACTCAACCACTTAGTAGGGGGTGATTTGGGTAAGCTCAAAACATTTCACTAACCCTTTTTTATAGGAAAACCTAGTGTCAAATGTGTATCTAGGGTTTTTAAGAAAGAAAGAAAATAGAGCTATATATTTAGGATCAAAGGTATCTGAATACACATGGGTTACTTTTTGACACACGTGCAAAGATCTAAACTATTATAGACCTGAAAATATCTCCTAAATAATTCATGTCCTTAGTTTTTGGTTCCACCCTACCATAGGCATCTAGAAAACACTAGACTTATCCAAACAGGTACATGAACTCTATTTCCAAATCTAAGAAATCATAGACCCATTCTAAACTTTGCTGACAACTTTGCACTATCATAAACTAGAAAAAAACATAAACAAATTAAGTACCCTATTTGCTAGGTCATTTCCATAAATAGTAAATTGTTATAAATTAGTAATACTTTGCTATTTACACTCATATTTGTATCTGGACTGTTATATCTTATGCAATATAAATATTATATATTTTTATCTTGTTTAGATAACTTAAATAAATAAATCATATAAAATATATTAGTGAACCTGTTCTTTGTCCATAATATAATAAACCCTATGTTTTATTTAGGGTTTCTTTTTCCACCTCCTAAGGGCTTTAGATTTATATATTTACATATAATTTTTAGATCTAATTTTGATTACCCCTCATAGGTGATATTTTTATCTTATGGTTTCATTCCTTTAAACCCTAGTTTATTTATTCGAGTATATCCAAGCCCTAGTTTTCCCTTTGGGTTTTCATTTTACCTCCTTAGGATTTCATATTTCCTTGCTAGGACTTTAATATAGGATTTTTGATTTTTTTATCCTTCTATTTATGAAATCAACACATAATCATAATTTATGAAACATATAATGTGGAGTGTATATTTGATGAGATAGATCAACAACATCTAGCTGAATTATCTTCATGTGAATCCATGCTTTCATGATGCATTATTACATGTAACTAGAGATGAAATGAAAAAAAATGAAAAGGTTATTTTTGACACTATGGATTGCACCCTCAGAAGGGAGGGTCAACTCTCTTCATCCATGTGGCACAATGGAGACATTCCTCTTGTTGTGGGTGGCAAACATGAGGGATGAAACTCTAGATTAAGGGGTTCCCCTTGATGCACCTTGAGGCCTAGATTTCCTACTGCTAACAATGGGGAGGTGAAAAGAGAGAGAGATACTAAAAAATAGAACCTAACTAATGTGGTTATTCACCAAACTGGTTGGTTTACTCAGCCTTGACCTACACTTTACACTAGAGAGAAGCAAACATACACTTTCTTTGAATGAGAACCTTTCCTGCATCATTGTTTCAACAGGGGATCCTATGGATATACAAGAAGGAAAGACTATCAAAGGTGTTCTAAGACACACTAAGGACAACCTATTCACATGTGCCTATACTCTGAGCTAGACACTTCTTATTGACCTGTAAGAAAAGGTCTCACAATACACTAGATATGTTGTCATAAACTTATGAAAGCAAGAAAAGGAAATGACATGACATAAGAGAAAACCCTAGACATATGCAAAGTGCAAGCTCAAATAAAGGTAAAAATGCTTCTTTTGATTCAAGGTAAATTTCTTCAGGGCTTCACCATACAATGCTGAGTGATCCCTCTCAAATGAAAAGTTACAAATATATATATAGAAAGCTTGGAAAATAGATAATTGACCAGTCAAGGGATAGAAACCCATGCTATATTAAACACTTCTATAGTGACCACAAGCCCATGCTACTACTATATCTTTCTAATTACGAATGGAAGATCCATGTTGTATGTGTCTAAATCATTGCCCTTATTGTCCTGACCCTACGAAAGCATGGGATACTCCTTCTAGCCACTGACAAGGCCATCACCAAGTTGTGTTGATTGGGCCATGCTCTCTTCAATGTTGAGTGAAACCTGTTATGCATTAATGGCAAAGCATGAAAAATTAGGCCACTCTCTTCTATAGTTTGAAACCAATCCTTTAGTGGAGACTATTTCACCTAAGTGCATTTACTCTTCCTAATGACAACACCTGTGCCACTTGCCTTGGTTTGTTTCATCCTTGGATCTATGCTTTGACTTGTTACACCACCTGGAGTATTTTGAGATTTTGTTCTATGTGCACATGGTCACATTCTAGGTTACCCACCTTGTTTTCCCTTTGTTATTTCCCTCTTTTCCTAATAATTTGGGCTCTTGGTGCTTATTATTCTCTCTCAGGCTCCTTTCTTCCCTTGTTCACTCATTCATTCTTTGGGCTCTCAGGGTTTGGATTCCTTCAGACAAAATGTCTGAAGGAATTCTCCTTTGGGATTTCACTCTTTAACTCAACTTTGGTGGGGCTTCAGGCTTCCTTTTCTAAGTTCCTTCAGACAAAATGTCTGAAGGAATTCTTCTCTGGTTTTTTCCCAATGGCTAGCTTATCACCCTGAAATTGACTTTCACGGGCCTATCACCCACTAGGATAATGCCTTCGATATTTTGCAAAAAAAAATTTCTAAAGGGAAAGTGACCCTTTAGAAAGATTGAAATGGTCCTCTTTCATAACCAAGTGCCCCCCGCCAAGACACCTACCCTTTGAACTTTTGATCTTTCAAATTTTTTTGGACACTTTGTGACTGTCTAATTTCTTTGGAGAAAATGTCTAAAGGAATTCTTCTTTGGTTTTCCTTTGGAAAAAAAGTCTGAAGGAATTCTCTTTTGTCTTGTCACTTTTTTTTGAATGGCAACTTCCTTTCAAGCTTTTTGTCTTGCCCCTTTGCTCCAACCGACTCCCCTCTGCAAGGGTAATTCAAGCCCAAAGTTACCTTTTGAACTTTTGAAAAAGATCCACTTTGTTCATTTCTTTCCCCCTATAAGGGCTCCTTGGCCTCCAAATTTTCCTTTCAAAACAATTAAAAAAGGTCCCGCTTGCCACTTAAGTGCCCTCTACAAGGGCACATACCCTTCAAGAATCTTGCAAATGACCCTTCAGCTTTTCCACTTGGTCCATTTTGTCGATGAAAAGCCCTCCAAAGTAATTTACTTGTCTTTCAAAGCATCCAAGACCAAATTGAGGTTTTCAAGTGACTCTTCGACTTATGAATTTTGTACAAGTAAAGTCACCTGTCAAACCTGAAATGCACTTGGCAAGTAAAAGAGGAAAACACTTGGTTTTTTCATGGGAAATGGTTTGATAGAGAAAATTTTGCACAAGGTAGTTGAGGGATTAACTAATTAGAACATGGATTGAATGACTCTAGTAATAAAAAAGGAGGGGGGTTCCCAATTTTGGCCTGTAGGACCAAAAATTAGTCAACACATTTGGTGATTCATAGGGGAAGCATGCCTGCTATGCTTGAGAAGACTGGTGGCCTAAAAGTCCATCCGGCATGGAGTCAAGATGCAACTTGAAAAGTTAGCAACAACCTTGTAAATACCTAAGAACCAACAAATATTTTACCCTGAATAATAAGGAAAAACACACACAAAGGCTAAAAACACTACACGCATGCATATCATCACTTAGGGAAAATGAGGGAAAAAGAAGGAAACTATGTACATGATAAAAGAAGGCTAGTGACAATGCTTAAGATATATCCCCTTGATTAGGATATGTATCTCCTCACCATCCAACTTAGAGAGTTGTAAATCATTGTGTTGCTTGCATTTGGTGATGACATATGGGCCACTCCATAAGGTGTCAAACTTTGTGTGCCTTCCAGGCTTGGATCAGTCCTCATCCTACTTCAAGACAATGTCACCTTGTGAGAAGCTCCTTGGCATAGACCTCTTATCAAAATGCTTCTTTATTTGTTGTTGGAATTTAGTCATTACATCCATGTCTTGGTCTCTTGCTTCTTGAAGCTCCATTAGATCACAATACCTAACTTCTAGGCTATCACTCTCCACTAATTGTAGTTAATGGGCAAGATCCAAGGTTGGTAACTCAAGTGAGATAGGAAGTCTAGCTTCCCTTCCATACACAAGTGTGTATGGTGAATTCCCAATTTCCCTCTTTGGAGTGATCCTATCTTCCCAAAGAGCAATCTTCAACTTAGCATGCCAAGTCCTTTGATTTTCCTCCATTGTCCTTTTTATGATCCTAAACATATTCTTGTTTGTGGACTCAACCAACCCATTCCCTTTTGGGTAGTATTTAGAAGAAGTGTTGAGATAGATGCCATAATTTAATGCCCACTCACTTGTCTTTGTTCCCAAGAAAGCCAATGCATTATCTGAAATGATTATGGCTAGGACCCCAAATCTCATCACTATGCCTTCATAATAATATAAGACTACACTCTTATTAGCCTCTTTAAAATCTATGGCCTCTACCCATATTGTGAAATAATCCATGGTAGTCAAAACCCACTTATGGCCAGCACTAGAAGGAGGATTGATCAACCCTATGAAGTCTAACCCCCATTGCATGAATGGTTGTTCTACCTGAATAGCATGAAGAGGCATGGTAGCCAGTCATTGTTTCCCATCAAATAAGGCAAATTTTTGACATTTCCTAACCCAAGCATGAGTGTCTCTAAACAAACTAGGCCAAAAGTAACCAGCCCTCATAATCCTTATAGTTGTGGCCTTGGGAGCAAAGTGGCCACCAGCGGGTCCACCATGGAGCTCAAATAGTACCCTATCAACTTGGTCTAAAAAAATACATCTCAAGAGTACCCCTCAAAAGTCTTTCCTGAATATCACTCCATCAACTAGGACATAAGGAAGAGATTGGAGTCTAAATAGCTCCTCTTGGTCCTATCAAGACCTTGTTGACACTCACCATTTCAAAGGAAATGAACCATATCTTGTGCCCATCTCTTCATGATTATAGGTATTGCTCCTACAACTTCATCGTGGAGTACCAAAACATACTCCAACTCTTTTAAGTCTGTAGTGAGGTGTTTACACAACCCTCTTCCCCTTACTAGATTGGTGGTCTTGATCTCTACGCCATACTCCATTACTTTGGTGATCCACCATGCCCTTATCTCATTCAAGACTTGGCTCAGCAAGAAGTCTTTTACACTAGGATGTGGCACCATGATATGAATCTTACTATTAGACAACATATGTCTAAAATTCTTTAAACTTCATATGATTGCAAGTGCCTGCTTCTTAACATACGTGTATCTAACCTTGTAGCCTTCTAAACCTTGGCTAAAAAAAGTGAGAGGTTGTTCTAAATTATCACCATTCACTTGAGTGAGCATAGCAGAGATTACCTCTTCATTCCCAAAGGTGTATAGATTGAAGTCCTTGGAAAAGTTTGGACTAGTTAGGGTAAGAGCTTGGGTGTTAGCTTGGTTGATGCCTTTGAAGCTCTTTCTTCTTCTTGTTTTTCATGTGAACATCTCATCCTTTCTTAGCATGGAAGTTAGTGGTTTGACCAACTCAGTAAAGTTAGGAATGAATCTCCTAATGAAATTTATTTTACCAAAGAAACTTTGTAGGACCTTCTTGTGCTTATGTAAAGATAGTGCTAAGATGGTGTGTACCCTTTTTGGATCAATGGATATGCCTCCTTTTGAAATGACATGGCCCAAGATATTACCTTTGTAAATGAAAAACATGCATTTTTTTGGGTTGAGAGAGATGCCAAACTCTCTACACCTCTCAAATATTTCCCTTAGATGCTTTAAATGTTCACTTTCCTCCTTGGAGAAGATTGTCACATCATCAAGATAAACCAGCATAATGTCATTGATCAAAACTTGGAAATCCATATCCATATCATATTGGAAGGTAACTCTAGCATATGACAATCTAAATGGCATTTTCTTATAGGCATATGTTCCACACTTGGTGGTGAAGGCTATCTTGTATTGGTCAGATTCTTGTACCAAGATTTGATTATATCTAGAGTAGCCATCCAAGAGGGAGAATCTTTCACTACCTATCACCATTTGAAGAATCTACTATATACTTGGGAGGGGATAGTGATCTCTTAGTGAGACTCTATTCAGGTCTCAAAAATCCACACACAATCTGACCTCCCCATTCCTCTTCCTAACAGGGACCAAATTGACCAACCAAGAAGAGTGTTTGATAGGGAAGATGATCCTAGACTTGATCAATTTGGTGAGTTACTTCCTCATGAGAGGCTTAATATTTGGATTAATTGGCCTTTGCTTTTGCTTGATGGGTTTGGCACATTCCTCCAACTCAATGGTGTGTTGGGCTAAGCTTCAGTCAAATCCCTTCAAATCGCCATACTCCCAAGTGAAGACATCAACAAACTCTTGGCATAACATAATGAAAGCATGCTTTTCTTCATTGGTACATACCTTCCCAAGTGCAAGTAGTTTATCTTTGTAGATCTCTACGCTTTCATAATTTTCCTTCCTGATTGACATGCTTATTTTTTCTCTCTTGAGTTGGTCATCTTCATTGAAGATGCTCTCAAGAGTTACCAAACCTTTGGGAAGCCTGTTGGTCTTCAGTTGAACAATCTACCCATCATACTGCTATAGTAGCTTGGACTAATTTTTGGAAGCGAACTTAGCTTCTTCTTGTAAGAAAAGTGTTATTTACTGGTCACTTTTAAACACTTGCCAATTAGTGATATTATCTGGTATAGAGGGCCTCATAATCACCTTTAAGTGATGTTGATTCTTGCATTGTCTCACCCCCTTTGGGATATCAAACTAAGCACCAACTATTGTTAGTATATCCACATGTTTTTTCTCCTCTCTTGGATTGGAAATGATGTTGAAATTAATGAATTTGTCCATAAGGTCCCACACCCTGTGCTTGTATGACTTGAGTAAGGAGTTCTTGGTCAAGCTCTAACCTCTCACCTAGTTTACAATCAACTCACTATCTCCAAACACCTACAATTCTTTGATTCCTCTCTTCTTTTCCCATTATAGGGCATGAAGAAGGGCCTCATACTCTGATACATTATAGGTGCAGGAGAATTGAAACCTAAAGTTTGATATGTATTTCTCCTTGAAAGGTGAAACCAACATTGCCCCACCACTAGCTCCCAAATTACTTCTAGATCCATCAAAGAATAGCTTCCATAAACCACAGTCATCTGGATCTATCTTCATTAATTTTAGCATGAAAGCATCTTTCTCATGCATGTAGTAGACTCCAAGACCAGCCTCATCAATCAACCTTTAAAGATCATGCTCAAAAGTGTCATTTCCCATTCCTCTAGGAGCAAGTCAAAAACTCTTACAAAGGAATATGATGGGGATTGGTCCACCTGGATCTCTTCTTCATCAATGATTGCATAGCTCACATTTGATAATTTAGGTGAGTATGGATCTAGGTGATCCTTGTGGATGGGTTATGAATCAATCTTCACTTTAGTTACATACTTTGTCCAAAAACCATGTAAGACCAATTGGTTGCCAAGTATCTACCTATTTTGGATGTGAAATCGCTTAACAAGCAAAGAGCAAAGTAAGGAGGAACATCTACCACTACCACATCATGGGGAATTGAAAAGGTTAGATAGGCATGGAGAGTCAAATTCAAGCCTCTTATCACTCCCAAGGTCTTAGCAGGTGATCCATCCAACTGTAGAACTTCTTTGGTCATTTGCTCATATTTGAGGCCTAGCTTATTAGCTATGTATTTGGGCATAACTAAGGTGCTTTCCCCACTATCAATGATGCAATTGTGGACCAATAAATCACCAATAATTAGGGACAAATAGAAGGGAGGAACATTATCATCCTTTTTTTCTTGACCTCCCATGGGAGGAGCCCCATTTACTATCAACACATTATCATTTCTTGTTGGGACAGCTTGCTCACCTAGCCTGTGCAATTCCTCCAGGAGTATAACCCTTTGGCCTGGAAGTGCTAAAGAATCCCATAATGAGATGTTCATGTTCAGCTTCTTCATTTGGTCCACTACATTGATTGAAGGATTTCCCCCTTTGGAGCTCTCTTTGGGGACATTCGTAACCTATGGTGTAACCTGAGGAGCTGAAGCTGCAATCGATGGTCTATAATTGGGAAACTTTTGATTTACTTGTGGTGAAGGAGATGTTGTAGGTGCTTGAGTGGTTACTTGAGCTTCATCCATAGCTCTCCTTTTGGACTTGGTGTTGGCTACAACATAATCATTCTGATTACTTGTGCTCCCCACATAGTTGACTACATATAACTCTCCTTCCAAGTGATTCATAAGAGTGGAATCAGATTGAGCCTGCCTGTTATCCATCCCAAGTTGTGTTGATATCTCAAAATTTGAGAATTGGGTTGCCTGATCACCTTGTGTGGTCATGCTTTGATTTGGTAGCTCTTTGGCATAAGAAACTTATTCTTGGCCATGCCCCAAGGGTGGATAATTGGGCTGATCCTATGCCAAATTATTTTGAGTGGGGACAAGAGCCTTGGAAGATGAAGGGGCATTTAAATTATAGCTCTGATAAGGCTTAACCTATCTAATTTAACCTTGCCCTTGATTATAATTATGAAAGGGAAGTCTATTTGTCTACCCAAACTACTGGTAACCTTGTTTTGGCCTATAACTCTAAGCTTGTTGTCTCTTGAGGGCAACTAACTCATTGGTAACACTTTGCAGTAGGCTCTTAACTTCATGGATATCATTTGTAGGGTTATCATCTAGCTTCTCTTGATTAGGCAGAGGAGCTATAATGGGTGCAATAGGCTAAACTAAGGGCTATAAATCAGGAAAGAGTGGCATATGAGGTCTAGTAGCTATCTTTCTTACTTGAACAAGGCAATTTTTAGCAGTTATGGCTATCTCATAAGTAGCGGGAAAAATATTCCCACCCATGGACTATATCATGACAATAATTTCACTATTCAGGGCCTTTAAGTAGTAAATGAAGGCATAGCTTGGGGTTGGCCTCACAAGAATTGGGATTCTATCCCAAGTCTTTTGGAACCAAGTGTTAAAATCTTGTATAAACTCATGTGGGGCTCTCTTCATGGTGGTTAATTGCTCAGTCAGAGATAAATGGTCACTTTTTCCCCAAAACCTATTAGTCAAGAGGGTCCCTAACTCATTCCATGAGCCAATTGAGTTCATAGGCAAGGTCCCATACCAGTCCAAAACTTTTCCTTTAAAGAACAAGGCTAGCAATCTGATGGCTATATTTTCCTCAGTGATATTATGGATGTTGCAGAAGTTTTTTATATTTTTGATATGCTCGACAACAGTGATTTGGCCCTCTCCACAAAAGGGAGGAACACTTTTGAGAGCTATCCCTAGAATTGGGTCATACTACTAAAGGTTTAAATGACTTTGACCATTGTAGGCCACAAAAGGGAAAGCCATAGCTGTGAAAGGTTTCAATCAAGGTCTCCTTGAGTAGGTGCACTTTATCATTGGTTTGGGAAAGTGGATTACTATGTAAGGGTGAGTATTTACAAACCTTAGCCTTTTTGTTGAGTTCAAAAGCAACTCAATAAATTCAAAAGGGACACCCCTAGAAGAAGATCTTGTAGTGGCCTTTGGCATGGGATGCCAGGCTGATCATTAACCAGTTACTAAGTTCCTGAATAGAGTTACCAGGTGTTAAATTATAGCTCCTTATTTTGGATTTTTTAACAATATCAGGACCAACACTAATCTTAAAACTTGTAGGACACAAAAATTAGTCCCACCAGCCATACCAAAAACTATTGATGCTATAGATTACACCCTCAGAAGGGAGGCTCAACTCTTTTCATTCATGTGGCACAATGGAGACATTCCTCTTGCTATGGGTGGCAAACGTGAGGGATGAATCTCTAGATTAGGGGCTAGCTCCCCTTGATGCACCTTGAGGCCCTAGATTTCCTACTTCTAACAATGGGGGGTTTAAAAGAGAGAGATACTAAAAAATAGAACCTAACTAATGCAGTGATGCACCAAACTAGTTGGTCTACTCAGCCTTGACCTACACTTTACACCAAAGAGAAGCAAACACACACTTCATTCAAATTAAAACATTTTCTACATCACTGTTTCAATAGGGGATTCTATAGAGATACAGGGAGGAAAGACTATTAGAGGTGTTCTAAGACACACTATGGATAGCCTATCCACATGTGCCTATACTCTAAACTAGACACTTCTTGTTGACTTGCAAGAAAAGGATCTGCAATACACTAGATATGTTAGCATAAACTTATGAAAGCATGAAAAAGAAATGACTTAACATAAGAAAAAACCATAGACATATGCAAAGTGCAAGCTCAAATGGAGGTAAAAATGCTTCTTTTGATTTAAGGTAAATTTATTTAAGGCTTCGCCATACAATGCCTAGAGATCCCTCTCAAATGAAAATTTACAAATATATATAAAAAGATTGGAAAATAGATAATTGACCAGTCAAGGGATGGAAACCCATGCTGTACTAAACACTTCTATAATAACCACAAGCCCATGTTGCTATCATATCCTTCTAATTACATATGGGAAAGCCATGTTGTAGGTGTCCAAGTTGCTACCCTTATTATCCTAACCCTGCAAAAGCATGGGATACTCCTTATAGCCACTGACATTGCCATCCTCAAGTTGTGTTGACTACATCATGCTCTCTTTAATGCTGAGCGCAACTAGCTATGCATTAATGGTGAAGCATAAAAACATGGCTGCTCTCTTTTATAGTTCCAAACCAATCTTTTGATGGAGACTATTTCACCTAAGTGCATTTACTCTTCCTGCTGACAACATGTGTGTCACCTGCCTTGGTTTGGTTCATCCTTGGGTTTGTGCTTTGACTTGTTACACTACCCAGAGAATTTTGAGCTTTTTTTCTATATGCACATGACCATGTTCTGGGTTACCCACCTTATTTTCCCTTTGTTATTTCCCTCTTCTCCTTGCAATTTGAGCTCTTGGTGCTTATTATTCTCTCTCAAGCTCATTTCTTCACTTATTCACTCATTCTTTCTTTGGGTTCTCAGGCTTTAGATTCCTTCAGATAAAATGTCTGAAGGAATTCTCCTTTGGGCTTGCACTCTTTGACTTAACTTTGGTGGGCCATTGGGCTTCCTTTTCTGAGTTCCTTCGGACAAATTATTTGAAGGAATTCTCCTTTGGTTTTTTTTCCAATGGCTAGCTTATCGCCCTGAAATTGATGTTCATAGCCCTGTCACCCACTAGGATAATTCCTTTGGAATTTTTCAAATGAATTTTTTTGAAGGGAAAGTGACCCTTTGAAAATATTAAAGTGGTCCTCTTTCATAACCAAGTGCCCCCTGCCAAGACACCTACCGTTCAGACTTTTGATCTTTCAAATTTTTTTGGATTATTTGTGACTATCTAATTTCTTCAGATAAAATGTCTGAATGAATTCCTTCAGACATTTTATCTAAAGGAATTCTTCTTTGAATTTTCTTCTTTGTTTTTCCTTCAAACAAAAATTCCCAAGGAATTATCTTTTTTCTTTTCACTTTTTTCTGAAGGGCAAGTTCCTTTTGGGCTTTCTATCTTGCCCCTTTGCTCCAACCGACTGACCTCCACAAGGGTAATTCAAGCCCAAAGTTACCCTTGGGAATTTTGAAAAAGATCCACTTTGTTCATCACTTTCCCCCCACAAGGGCTCCTTGGCCTCCAAAGTTGCCTTTCGAAAGAATTGTAAAGGTCCCATTTGCTGCCTAAGTGCCCTCCGCAAGGGTACATACCCTTCGATAATCCTGCAAATGACCCTTCGGATTTTCCACTTGGTCCATTTTGCTAATGAAAATCCCTATGAATTAATTCACTTGTCTTTCAAAGCATCCAAGACCAAATCAAGGTTTACAAGTGACTCTTCGGCTTATGATTTTTTTACAAGTAAAGTCACCCGTCAAACCCGAAATGCACTTGGCAAGCAAAAGAGGAAAACACTTAGTTTTTTCATGGGAAATGGTCTGATAGAGAAAAAATTTCATAAGGCAGCTGAGGGATAAACTATCCATAACATGGATTAAATGACTCTTGCAACAAAAAAGGAGGGGGTACCCAATTTTGGCCTAGTCTTCCCAAATTATTATTACTAGTACATAGGATTTTCATAGTCTTTCCCTAAACACCTTATTAACATACTTGAATTATCTTCGAATCTCATATCAATGTTTCTTGAATTTTGTACATATTTTATCCTCTTAAGATGGTTCCCACCTAACAAATCCATACACCTTGTCTAGATCTATCCACACAAACTTTAATGACTATTTTCTAAAATTAAAATCTTTCATTTAGGTCAGCTTGTATGTTTTGTACATCAATGTAGATGGAAATTACCGAAAGAGTCATTTATTTATACAAATAAAGCCTAAGTATATTATTATCTATAACTCACTTGTAAAATAACTACCACACATAAGAATGCATATACACATTGAGAGGAACTACCCTAAAGCTTCTAAATATAAAATCCTCCAAGGAGTAGGCCCTAATCCAAGTCTGAATACCATTACAAGGTGAAAATCATAGGTTTTCAAATATCCAAATATATAATCATGATTGTAGTGCATGTTAATATTACAATAATCACACACACTTAGGTAGGTTTGATAATTACGTGTAGTTTGAGCTCACTTCAGAGTGTTGGAACGTAGGTGATGTTGAACCACTCAATGGCAAGTGATTAAAGTTAGCTCAAGCAATCCCACTAGCCCCTTTTATAGGTGAACCTATTATCAAAAGTGGAGCTAGGGTTTTGAAGTAAGGATAAGGGAAATAAATCTATTTTTAAAATATCAAAGGTATATGAATGCATAGGGTTTACTTGCAAACACATGTGCAACAATCCAAACTTTCATATACTTGCGTAAATATCCCAGATGATTTTGGTCCTTAGTAGATGGTTTAGCCTTGCCAATAATGTCTAAAAAGCACCCAAATCATCCTGATAGGCACATGCACTCTATTTATAGATTTGAGTAATCGCATACCCATTCTAAACCTTTTCTGATGACTATACGCTATCATAGACCAAAATAAAACCTAAACAAGCTAAGTAACCTATATGCTAGGTCATTTCCATAAATACTAATTTACTATAAATAAACAATATTTAACTATTCACACTCATATTTTTATGTGGACTCTTATATCTTATGTAATCTAAATATTTTATATTTTTATCTTGTTTAGATAGCATAAATAAAAAACTAGATAAATTAGTAACATGTCCATAGGAAGTATGTATTGATAAACTATTATGAAGAAGTATATGTTTATGTGGGTACTATGCTTCAATAGACACAATGTGACTATGGTAAATGTGATGTCTTGAATGAGTACAATGATCTCTATTGGTAAGGAGAAATGTATATAGTATAATAAATATTTGATATAAATTACATGAGAAAGATATAAGTATTGTGCCATCAAGGGTGATATAAGTGTGTAAGAGATCATCAAAATGAAGTGTGAAATATTTAAGGTCATGCCATAATAATTATGCACCATTATAAATGGCAATAATTAGGAGATATCAAATGAAAATAGTTTATCATGATGTGTCATAATTAAATATTGTATAAGGTTATTTATGCACTAGAAAGTGGGTAATAAATGCTCCATAAAGTTGTAATAAATGCCCCAAAAGTAGAAAAGGCATAAAAAATGTGCGTAATCATGAAAAAATCCCCTCACATGTCTTTTGGTATATAAAATAGGTCAATTTATTAAAAAGTAGACAATGGAAGGTGTTATAATCCTAATATAGCAAAAATAATGAAATTACTTAAGGTATATAGATAAAAACAATTTCCAATTTTGGAAATAAGTTTATCCCACATGCTTTTAAATTGTACTAACTTTGAGCTTTGAGTTTGTAATTATTTTTGGTAGGTGAGATGATATTCCCTATCAATTAGACCATGTGAGGTCCCAAATTACTATTGGAGAGGATATGGATGAGGTACAAACCCTTTTCTACCAATTATTTTATTTTTTCAATAATTTAAAAATTGTTTAATGTTGAATTATAAGAATTTTAAGTCTATTTTGAACCCCTATTGATTATGTCTTTGACCAAATAATCTATCCCACATACAATATAATCTTCCCATCAACAATAAATCCAACCCACCAACTAAATAATATTTCGTGTCCTTATTGCTAAAAATGATCATCCCACCAATGAATTTGACCCTATGGTTGTTGAATCCAACTCTGCATGCACAAAATTTATCCTTTGAATTTTTTAGTGTACCATTAATTTTTAATCATTAATTTTTTTCTTTGATGTCATTATTTTCTATCAATAGTTTGATTTTTTCTTTGTGTTTATTTATGGTTGTATCCCACCATTCATGTATGTGATTGGTGACTTAGCAGATCTAGGGGTTTTATTTTTGAGTTGGATATGAGAGTAACAGATTAGGTTATAGTAGATGTTATGGGGTTAGGACATGCCAGTAAATTAGGGATAGTGACCATAAATCTTTATTTGTGTACAAATCTCACAAAAAAATGGGATTTTAACTCATGTACATTTCTTCTCTCGACAAGGGAGATGATAATTACCTTGGAGGACATGTAGAGGATTCTATGACTACCCACTATGTTTCATGATGTTAGAGTTGTACAATTTCCTAGATTTTAGAGGCACGCTATGAGGAGATACTATAGATGTGGCTACAGAGGACAAGGGATGATCTAGTTATTGGTGATATTATGACTGGCATAACTCCATGGCTGCAAAAATATCTATGTATTATGATCATTGTATTTATTTTAACTGACAATAATGTATGTGCATAATCATATGGGCTATGACCTATTATACAAGACATTAATTATAATGGTACCATTTATAGTTTAGGCCGATCTATGCTCACCCATTTTTATCATGATTTTTATAAGTTTATTATTGAGAGGGGATCAACTAGTTTAGTTGTTGGTACACTTCTATAATATGAATTTTAATTTTCCAATTTGAGGAAAAATGAGGAGTGAGATGTGAGGTCAAATCCCAATTTATGTTGCAATGATGGAAGGTGATCATAATCTCATGGGAACTCTAAGATTTCCTTGTCATTTTTTGTAAATTCAAGATCAAGAGGACCAACATCCTACTCGATGCGAGTAAGGGTTTTATCATTTGGCACTTTTTGAACAAGGGCATTAAACCTCATGTATACTATGAAATTAGGATTTGGTATCATTGAATGAGGGAAAAATTAAGAGGAGGCAACCATGGAATAAAAAAGTTGGTTATTTTCTATAGGAACAACCTCAATGGAAACAAAATTAAATTCCTTGGCAATCTCACATACTGCATTTTTATAGAGTTGAAGATGTTCAAATTTGGTCTAGTTAACTTTTGAAACTTGGTTGATCATGAATTATGAGTCACCCTAAATTCTTATGTTTTTAACACCTAGCCTCTTAGCAATGAAAATCCATAAGAATAAGGCTTTGTATTCTACCCCATTGTTTGTGTATTTAAAATCAAGTTTAAAGATGAAGGGCATAATTATTCCCCCAAGGGAAATCATGATAACTCTTACCCCTATTCCAAAACAATATTTTGCTCCATCATATTGGAGCATCCATTGATCACTCATAAGGGAAGAATCATCATTATGATCAGGGATTTTCTCTTACTTCTCTAAAATTTTGACCATAAAAATATTAGGTATGTTAGTTAACCCTTTTTAGGTTTCTAGGCCTTGAGATTTAAAAGGTTGTAATTCCCTACCCCTTGCAGGTCACAAGGGAGCGTGATGGGTTTATCCTTTTCTAAGATGATGATAACATTATCCTTAGACATATTTGAGATGGTTGGCATCATCACAAGATTATATAAACTCACTTTCTCCATTATTCTAACCACCTTTTCCTCACGTCTTTCACTTTGTGAGGCTTTGGGGCTCTCAAAAATTGATTTAAGATACATGTTATGGTTGATATGGGCTTATTATTTTTGGTTTAAGGAGGGGACTTTACTACATCATTACTAGGTAAGTGATGATCAATGTGGAGCCTTGGTATTTTATTAAGGGTTTCTTGGTGAATGTTGAATGGCTTTGGGTCACCCTGAGTAACAAAGACCTTTCCTAGGTGTAGAAACCTAATTTCCTAGAGGAGAGTTAAAGGGATTGCATTCATTTTATGGATCTATGGCCTTCCTAGGATCATGTTATAATTTGTATCCTTATATATCACATAGAACTCTATAATCATAGTCTTGGGACCCAAAGTAATGAGTAATACAATGGTCTAAATGGAAAATCATTTGAGGATGTTGTAGCCTTATAAGGTGTTTCTAGTTGTGGAACATTTGGTTTATCCATAGCCTAACTTTTAGAGAAACAAAAAAAGGATTATATTTCTAGTTGCCTTATCATCAAATAGTGCTCTCTTCACATAGTTTTTATCAATCCAAACTTGCAAATACTAGTATAGATTGTCCCTTCTAGCCATATTAGCATTTGGGGGAAGGCTCCTAAGATTAAAATAGTAGCCAACATCTCAAGGTTTTCTCAAGTGGATACATATCTAAGTCTATGTGGTTTATTTGGGTTTGAGAAGGAGGTGTGATGCTAGCTAAATGTTCAAATTCTATGGCATCAATTAATGTTGAGCGATGCGCATGAGAGATTTTTTAAAAAATTACAAAGGAAATGTGGTAAAAGTTTTTCATAAGATCAATAATTAGATATTAGTTTTCCATGGGCTTGGGGTTGGTTTGAATGCCAATTTCTAGAATGTTTATGAAAAGGGGAGTTACTGGTTGGTGTTCCCTCATATGAGTGATAATGTTAGCATCCTAATGTCTTTCTAACTCCACAACACATTTCATTATAGTTTTCCCTGGAGGCCCTAATTGGGGAGACACAATGGGGTTACTTGATGTGTTAGTGGAAGCTTCAACATTATGGGTTCCATATGGCAATGGCTAGTTAATCAGGTTATCATATGGTTGGTTTTAGATATTACACTATTGATGGTTTGGAAATGGGTTTTGGTATATGTAAAAATTAGCATTTTGAGACACCATATGAACTTTTGACAAGGGTTGGGGACTTGTATTTGCGTTTCCAAAGAATATGTCCATGGAGGTTTGTTATCGGTCTTTTGGGAGCTTTGGATAAATCTGTTATACTCCCTACAAGCTTAGATATTATTACCAATAAAATTATGGAAAAGGCAATACACAGGCCTTTGGTTTTAGTTTTCTTGGCCAAACCTTGATTATTATTTTGAAACAAACACTGATTTAGTTTTGGTTAATGTTTTGATAATGGTTTTGAGATTGGTTCTAAAATTGAGTATAATGATGTGGAGGATGGTTGAAATCTATGGCATGAATTACAAGTGGATTTTTTTGGTTCCTCTCACCTCCATTATTGTTATTGACATTGTTATTGTTCATGGGTTGATTTATGTTGTTATTTACAATGTTGTCTTCTTGGTCTAGTCTATCATACCATATGTAGTGGCATTTTAGTTTTTTCTATTCATAACTTAGGGCTTTAATTGCTGGGGTTGTTTTAATTTGAATTTTAATAACCTTCATTATTTGGGTTAAGGAGGATGATTCTCCCATTGGATCTGTAATTCCTATGACCATTATCAATGGTTTCCTTATCTATTTTGAGAGTGATTTCAAGCACTTATTCATCTAACCTATAGGGAAACCTTTGAATGTACTACCTTATATATTTTTTAAGAGACTGTAAGAATATTTCTTACAACTCTCTCTAGTCCATATGAGGGGCACTAATGAATGAGTACAGGACTTTTTCACCATCTTCTAATAAAATGGTTAGCACATTCATTTGATTATTTTTTAATGTGTAAAAACTCTTGTATGTTAGTTTTAATCAGTTTATTAATGTCAAACACTTTGGCAAAATTAGCCCTGAGCTATTAAAAGGAATGAATGGAGGCCTCAAGGAGGATATAAAACCAATATAACACAATTCCCTCTAAAGGATTTGGAAATATATTAGCAGCTACCCCATTTCAAGGTAGAATCTCTCTAATGGTTATTTCATAATCTTTCACATGTGCATTTAGGTCTCATTCTCCCTTATACTTGGGGAGTTCAAGGAAAGGACACCATGGTAGGAATTCCCATATGTTGTGACCAAGGGGTTCCTTCAATTATTAGACATAGGTCCCGATGGTGATAAAATCTATCAAAGGTGTGTTGGGATATGTATGAGGGAGAGGAGTGGGATAGGGAGTGGGTACAAAACTGCTAGAAGGAAGAGATAAGGGTTGAGAAGATGGAGAATAATATGTTGGTAAATAATTATCTAATTGAGTGGACTTATAAAACATATGGTATTATAGTGGAAATTATTTAGAATAAGAGGCATTAATTGGTGCTTACAATGATAGAACATACATGGGTGGCACATTGACCAACACATAGCTAGGAAGAGTAATGATTGGAAATGTTTTAATTATAGTGTTGTTTAAAAGAGGGTATTTAGAAGAACATATTATAATATGTTGAGTATGGGGTTGATAAGATAGAGTAATGTTTGATGCTACGGGGTTAGGAATTCCATAGGTAAGGATTTCCTTAGGGTTCTGGCTTAATATATAACTAGTGGAAGGTTGGTTAGATTGATATTGTGATTGGTGATAAGTTTTTGTTAGGATGAGAATAGAGGAATAATGACCTTGATTGTTGAGTTTTGAGGTCATTTCATCATTTTAAAGAGAGGCTTGGTTACTTTCTATATATCAAATATGGCCCACCAAGGTGGATATGAGCTTATTTGATAAAGTGTTGGTGTCGGGTTTATGATCCTCTCTCATGGGAGACTCAGGAGGGAAGGATTAATAACCCATAAGGAATTGGTTTGTGTTAGGTGGCTTGGGATGAGTCATAATCAGTTGGACAAGAGGTAAGAGGAATTTTTAGTTAGTGTTGGAGATAGGTGAGGGTATTTTTAGTCTACTTAGCCCATCCTCTAAAAGGCATATTATTTTTGCATATCGATCAAACCTTGTTGTACTTTTGATATTTTAGATTTTCAAACTGATATGGCTTCTATTTACAAATTAAGGATAGATCCCACTCTAGTAGTGAGGGTCATATTGTTAAATTTGTGATAGTTACTAGTAGTTTTAAAAGGATCCCACATATCTTGGTTTATAACCCTAGACTTGGTTTGTAAGATAGAGGAATAAGATTTTTGGAATTAATTCTCCATGTTTTGGGTGAAGTTATGGTTCAAACTAAATAAGGAAGCTTTGCCTATAGGTTGAATGATACTTTTATAAGTTTTAAGGTCAAAATTTCTCTCAAAATATTACCTAGACATATTTAGGGCGTGTATATACACCCATAAAATAAATGAAATAAAATATAAAGGTAGAGGAAAGAAAAGAAAAGAGGATTACACAAAAAGATAAGTCTTTCATGTCGAGTTCACCAATTTTTATACACATCAAAAGAAACACACTAACCTTCATATACTCAACTTCTCAAGGTCTAGCTCAGATAACTAATGAATGGTCTAGAGAATTGGTTGGTTGGGTTGGTTCGACTGAGGGATTTGAATGGGAAGGGTTGGGAGGGATGATTGGTTAGGTTGAGGTACAGAAGTAGGGTTTTGAGTGACATGTGGAAAATAATGCATGTGGTGATACCAAAATATCTCATATGTGTCATATTGCTTATTTAAAATAATGAATTGATAAGTGATGTAGTTCAAATGACCTTTGAATGGAAAAGGACAAGGTAACAAAGCTCTTGGTCTATATTAGACTCAAGAAACTAAGCAAATTTGGGTTGAAGAACCCTTAGGATTTGGTTGACTGTATTAGGTTGGTTATGGACAATCAATATCATCCATAAAGTGAATGAGATAGGATGAGGTTAGACCTAAGGAAAAAGAAGATAACAAGATTCAAATTTAAAGGTTGTTGACTTGGCGTGCTAGGATACAAATGGGTATTACTATTGGGGCTTCTATTTGGGTGATTTTTCTCACCAAGAACATTGAGATAGCTGATTATGAGGTTTGAGATATGAGTGGAATGAAACACTTATATTCTAAGTTGAGTTAATTTCACACTAGATGTTATTTTCTATCACATGAACAAGTACTATAAGGAAAGTTTTGACTTTGTGGAGATAAACCTATTTGATTAGTGTCATCCAAGAGTGAGGTAACCCTATTTAGAGGTTGAAGATTTTTTTCTTATTTTTATTTGATTGATGAGATGTGTACTTGTTATTTTTAAGGGTTGAGTATAATGTTTTAACAAGGCTTATACTTGTGCTCATTTTGATAAGCTTTTTTATTGGGTTTGTTTTGAGTTTTCAACATGATTTTGAAAATTAAAATAAAATTAGGCTACTTGTTGAAATCGACATACTTGGAAATAAAAGAAATATAATTTTTTTCTATTTTTGTTTTTTTTAATATTTTAAGAATGTTATGCTAACTAACATTGAAAATTAAACTAATAATGTAGCTACCGATTCTTTATTTTTTCCGTATTTTTGTGAATGTAAAATTTCACCTATGTACACTAAAATGAATGTTATTATTTTTGTCCTTTCAATGCAAATAAAATTAAAACCTAATATTTAATTTGAATCTTGAGCATGCAAATGAAGAATTAGATCTAAAATTTAGATTTTGTATACACAATACAACTTATAAGTTTTCAAGGTCTAGTCTATATGTGCAATCTAATATGTAAGTTTCATTGGTTTTTTAATGTTTTGTGAACTTTATATGGAACTAAAATTATATGTATTTAAATGGATGCAAATATACAATTATTATTTATGAATGAAAGTGACTTTCTTTACCATGCAAGGAAGCAAACAAATTCTAGATGCAAACCTTTTTTTTTGGCTTTTTAGTCTTTGTGTATGCAATTTTATTAATGTTATTTATTTATGAGAACATTTTCTATGAAAATCTAAAATAAAATGTTGTTGCTTGGTTGTAGCTAATTGTGAGACTCACCTACCTATATTACATCTAATGTGAAAGATTGCCATTCAATAATATGTATAATATTTGAATGCAATTAAGATGATGAAACTACTTTTCTAATGTAAGAAGAAAGAGAAGATTTATTATAGTTTCCTTGAATCAAATTTTCAAATGCACACTATTATAACAAATAATAAATCTAATATAACAAATAAATTACAAAATAAAATGAATCCTCCAATCTGACCAAATATGAGATCAAGTGAAGGAGAAGAAGATGAAAATGTTGAATCCTTAGGTAAATAACTCCTTAATGTTTCTCAAATAGTGACCATGGAACTCTTCCACAATATGAAAATAAAGAAGATAAAGAAAAACAACAACTTGAAGGAAGAAATAGCTAAACAGTGGTTGGTTGCTCAAAAAATGATAGGGTATTGGTTGTAATTTCATGAGTGTCTCTATCTAACTTGTGCAAGTGACTAGAAAACTACTGTATACTTTGGAATAAGTTATTCAAAAATAAATAAGGTAGATTGTGGCTCTATAAAACTAATAAACTCCAATTTCTCATGCAATTTTCAAATCCAAAATTCCCCAAAAAATGAAATACTTGTAAGGAATAAGAAGTTGTGACTTAGATTTAACTAAAGTTTGAATGGAGCTTGTTTGAGTTAACTTATAAGTAATTGAGATTGACATAATCAAGACTAAAGGTATACTAGTGGATTAGGAAGGTGAACTCAAGAGAAAATAATTAAAAATGCAAATAAAATCATGAAAAATGTGTGAATATTCAAGTGTTGGGAGTAAGTTTTAAAAATGTTTATATGGTGATAAAATTTTCATTCTATGCAGGCAACAATTCACAAAATTGTCATAAAGTTTTTACTAACCGTTGAGGTAATTCACATAATTACCACAATGGTTGAATAAATTATCATAACTATTTTTCCATGGTTTAAAAGTTTTGAAAAACTAAAGGCTAAACATTATAAAATGAAGAGTTTGGAGTTTGCAAGGACCAATAAAGAGGCAAAAAGATAGCAAGAGGGATAGGACCAGGTCTGAGCATGTTTTAGTAAAGATCATTATATTTTCATTAAATATCATGCCATACAAAATTTAGGTGGGTACAAAAGCATATGGTAGATTTTGATAATTAGTCTCGAGTTGAGTGACCACATATCCATTTCAAATTGTACT
This sequence comes from Torreya grandis, assembly GCA_037957365.1. Classification (NCBI taxonomy): domain Eukaryota; kingdom Viridiplantae; phylum Streptophyta; class Pinopsida; order Cupressales; family Taxaceae; genus Torreya; species Torreya grandis. Next base: position 554,955 of record JARHVA010000993.1, read on the forward strand.
CGGCAACTATGCATATATAATGTTCATAAAAAAATAATGAACAAGCTAAGTACCCTATCCTCTTATAATTTATATAAATAGTAATCTCAATCTCAATATTATTTTTACATTCATATCCAAGTAATTTAGGATATATTTTATACAATTGAATATGCAATATTTTGGCTTATTTAGATCATTAAATCTTATATAGGTTAAAACACCATGTGGAAAAACCAAATTGGGAGGAATAAATAATATTATGTCAAATAATTTAATTTCAAATATGATCACGATGAGAAAGCCTACATAGAAACAAAAATCAAGTGGAAAGTAAAAAATTTGGTGGCTTAGCTAAGAATTAGCTCACATCATTTTAGATATGAAAGTAGTAGGTAGACAACGTTCAAAGAAGAGTAGGAAGAGTGAACATTCTTATTTTATACCATGGGAATAGTAGAGACAAAATGACACTACATCATGGAGTGTTTGATTTATAGTGACATTTAAATCAGGTATGATGACAACCTGAAAGTAGACAAGTTGATTGCCTTGTTTGAAGAGACTAGGCTAAATCAAAGATCATTTTTTTAATCAATATTCATAGTATAAGATCTAGCATAAAAAAGGGAATGTATATTTTTAAAAATTAATTAGGACAACCCTTGTTTCATGCAACACTTTTGGCTTGTTATTTCTTGTGGTCTCATACATTGCTTGGTTTTGTAAACATTATTAAATCATTTATTTATTTATTTTTAAGAGGTAAAAAATGGGTTTTAAAAGGGTCATAAAGATATAACAATATATTATCAAACATAAAGATCATTACAAGACACAACTAGCAAAGCTTAATAACAACAAAAACAAAAGGCTATAAAAATAACTAACCAACAATAAAATAACAATAAAGAACCAACCAAACATGAAATTATGAGGATCCAAAGTCACTTAATGCTTTGGCTACTTCCCATTCATATACCATGAATTTGAGGTAGTCTTCGACTGTCTCAGTCTTTGCCTCTTTATTTTTAAAAGAGTATGGAAGTATATGCAATATAAACTCATCACAAAATATATAGAGATGTAATCAAGTAACAAAGACACAAATCAATGTTGACACAATATTTAACATATAAAACTTAAAAGAGATTAAAAAAACCATGGGTTGATATATTCAATATAATTGAGAAACTTCACCCAATACATAATCCTTCCTCTTCTCACTTCTCCTCTGAACAATTTTCACAATGATATTTTTCACATACCAAATATCACAATGTCATGATAATAAAATTATCACCCAATAGATATATTAACAAAGGGATAAAATCCTTTTAATATTGGGGTGTGGAGGTGGCCATTGTAACCAACAGGTCCAACCTTTCCCCAAGGAACACAACAGTCATATTTAATAATATGTTTTATTATTTTATTTATATGATTTAACTCATGTTAAATAATAATAATAATACAATATTTATTATTTACCGATGTAGCATGTTAAGGGGGCTCAATTATGACACCACTTAACATTTAATGTTCCAACACTGCCCCTTAATTTAAGTGGGGATACATGTCATACTACCTTAAAAAAAATTATACTCCATGAACCAACTATAATGATTTTTGGATGCTTGAAAATTTTCAAAGATTTAAAAACCTCCATCATGTCAATATCACCTTTTGAAACAAAATGAATTGTAATCCATAAACTATTTAGAGTAAGTTTAAACTATAATGATCATGAGATTACATCTCACAGTTTTTCATTAATAATCAATCAAGCATTTTTGAAACTTTTTATAACATAAGGACCTCCATTACAAAATATGTTTATAAGTATTGAGTACATTGTAAACTTAAAATTTATGAATTTTATCAAAACTAGATACATTGACTTATTACAATGTTTTATAATCAGAAGTATAAATACCTGGCCATTAAGAAGTAACATTATCATGCACACTCCCCCTCAATAAAAATTTTGAGGACCCAACATTGTATAAAACTTGGTAGCACCAAGTGGTTTTGTAAGATATCTTTCATTTATTCATCTGTAGGACAAAATTTCATATTAATATCATTATTGAGAACTTTCTCTCGATAAAATGCACATGAACTTCAATATGATTAGTTTGTTGGTGTTGCATTAAATTTTTTGTTAGAGCTATATAACTTTTATTATCATATAAAAAGGTGGTACTATGAAAAATATCTAAATGAATTTATCCTATAAACCTTCCCACCCACATGGTTTCTTTAACAGCTTTCATAACACTTCTATACTTTGATTCTATAAAACAGATAGAGATAATAGGTTATTTTTTATTGCTTCAAGTGATATCACCTGCATCAAATTTAAACACATATTTAGAAGTAGATTTATGATTTATAGTATCACTACCATGGTCAACATCATAATAACTATATAAATTAACATTATAAATGGAAGGATAAAATAAACTAAAATTTATAATTCATTTGATATATTGATCTATTTATTTTATTAATTTTCAATGATCCAAGTATAAATCATACATGAATCTAGAAGTAACACTTACATCATATGAAATATCTAGTCTAGTAATGATTAGATAAATCAAACTACCAACAAGTTATTTGTAAAGAGTGAGGTTAACTTTGTCACATAAAGATTTTGGATACAACTTATCACCAACTTGAATAGGAGTATATTCAGACTTACAATTAAACATATTAAACTTAACAAGAATATTATGTGCATATTGAGATTGTGATATAACAATTGAATTTTTATCTTGAAATATAGTCATTCTTAAAAAATAATGAACAAAGTCTAAACCAATCATTTCAAAATTTTCAGTTAGTTTACTTTTATATTTAAAAAGTAAACTAATTAAATTATCAATAATAAGTAGATCATCAACATATAATATAATTAAGATTAAATGACCATTTTCAATTTTAACAAAAAGATAATTACTTTAACAGTTAGAGAAACCTAATTCTTTAAAATAAATAATGAGTTTAGAATACCAAGCTCGAGGAGCTTGTTTTAAACCATAAAAAGATTTTTTTATCTTACAAATATAATGTTCTTTGTTACAGTTAGTGAAACCTTTAGGTCGAGTCATATAGATTTTTTATTCTAAATCACCATTTGAGAAAATGTTTATTTGACATATAATCCAACCATTTTGAGATTCCAAAATAAAAAGTAATATAACAATACTTATGCTATAGGGGCAAAGGTTTCAACATATCTAATCTCAGATTTCTAAGTAAAATCATGAGCAACTAATTTTAATTTAGTTTTTCAATTTTACCAATTGAATTATATTTTATTTTATAAAGCCACCTAAAACCAATAATATACCTTTTAGAAAGAGGTAAATTAAGATTGCATAATAACTTTTAATCTATCATCTTTAATGGATTCCTTAGAAGATTGAGATTCACATTCATACATAGTAATTAAAACATGATAAAAATATTGACTCCTAATTAATTTATTAATATTATCAAGATTAGATGTTTGAATTAGAGATTCAACCCATTTAAGTCTTTTAGATTGAATATGAAATTTAGAATGTTCCTCAAACTCTATGTTATCTAAACTTGGATCAACTTCTTCTAAGGCGTCTATTTATTCATAAAGAGTAATAAGAGAGCCAGGTTCATCAAACAAATAATATTGAGGGGGTTCTATAGAGGGCTCACAAGAATATTTTTCAAGGATCAAAACATTCATATTCTTAATTATTTGTCTTTTAAGTGGACCATACACTTTTAATCATTTAGTTTTACCTCCATAATCTACAATGATGCACAAATATAAGGTAAGATCAAGTTTATTTCTTTTTGCTTTAGGAATAAACATGGAAGAAGGACAAACAAATATCCTAAGATGAGCCACATTGGGTTTATTATTAGACCACATTTTTAAAAGAGTATAAAGATGAAAATATTTAGTAGAAAATATATTCAGAATATGCACAACAATATTAATAGTTTCAACTCATAAGAATTTAGAAACATTCGTAAAATGCAACAATGTTCTAACCATTTCAATAATGATGTGGTTTTTCCTTTCAATAATACCATATTTTTGTGGTCAATAGGGAGTTGTTAATTTTTTTTAAATACCATCACAACTACTGCAAAAAGATTTAAATTCTTTACTAAGATATTCACCAATATTATCATAAATTAATCTCTTCATATAAAAATTAGAATAATTTCAACAACAGCTTTAAATTCTTTGAATTTAGATAATAATTCAGATTTTTTTTAATAAAATATGACCAAATCATTCTAGTATGATCATCAATAAAAGTAATAGTATATAAAAAACCATTAAGAGATAGAACTTCAAGGAGTTTTGTAACAACACTATGAATAAGTTCTAATAGGTGTGAGGAATTCACGTCATGAATCTTATAAAAGATATTAGTATGTTGCTTACCATGTAAGCAACCCTCACAAGTTTCATGATGAGAATAAATAGAAAGAAAACAAACAAGATCATGAGAATACATATCATATAAAGTATTAAAATTAACATGTTTAGATATTTCATATCATAATTGCGATTCATTTAGACTTTGCAATGAAAGATAACATACAAAAGAAACAAACAATATGTATTAATTATTATATTGAATTCCTTCAATAATTAAAGACATAGATTGGTTTCTAATAGGTCATATTTATCTTTAAAAGAAATTACAATGAAATTATCATTCATAAGTTAAGAACAAGATAATATATTTTTCTTAAGTTTTGGAACATAAAAACCATATTTTATATCAACATTTATAAATTTTACTTTTCTTTGATTAGTAGCTTTTAGAAATAAATTATCACCTAAATAAATAGTTTGAAATATATCTCTAGTATTAGATAAAATATTCGATAAGTGATATGATGCGATGCACCACTATCTAAAATCTATTCAATTTTATTAGAAGCAAATAAGATAACATATAAAGCAATAACATTAGAAATAGATCCTTGATTGTTGTTTTGATTATAGTTTTGATTTGGTTAGAACTTTTCTTCCCTTTATTATTTTTAAAGGTTTTATTATTACCTCTATTTTCGTTTTTATAACAATATTCTTTTCTATGACTAAATTTATCATAGATTACAATTATCATTAAACTTAAATTTATGATTCTTATTACTAAAAAATTTATTCATATTTTTGTTATTGACAAAGTTAAGGTTAGATCTGTATTTTTTATTATTTTTAAAAATAAGATTAAGTGTGAGAAGTGCCTAAGTGGATTTCTCTTTAGAATCAAAATTCAACATCACTTCTTCTTGCTTTGTTTGTATCTTGAACTAAGAATTGAAATAAAATTGTGATTTTTTTCACAAATATTTAATTGAATAATAAAATACAATATTTTGATTTTAATTAAATTATAATTGCATCTATTTAACTGAGGTTTAATATTTTTAAGTTTTACAATAAAATTAACTGGGTTTTCATCACCTTTCATAGGTGTAATTAGCAATTCAAGAATAAACTTAATTAACTTAGAGAGATAAATGTCCTTGTACATAAACTCAAAAAATTTCTAAGCATCATTGGGATACTTCTAATTGTTGATATGGAGTAAGAATTCATCTTAACACTCTGTAAAATAATTGACATAGTTTTTTGTGATTTCTGTTGAAATATATTAGAAAGTTCAGACGAGACATTTCTCTTTAATGGGGTTTTTTTAGTTCTGACCACAATATTCCATAATTTATGAGCCATAAACTTGGATTTGATGTATTTTTTTAAATATTATAGTTAGACCCTGTTGGGGACGACATACCTCTAATTTTAAAAATTAGGACCCTTGAGATGTTTGGAACCTTGTTACTTTCAATTTTTTTATGCTCTTGAGTTTCATTAGAATTTGAAGATCATCCATTTGGTAAGATGGTGTATTTTGTTTAAAAATTAGTATGCCTAATGCTTCTAACATTTAACCCTATGTTGTGAGAAGTGCAAGATTCATGAAACACTAGTTTTTACTAGGCAAAAGATCCACCAAAGTTCTGTTGGCATTTGGTTTGCTAAGTTTTAAGCTTGGCCCCTCTTCAACAAAACTCTAAATTTGAAACCCTCAAATTTGAATTCAAATTTGGGCAGGAGTTATTTGGTAATTTTTTTGGAAAATACAAAGACCTAAGTTTAATTTTATATTAAGATTTGTTCATGTTTATTAGCACGACCAAAGCTTAAAATGAAATTAAACTTAAGTCATTGTGTTTTCCCCTTTAAAACATCCTTCTCTAAATCTTAACCATCCCATGAAATACGTTCTATGGGATCCCCTTTTATTTCCTAGTTGAGCCCTGTTTGAATTAAGGTTTAAGCTAAGTCTTAATCATAAGACCTCCTTTGTATTTATTAAAACGAATGGGGCCTTATAATTAAAACTTAGCCTAGGTCTTTATTAACTTCAGGTCCTAACTTAAACCTCGTGCACCTTGTAGGATCCAATGATCATCGCTTCGTCATAAGATCTGATCCAACGACACAAGGAGAACCTGGATCTAATGATTTGTGCTTCATTGTGAGATTTCAATCCAACGGTGTGAGGTGAAGATTGAAAACTCAAAACTCTGTAAAGATGCCAAGTGGTGACCTCTTACACCAAACTATGTTGGCAAAGGTCCCACTTATTAAAAAACAACCAATCATGTGTAATACCTCAAATTTTGATCCAATGACCATCGCTCTTTCCGATCCAACAAAGCACATTGAACCCCAAGTCTTGGGAAGCCCCATAAAGATGACATGTGGCACTCTTGTGTTTGGCCATAGGAACTTCACAAACTAAAATTTGACGCTCTCACTAACATCATTTGATGATCATGAGGACATTTGAGATGGCAACGAGACTATCAAACTTAATATAGTCTAATATTTTCACTTAGATAAAGGGGGCATGTTTCAAATATTATAAAGGGTTTTGCATAAATTTTTTGGATAAACTTAAGATTATACATTTAATCTTAGGCCTTTATTGGACCCTTGAGATTGACTTAAACTTTGTGCATCTTGTAGGATCCAATGACCCTCACTTAGTCATACCAATTTGATCCAATGGTATAAAATCTTCGAAAGGAACTTGAGAAGCCCAAGAGCTCGACACATGGAGAAGTCCTAGAGGTTGGAGATCAACGATGTGACAATATGCCAGGTGGAATAATTATGGGACTTAATGCTTATAGTGACCAATAAGATAAAAGGCCCAAGATTTAGATCCATAGTTCATGTAGAATCTATGGATCTTGATCCAACAGTGAAAAATAAAGGGTAAAATTCAAAGGCTAATAGCTAGTTGTCTTTTAAACAATTATGAAAAATGCCATGAAATGAGGCCAAATGGATGCCACATAGGATACACACAAGTAAAAGATGACAAAACTTAGATTTTGTCCATCTAAAAAAACAAAGGTATAAATACATAAGTCTTATCAGATCAAAGGCATAAATGAACCTAGGTCCAAATCACCTCCACCATTAAAGCTCTCAAAGAACCTAAAAACCTATATAAAATAGGAAGATTATGAATAGTCGAATCACAAACAAACTTGAAAGGCAATTCTAACTGTGAGAAGGATAATCCAGAGACTTTTGCAATGTTTGTATTTGTCATTTTTTTCAAAAGTTTGAGAAGCAATGGTAATAGGTCGATAATAATGGAGGGAAGAAATGGAGATTTACTTATCCACAGACCACCTAGGTTTTCAAGGACACAAAGTTGGACACCATGAAATTAAATAATGGATGTAAGAATTGGTCCAAGATCTTCTTCACCATAGAAGAGATGCAGCCCCTCAGCCAGAATGAGAGGAGAATTGAGGCAATCAACACCAAGTACAAGGACTTGGTCATTGTGCAATTGGTTGGTCTTCACCATGAAGTGACTAAACCTGAGGTACTTTATTGTATCGACATGTTTGTTCTATTTTTTGTTGATTATAAAATAGATGAGGATTGGATTGTAAAAGATGGAACATCTAGGAAAATTGCATACATTGCCTTTGTAGCCTTTAAGGGTTACTGTTGACACTATGGATTGCACCCTCTGAAGGAAGGCTCAGCTCTCTTCTCCACGTGGCATAATGGAGACATTCCCTTGTTGTGGGTTGCAAACTTGAGGGATGAATCTCTAGATTAGGGGCTAGCTCCTTTGATGCACCTTGAGGCCCTGGATTTCCTACTGCTAATAATGGGGGGGGTAAAAAGAGAGAGAAATACTAAAAATAGAACCTAACTACTGCAGTGATGCACCAAACTGGTTGGTCTACTCAGCTTTGACCTACACTTTACACTAGAGAGAAGGAACCATACACTTCATTCGAATGAGAACCTTTCTTGCATCAGTGTTTCAATAGGGGATCTTATGGAGATATAGGGAGGAAGGACTACCAGAGGTGTTCTAAGACACACTATGGAAAGCCTATTCACATGCACCTATACTCTGAGTTGGATACTTCTTATTGACCTATAAGAAAAGAACTTGAAATACACTAGATATGCTGGCATAAACTTATGAAAACATGAAAAGGAAATAACTTAACATAAGAGAAAACCATAGACATATGCAAAAGTGCAAGCTCAAATAGAGGTAAAAATGCTTCTTTTAATTCAAGGTAAATTTCTTTAGGTCTTCACCATACAATGCTAAGAGATCCTTTCTCAAATGAGAAGTTACAAATATATAAAAAGCTTGGATCAGATAATTGATTAGTTAAGGGATGGAAACCCATGCTGTATTAAACACTTTTGTAGTGACCACAAGCCCATGTTGCTATCATATCCTTCCAATTGCATATGGGAGGGCCATGTTCTAGGTGTCTAAGTCACTGCCCATGCTATCTTGGGCTTGCAAAATCATGGGATACTTATTCTAGCAACTAACAAGGCCATCTCCAAGTTGTGTTAACTAGGTCATGCTCTCTTCAATGCTGAGTGCAACTGACTATGCATTGATGGCAAAGCATGAGAACATGGGCCACTCTCCTCTATAGTTTGAAAATCAATCCTTTTATTAGTTTTTGGTAGAGACTATTTCACTTAAGTCTATTTATTCTTCCTATTGATGACACCTGTGCCACCTGTCTTAGTCTGGTTCATCCTTGGGTTTCCACTTTGACTTATTACGCCACTTGGAGCATTTTGAGATTTTATTTTGTTATACACGTGGCCATGATCTAGGTTACCCACCCTATTTTTTCTTTTGTTATTTCCCTTTTGTCCTTAGCCATTCAAGCTCTCGAGCACTTATTATTTTCTCCTGAGATCCTTTCGTTACTTGCTCGCTTATTCATTCTTTAAGCTTTTGAGTTTTGCATTCCTTTAGACATTTTATCCAAAGGAATTATCCTTTGGGCTTACACTCTTTGACTTTTCTTTGGCGGGCCTTTGGGCTTCTTTTTCTGAACTCTTTCAAACAAAATGTTAGAAGGAATTTCTTCAGACATTTTGTCCAAAGGAATTCTCCTTTGATTAAATTCTAATGGCTCATCACCCTAAATTTGACGTTCATGGGCCCATCATTAGACATTTGAATCCCAATGGCTAGCTTATCACCCTAAATTTGATGTTCATGGGCCCATTTCTCACATTTGAATTTATTCAACATTTGCTAAAAGAACTTTTCCGAAGGGTAAATGACCCTTTAGAAAGATTGAAATGGTCCTTTAGCATTCGAAAATGACCTTTGCCTTTTAAAAAAACCTTTAAAAAAGCTATAATGGTCCACTTTGAAAAGAAAGTGACCCTTTAGAAAAATGGAAATGGTCCACTTTCATAACAAAGTGCCCCCCGCAAAGACACCTCCCCTTCAGACTTCTTGTCTTTCAAATTTTTTTGGACATTTTGTTCGAAGGAATTTAACCTTTTGTCTTTTCTTCTTTGGTTTTCCTTCAGATAAAAAGTCTGAAGGAATTCTTTCCACTTGTCACCTTTTTCTGAAGGGCAAGTTCCCTTTGGGCTTCTTGTCTTTGCCCCCTTTGCTTCAACTGGCTACCCTCCACAAGGGCATCTCGAACCCAAAGTGCCCCTCAAAACTTTTGCATTGGTCCTCACGTTGATGAAAATCCCTCTACAAGGTCCATTCTATCTTCCAACATACCCTTCAGAAGTTTTGTAAAGGTCTATTTTATCTTTGAAGTGCCCCCTACAAGGGCACATGCCCTTTGGGGAAATTATAAATGACCCTACAGAATGCCTAGGCGCCCTCCGTAGAAAAACACTTGCCTTAAGAAGTGTCTAAGACCAATTTGGGATCAAAGGACTTACTAAAAAGATTTAAAGTAAAGACATCTCAAAACTTGATTGCTTCTTCCTTACCCTTTTGGGTTTGTGAATGACTCCAACTCATCAAATTTGGCAAGTAAAGTACTCTACAAAACCTGACTTACACTAGAACTAGCCATAGACCCCATCAGGTTTGTTAAGTGCTCCTAATTCTCACTTGTAAAGCTTACAAGTAATGTTGTTCTAAGAACCCGATTGCTCTGTGAGTGCAAGAAAAGACCAATACTTAATGAAACAACACTTGTACCTGCACAAAAAAAAATTTGTCCTTGATTTTTTAAAGGATTAAGACTTGGTGTCAGGGAAAAAGGGCATGAAGAACAAGGATTCAAGACAAAATAAGGAGGGTGCCCATTTTGGCATGCAGGATTCATAAAATGGTCAACAAATTGGTGACTCACAGGGGAAGCATGCCCATTATGCTTGAGAAGACTGGTGGCCTAAAAGTCCATTGGGCATGGAGTTAGGATGCAGATTAAAAACATGGCAATAGCCTTGTAAGGACCTAAGAACCAACATAGATTTTACCCCAAACAATAAGGAAAAAACACACATAAAGGTTAAAACACTACACATATGCATAACAACACTTAGGGAAATAAGGAAAAAACAAGGAAACTATATACATGACAAAATAAATTTAGTAACAATGCTTAAGATATATCCCATTGACTAGGATATGTAGCTTTTTACCATCCAACTTAGAGAGATGGAAAGCATTGTGTTGCTTGTATTGAGTAATGACATATGGACCACTACATAAGGCATCAAACTTCACGTGTCTTCTAAGCTTGGCTCGGTCCTCATCCCACTTCAAGACAATGTCACCTTCTGAGAATCTCTTTGGCATAGACCTCTTATCAAAATGCTTCTTTGTTTGTTATTGGTGGTTGATCATTGCATCCATGGCTTGGTATCTCACTTCTTGAAGCTCTATTAACTCATAATACTTGACTTCTAAGCTATCGCTCTCCACCAATTACAACTGACAGGCAAGATCAAAGGCTAGTAACTCAAGTGAGATGAGATGTCTAGCTTCCCTTCCATACACAAGTGTGTATGGTGAATTCCTGATCACCCACTTTGGAGTGATCCTATCTGCCAAAAGAGTTGTCTTCAACTTGGCATGCCAAGTCCTTTGATTTTCCTCCATTGTCCTTTTTATGATCCTAATCAAATTCTCATTTGTGGACTTAGCCAACCCATTCCCTTATGGGTAGTAGTTGGAAGAAGTGTTGAGATAGATTCCATACTTTAATGCCCATTCACTTGTCTTTATTCCCAAGAAAGCTAATGCATTGTCTGAAATGATTGTGGTTGGGACCCCAAATCTCATCACTATGCCTTCATAGAAGTCTAAGACTCCACTCTCATTGGCCACTTTCAAAGATATGGCCTCTAACCATCTTGTGAAATAATCCATGGCAGTCAAAACCCACTAATGGCTAACACTAGGAGGATTGATCAACCCTATGAAGTCCAACCCCCATTTCATGAATAGTTGTTCTACCTGAATAAGATGAAGAGGCATGGTAGCCAGCCATTGCTTCCCATCAAATAAGGCACATTTTTGACATTTCCTCACCCAAGTATGATTGTCTCTAAATAAACTCGGCCAAAAGTAACCAGCCCTCAAAATCCTTATAGCTGTGGCCTTGGGAGCAAAATGGCCACCAACTGGTCCATCATTGAACTTGGACATTACCCTGTCAACTTGGTCTAAATAAATACATCTCGAGAGTACCCCTAAAAAGTATTTCTTGAACAACACTCCATCAACTATGACATAAAGAAGAGATTGGAGTCTAAAATACCTCCTCTTGGTCCTATCAAGACCTTGCAGACACTCACCAGTTCGAAGGAAATGAACCATGTTTTGTGCCCAGATCTTCATGACTATTGGTATAGCTATTGTAGGTTCATCATGGAGTACTAAAACATCCTCTTTTATCTCTTTCAAGTATGTAGCAAGGTATTCACATATCCCTCTTCCCCTTAATAGCTTGGTGGTCTTGATCTCTACGTCATACTCCATTACTTTGGTGATCCAACCTGACCTTTTCTCATTCAAGTCTCAGCTCAGTAAGAAGTCTTTTACACTAGGATGTGGCACCATGATATGAATCTTGTTGTTAGACAACATATGTCTGAACTTATTCAAACTTCATATGATTTCAAACACCTTCTTCTCAACATACGTGTATCTAACTTCATAGCCTTCTAAACCTTGGCTGAAAAAATGAGAGGTTGTTCTAAATTCTCACCATTCGCTTGAGTGAGCATAGCAAAGATTACCTCTTCATTCCCAAAAGTGTATAGATTGAAGTCCTTAGAGAAGTATGGACTAGTCAGGGTAGGAGCTTAGGTGATAACTTGTTTTATGCCTTCGAAGCTCTCTCTTCTTCTTGCTATCTACGTGAACATCTCATCCTTCCTTAGTATGGAAGTTAGTGGCTTGACCAGCTCAATAAAGTTAGGAATGAATCTCCTAATAAAATTTATTTTACCAAAGAAACTTTGCAGGCCCTTCTTGTACTTAGGCAAGGATAATGCTAAGATGGTGTGCACCCTTTCTAGATCAATGGACAAGCCTTTTTTTAAAATGACATGGCCTAAAAGCTTGCCTTCATGGATGACAAACATGCATTTCTTTGGGTTGAGAGAGATGCCAAACTCTCTACACCTTTCAAATATTTATCTCAGGTGCTTCAAATGTTCACTTGCCTCCTTGGAGAAGACTGTCACATCATCAAGATAAACCAGCACAATGTCATTGATCAAACCTTGGAAATCCATATCCATAACACGTTGGAAGGTAGTTCCAACATTTGATAATCTGAATGGCATCTTCCTGTATGCATATGTTCCCCACTTGGTGGTGAAGGATATCTTATATTGGTCACACTCTTGTACCAAGACTTTATTTTACCTAGAGTAGTCATCTAAGAGAGAGCATCTTTCACTACCTGTCACCATCTAAAAAATTTGTTCCGTACTTGGAAGGGGATAGTGATCTCTTAGTGAGACTCTATTCAGGTCTCTAAAATACACACACAATCTGACCTCTTTGTTCTTCTTCCTAATAGAGACAAAATTGGCCAGCCAAGAAGAGTGTTTGATAGGGAAGATGATCTTGGACTCGATCAGTTTGGTGAGTTCTTTCCTCATGAGAGGCTTGATCTTTGGATTGATTGGCCTTTGCTTTTTCTTGATGGGTTTGGCACCTTCCTCTAGCTCAATGGTGTGTTGGGCTAAGCTTGGGTCAAGTCCCTTCAAATCACCATACTCCCAAGCGAAGACATCAACAAGATCTTAGCATAACATAATGAAAGAATGCTTTTCTTGATTGGTGATGAGCTCAAAATATAGCTCATTATTGACATGTTATTTCTCTCAATTCATCTCTCAAAGGATAATATCTTATGCAAATCTTAGATTGTTAGATAGCTATTACATGGAAAATAGATATTTGTCTTATTTATATTGAACCAAAGACTAAACCTTTATTTTGTCATTAATGTCTAATACATAGCATGTTTTAGTGATTTTTTATTGTGAAGAATGCTAAAAAAAAAGACACAGATGATGTATAGTGAACGTGCAATTTTGATCTTCATTCAGCAAAACTACGGACTCTGTAGGTTTGCTTCTATGGACACTACAGGCTTATTTCTATGGACTCTATAGGCTTGTTTCTACAGACTCCACAAGCTTTTTTCTATGGACTCCACATGCTTGTTTCTATGGACTCTATAGGCTTGTTTCTACGAACTCTACAGGCTTATTTCTATAGACTCCACAAGTTTGTTCCTCTCGACTCTATAGGGTTGATTATGATAATTCTGTAAGGATGAAACTACAAATAGGGAAGCTGGTGGCCATATAGGATAAGATAGAATCATTCCAACTGGAATCAAATAAGGAAAATAACTGCCTACTATTTTGTAGGATTTGTTTTTGATAAAGTTGTATATATATTTGGATTTTAGGATTATTATAGGATAGGGTATCTATTTTATCAAAATAATTGGATCTCTTGGAAATCCAATCTCCTATCTATGGATGAATGGATCGACCAAGGAATCATATTCCTTTACATCCTATTTTGAGTTGATTATATTAGTAAAAAATGTAAGATTTTCATATATTAAAAAAAGATAGATATCAGATCATAGAGAGCAGATAATAGAGAAAAATTTGTACAAGTATATTATAAGTTTTAGCTAGATTCTCATCATTTCAGTTTTATAATACTTCAGTTTCTAGCATTGATTAATCTTTGTTCCTAAGTCCGAGAGGAGTAAGGGCCCACTCTCCTTGGAACCAGGAACTATGTATGGTATTTATGTTATGTTTTATCAATTCATTGTTATAATTAATTAGAATCTTGTTAATGTTTACATTTATTCATAAAAATATCAAATTAAATTCACAGTTTAAAAAGCATTTTCTTATTTCAAAGTTATTTCCTTCTGTGTAATGTGTGTTTTCCTTTGCAGCAAACGTGTGAAACAAATTTCCTTTTGTTAGTGAAGAGTGTGATTTTACTTTCCACACAAGTGTAGATAGAAGTGTGATTTTCACTTTCAATAAAAGAGTGGATTGATTTGATTTCTTCCTTTTCATTAAAAGCATGAATCAAGTAGTTTAGGACACATTTCTATCTTTAGTCAAAGTTTGAATATGACAATCAAACACACCCATAAGCAGCCTTCTAGATCTACCATCCCACAACTTACTACAGATAGCTTTGGACACCAACCCTGGTTGATAAGACATTAATTGAATATTGATTAAATGAGGATTTAAATGACACTCATCATTTTTGGCACCATTGTCGGGGACATAAGGTGTTAGTAAGGTAATAATTATTGGTCTAGAGTGAAAAATAGAAGAAAAAAACATTGTAAAACCCCATAAAATCTCATTAAAATTCAATAAATTGATGTACCATCCTAGAGATTCTAAAGGATGATTCATCCCAATGTTTCCACCAAGAACACAAGTTGACACTCCTTCAACATCTTTGAGTAGTGAACCAAAAGTTACAAGTGAAACCTATCTGCAAGAATCTTCTGAAACTTGGATAGAAACCAGGGCATTGCCACAAGCAAGCCCCATAGGACAAATTCCTCAAGATCAATCTCTTGCAAGACACTATTTAAAAGTTGCCAAGGATTTAGAAGAAGCATTTTAAAAATATGTAACTGAATAAAATTTTAAAGATCTTGAACAACCCATACCTAATACCACAAATACTTAGTGGGAAGATCATCCCAGCTTTGAAACATCATCAGAAGAAGAAATGGCTCTCCAATAAAATCAACAACTTGCACAACCAGGAAGGACTTTCTCCTTTTCTATTGTTGCAGATCCTAATGATCAAACCCTTATGAAAAATATTTCACCAGCTAATCTACAAAATTTCTAGGGAAGGTCTACAGAAGATCCTGATCAATTGTTGTTTGAGTTTAAGGTGTTATGTCAAACCTATGATTACACAACAGATAGCCAGAAATTAAAACTATTTCCCTCTACACTTAAAGATGCAACTATGAGATGGTTCATGGGTTTACCTGGCGATTTTATTAGAACATAGGATGACATGGAAATAGAATTCTTGAACAAATACCAAGATTACTACCGAGGGTGAGAAAGAAAAGAGGATTTCTTTAAAATCAAATAGAATGATGATGAATTTTTAGAGGATTATTTGGATAGATTCATGTTCACTCATAAAAAAAGCAATTATCCACTCACTGAAGATATTTAGAAATTGGTTTTCTTGAAAGGGTTAGACGAAGATACTAGAGATACCTTAAATCTGATGGGAAGTGGAGATATAAATAAGTTGGCCTTTGATCATATTTTTGAGATTTGTACCAATTACTCTCGAACGAAACCTGGAATTAGGAAAGGAAGATTTGGGAAATATAATGAAGTGGGTAAGTTAATAGAATAATTTGCTAATCTAAAGACATATATTATGGTTACACTAAACAATATTTTGGATGGCCTTCAAGCTAAGGCAAATGCAACAGAACCCTTAGCAATCTACTATCATAAGTGCAGATAGAAACATGCCCTTAGAGACTGTCCCCTAGATAGAACCAATGTTTCATCATGAGGGATCTGTGATGCAATAGATCATGATACCAAACATTGTATCCTTCTCCCTGGTTTAAAGAATCAAATGAAAACACAAGTCCAGTCCAATAAAGAAGTAAATTATATTCAGAGATAAAACTTTTCCCCACAAAACTAGGCTCAAGGATAGTTTAATGTAAGAAATCTAGTTAATCCATGGATGGCACCATGGAATGTTTCATTTCCTTCACCATTTTGGAATCAACTCCAAATTCCATCAATTCAAAATCTATGGGCAGGACAAGATTGGATGCCAACACCCCCATGGATTGTGCCACAGCCACAACAACAATGGGTACCACAACAATAATGGATGCCATAGCCATATCAATAATGGAATCAACAGTGGTACCCACAGTCACAATTCACTCAACTAAAAAGACCACTTCAACAGCAAACTATTATGCCACTTCTAATTATTCAGCAACAAGGACAAATCAATCAACCCTCAATGTCTGCACAACTAATAGCAAATCCAAAAAATAAACAACTAGCACCTTTTAATGTTAATGACTAGGAAGATACAATCAATGTTGGAGCTATTGAGTATTCATACATACATTTGAGATCAGGGAAAACTATACAAAAACCTCCAGTTTGCATTTCTAATATATCTAATGAAAACAAAAAGATAGAATCATCTCAATTAAACACTAAAGAGGCTGAAATCAAAATAAGCCCTGCAATAAACAAAAAAAAACTACTACCCCAGTAGTTCCTTTTCCAAAAAGATTAAGAGAAATTGA
Organism: Torreya grandis; assembly: GCA_037957365.1. Lineage (NCBI taxonomy): Eukaryota > Viridiplantae > Streptophyta > Pinopsida > Cupressales > Taxaceae > Torreya > Torreya grandis. Next base: position 572,145 of record JARHVA010000993.1, read on the forward strand.
TATTAAACCAGAATCAAACTTGGTCCATGACTTGTAAAAGATCAATATTGAGGTACCCCTTCTACAAGCTATTAGGGATATACATAAATCAAACAAGATCATCAAAAACCTTTGTATCAAGACACTTGGGAGGAAAGCAAAATATCTGGGAACCATTCATGTTGACAGAAAAGTTGTTGATTTATTAGCAAAAAAACTATTAATTCTAAAATATGTAGATCTAAGAAGCCCAATGATCATAGTCAAAATTGGAGGTAAAGAGATTCCTAATGTCTTGGTAGATTTGGGAGTAGTAACCAATGTTATGACAACTGATACTCTCCATGCATTATCTCTTATGAGAATGCAACCCACAACTACCATTCTTCAAATGATAGACTAATCTATAACAAAACCAGAAGGAACTATAGAAAATGTTGAAGTACTAATAGAATCTTAAGAGTATCCAATATATTTCATGGTTTAGTAACTCAAAATAAATAATCTAGGATATCCCATAATCTTAGGTAGACCATGGTTGGCTACTATAGCAGCATTGATTGATTGCAAGTCAGGAGACATGACCATTTATAATGGGATAAAGTCCAAATTCATCTCTTTGTATCCTCCTATAAAACCATCAATAAATTGCATACAAGAACATTGGGTGGATAAATAGGAAAACACATTAAACAACATTTCCTCATCAGTTATGATCACAGTTAAAAAACACTTGGAAGAATTGAATGGAGACATATACCCAGAATCTACGGACTTTGTCAGTCTGAAATCTATGAACTCTGCCAGTCTGAAAGCTACGGACTCGATCAGTGCAGAAACTATGGACTACCTTAGTTTAAGATTCTTGGGTCAAACAGAATATTTTGAAACCTCTACTTCTACTTTTTCTATTGTTTCTTCACCATATGATCATGGATTGATTCAGAAAAGTATGTGGAAATTGGTAGAACAACAGTAAACTCATTTCTTAGATGCATTATATTGTTCTTTAGCAAGATTGATTCCTCTTAGAAAAGAGTTTGTTGATAATATAACCATATTTCATAAGCTACTTCCTCATCTATGTCCTCTAAACTCATTGATTAGTGAGTTTAAGTAGATAGAATCCAACTACCCAGGCACAAAACTAATCATGGTGTTACCTGGAAAGATTTTGAACATCAATAGTTAGTTAACGAATGAAGAGGAAGATCAACTCTTTAAAGTACTGGAAAGACATACTAAGGCTTTTGTTTGGGATTATAACGACATGAAGGGAATTCACCCCAGCATATGCACTCATCACATTTACACATAATCTATCAAACCGGTCAGACAACCACAAAGAAGAATGAACCCAACATTAAAGGAAACAGTCAAAATAGAAATCTAAAAATTGCTCGAAGTTGGGTTTATTTACCCCATCTCAGACAGCCAGTGGGTTTCACCTCTGGTAATTATGCCCAAAAAATGGAAAATTAAGGGTATGTGTAGATTAAAGAGAATTGAACAAAGCAAGACTCAGAGATTACTTTTCTTTACCTTTCATTGATCAAGTTCTTGACAACTTGGCAGGAAAGAGATATTTTCCTTTCCTGGATGGGTTTAGTGGGTATAACCAGATAATGGTAGCAGCTAAAGATCAAGATAAAACCACATTTACCTGCCCCTAGGGAACTTTTACTTACCGAGTACTTCTATTTGGACTCTGTAATGCTCCAATAACCTTCCAAAGAGTAGTTCTGGCAATATTTTCTGACCTTATAAATGATTGTGTTGAAGTATATATGGATGATTTCACCATTTATGGTGAAACTTATGAAGAGGCTCTTACCAACTTGGAAAGAGTATTGATCAGATGTAAGGAACATCAATTATCTTTGAGCCATGAGAAATGTTTATTAATGATAGATGAAGGAATAGTCCTAGGACACCATATTTCTACAAAAGGCATTCAGGTAGATCCAACGAAAGTTGAAATAATCTCCAATTTGCCCATTCCACAAACACAAACTAAAATTAATATTTTTTTGGGACATGGTTATTAAAGGTGCTTCATAGATAAGTTTAGATAAATAACTGCCCCTATATTTGCCTTGCTTACAAAAGATAGTACATTTGAATGGAGTGATAGTTGTTAGCAGGCCTTTGAGATCATCAAAGCTAAACTTGTTACTGCTCCAATATTGAGAGGACCAGACTGGACTAAGCCATTCCATATATACATAGATGTTTCTAATACAGTACTAGGAGCAGTCCTTGGACAAAAGGATGAAGAGAGAAACATGTGTGCTATATATTATATTATCAAAAACATGACACTTGCTGAAAGAAATTACACCATAATTGAGAGGGAATTCCTAGTTGTAATCTATGCAATTAACAAATTCAGACACTACATAATAGGCTATAAGGTATTTGTATATACAGAACATTCAGCTAGTAGATATCTTACTAACAAACCAATTATGGGAGGTAGGATCATTAGATAGTTGTTACTCTTACAAGAATTTGATGTTACTATTATAGATAAACTAGGGAAGTCTAATGTGGTGGATGATTTCTTGTCAAGAATGAACACTACAACTGAAGAAGAACCAGTGGAAGATGACTTTCCAGACGAATAACTATTTGTTATTTCATCAAAATCTCTGTGGTTTATTGATATAACCAATTACCTCGCCATAGGTAAGTTTCTTCTACAATTTTCACAAAAAGAAAAGAAATGTTTAATCAAAGAAAGTTCTTTTAAATGGATTAATGGAATATTATTTAAACTTGGACCCGACCATGTGTTTCACAGGTGTGACAAATGGTGAAGCTTATGATATCATCAGAGCTTGTCATGATGAACTAGGAGGAGGTCATTACTCAGTGCAAAGAACCATACATAAAATCTTAGGAGCAAAATACTATTGGCCTCACATTCATCAGCAAGTAAAAAGATATATCAAACATTGTGATGCTTGTCAGAGAATTGGACAGCCTAGTCTTTCAACAGAGATGCCTCTGCATCCTCATCCTCAATTGATTTTAAACCCATTTGAAAAATGGAGAATTGATTTTATAGGTCCTATAGATCCTCCTTCCAGAGGAAGAGAATATCTCTTAGTATGTACAGACTATGTGACCAAGTGGGCAGAAATGGAAGCATTAACTCATGCAAGAGAAGAAATGGTAACTGATTTCTTATATTTTAAAATCATGCAAAGATTTGGTGCTCCAAGAGAGATAGTCTTAGATCAAGGACCACAGATCATGTCAAACATGATAAAGCACTTCATGCAAGTATATCAAACTCAGCACAAAAAACATCTCCCTACCATCCGCAGGCTAATGGGCAAGTTGAAGTCACCAACAGAGAACTAGAAATCATTTTAACCAAGATTGTTAATTCCAGCAAAAAGGGTTGGGCAGATAAGGTACCAGAAGCTATTTGGGCCTATAATACTACTTGGAAAACAATAACTATATTTTAACCTTATAAATTGGTTTATGGTAAGAAACCTTTATTCTCTATTGAATTTGAATTACAAACTCTGAAAATAGTTTTAGAAGTAGGAATTGAATTAGAAGAAATATAGAAAGAAAGACTCATATAGCTTAATCAAATTGATGAGATAAGGATGGAAGCACTACAAAGAACTAAATTGGTACAACATCAAAGAAAAGTTTGGCATGATTCATAAATCAAGCAACGAAATTTTTAAACAGGAGATTGGGCATTGTTGTTTTTTTAAAATTTTAATAGTTCAAAGAAAAACTACAATCAAGGTGGTTGGGACCTTATCAAATTGAGGAGGTCTATGAAAATGGTTCTATTAAGCTAATACTATTGATGACAACAAAAGAGATTTGTTAGTCAATAGACATAGATTGAAGCTTTATCAGAAACCTCTCAATAAAGAAGAATTTGTTCAAAAGGTAAAGGATCAAGTAGTTATTTTGGAGAGCTTTGCTTCTTTTAGAGAACATGCTCCTTGATAATCCAGTAAATTATATATATAGTGAAAATCCTTCGAGGGACTCTATTGATGATGCATGCCCAGAAAACTAGCTTGTTGGCTGGCTATGCATTGTAAAAAGGGCTTTGGCTAGAAAACTAGTAATGGCTGGCCAAAGGGCAAAAACAAAATTTATAAGAAAATCTCATCATGTCACTATGATTGGTTGTCTCCATGCAATAAACTAATCTATACAAACTTATTTGTGCAAGACACATGGTGAGCAAAGGATAGATCTAAGGTCAAATTAAGTAAGACATATATTTTATTTTTCTATGATTAGTTAATTAATTATCTTTGATTTAATTAAGAATTATTCTATGGAAATGACCCAAATTTGAATCCTCCAAAACAGAATGACATGACACATGCCATAATGAAAAAGCATGCAACCAAGTAGCCAAAGGTGTATGGATAAGTGTGCAACTTTGATATAATCAATTGAGTCATCAATTATGATAATGATGGGACGTCATAAAAAGGGGTTTTAAATGAAGTAATGAATTGCTATCACCATCAAAGTGACACATCATTATTTCATCTAAATTGTATTAATGAGATAAAATGGTTGGCACACTCCGTAGAAACATGTGGTGCCTAACTGTATCAAGTCATCATATCAAAATATGAACTCATGTAGATATAGCATTTCATATGAACCATTTCATTTCTACAGACTTCAACAGAAGTTGGTCTACAAATCCTCCATGATTGTCACCTATAAATCCTTTGTGATTGTTGCCTACCAATTTCAACAAACCTGCTAGCTTGATGTAGAAGAAACCTGCTATAGTAGGCAGGGGCCGAATGGCTACAGCTTCAAACTTAAATATTACAAACTATTACAAAGACTTGTTTTAGTTTCTGATTCTCAGGATCCGTCAGAACGGGCAAGAGAAGAGCATACTCTTGGAACAAGCTACTAAATTTTCACACTGAAAATTTTTCGATGATCAAACTAAGGCGGAGAGGCTTATTTATAGCAATTTTTGGGCGGTCCTGCCTGCTTCGCTGGCAAGGCGGTGTCAATCCCATCATGCTTTACAGCTGAAAAGTAGATCTACAGCGAGGTGCTATTCGAGGCGTTGGAGCCACATGATGATGATGGTGAGGATGGAATCCTAGGCTGTGGGCCCAACATGTCTTCCGCTTCGTCTACGAGGTCATCTTCGGATATCGGATTGAAAAGACATCTTATCTGAAAAGTACTTTGGAGATGCCAATGCCGACAATTAGGGGGTCCCGCTTCACATGGTGTATGTCGTGGCGTGCAGTGGAAATAAGATTCTCACTCAAGTTGTCTTCGAATGATGGTGTGCACGACGGTATCTTGGTCATGGTTTTCTTCTTCATGAATTCTATGTGGGCCATGTCGAACAATCCAACGATACAGGTGTTCGTTGAAAGTTGATCTGATCCGAATGCGCCACGTCCATAGTGGTCGCTTTAGTAGCTCAGTGAATTGGTGGTACAGAAATTCACTATTGAGTCTTTCAATGATGATGACTCCCGAGTTTTGTCTGCGGTTGGCTTGAATTGTTACTGCTGCAGACATTTGCAGGTCTTGTGCTGCTGCATAGGAAATCCTCGTATATCGGGGATGCAGGCCTTTTCGAAGAATTTGTTCTTGTACAAGAACATTCATGGAGTCAAATCCCTGGTTAAGTATCCTGGTGAGGTTGAAACCAGGCGCAGGCTGACGCATCAATGTTGCTGGAGGATTCCGGCTAAGCCAATCTACAATTACATTATTAGAACCTATAATATGCTCCACAGAAAAATTAAACTGATGAAAGAATGCCTGCCACCGGACATTTTCCGCGACCATCTTTCCGACCATGATCTTTTTCTCTGAAGGTCAGAAATCTAGTACAATCGGTTACAATTATAAAATGTGGCAAATGTAGAAGTTTTAGCATAAACTTCTCTAGACATTTTTTCACAGCATAGATCTCTTTATCAGAGGAGATCCATTTTAATACATCAGAGCTAAACACACCACTCGCAAACTCACACACAAATTCTTTATCATCTACAATACAAACAAGTACTCCTCCCCATGCGAGGTCAGAGGCATCAGTATAGACTTTCATCTGTTTGGACTTTGGAATATGCAGTTCTGGTAGCGCGGCTACAGTTGCTTTGATTTTACGAACTGCTGCTGTATGTTGTTCTTCCCAACGGAATGTTTTCTTTTTCTGGAGAAGTGTTTGCAGGATGTACCTGTCTTCACCAGAGTTAGGATAGAAACTGTTCAAATAATTTAGCAAACCCAAAAATGCTTGCAGGTTGGGTTTATCCAAACATTTGGGAAAACTGATGACTTTTTCTTTGATGTGCGGCTGGAGTAAAAGGTTGCAGCAAAAATAAAATGTTAAATAAAATGCACCAGGATATTCCTATAGCGTCTCTACAATGGTGACAATTTATTGCATTCAGTTGGAGAAAGATGCCCTCAAGGCCAGCTTACAAGACTCAAGCAAGTCAACTCCAAGAAATATTAGCTCCATCATTATTTTTTCTATGCTAGTTTAGTCTTTCTAATTGGACATCTGGAATTATAGACATGAGCATTTACATGTATCTGATTTTTATAAGAAAGAGAATATTTAGTTAATGGCTGTCAATATTATGATGTTGGTTTCAAAGCACATTTTTTTCTTAATGTAAATCATGCTTGACTTGCTACTGGTCACCTCCTATAGTGGGATGGAAAGTTTCTTATATCTTTTTAAAATAATGATTTTTTTTGTAACAGTAAAACATATCTGATTCTATGAGTTGCCTTTTCCATTTCTCTATGGAAAATTTAGATAAAATTGTAACCTAGATGCAACACTATAAATTTCAAGACACTTTTATGTCTTATTCTGTATGAATCTCAGATGTTTTTTTTTTCTTTTGGTTGACATTTATGAAGATAACTTTGACCAAGTTCAGCTCAAGTTATACTGAGATTTGCACACTATAAATATATTTCTTGGCTTATTGGTATAGTTTGTTTTTGTGGTGCTTGGGAATGAAATATGCTACAATTTGTGATATTATACTTCATTTCTTTGTGTTCTAATAATCTGTCACGACATGTGAGATTTGTTCTAATTAGTTTTTCACGTTGTCTATAGTTCATCTTATTTTACAAGTAATGCAAGCACACTAGAGGAGGCCGAGGAAGCAATGTTGGCACTATATTGTGAGAGGGCACAAGTTAATGATGGACACACTATTTTGGACCTTGGATGTGGTTGGGGCTCTCTTATTCTCTATATTGCCAAAAAGTATCCAAACAGCCATATCACTGGCATTTGCAATTCTACCACACAGAAGGGATTTATAGAAGAGAAATGCAGGTATGTAAAATACTGGTATCCATTGTGCAGTATGTGATTACGTTGGTATAGAGGCAATAGTGTTCTACTTGCAAAGTGTCCATAAATGCTCCATCAAGCATCAGGGATGTGCTTGCAATGCAAAAGCAATATATTAAATTCTTAGACTAATATCATAGCAATAAACTAGACTGGGGTTAGATATTTTATTTTCTTTACATAATGGTAGACTTAAAACTATGGCTTTGAGATGGGAATCAGGGTAACATATTTTATTTGTGGAATACCCTAAACAAAAAGTTTATGTTATCCTTAAGGAAATTAAAAAAAAAAAAATCTCAAGAATCCTCAAAATTGAGTGGCATATCGTACTCCATGTCAAGATCACTTAGTTTATCACTTGTTACCAAACCCATTTATATCAATTTATTAATTTAAGCAGTAATGATATTTTACTTTGGACTTCTGAACTATGATGCTCTTGTAAGTTGGTAACATTTTATAAAGTGTATAAGATTCTATTTAACATTTAAATTATATTTCTATTTTGATCACTAAATCGTGCATAGAGTACATATGTCTTACTTATATTACATATTACAATGAACCTAATAACCACGTATTTCTGCTAGTTAATAATTACTAAAGAATAAAATATATATATCTCTATTGTGACAAATGCAAAATTATCAAACAAAGTCATTTCATTCGATAGAAGCATCACAATTTTGATCAGGACCAAACATGTGGCAGTTGCGAGCCATCTAAACCATGCTCTGTGGTCTCCCCTGGGGTCAAACACTAGATTTTGCCCTTAAATAGTGTGTGAAATTGTTGACGCAGTGGATTGCACCCGGGGGCAGGACGCCTAGCTCCCGCCCCCGCCCTTCCACACGCAACAATGGAAACTCCCCTCTCGCCTGTGGGACCGGCGAAGCTGGAGGGGAGAGTCTCTAGATAAGGGCTAGCTCCCTCTGATGTATCTTTTAGGACCTGGTTTCTCCTACTGCTAACAAATAAAAATGGAAAAAAGGGGGGGGGGATGAAAAGGGAGAGATGCTGAAAACAAAACCTAAGCATAAAAATGAAAAGGTGATACACCAGAAAATGTTGATCCACTCAGCCCGAACATACACTTTTCACCAGGAAGAAACGCCCATACACTTCATCTGAAGGGGGAAGCTCTTCTGCAATAGTGAGTCAGGGGTCCGTAGAGATACAGGGAGGAAGGAACTATAAAAGGTGATCTGAGACACACTTTGACAGCCTATTCACATGCACCTATATTCTTGCTGTAGACACTTCTGGCAGACCTGCAGAAAGGAGACTTCACAATGCACTGGACATGCTGTAATTGATCTGTGAAAAGCATGAAAGACAATGACTTAACACAAAAAAAGAACACAAACATATACTTTAAAGTGCAAGTCCAGATAGAGGTAAAAATCCTAAGTCCTGATTCAAGGTAAAATCTGGTAGTGCTCTGCCTTACAAGCCCGAGAGATTTTTGGGCAGAGTTTTGCCTTAAGGCTAAGAGAATGGATCCCATTCTCAAATGAGAAGTTTACAATATATAAAAAGAGGAAGAGAACTTGGCCCTTTATGGGAAAGACTTTGGCACTCTTTTTTCAAGTGGCCCATGTGCGCTTTGAGCCTTGGGAAGAGGGAGCCGTTTGATTGTTGGTTCCTGCTTTGACTTTGGCGTTCCACATTAATGAGGGAGCATGAGTCGCGCCTTTCCTCTGCGAACAAACTTCTCCCTTCAAGGCATTTGCGTGGCTTGTCTGCTTATAAATGCAAATTGGAGGAAACAAGCCGTGCCGCTTATTGTTTGCGCCGTTTGGTGACCATCTAGCAATAACTCGCCTCTCCTCGCCACTTGGACTGCTTTGTCTTTTCCTGCATCTTGTCTTCATCCTTGCTTTGTCTCCTTTTGCTCCTTCAGCCCTCGGGGGCTATCTTCTAGCGGGTCGCTGCGTTCCTTGGGCTCTTTTCTGCTTGCCTTGGCCACTTTCCGCTGATTTTCAAATAAGTGACACGTGGTGCGTTTTGCTGTGAAATGGGCAGGACACGTGGCAGCATCCGCTTGACTCATGGAAGCTTTAGGCACCCTTTGAAGGTCCTGCAGAAGAGGACATGTGTCGGCTTCTGCTCTCTTTAGCAATTTGTCCGGGGCCCACCACAGTTCTCGCGTGACAAAAGAGAGACCGTAGAGGCTGACACTTGTCAGCTTCCTCCGAGCTTTGCAGGGGACACGTGGCACGTTCCGCTGCTCCTAGAAAAGCATGTCAAATCCTTTTGCATTTGCCACTTGGCGCCTTCCGCGCCCTTGCTTTCTCTGGTGTAAAATTGACGTTCGCGGGCCCGTCACTGTGTTTGAATTTCCAATGGCTAGTTCGCCGTGTTTAACTTTGACGTCCTCGAGCCCGTCACCCTTGGACTTTCCGTCGGCTTTCTTCCTGGCCACTTTCCTTAGGGCATTCTGCGCGGACATTTTCTGTGGACTTCTTGGAAAGCGTCCTTTTCCTCGGCGAGAGCCCTCCGCAAGGGCACATACCCTTCGGGCGGTCTTTCGGCTCCTCGGCGGGTTTCTTGCTTCGGGCTTTTTCCCCGCAGGCCTTTTCTGCGGGCTTTTTCCCTGTGGGCCTTTTCCCGCGGACAAAAGTCCGCAAGAATTGTCTCGGCCGCTCGTTATTTCTTCGGAGTTATCCTGCCTTACTTCCTGCGGCCTTCCGAATTCCTTCGGACAAAAAGTCCGAAGGAATTATGCCTTTGCCTTAACAAAATTCCGAAAGATCTTACCTTTGTGGCTTTCTTTTTGGCCTCTTTGAAGTGCTCCCTGCCCTCCACAAAGGCTCTTGAACCCATAACTGCCCTCCGCAAGGGCTCTTGAACCCAGAACTGCCCTCCGCAAGGGCACTTGTCCTTCGGGAGGCTTGAACTTTTTGCATTGAACCGCTCCTTTGAACCAACCGTTGAACCAATTGATTGAACCGGTTCAATGGTTCAAGCGGTTGTCAAACCAAGGCTTTGAACCGAGCGTTGAACCAAGCCCGTTGAACTGTTTGAATTGAGCCGAGCCTTTGAACCTTGCCGATGAACTTTTATAGTTGAACTGAAACGTTGAACCTTGCTGATGAACCAAGGAGATGAACCGACTGAGTGAACCGAGTGATTGAACCATCCAATTGAACCGAAACATTGAACCAAAGCGATGAACTTTGCCGATTGAACCGAGGCTTTGAACCAAGGCGTTGAACCAAGGCATTGAAACGGTTCAATGGTTCAACGGTTCAAAGGTGCTAACTCTTGGAAAGATTATGTTGTTGAACCACTCTTCCAACCTTAAGAAAAAGTGTCTTTGAACCATTTTAGCTCTATTTCCTTATGAATTTCTTTAGACAAGAGTCCGAAGAAGCTTTGTAAAACCTTGCACTCTCTGAACTGGTTCTTCATCTGAAAGATTACACTTGCAGAGTTCGTAGAAGTGGCCCTGCAAAGTCCGTAGAAATGGACCTGCAGAGTCCGTAGAAATTCCCAGATTCATGCAAAATCAACAAATGAAATGGCCCAGAACAGCGGGGACAGAAGGGGACTGATTTTTGGCCTGTTGGGCAAAAAATGGTCAACAGAAATCATAGTATTGAGACTATGCGGGTCTTTGCAAAACTCTCAATCTCAAGCCATGTAGGGGCCTGCGAGATTTATGGTCTCAACTAGGTCGATGAGCAATTTTTATGATGCCTGACAATTTCGGAGTTTTATGTTTTTTCCCATCTTATTATGTTGCTAATTGTTTTATTTATTATTTCTTTTCTTCTTTGTGAAAAAAATCATAACACAAAACTTTTCAATTTATATCTACCATAAAATAGTAGCCCAACACAAAAATAGGCTAAATTGTTCTCAGGAAACTGATCATGTTTATGCCCCAAAACAATCTATCTATAGAATAGTATCTTCACTCCAACCACCATCTGCCAATAATTATTATCCATTTATATTTCACAGACAATAGTTTATTGCTATAACGAAGCACAAAGCCCTGTGGGTGGGGAGGCAGTGTATTGATGATATTGGTGCTGTACTTTTGCAGGACTCCTTTGGGGAGGTGACACATTAATGATATTGGTGTTGTACGTTTTGTAGATTCCTTGGAAAGAAGGAACAAAAAGACAATGGAATTCAACCTAATGGTTACAAACAAAGAAGAATTAGATAATTCCAGCAGTTTTGTGCAACCTATACTTCATGTGATACATCATTCAACAATTAAGAAATTAGCGACAGTATGTTCTGCAACAACAGATGTGTTATTGATGAAGGAAAATATTATCAAAATCTAATCCCTATATTAAATTTTGGAGAGCAGTTATAAAATCTGAATGACAAGAAGAAAAATATATGGCAGGTCATGTAGTTAATACTTAATTGTATTGCAACAGATTTATTTCAAATTTATCTTGGCAAGTATTTGAAGTTGAATGGAGTTTCTCAACTGCCACTTTTCAGTGCAGACTGCATTTGCATATATTAATTTAATTTTAACAAGAGATTTTTTAGTTAATTGTCTATATTATTGATGTTATTCCTCTTTAGAACACATAAGAATCGATTTTATCAATGAATTAATATTAAAATTTACAATTCTTATTTTGCTGAGCTGAGTCTAAAATGTGCTTGCTGAGTCTAGTCCGAGTCTGAGTCTAAAATGTGCTCACTGAGTCCAATCCAAGTCCAACTCTCAATTTTGGGTGATAAATGTTAGTCATGACAATGTTAATTGTGCAATACCGTTTCCTAAATGACATTCTTCAACTACAGCCCCAATACCATTCTCCCCTTAAAACCTTACATTTTTTACCTTTATTCTTGCAATGGACATAGTTTGGTTCAATCTAACATCTGTATATACTGTAAATAACCATTATTTGAACAACTTAGGTGTATTTGCATTTCCTACAAGATCTGTTTTGAATCTGGTCATATTAATTTTCAGTTTCTTTGGTATGTCCATAGTTAGATTCTTACTTTCAAATGTTTTAAATGTTGTTTTCTTTATAATAAAATAAACTGCAACCAAATGTTGTGTGACTAGGGAAATGGATACTTTTTGGTACAACACTCTAAATTGCTAGAACCTAGACATGTTATATGTGGAAGCAATGTGAAAAAAAAAAATTGAAAAAAAGAATTAACATTCATAGAGTGACACACGAGAACTGTAATATTAGAACTGTAACAGAGAACTTTATTAATTAAAACATTCTGTACATGTCATACTCTTGAAAGAGATGTATGGCTGTCTATCATCCATCTTTTTGTTGCTTCTGCTAACTTACTACCTATGTATACATAGTCATACAATGCTGCAGAATGTAGAGAACCATTATGGAAGGTGAAATGGTTGCTCTTCCACAGGCGACTCTTCACCTTTTTTCAGTTATGGTTGGGCTGCATCAAAATGTAATGGTCAAATCTGGTCCACAAGGCATTTCCCTGCACCCCGTGAGGGGAACCCCTTGAGTCATATGCGGGGCTGCACCCCACAAAGGACAGGAACTAGAACACTGTTGGAACTCATTGGTACCATGTGTGGAGAGTTAAGCTTTGTGGTTTGGACTACAGGTAGCCAAGACCATGACGTGTCCCATGGTGTATGCTATTGAGATGGTGTGCTATGTGCAAGCTTCTTGTAATGCGCTGCACCACTATAATTGTTGGTGCAGTATTTGGTGAAGAATTGAGTATAACTTGGCTAGGTAGATTAGATAGAATATTGAGCTTGAAGGTACCGTGAACCACAAGAGGTGGTTGTGCGTTACCAAATTCCATAGAGAATGATTGGGCGTTACTGCATACTGTGAGATTGGGCTTGGTGGTATGGATGGTGATAGAATTTGAGCTGCTTCTTGGATCGGCCTATCTCAAATAAAATAGTTTCTGAGGATAAAAGATATTTAAAGATCATGATTCACTGGCCAAACGATTGATTTTTCCATATAACCAACAATATGTTTCAGTCTTCATTGCAACATATAGATAGTATTGGACATCGGCATGTTTGGATTGTGCTAGTGCATGATTAATAGCTAGGATAAAGATTATCCTTCAGCACATTAATGCACATTGTCAGGAAAGAAATCAATAAGGTTTATGCAAGCTAGCTTAACCCATACAATCCCATGTCAAATTTCCATTAGGAGGCCATGCAACAATAATAGTATTCCAAGTTAACATGGCAGTAACGAACATAAAGATAGGTGTATTTTGTTCCCAATCTAAGTTCCATTTCAACATGAACTGTATGATCTATCATGTCTTACAATACTGTGCAATCTGATACATCACTGCAGGGTATTTAGGCCATGTTTCCATGATGAAAAACACATTTGCATACAAGACAACCACCTTAGGTAGTCATCATTACTCCTAATACATTTCAGTCACTACCAATAATAAGATAAAAATAAGAATGGCATAAAATGATCAACATCAATAAATGTTTCAGGTTTTGATGATGCATAAATATTTGTTTAAACGATTCTGGGTTTGTCATGTCAGAATTAATATCAACCAAAAATTTTCCCTCAAGAAAGAAATAAATTGTCAAATATTTCTCTTCATAGCCAGTGGGATCAATTAGCTGAAAGATGAATATGAAATTCCATGCCAAGAGGTTATTGACCTCTAGTAGTCAAGATGAATTTTATACTTGTTATGTGTAAACATCAAATACACCCAATTTAAAACAATTCTATGAAAGTGATAGCCTTATTATAGAGTCTTCAGAGTAAATGAGGGTCACAATATGTGCATAAAACACATGAAGACAAGCAACTTGGCATTACGATTAGCATGAAGACAAACCTACTCAACTACAAGCATGATGAAGTCCAGTATTGTCTGCGCTTTGAATAGTTTCCATGTGTATAGAGCAAGCTATATAGCCATCCAAAACCTCTGATAGAGCCCTTCCTCTGATGATAAATAATTTAGTATCAACAAGTCACACCCATTGTATATTTACCAAAATATGGATATATACTTCTCTGTTCGTGGTTCGATTTACCACTAACATGACATACAACCAAATTGACCTAATGAATTTTAATATTCAATAATAACCCCTAACAATAGGCGTAATCAACCATATTGGAAAAGGTCATTGCATATAACCAGGTATATACCATTTCGACTAGCTAGGTGCCCATCTCATGTGTATACCATTTCCACTAGCTAGGTGCCAATCTGACTAGCATGAGAGCCACTCATATGGTCATAATTAGTCGATAATACTGTCCAACTTAAGGCATCATCCTATGGGATGGTTACAATGGCTTATGATGCTGAAATATATGTGCAATGATACAAAACCATCGAATGTGATCATCCATATCTGAAAATCAATGGCACCTGTTGTCACCATAAAATTTTCTTTAATTACAAAAGTGCTTGAAAACATACCAAAAATCAAATTTACTAAGTTATTGCCCCATAATTGTTCCGATTCTTGGAAAATAGAGAAAAAGGGCAAAAGATGCTAAAAATATCATTGGAACTGACTACTGGCCTAATTGCCTCTCAATTGATGTGAGTTGGTGCACTTTCTAAGCTGAAAACCTGCCATGGATAATGATCATAAACATTGCTTGGATAATGATTATGCAAATTGCCTGGATAATGATTATGCACATTGCTTCATTCCTTATGTAGACTATTTTGGATTTCAAGAGGATGTTGGAGAAGTTTGAAGTGGCCCAATGTATTGATGCCTCAATATTTCCAAAGTCGTGGAATTCTTCAAGGAAGTACTAGATGGCTGTGAGACTAATGCGAAGAACATTGCATTGCAAGTTGAAAATATATACTTATATAGCTAGTTCCATGTATCAACATGTTAACGGAGAGAAATCTTATTATTGGGACAAGTACTTGTTAAAAAGGATCAACAATATTTCAATAGGGAAAAGTCAGAATAATTGAATTGGTCTAATCTCACCAATTACGTTACATTAAACCCTTTGCTTGAGTAAATATTGTAGTCACTTTGCTTTCCCAATTATAAATAGGTTTGAACACAACCAAGAGGCTATAGGAAAGTTATTTGGGGTTTATGAATACTCCGAAGGATGGGCGACTAGCCTCAAGAAGGTTGGATAATGAAGAATGAAGTAATACAGTTATGAGGAAGAGGAGAGCGAAGAAGAGCAAGAGAAGGCAGCTTGACACCAAAACATGAAAGTTGAGATGGTGCCCAATAGTCATTCTTGGAAGATTGTTATGGACACAAAGATGAAGAGGTTCAGATATGAACATTGTCACATCCCGTTGTGACAACTCTTAATTTGACGTCTATTTGATCATCAAAGGGCAAGTTGCTGCTTGGAGGAGAAGGTGATGGAGTCATTAATTGTGGAACCTTTTAATGGGTGAAACTATGCCAAATCCAAGATAAGTGTCTCGATATTAATGTGCATTGGCTTTCGCCGAGTAGACTAATTTAAATGTTGCTATCATATTTTGTTTGTAAATATAATTTTATATAGGGAATACTAATGTTTTGGTATTCTAAAATGATGGAAAGTAATTATGGCATTATAGAATACCTATGTGAGAGGAATTACTAGATGATGGGGTCTTGATTTATAAGAGCTTTTATTATTATTATTATTATTATTATTATTATTATTATTATTATTATTATTATTAGTCAGAGTCATTAAGAGTATGACTATAATGACATTTGTTGATAATGCAAGAATTCTCGCCCCCTTGCTCAAAGAAAGTGATAGAGGTTGCATTGTTGTGAGGAGTGCATGGATAAGGTGATGGAGTTGTTAATCAATGTGAAATATTCAATGGCCCAAAACTATGTGAAATGCTAGATAGGCATATCGAGATTGAAGTGCCTCAATGTTTAGCAAGTATACAAATTAAGATGCCTATTCTAGTGTTAATACATTTTATAAAATAAAATTATCTATATATAGATATGTTTAGTAATTTCATGTCTGCTAATATACCACTTATCCATCCAAATTTTGTTTTGTTTCATCCACGTCCTTTTTCACTTTATCAACTCTTCTTTTATTACTGCCTTTGGCCACCTATCTGCATCCATGCCCTCTACTTTATTTATGTACCCTAGAAGACGTATCATCGCTACAAGTTCTATTGGGAAAAGACCTATTTCTGCTAGTATTATCTCATATGGAACTGATGCTTTAATCTTAGAGGTGCTTGTGATTGGGCGTTTCTGAATTCTCTCAAATTGCCTCCAGTTTAACCTTGACATACCACTGGGCCAAACTTCGCATCCATAGAGTACCATTGGAATTATTAGTAGCCCTAACAAGACCCTAGTGGTCTTTCAATCCCACAAATCGACATCTTTGCACCTATTTTGAAGAGAGTACAACGCTCTCCATCCTTGGATTCTCTTCATTACGCATGCATTCCAATTGAGCTTGGTGAAATCAAGCCTTAGATACTTGTATTTTGAGATTCTCATGTGGGCTACCCTCAAACATGAAGCTTGCACGCCTCTTTTCTTTTTAATGTGAGAAGATCAAAATTTTAGTTTTGCTAGTGTTGACTTGCTTCCCGACCTCTTTACAAAAAAGCTCTAAGGCTTTCAAATGCTCTCTCAAGCTTTGGGTTGTAGTTTTTGTCAAAATAAGATCATCTGCATATAGGAGTTTTATCACATAACTAGCGATGTGGACTCCGCCACCCCCTAGTCTACCTATCCATTCTTCCAACTTGTCAATATAGAGACCAAATAGAGTTGGAGATAAAGGACACCCTTGTTTAACCCCTATGTCACTACTGAAACTTTCTGATAAACCTGTTTGTGATCTGATCTTAGCTCTAACCTGCTCGTATAGCCGATGAATTGCTGCCTTGTTTTTTTTGGAACACCAAGTTCCTCCGTTTGGCCCCATAACTTATCTCTAGGAACTGTGTCAAAGGCTTTCCTAAAATCAATGAAGCAACATAAGACTTTTTCATCTTTGCCTTCCCATACTTTTTCAATTGAATGCTTGAGAGTGATACAATGATTTATAGTTGAGTGTTTTGGCCTAAAGCTTGCTTGCCCTTTTGCTCTCTTCCCTTGTTTTTCAACCCATTCACTAATTTTGCGTTCAACCATGCTTCCAAATAGTTTTGCCATGAGAGGATTGACCATAATAGTTCTTTAGTTAGAACGATTATTGATCTCTCCACTCTTGAAGAGAGGTATGACTAGGCTAGTGGTCCACTCCATGGGGAAACCTTCTCGAGTGATGTTGTTGAAGATGTCTCAATATATCTATCCCCCATTTTAAATGTTCAGCCGATAGACCATCTATATCTCGTGCTATGCCACTTGCTACCCTATTGATTCCTTTTTTAACCTTCTTTGTCATAAACAATTTCATCTGTGTGTTGATTACGGGGGGCTGGCCTTCTCTTCTGCACGTTCATATAGTAATCTCGCATACACTAGCCATTGCATTGGTATAATATTGTTCTTTGTTTGATTTTTACTTGTTTTAAGTTCTTTCCAAAAACATTCAGGGCCACATTTTTTGAGCCAAATCAGCTCTTCTTGCCTTGTTTTCATGTATTCCTCCTTTGTTTTCATCAATTGCATGTACGCTTTTTTTATTTGATTTCTTCCCTATTTCCTTGAGTTTTTCCTTTGTTGCCTTACATTCTTCGTCAAACCAAATATTTGCTAGAAAACTGACTTTTCTCACTTTCTTGTGCTTAGATCTTTTGCACTTGTTTAATACTTCGTAAATTGTGTCCATTAACTTGCTGATGTTAATGTAACTCCTATGAGATCTATATTGTCCTCATCGTCTTGTAGGCTGACTTTCAGAGCTGTTCTAAAGATTTATTGATCATCTTGCATCATGCTCATGTTTCCCTTCCCTTGTTCTCCCTTTTGATTGTCTTGGGTCTGCTCATGTTGATTCTTGTGCCTTGGCATGCTAATTTTTAAGTGTTGTCAACCTGGAGATGCGACCTGAATCGAAGATGTGCATGAAATGGCCAATCCTCTATCCCATTGAAACAATGCGATCTTCTCATGAGGGTGGGTGCCTCAATGGTGAGAAAAACCTCCAGAGAAGGCTGGTCCTTGTAAGATGTATCAATGAGGATCTCTACTCTATGCTATGGACTACCATGGAAAAGGGAGAAGGAAACTTTAAGGGGAAATCCTACCTAATAAAGGTGATACACCAGAAGATTGATCCACTCAACTTGGAACCTTGAACATTGAACAAACAAGGGAAAAGGAAGACCTTTGATTTCAATCAATCACTTAAGCATAAATATTTCATGAAGAGGTTCGATTCAATGACCAAAACATGAAGGAAAGCGATGGAGAGAGGTTTGATACAAGACACTTTGCAGCCACCTAACATCCACTTACAGCTTCAGCAAAAGACATAAAGAACACGGAACATGACTTGCATAATACGATAAGCTAGCAACTAGGTACGAATCAGAATTTGGGAAGGGAGAGAAATTTACCACATATGCAAATTGCTGAATGAATATACACTATGCCAACACTTGAAATCTGAAAGTACAATCTTTCTATTGATCGAAGAGGTTACACAACTCATCAATGATAGAGTCTGGTCTAGCCAAGAGAGGGATCATTTTTTTTAAGGTTGAAAAGCCATTTTATAGAGAATTACAAAAGCCAAAGATTGGCATTGAAAAACTAAAGAGAAGGATTAACTTCGATTAACTCAAGACATACGTGGCCTTTCAATAAAATATGTTTTCCCTTTGTCCTTGCATGAAGCTTCTTGCGCTTGAGGAAGTGAACTTGTCTTTGTTTTGAACCGCCCACCTCTCTTTGCATGGAAATCCACGCCAATGTCAATTTTAGAACTCTACGTAAGCTGCTTGATGCCGAGTTGGAACGTTTGAAAGACTAAGTTGGACGAAGAGATAGGTTGAGTTGGACCTTCAAATGCATGAGTTGATCTAGAGATGAGCTGGACTTCAACAACCATTCAACTGAAGTTTTGACCAGTCAATCGAAAATAGCCCTTGCTTGCATGTATTTTATCCTATTTTGGTCTCCCTGTTCATTTTTATTTTTGGCGGGATTCTATATTTGGATGTATTTTGTCTATATTTCCTCCGTTTGACTTTTTTTAACTTCTCGTCGCTTAATCTGAGGTCAACTTCACGTGGTTTAATTCTTTCGAAATTCTGGGTTTACCTTTGTTGTTTTTTTTTTCTTGCGGATTTTATGTCCTTCGGATTTTTCTGTTGACTCTACCTTCGATTTCCTTCGGCTTTCTTGGCTATATTATATCTTGCCCTTAGCCTTTGGATCTCTTTGGGACTTTATGCTTGCCAATTTTCCCGAATTTGTTCCTGCAGACTTTTGTTTTGCACTATGGCTTCATATTTCCTTCGGAATTTTCTGTTTGCAATTTCCTTCGGACTTCTATGCTTTCTCCCCAATTTTATTTTCCTTGGCTTTATCCTCTGAAGTATTCCTTTGGACAAAAAGTCCGAAGGAATTCCTTCAGACTTTTTTCTGAAGGATATCTTCCTTTGTCATTCCTTTTATGTTGGCTTTTATTCCACGGGTTTTTCCTATGTTCATTTATCCGAATTTCTTCGAACTTTTTGTCCGAAGGAATTTCTTCGGACAAAAAGCCCAAAGGAATTAATCCTTTGTCCTTTTGAACTCTGCTTTGTTGATTTTGGCATTTTGCTTTGTCGGTTTTTTTGCACGGGCTTTTGATGAACCTTTCTCTTTTGTATTTCTCCAAAGTATCAGGTTTCCTTTGTTTTTTCATTCTGCCTTGTTCAAAATGCCCTTCGAAAAAATTGCCATGGTTCAGGCACCGACCAAGTGCCGTCCGCAAGGGCTAGTGGCTCTCCCTCTGTGCCCTTCGAAAAAATTGTAGGGCACTCGGGCTTTTTATAGGGCACCCAAGTTTTTCGAAGGGGTCCTGAATTTGACGTGTACCTTTCCGAAGGGTAGGTGCCCTTCGAGATTGTTGAAAATGAACCTTTCGAAGGGTACCTTCCCCTTCGGGTTTCTTGTTTTGCCCTTTTCTGCCTTCCAAAGACACCCCTTGCAATCCCACAGACTTATAACAAGGCTCATTCCTTCAGATTTCTTTGGACTTTTGTTCGAAGGAATTCCTTCGGACAAAAAGTCCGAAGGAATTACTGCTTGGGATTTTCTTGCTTTTTGGGCGGACTTTTCTCTTGGATTCTCTGAAGTATTCCTTCGAACAAAAAGTCCGAAGGAATTACTTCCTTTGTTGGAGACCCTTAGGTATTTCCTGCGGACTTATGTCCTTAGCACTTCTTTGAAGTTATGTGACATTCTGCCTTCTTTGATGAACCATTCATTCGGACAAAAATCCGAAGGAATTCCTGTTGTAGCAAAGGCCCTCATAAAAGAAAAAACAATGTATTCTTTCCCAATGTATTCTTTCTTTCATTGGATGGAGATGTGAATTTTCCGAATGGCAAGAGACAATTTGTCCTATGGAAGAATTGTCAACATTTCTGGCGACTTAGCCGACTCAACATGCTTGCTATGCTTGAGAACTCAGACCATATATAGACGCTATTTGAATTCCCCAATGGTGAACTTGATTTCTAACTGAAAATCTCCTTTGATCATGGCTGAAGCAACTTCCTTCTTCAAAATAAGAAGGGAAACACACGAAAGCAGAAAACTAACTAAGAAGCAAATGTGCAAACAAGCACTTATTGGACAAAACTAAAGCAAACTACTGTGCTTGAACAGCACTTGGAGGAAAGTAAAACAAATAAGGAACCTAGCTAACCATGATAAAGCATGATCCGCCTAGATCAAATGAGAAATTCTTGAACTCACTCTTTCCAAGAGATGATACAAGTTGCAAAGCAAGATGTTTATTAGTCATAACCTTTGATGAGGCATTTTCCTTGTCCACGAACTGTATTAGCATCTTCTCAAATGAGTCATCAACAGCAACAAAGACAAACTCATCAAGTGCCTCTTGATCTTTTTCAGATTGCTTGTCATCTACCACCTTGTCAAGTGATACCTCATCTATGCATGGTTTTTTGGTGACCACATCCTTCTTATTGACTACTGCAAGTTCATCCAGCTCTTCAAGGAGCTTTGAGTATGCAACCCAATCTGTACTTGGACCTTGAATAGGTGATTCTTGATCAAATCTCATAAATATGCTCTTCAATAGCCAACATATCCGTACAAAGCTCTTCAATCTCTTATAGAGATTCCAGGTACAACTGCCAATCATCTTTTTGTTCCTCATTTTGATCTATTTGAACTAAATCCGTTGTAAGGCTATTTGGATCCTTCTCAATAAGAGGTCCCTGTAACTCATTTATAACTTCAATCTGTATCAGCTCCTCTTGAAGTTCCTCTACATCAAGATCAGTCTTCCCACTCTCAGCTATAATTGGATGCTAAATTACAACCTCAAGAAAAGTATCAATAGGAAATTCTTCCTCAAACACTCCTGAAGCATCCTCTACACACTCTACAAGAACCTATCTTGTAGCTGCAACCTCTTTCTCAATACTCCAAAGAATAGGATCCTCCTAAGGAAGGGGGATGGCGGGAGGGTAATAAAATTCATTTGTTTGAGAGGGAAAATGAAGCATGGGAAGTCGATCATGATTAGATTTTGGAATCTTGAGGGAAAAATATTTATCTAGGGAGTTTTGGAGAGGAGGGAAAGAGAAACTCTTAAAGACGTTTGTATTTTGTTCCTTCCACTTGGCCATTAGCTCATCAAAGTCTGAAACCTGCTTGTCTTCTTGGACAACTTGAGCTTGAGGGATGATTGGTGAGGAAAGGGAAATATAGGAAGGTTTAGTCTCATGAATAGTCGCTTGAATAGGCTTGTGAATATGCTCTTGACTCCAACTAGGAAGCTCCCTTGGCACACACTAGGCATGGTTAAAAACTTCATGAGAATAAGAAGCACAATAGCCCTTTGTAGACAATTGGTTTAACTCGATTTTTTGCCTTTCTCAAGCCTCCATCTTTTCCAATACAAGAATACATAGTCCATTTATCTCTTCTAGATCATTGGACACATTTTGACATAGACCATTCACTTCCTCATACTGAGAGTTAGAACAAATCTTTCTTACATATGCTAGTATTCTGAGCTCTATTTCATTCATTCTTTCTTGAAGGCAAGACTGCTCATATGCAATATCATAGCCATATGGAAAAGATGAAATCCGGTCCTGAGACTAATATGGCTTACAAGGAAGGTAACATTCATGCTCTTGATAAGGCTGATTATGAGAAACTTGATAAGGCTTAACATAGCTTTGATAATACTCTTGATAAGGCTGATTAGGCTCATAAAGAGGCTCATAGGTATCATGACCAGGCTGGTATGATCCATCATTGGGTTAATAAGCAAACATAGCATTGGAATTCTCTTCATACACAACCATCAAAATTCATTCATGATAATGCAATAAAAATAGACTTACATGGAAACTGTCCTAATCTATTAGAAGCAATTGCTTGAGCTTGGAATCACCACATACTTCTTGAAGAACACTGCTACAATTGCAATTTCATCAAGACCAGAAAAAATAAGTCCCATCGGGCGTGCTAGAAACTGTTGTCAACTTGGAGCTGTGACCTGAATCGAAGACGTGCATGAAATGGGCAATCCTCTATCCGGTTGAAACAATGGGATCTTCTCACGAGGGTGGGTGCCTCAATGGTGAGAAGAACCTCCAGAGAAGGCTGGTCCCTGTAAGATGTATCAATGAGGATCTCTACTCCACGCTATGGACTACCATGAAAAAGGGAGAAGGAAACTTTAAGGGGAAATCCTACCTAATAAAGGTGATACACCAGAAGATTGATCCACTCAACTTGGAACTTTGAACACTGAACAAACAAGGCAAAAGGAAGACCTTTGATTTCAATCAATCACTTATGCATAAATATTTCATGAAGAGGTTCGATTCAATGACCAAAACATGAAGGAAAGCGATGGAGAGAGGTCTGATACAAGACGCTTTGCAGCCACCTAACATCCACTTACAGCTTCAGCAAAAAACATAAAGAACACTGAACATGACCAGCATAATACGATAAGCTAGCAACTAGGTATGAATCAGAATTTGGGAAAGGAGAGAAATCTACCACATATGCAAATTGCTGAATGAATATACACTATGCCAACACTTGAAATCTGAAAGTACAGTCCTATTAATCAAAGAGGTTACGCAACTCACCAATGGTAGTCTAGTCTAACCAAGAGAGGGATCATTTTTTCTAAGGCTGAAAAGCCATTTTATAGAGAATTACAAAAGCCAAAGATTGGCGTTGAAAAATTGAAGAGAAGGATTAACTTAGATTAACTCAAGGTAGACTTGGCCTTTCAATAAAATATGTTTTCCTTTTGTCTTTGCATGAAGCTTCTTGCGCTTGAGGAAGTGAACCTGTCTTTGTTCTGAACCGCCCACCTCTCTTTGCATGGAAATCCACGCCAATGTCAATTTTAGAACTCTACGTGAGCTGCTTGATGCTGAGTTGGAACGTTTGAAACGCTGAGTTGGATGAAGAGATAGGCTGAGTTGGACCTTCAAATGCATGAGTTGATCTGGAGATGAGCTAGACTTCAACAACCATTCAACTGAATCTTTGACCTGTCAATCGAAAATAGCCCTTGCTTGCATGTATTTTATCCTATTTTGGTCTCCCTGTTCATTTTTATTTTTGGCGGGATTCTATATTTGGATGTATTTTGTCTATATTTCCTCCGTTTGACTTTTTTTAACTTCTCGTCGCTTAATCTGAGGTCAACTTCTCGTGGTTTGATTCGTTCGAAATATTGGCTTTACCTTTGTTTTTGTGTTTTTTTCTTACCTGTGGATTTTGTCCTGATTTTTCTGTTGACTCTACCTTTGATTTCTTTTGGCTTTCTTGGCTATATTATATCTGGCCCTTAGCCTTTGGATCTCCTTGGGACTTTATGCTTGCCAATTTTCCCAAATTTGTTCCTGCAGGCTTTTGTTTTTCACTATGGCTTCATATTTCCTTCGAAATTTTCTGTTTGCAATTTCCTTCAAACTTCTATGTTTTCTCCCCGGTTTTATTTTCCTCGACTTTATCCTCCGAAGTATTCCTTCGGACAAAAAGTCCGAAGGAATTCCTTCGGACTTTTTTCCGAAGGATATCTTCCTTTGTCATTCCTTTTATGTTGGCTTTTATTCCACGGGTTTTTCCTTGGTTCATTTATCCGAATTTCTTCGGGCCTTTTGTCCGAAGGAATTCCTTTGGACAAAAAGCCCGAAGGAATTAATCCTTTGTTTTTTTGAACTCTGCTTCATTGATTTCGGACTTTTGCTCTGTCGGCTTTCTTGCATGGGCTTTTGACGGACCTTTCTCTTTTGTATTTCTCCGAAGTATTCCTTCGGACTTTTGTCCGAAGGTTTCCTTTGTTTTTTCATTCTGCCTTGTTCAAAATGCCCTTCAAAAAAATTGCCATGGTCTAGGGACCGACCAAGTGCCCTCCGCAAGGGCTTGTGGCTCTCCCTTTGTGCCCTTCGAAAAAATTGTAGGGCACCCGAGCTTTTTGTAGGGCAGCCAAGTTTTTTGTAGGGGAATTGAATTTGACGTGTACCTTCCCGAAGGGTAGGTGCTCTACGGGATTGTTGAAAATGACCTTTCCGAAGGGTACCTTCCCCTTCGGGTTTCTTGTTTTGCCCATTTCTGCCTTCCAAAGACACCCCTTGCAATCCCACGGACTTATAACAAGGCTCATTCTTTCGGATTTCTTTGGACTTTTGTCCGAAGGAATTCCTTCAGACAAAAAGTCCGAAGGAATTACTTCTTGGGATTTTTTTGCTTTTTGGGCAGACTTTTCTCTTGGATTCTTCTAAGTATTCCTTTGGACAAAAAGTTCGAAGGAATTACTTCCTTTGTTGGAGACCCTTTCCTTTGTTATTTCCTACGGACTTATGTCCTTAGCACTTCTCCAAAGTTATGTGACACTTTGCCTTCTTTGATGAACCATTCCTTCGGAAAAAAATCCGAAGGAATTCCTGTTGTAGCAAAGGCCCTCACAAAAGAAAAAACAATGTATTCTTTCTTTCCTTGGATGGAGATGTGAATTTTCTGAATGGTAAGAGACAATCTATCTTGTGGAAGGATTGTCAACATTAAGTATATTGGGTTGTGATCAGAGTTAAGATCAATTGGTGATTCCCTAATTTCCATCTCAGCAATATTTTGTATCAACTTGTGAGAGCAAATGATGTAATCTACCACACTTTGCCCATTATAAGTTTTGCAAGTATGCCCACTTGATATTGGCCATGTCTTCATGCCATTGCATATAAGAAGATTATGTATGTTGCATAACCTAGCAATTCTTCCCCAAAGTATGTTACGTTCTTTTGCCCGTCTTTTGTCTTCCTTTCCCACCTATTGTTCCCCTGTTCCATTAACCATAAAGGGTTGTCATCTGAGTCTCTATTTTCCCTTATCATACTAGCTTGTTTGTTTGTTGTCTTGTGTAATGTCCCCTTTTTTTTTAGTAATACTGATTTGCAAGCTTTTGTCCAATTCCAGTGTTGACCGAAGCAACTTGGTGTTTGATGAGGGGATCTCCAAGGTTCTTGGAGCATGCAGGTTGTGTACTGCAGAGATATTTGTTTTTGGCAATGAGCTCAATTGGTTTTGAGGACCCTTATGACACTTTTAGAAGTGAATTCCAGCGTTCGTTGTGTTCTCCAAACTTATTGGAGAGAGCGTTTATTTATAGTAAGCCACCCAGTTGGCTCCAATTATCATTATTCATCATCAGTATCATTCCGGTATAATCAAATTTTGATTTTGATATTGTTTCAGTGGTTCTACAACTCGAGTTTAAGCTTTATTTAATAATGTCACTAAGGTTGCTTAATTTTAATAAATACTTCTAAAAGCAACTTAGTGTAATAGCTCATTGGAAAGGTAATAAAAAGTTTTAAATCATGGATGCTTAAAAAGGGGACCTCACACATCAAAAAATATTACTATTTCATAAAGGGGTTTTTTGGAGCAAAAAGGATTATTTAAAAAGTGAATTTAAAATATAACTTCTAGAAAGTTCGAGGAAAAAGTATAAAAGGAGATTTAGAGAGCTCATTTGGGGATATGATTGTTTATTTTTCTCTATTGTGGAGTTTGAGCTCTGAGCTTGAGCAAACCCTAGGACGAAATCCCTAAGGGTATCAGTTTCGGTCATGAAACATCTGCCCTAGCTGATTATAGGTGGAATCATATAGGGTTCACACTGATGCTTCTATTGTTACGGATTTTAGAGTTACAGTGTGCAAAGAGATATCAATTTTCAGTGGAAAAGCAAGAGGTCAGTTTGGAAAAGTGCCACATTGAGGAATATTTGTTTAGCCACTGCCTTGGGTTATTTGCTGCAATTTTTTGTTGGGCATAGCATCTTTAGTGGAAGTCGCCACTATTCCAAATCGTACCTCCCCAGGAAGGATCGCAGCCATTATATTGGAAGGTTTGTGGGGTTTAAGGATAATACAAGGGTGTTGGGAGGAGGCGTCCACTTATCTTATGATCTAGCTGTTTATGAAGGCATCTGGATATACCTGCAGATTCGATGATATTGGAACGCTGATTGTATAGAACTGATTCCCCATATTGCATCAACACCTTCAACATTTTTAGTACTAGGGTATTAATTTGAAGGTTAGATCTTGAGTATTTGATTGTTGTGTATTTTTGATTTATATCTGCATGTGATGGATCCATCATATTTTGTTACATTGGTAATGATACAGCAGCAACTATTTGATTAAATGTCTCTTGTTGTTCGTATGTTCTGGTCATGCAATCTCGAATGATTTTTGATACCAATCTACTGATGAATTGTTTTAAACATTTACATTGAACCATCCCTGATTATGATAAGAAGACAAAGTGTTTGATGAATGTCTGCACATTAGTAAATTAGAAAAATCATGAAAATTTGGTGAGAAATCTTAGAGGGGATCTTACATCTTGACATTGAGATCTCCCATTAAGATTACCTCTCCCACTTGACTATAGGCTGAAATGTCCTTCCCTAAAGCTGTATATGGTTTTTCACAGTTCATATTCAGTTTCTTATAAATTTTACTGTTGCAGTGCAAAGTAGCATGTTGTTATGCTGATTGTACTTCCATTTTCGGTGATTTGAATCTAGATATGCTTCTTATTCGGGTCTTTTTTCACTATTTTTATAGCTCTACCTTGTCTTTCATTTATGAGTATCATCACCCCTCCATGTCCCCTCCCTTTTTTCTGCCACTTCATTCCAAACTGATGCTTTTGTGTACTGTACAAACTCTGGTGTTTTGTACCCATCACATTCATGTGTCTCTACTAGGGCAATTATGTATTTTCTTTTCGCTCTGGGCCCTAAATCAAGACCTCTACTCCAAGGGTAACCTCTGCAATTCTAGCTTACCATCATTAAGTACTCTTGGTGGGCCCCGTCTCCCTATTTGTCATGTTCTACTCGACTTTCAAAGCATGCTTTTCCATTTTTCAGACATACCCATTTGCCTTCTGATATAGATGTTTTTATTTTCTCTCATTCTCTCATTCTCTCATTTGCTTTTCCTATTGTAACTATGTCAAATATGTCTAAATAAAATCTTGATCCTTTCAATAGTCCCCTATTTCTTAGAACTTGTATTTTATCAACGTTGTCTTTCAATATAACTTGAATATTTTTGTCTCGTCCTCCTTCCCTTACTTTTCCTAGCCTGTGAGCTTGGTATATTTGTCCTTTCCAAAGCAATTTATCCTCAAAAAATCTTCTGGCTAGGTTGTTGGTGTCCTCCTCTTCCCCATAATCTCTTATTCCTTTAATAATTATGTTGGTGGACCTATTGATTCTCTCCCTTTCTTCCATCAATTGTAGTTTTACTTGTTTTTGTATTATTTCCCTTTGTTTTTTTGATGGTTCCATGACTACTCTCGCCCATGTCTTGGCTTCCTCAAGCTGATTTCTTATGTCATTTTCCTTTACTTCTATATTTGATATCACTGTTTGCAGATCTTTGATCTGTTCTATGCTTGTTTCTTGTATGATCTTTGTTTTGCCTTTCCTTATGTTTGTTTGTGACGTGTTTTTATCATGTGTAGTTCTTGCTGCCCGATTTCCATCATTTTTTATAGGTTGTTCACTTTCTCTCCGAGCATCTCATTGTATTTTTCTAGGCTTTGTTTCGCTTGTACCATTTCCCCAAACTTGGCCTTTTGTATTTGTTCTCTTTTTTCTGGGCCCTCAACCTTCTCTTTTAGCCTTCTCTTTGATGCTCAATAGTTCCCTTACATATAGCTCAGCTGACCAAACAAGTGGTGTTGATGTGGGGCTGTTTATTTTCCCTTCATCTAAGATTTTCCCCATGATAGTTTCTGTTCTTGCTGCTACTGTGGTGTTAACCTCTTCTGATGATTTTTGACTATGATGTGCATGTGCTTCTTTGTTCAAAGTTTGGGTTGTCTCCTTTTCCCCTATCAACCCATTTTTGGGATGTAGTTTTGCTTCTAGTTCCCTGTTTGTCCTTGGTAAAATAACAAGTTTGTTGTTCTTTTCTTCTTTCTTTATCGTTTTTTGTTTCTTATTTAGCTTCTTTGCCACCACTATTTTAGCCTTGGATAACTGCCACCTCATTAATCCCCAATATTGCTTTGCATTAACAAAAAATGTTTTTCCCCTGCCATTCCTGTTGCCTTGGGAGTTTGATGTGGTATCTCGCTGTGTGTGATTTTCAAAAATTGAGGGTATAGGTATGTTTGTTTTTCAAAAAGTCCCACTTTGTCCCCTCTATATTGGGCATCATAAGTTACCATCGTCTGCCCAAAAGATTGTGGTACTACCGCATGCTAGTAGTTGCGTTTCACTATTTGTTTAATTGGGATACTATTCTTTTTTTCAAAGTTTGATGTAATTTTCTTCCCTAGACACCCTTATGTTTGTTCTTCCATTGTGCTATGATAGTTTGCTTTGTTAGAAGTGAATGCAAGTATAATGGCTTCGGACTTTTATGAAAACGATTTTACAAAACGTTAAACTAATATTTAAAGTAAATCTTGCATACTTGAGCCTTGTACCTTGGGTCCCATGTTTGTCGTTTTTGTAATGCTATGAAAACTTGCTATGGAGTCCTCTGTCTATGAGCTGGTGGAGCCCTCTGACTACTAAACCCTGATTTGGTGGGGGGCTCGACTTTTTCTTTCTGACAATGCCCTAAACTTGTTCATGTTGCCCTAGATTGTTCTCTTCTACTACTGCTTGTTTCTGGAGCCAACAAACTGCTCTCTCCATGCAGAGGGGTTTGCGACTCAGGCTCTTTCTCCTTAGTTGTTTGGTCACAAGTTCAAATCCTCACGACTTCTTGGGTCCCAAGTTTTTCATGTCTGTAATGCTTTGAAAACTTGTTGTGGAGTCCTCTGTCTGTGAGTTGGTGGAGCCCTCTGATTGCTAAAACCTGATTTGGTGGGGGGGCACGACTGTCATTTCTGACGTTGTCCTAAAAAATTTCGTCTTGCCCTAGGTTCTCTTCTGTTATTGCTTGTTTCTGGAGCCCATGAACTGCTCTCTCCGTGCAGAGGGGTTTGTGACTCAAGATAACATCTGCCAGCTGATGAAGAATTTACTCATTTCGTAGAGACATTTTAATCGAGGCATATTATAAGGTGTTAGTTTTGACTAATAAGAGGATGGAATCCAATGCATTCCAATAGAGGATTAAATAAGAAAAATAGTTATTTGCAAAGAGTGTGAGCACGAATATATTATTTATTCAATTAACTCAAAATAAATTACATGGGCTATTATATAGCCAAAAATATAGAAAAACATCCTAGAAAATAGGATGGTTACAAACAATAAACCCGGAATAGAGTTCACAGGTGCAAAAATTAACAAATACAACAATAATATAATTTGATGAATTAACCACTGTATAATAATATCTAACATTCTGCCCTTAATTTAGCATAGCTTGATGTGAAAAGGAGAAAAATTCTCTAAATGCTTCAAATTTGTGACATGCAAGTGACTTGGTGAAGACATTTGCACGTTCTTCTATTGGGCAATATTGGCGCTGGATGTTGTGTTGTTGAACATGTTCGTGTACGAAATGGACTTGCACCTCAATGTGTTTTGTGTGTTCCTGAAAGACTGGATTGCGAACAAGTTTTAGAACACATTCATTGTCACAGTACATGATGGTAGGTGTCTTCTTTGCTACTCCCAATTCTTCCAGTATGCGATGTAACCATATTGCTTCGCAGATAGCTACTCCTACAACACGATATTCTGCTTCGGTGGAAGATCGATAAACAAAGTCATGTTTCTTACTCCCCCAGGATATATGACCAAATCCCAAAAATAACACATCCAAAAGTGAATTTTCTATCATCAATATTTTTTGCATGATCTGAGTCTGAATACCCTGTCAAGAAGAAATTATCATTCTTCTTATACTCTAGGCCAAAGTCCATTGTTCCCTTTATATATCTTAGCATTCACTTCGCTGCTTTCTAGTGAGACATCTTTGGCTCCTGCATGAACTGCGAAAGATAGCTAACTGCATAGTTGATGTCTAGCCTAGTATATGTTAAGTAAATAAAACTCCCTGTAAAAACTGTCTAGATCTGAACTGAAAATAACCCTACTGTCTTGAAATTTTTGATTTGTTTTTATGAAGTTTCACTTAGGGTTTTAATATTTTGTTTTATCGTGTTTGGTATGTTATGTAGATAAAAAGGTTGCAATATGACATTCAAATAACATGCAATGATGACTGAAATTAATTAAACCAGCTCACATACATATACAAAAACACAATAAAACATACTCGGATAAAAGTTTGGCCTCTTTATTTGAAATGATTTTGGCTGATTACAAATGATGAAAGTTTGATTTTTATATCAGACTTACATATGCTTGCATGAATGATCAATTCATGAACCAAACCAACCCTCACAAAAAGTTGCTAGAAGTTTCACCAAACCCTAGTCTAATGATGCCAAATTAAAGCGCTGCACTCCTATGATGAAAATATGATGAACCCACATCAATACATGGCTGGAAATGCACTGATCTGAGGTCTGATATGAAATTACAGCGGTCTGATATGAATTTCTGATTGCAAAATATGTGATTCCACCTCCAATAAAGCCTCTAAAACATGTAAAATCATCAATACAACATGGCCATGAATCCTAGTAATGAAATCATCCTCAAATTGCCTTCAAATCTGAATATAAAGCCTCCAATATGCTTGATGTCTTCAAACCCTAGTTCAACCAATAAATTCCATTGAAACCCTAGCTCCAAATGGTATAAATCAGATCTGCAATTTTTCTATCATACTCACATCAACAAATCTGCATTATCATCAAATGAAGCCATACCCACATGGAAAATCTGTCCATAAATTCACCAAACTGATTTCAAACCCTAGCCGCCCAAGAAAAATAATGAAATTTGCAAACCCTTGGTTGCTATCAACACAAATCTGCAATGTAGCTCAATAAGAAACCCAAGATGGATTCCTCTCTCAATGGTGGAATTGGGGTTTCGTCCAATCCACTAAATTTCTAGGGTTTTGTCCTCAGAATTAGCTAGGCATGAAAATACCAGCGCAAGTATGAAGAAGTTCAAGTTTTCTAAAATCACATAATGAGAAAATGAAAGAACTAGGGTTCTTTTATAATTTTCCATTCACTTTTGGAACCCAACACCTCATTAGGAAATAATATAAAGTTATTTCACATCCATAAGTTGGCGCCCCACCCTTGTGGGAAATAATAAAATATTCCCTTTTTAATATTTTCTCACTCAACTTTATAATTCCACTTTATAAACCCCCTATGATTTTCTTTTATTTATTTTTATAATTTCACTTTATAAAGTCACTTTTATGATTTTTGACAAAAAGTAACTTTATAATGAAATATTATAAAAACCCATTATGGATAAACTCACTACAAAGCTCCTCCAAGTGGAAAGCACCATCCTACCTCGCAATTCATCCCTTCAACACCTCCATTGGCCTATGGGAATGATGGAATAGGCTAATCCAATGAACCGAATAATCACTCCGAAAAAGGGGATATTACAGTCCTCCCTTCCTGGGATTGCTTGCCCTCAAGCAATCATATGCTAAACCATTGCTCCACTCTGATAAAAATGTTAATACACAACAAACTGTGAAGCAACACAAGGGAATCCATGTGAAACAATGCACCCAACAAACCAATACCCGGATCCCAAACCAAAATATAAAACCTGTTGTATGAGATGGAGTAATCTAATATCAAAGAATCATTGTCAACCATCCAACCATTCATGTAGACCAACCAAAGGATGTGATAAACAACTCTCACATGTTCAAAAATCAACATACTAGGCCACCACATACTGCTTTTATATCTCAGACCAGTAGCAACTATGATGGCAATGATGTCATCATACCAAAGCAAAAGTAGAAGACTCATCTTGTAAGGATTACCCAACAAGTAATCATGTTCCCACACACCCTAGTGCATACCAAAAACTGATGTAGACCCAAACAATTCTGAAAATATAATGAACAGCCATGTAGGACAGGTACTTGTCACTAAATAACCCATGTCATTTGGCTCAAATGCCAACCAAGAAGCAGTTGTACAATCATAATAATTAGGTGCCAACATCAAATTTGCATTGTAGATGTCATCACCAACACTCAAAAGTAATTCATGGGTGGCTGGTTCACTAAGAGTAACACACATAAAGTCACTATGCTCATCCATAATGTTGTCAACATCAACTACAAACTCAAAATTAGAAAAGTCTTGCTTCTCATCATATATGGAGTGGTGTACGTTACGGATTTCTTTGGATTGATTTATTGCTGTTGTTCTTGTTGACCATTTTGGTCTTGTAGGCCAAAATCGGTCCCCCCTTTTTTCCCCTGCTGTTCTGAACCAGTCCAAAATTTGATTCTTTGCACAAGTCTAGTTTCTACGGACTCTGCAGGTCTATTTCTACAGACTCTGCAGGTCTATTTCTACGGACTTTGCAGAGAATTTTTTGGCAGATCAAGAACCAGTTCAAAGAATGAAAGGGGCTTCTACAAAGTTTCTTCGAACCATTAAACCATTCAGTTCAATTGGCTCAGATTCAATTGTTTCAATAGCTTGCTTCAACGACTTGTTTCAATGGCTCGGTTCAATGGCTTGGTTCGCTCAATTGGTTCAACGGCTCGATTCAAATGAGTTGGTTCAATGTTTGGTTCAAATGGACCATTCCAAGTGCCCTTGCGGAGGGCAGGGAACATTTGCAAAGAGGCCATAGAGAAAACCGAAAAGGTAAGTTTCCTTCAGAAATTTGTTTAAGGCAAAGAAGAGAATTTCTTTGGATATTTTGTTTGAATAAATTCTTCGAAAGAAAATCCCGCCGCAAAAAAGATAAGGCAAAAGACAAGCGATTTCTTTTGGACTTTTTGTCCGAAGGAATTCCTTCGGACAAAAAGTCCGAAGAAATTCCAGAAAGAGCCGCGGGTAAAAACCCGAAGAAAGTCTCTGAAGGAAAGGAATGCGCAAGACAATTCTTGTGGACTTTTTGTCTGCGGGAAAAGTAGCCATGCCGCGAGAAAAAAAAACTCGATGAGAAGCTCCGAGGAAAAGAAGCGGGCAAGACAATTCTTGCGGACATTTTGTCCGCGGGAAAATAACCAAGGGGAAAAGGCCACTGAAGGATCCCGAAGGGCAGGTGCCCTTGCGGGGGACTCTCGGTTGCCGAAAGAAAGACACTTCTCCAAAGCCGAAGGGACATCTTCCCTTCGGGAGGGTCCAAAGCAAAAGCCCGAAGGAAAGGGAAGCAACAAGAAGCCGGAAGAAAGGAAAAGGCCGAAGAAATTCCAAGGAGTGACGGGTGCGCAGACGTCAAAATCAAGTACGATGAACTAGCCGTTGGAAGTTTAAATGCGGTGACGGGTGCACAGACGTCAAATTTAAGGCTCGTGAAATAGCCGTTGATTTTTGAAAAGCTTAAAAAAGAGCCCAAGGAACTTAGCGACCCGCCAAGAAGATAGCCCTGAGGGCCGAAGGAGCCAGAAAGAGACAAAACCAGGGAGAGACAAAGTGCAGAAACGGACAAACAGTCTAGGTGGCAAAAAGAGGTGTCGACTCAAGGATTTATTCCTGCAGTTGGAATAGTGCTTGCCAAGTGGTCATCAAACAGCGCGAACAGTAAGCGACGCGGCCTTTTTTTTCACTTTGCATTTATGAGCAGACAAATCGCGTGAATATCTGGAAGGAGCAGTCTTGTTTGCAAGAAAAGAGATGCAGCCCATGTGTTCACATTAATGTTTGAATGCCAAAGTCAAGACCGGCGATTACACAGCATGGTTCCAACAAGCCTCTTCTAGAAGAATGACATCAGCAACAATGACTTCCTCTTCTCGATGCTATCAACGCACATGGGCCAACGTGTCAAAAAGTGCTAAATGTCTTTTCCAAAGGGGCGCCTTTACTTCTTCTCTTTCTATATATTGTAAATTTCTCATTTTGAGAAGCTATCTCTCAGCCTATAAGGCAAAACTCTGCCCAAAAAATCTCTGGGTTTGTAAGGCAGAACTCTGTCGGATTTTTACTTTGAATCAAGACTTAGCAATTTTTACCTCCATTCGAACTTGCACTCACGCATATGTCTATGTTTTCTTTTTGTGTTAAGTCATTTTCTTTTATGCTTTTCACAGAACGATTCCAGCATGTCTAGTGCATTGTGAAGTTTCTTCTTCTGCAGGTTTGCCAAAAGTGTCTACAGCAGGAATATAGGCGCATGTGAATAGGCTGCCAAACTGTCTCAGAACACCTTTGATAGTTCTTCCTCCCTGTATCTCTACGGACCACTGACTCACTAATACAGAAGAGTTTCCCACATCAGATGAAGTGTATAACAGCTTCTTCTTGGTGAAAAGTGTATGTTCGCTCTGAGTGTATCAACTTTTTTGGTGTATCACCTTTTAGTTTAGGTTTAGGTTCTGTTTTCAGCATCCTTCTCCCTTTTCAACCCCCTCTTTTTTCATTATTTGTTAGCAATAGGAAATCCAGGATCTAAAAGATACATCAAAGGGAGCTAGCCCTTATCTAGAGACTCTTCCCCTAGTTTTGCCTTACCCACAGGCAAGAGGGGAGTTTCCATTGTTGCATGTGGAAGGCAGGAGCTCGGCCTCCTGTCCAGGGTGCAATCTACTGCATCAACAGTTTTTTGGCACGCCCGGTGGGACCAACTAGGACAAGTTTTGTCCAAAGAGTTGAAGAATTTTTGGTGTGTTCTTCAACCAACCAGCCTTTGGAGGCTTTTTTATCAACACCAATGGCGACTCCGAGTTGAATCAGCTGGTTAAGCAGTGCAGGGGCCATCAAGAAATCACATTTTTTTATGTATAATCCCTTTACACAAAATCATGGGCCTTGTATTCCTTCATATGGTTTTAATCAGGCTCAAGTTTTTCATGCAATCCCCTCAAGCAGCCCTCCTAGTTGCCCTTCAACAAGGGAAAATTCCAATTCCGATGTCATGAGTTGGAAACAAACAGTGGAATCATGGGGCAGGAAGGAGGAGGAGAAAGGTTTTGCTCAAAACCTCAAAGAAGATGAAGCTGCTCCTACTCATTATGATGATGCTGGTGACCTCCAGGAAAGGCTGTTCCAGGAAGATATAGCCAGGAGAATTGCAGAGTTGGAGTCCAGAGCGAGATTCCTCAGCCGATGTGTGATGGACATGTCCGAACACACCCCATCTACACGCCTTCAAGAGAACTATCAGGCCACACCTGATATAAAGTGCTAGCCAAATGGAAAGAGGAAAATCATTCGATTCTAGCTCAAGGACTGCCTCCTCTTCCACATGGTTTTTCCACTTCACCCCTTCTCAAGGAGGAACCTGTTTTGCAGGAGGTGAGTGAGGAGCAGAAGATCCAATCTGCAGTTGTCCAAAAAGCTATCATGAGTGACAAAGAAGATGAAATCATTATGGAGGCTCCTTTTGAAGACATCATCAGCAATGGAGAAGACTCAGGTCACGCATACATGCGGATGTTTCAGCAATATGAGGAACATAAACATGGTGAGCTCTCTCCCCCTTTGTTTGATGAACTTCCTTGTTGCTTC
This sequence comes from Torreya grandis, assembly GCA_037957365.1. Taxonomy (NCBI): domain Eukaryota; kingdom Viridiplantae; phylum Streptophyta; class Pinopsida; order Cupressales; family Taxaceae; genus Torreya; species Torreya grandis. The sequence goes on from JARHVA010000993.1 coordinate 608,669, forward strand.
GATGAGGAAGATGACCATGCCATGGAGCCAGAGTTGGAGGAGGATCAGGAGAATGTCTTTGAACAACTAGAGACCCTGATCCTTGATCAGGAAAAGGAGACGCTGGTCTCTCTTGAGGAAAACCTTGAAGAAGAGAGTTTTGAACAAAGAGGTGATGTTCTGTGGGATGAGCAATCAGTTTGTGATTCCATATCAGACATCACAACAGTCACCCTTCTTCAAGAAAGCCTTGAGGGAGCAGAGGATGAGTTTGACAGGGTCTTCAATGAAGCAGAAGGGAACAAGTCAAACCATGATGCACTGCAAGGGGACTATGCCCATGAAAGGGCTTATGGTGATGAGCCAACAACCATTGATTTCTTGGTGAGACGCACCAGCATGAAGGACCAGTATTCAACAAGCTTCCAAGAACAAGAAGAGTACATATATGTTAGAAGCATGTTTGACTCTGATCCACTTGGATACAAGCCAATCAAGGTGACAGGCAAGAGGAGCAGGTCACCAAATCTCCATTCCATTTAGCCACTTGTCTGGCACCATAAGTCTCCTAGCCAGGAAGGGGACTTAAGAAATTTTCCCTTTGATCCAGGAGGGAAGCAAATATACCTGGTTAGCTATACATAGTAGTTTGCTTTCAGTTTTCTTTCCCTGTTTTCCCTAAGTGTTGTTTGCACAAGCTGTGTTTTCCTTTGTGTTTGGGGCAGGAGCTTCATGTTTGATTCTTGGATCTATCAAGGCGGTTGCTAACTCTTTCAAAACTGCATCTGACTCTGTGCCCAATGGATTTTAAGGCAACTGGCTTCTAAGCATAGCAGGCATGTTTCCCCTGGGAGTCGCCAATTTGTTGACCATTTTGGTCTTGCAGGCCAAAATTGGTCCCCCTTTTTTGGTGTATCACCTTTTAGTTTAGGTTTAGGTTCTGTTTGCAGCGTCCTTCTCCCTTTTCAACCACCCCTTTTTTCATTATTTGTTAGCAATAGGAAATCCAGGACCTAAAAGATATATCAAAGGGAGCTAGCCCTTATCTAGAGACTCTTCCCCTAGTTTTGCCTTACCCACAGGTAAGAGGGGAGTTTTCATTTTTGCATGTGGAAGGTAGGAGCTCGGCCTCCTGTCAAGGGTGCAATCCACTGCGTCAATAGTTCTAAAGTAAACAAATTCAGTCCTCTTGGAAGAATCATCATCAACATATCCATGCTTAACCAATGCATCATGTAAGCTATCATTTGAAAAACTCGTTACCAATTACTCCATGAATAGGGATTGCAAGTTCATGTAAATGAAAGAAGATAACAATGTTGTCCCCAACAAGAGATTTAGGTCTGATTGTACCTTTTCTTTCATTAGCTTGGAAATCTTCAATGCAAGAGCACACTTGCATACTCCTGGCAGCCCAAACTTGTAACATATTGAGTCTTGAAACTATGACGTCCTTATATTCAATCAAAGTATCAACATCATAAGGGTGTGGCATCAACAGACAATTTGTTTCATATTCTTTTCCAAATGTTGTTATGAAATCAGATGGTTGGCAAATAGAAGTTCCCACCATTACCTCATGCTTGACTATCCTCTTATGAATGTCTACCATGCTACACTTGTCACCACCATCTAGCTTGAATTCATGCTCATGTGATGTCAAAAGATTGTTGTCTCATCTTCTAATCCATACCATCACCTCCATAACTGATATGTTTTCTATTACTAGCAAACTCCAAGGTGTAGTTGTTGACGCAGTGGATTGCACCCTCCGAAGGGAGGCTCAACTCTCTTCCTCCACATGGCACAATGGAGACATTCCTCTTGCTGTGGGTTGTAAATGTGAGGGATGAATCTCTAGATTAGGGGCTACCTCCTCTTGATGCACCTTGAGGCCCTAGATTTCGCACTGCTAATAATGGGGGAGATGAAAAGAGAGAAAAATACTGAAATCATAACCTAAACTAATATGGTGATGCACCAAAATGGTTGGTCTACTCAGCTTTGACATACACTTTACACCAGAGAGAAGCAAGTATACACTTCATTCAAATGAGAACCTTTCCTGCATCAGTGTTTCAATAGGGGATCCTATAGAGATACAGGGAGGAAGAACTACCAGAGATGTTCTAAGACACACTATGGACAACCTGTTCACATGCACCTATACTATGAGCTGGACACTTCTTGTTGACCTGCAAGAGAATAACTCACAATACACTAGATATGTTGGCATAAAATTATGAAAGCATGAAAAGAAAATGACTTAACATAAGATAAAACCATAGACATGCAAAAGTGCAAGCTCAAATAAAGGTAAAAATGCTTCTTTTGATTCAAGGTAAATTCCTTCAAAGCTTTGCCATATAAGCTGAGATATCTTTTCTCAAATGAGAAGTTACAAATATATAGAGAACTTGAAAACAAGATAGCTGACAAATCAAGGAATGGAAATCCATGCTGAGTTAAACACTTTTGTAGAGACCACAAGCCCATGCTACTGCCATATTTTTTCATTTGCATATGGGAGAGCCATGCTGTAGATGTCCAAGTCACTGCCCTTGTTGTCTTGGGCCTGCAAAAGCATGGGATACTTCTAGCAACTGACAAAGCCATCCCCAAATTGTGTTGACTGGATGATGCTCTCTTCAATGCTAAGCGCAACTAGCTGTGCATTAATGACAAGTATGAAAACATGGGCTGATCTCCTCTATAGTTAAAAAACCAATCTATTTTACTGATTTTTTGGCAGATATATTTCACCAAATGTATTAACTCCTACTGAGTTGTCTATGCCACTTGTCTTGGTCTAAGTGGTCATTGATTTTGTCCTTTGTCTTTGTCAATAGCTGGAATTGTTCCTTGTTTTGTCTTTTTCGCTTTGTCTTTCCCTGTGTTTTGTCTCTTTCCTTCGACTTCTCCTTTGCCTTGGCTTCTTCTTGGCTTGTCTTTGACTTATTGGGCCTTCGAGTTCTCGACAATCTCTACTCCTTTGTTTCAAACTTTTTGCCACACTTTCCTTCTGGCAAAATGTCCGAAAGAATTCTGTCTTTTGATTGCTTCTTTTTTCGAAGGGCACGTGCCCTTCGGGCCTTTGCAATTTGTTTCCTTCTTGTTGATGTGGTGGATTGCACCCTCTAAAGGGAGGCTTAGCTCTCTTCATCCACATGACACAATGAAGACATCCCTCTTGCTGTGGATGGCAAACATGAGGGGTGAATCTCTAGATTAGGGGCTAGCTCCCCTTGATGCACCTCGAGGCCCTGGATTTCCTACTGCTAATAATGGGGGGGATGAAAACGGAGAGAAATATTGAAATCAGAACCTAAACTAATGCAATGATGCACCAAAATGGTTGGTCTACTCAACTTCGACATACACTTTATACTAGAGAGAAGCAAGCATACACTTCATTCAAATGAGAACCTTTCCTGCATCAGTTTTTCAACAGGGGATCCTATTGAGATACAGGGAGGAAGAACTATCAGAAGTGTTCTAAGACACTATGGACAACCTGTTCACATGCGCCTATACTCTGAGCTGGACACTTGTTGACCTGCAAGAGAACTCACAATACACTAGATATGTTGGCATAAACTTATGAAAGCATGAAAAAGAAATGATTTTACATAAGATAAAACCATAGACATATGCAAAAGTGCAAAACTCAAATGGAGGTAAAAATGCTTCTTCTAATTCAAGGTAAATTCCTTTAGGGCTTTGCCATACAAGTTGATATCCCTTTTCTTAAATGAGACGTTACAAATATATAGAGAACTTGAAAACAAGATAGCTGACAAATAAAGGAATGGAAACCCATGCTGAGTTAAACACTTTTGTAGAGACCACAAGTCCATGTTGCTGTCGTATTCTTCCAATTGCGTATGGAAGAGCCATGTTGTATATGTCCAAGTCGCTGCCTTTGCTGTCTTGGGCCTGCAAAAGCATGGGATACTCCTAGCAACTGACAAAGCCATCCCCACGTTGTGTTGACTAGACCATGCTCTCTTTAATGCTGGGCGCAACTGGCTGTGCATTAATAGCGAAGCGTGAAAACACGGGCTGCTCTCCTCTATAGTTCAAAAACCAATCTATTTTATTGGTTTTCGGTAGATATATTTCACCAACTGTATTAACTCTTTCTGCTGAGTTGTCTATGCCACTTGTCTTGGTCCTAGTGGTCATTGATTCTGTCTTTTGTCTTTGTTAGCAGTTGGAACTGTTCCTTGTTTTGTCTTTGCCCATGTTTTATCTCTTTCCTTCGACTTCTCCTTTGCCTTGACTTATTCTTGGCTTGTCTTTGACTTATCGGGCCTTTGGGTTCTTGGTGGTCTCTATTCCTTTGTTTCAGACTTTTTGCTGCACTTTCCTTTGGGCAAAATGTCCAAAATAATTCTTTCTTTTGATTGCTTCTTTTCCCAAAGGGCACGTGCCCTTCGGGCCTTTGCAATTTGTCTCCTTCAGTTGGTTGCCTTCTACAAGGGTCTCTTTCATCCAAAAGTGCCCTTTGGGCTTTTTGAAATGGTCTTCATCTTTCTCAAGGTGCCCTCTGCAAGGGCATTTTGTGCGTCGAAATGCCCCTTTGGAACTTTTGATTTGACCCTGCCACTGAACAAAGTGCCCTCCGCAAGGGCACATACCCTTCGGATTGCAAACGTCCTTCAAGCCGTTAAAATGCCTTTTGAAAAAAATCCGTTGCCTTTTGCGAACTGCTTAGATCATTTTGGGTTCTTCAATCGCTTCTACTTATAAAAATAGACAAGTAATGCACCTGCACAAACCCGATTTGCACTAGACTAAGAAAAATGACAAAATGCTTGGCTTTTTCATTAGAAAGGTCTGGCAGAGAACATTTTTTGCACAAGGCAACAGAGGGATGATCTAGCCAAAACATGGATTGGATGACCTTTGCAAAGAAAAAGGAGGGGGTGCCCAATTTTGGTTTGCAGGACCAAAAATTGGTCAATAGTATTATGCAAAACAAACCAAACATTGTCAAAATGCAAGATCTTCTTAGTGAGCAATCTCTTAGTCTCCATAATTAGTTCTTAAAGACAAAATGCTTAATATGCTCTTAACAATTGTCCTTCCACAAAATTGGATACAACACTTGTGGCCGATCCATCAAGTGTGTATCTAATATCATTATTGTTTTGAGCCTTCAAGGGTCTCTCTAAAAGAGGAAAGTCATAAACTTCATGAAGCAAACTAGATACCCAAAAGGAATTTTCTAAATTATACCTTTTCTCTTGTTCACATACATCAACATATTTTTCTTGTGTACTTACCTCTAGAAACTCTTCCTTTGCATGCTCAACTTGTATACATTCTTCCCTTGGAAGAAATAATGATCTAATGTATGATTTTCTTTGTTGCCTTGCATTATCTAGTTGATTGCATCGTTTTTTAACTTGTTGAAGGTGTTGTTTTGCATGTGCAACAACTAACTTAGCCTTCTTGGCTCTTTGTAGCCATCTGCATACAAGACTTGAGTCTTGTTCACATCTTCCAAGGTCTGATATACAAAATCATAATGTTTGCGGCATAAATCCACAACACAATTCATCTTTAACACCCGAACCTTGAATACCAATATTAGAAGACTCTACAATACCATCATCCACATGTGAAATGGATGTTACCTCATGATTAGGACTGCTGTTGCAAAAATCAGAATAAGTGTCATACCTTGGTGTCATATTTTCAACATCTCTAATGGGTTGATCAATGATTGTAATCTTTTCCACTTCGTGATCAACATGATGACTCAATGGTGTGTCATGTGTCTCCTCTTGATCCAACATTATTTCTTATTTAGGACTTGTTGACCATTTTTTGTCCAACAGGTCAAAAAATCGGCCCCCCTTCTTTTTTTTGTTGTTCTGACCCAGTACTTTTGATTTTGCATGAATCTGGCGATTTCTACGGACTCCGCAGGTTTTCTATGGACTTCACAGGGACTTCTACGAACTCTGCAGGTGTAGTCTTTCGGCAGTTGAAGAACCAGTAAAAGAGTGCAAGGTTTTACAAAGCTTTTTCGGACTCTTGTTGGAAGAAATTCACAAGGAAAGTTGGCATCTTTGAACCGTTGAACCATTGAACCGGTCCAATGCCTTGGTTCAACGACAAAGTTCAATCGGCAAAGTTCGTCACTTTGGTTCAATCAAACGGTTCATCAGCTTGGTTCAACGCGTTGGTTCAATGCCTTGGTTCAATGTTTCGGTTCAATCGGATGGTTCAATCACTCGGTTTACTCAGTCGGTTCAAAGCCTTGGTTCAATCGGCAAAGTTCATTGCTTTGGTTCAATCGGACGGTTCAATGCTCGGTTCAAAGCCGTGGTCCAACAATCGTTTGAACCGTTGAACCGGTTCAATGCCTTGGTTCAACGGTTGGTTCAAAGGAGCGGTTCAACGCAAAAGGTTCAAGCCTCCCGGAGGACAAGTGCCCTTGCGAAGGGCAGTTCCAGGTTCAAGAGCCCTTGCGGAGGGCAGGGAGCACTTCAAAGAAGCCAAAGAAAGCTGCAAGGGTAGGTTCCTTCAAATTTTTGTTAAGGCGAAAGCAAAAGACTAGGACGATTTCTTTCGGACTTTTTGTCCGAAGGAATTCCTTCGGACAAAAGTTTGAAGAAATTCAGGAAAGCCCGCAAAGAAGAAAAGCCGAAGCAAGAAGCCGAAAGAAAGTCCAAGGGGTGACGGGCCCGCGAACGTCAATTTCACACCAGGAAAAGCAAGGGCGCGGAAGGCGCCAAGTGGCAACCGCGGAAGGCTTTTGACATGCTTTTCTAAGAGCAACGGAACGTGCCACGTGTCCTCTGCAAGGCTCAGCGGAAGCCGACAAGTGTCAACACCCACAGTCTCTCTTTTATCTCGCGAGAAATGTGGTGGGCCCCGGACGAATTGCTAAAGGGAGCGGAAGCCGACACATGTCCTCTTCTGTAGGACCTTCAAAGGGTGCCTAAAGCTTCCATGAGTCAAGCGGATGTTGCCACGTGTCCTGCCCGTTTCAAAATGGAACGCGCTACGTGTCACTTATTTGAAAATCAGCGGAAAGTGGCCAAGGCAACCAAGAAGAACCCAAGGAACGCAACGACCCGCCAGAAGAAGCCAGAAAGTGACAAAACGAAAAAGAGAGAAACCAGGAAGAAGACAAGGTGCAGGAAAAGATGAAGCAGTCCAAGTGGCGAGGAGAGGCGAGTTATTGCTAGATGGTCATCAAACGGCGCAAACAGTGAGCGGCGCGGCTTGCTCTCTCCATTTGGCATTTATGAGGGAACAAACCACACTTTGTTTGCAAGGAAAGAGCAGTCTGTTTGCAAAAAAGAGGCGCAGCCATGTTTTCACATTAATGTGGAATGCCAAAGTCAAAGCAGGAGCTAACAATCAAACGGCTCCCTCTTCCCAAGGCTCAGAGCGCACATGGGCCAGCTTGAAAAAAGAGCGCCAAAGTCTTTCTCAGGAAGCGCCAAGTTCTCTTCCTCTTTCTATATATTGTAAAAATTCTCATTGGAGAAGAATCCATTCTCTTAGCCTTAAGGCAAAACTCTGCTCAAAAATCTCTCGGGATTGTAAGGCAGAGCTCTGCTAGATTTTACTTTGAATCAGGACTTAGCATTTTTACCTCTATCTGGACTTGCACTTTAAAGTATATGTCTGTGTTCTTTTTTTGTGTTAAGTCATTGTCTTTCATGCTTTTCACAGATTGATTACAGCATGTCTAGTGCATTGTGAAGTCTCCTTTCTGCAGGTCTGCCAGAAGTGTCTACAGAAAGAATATAGGCGCATGTGAATAGGCTGTCAACGTGTGTCTCATAATACCTTTGCTAGTTTCTTCCTCCTTGTATCTCTACGGACCCCTGACTCATTGTTGCAGAAGAGCTTCCCCCTTCATATGAAGTGTATGGGCATTTCTTCCTGGTGAAAAGTGTATGTTCGGGCTTAGTGGGTCAACATTTTCTGGTGTATCACCTTTTCATTTTTAGCCTTAGGTTCTGTTTTCAGCATCTCTCTCTCCCTTTTCATCCCCCCCTTTTTCCATTTATTTGTTAGCGGTAGGAGAAACCAGGGCCTAAAAGATACATTAGAGGGAGCTAGCCCTTATCTAGAGACTCTCCCCTCCAGCTTCGCCGGTCCCACAAGAGAGAGGGGAGTTTCCACTGTTGCGTGTGGAAGGGCGGGAACTAGGCGTACTGCCCCCAGGTGCAATCCACTGTGTCAACAAGACTCCCACATGACTAATTTTTGCATAGATTGTGATCACTTGTAGGATGCAAATTGCAAACAAGTGATTCCTCTTCCTTTACTGGTTCTTGGATATTTAACACTTCACTTTTCCCAATGCTTTCTTTCTTTTCTTGATGCTGTTATGGACTTGAAAACATCAAGTCATCTTCATCCTCATCCGGTATACCCAAAAAATTGTGTATGAAAGCATGTCTTGTATCTCTTGAGGAAGACAACGATGCTTATCATAGCTGGCCATAATTGTTCTATTAAATGGAGACGAATCACTAGTGTGCCTAATTTTCTTCAAAAATGAATCTTCAACATGCTGCAATTTTTGAAGCACCCTTTGTTGTGAATGGTGAAAGTCCCTCAACATTTGTTCCATGCTAGGCAACTTCTCCATAGTTCTCATCTCGCTATCCACAACCACAACTCAGACCAAACTAAAGTACAAACCAACCGATTTTTACCCAACAGGCTGGCAAGATCATGGCTCTAATACCACTGTAAAAACCCTGTCTAGATCTGAACTAAAAATAACCTTGCTATCTTGAAGTTTTTGATTTGTTTTTATGAAGTTTCACTTAGGGTTTTAATATTTTGTTTCACCGTGTTTGGTATGTTATGTAGATAGAAAGGTTGCAATATGGCATTCAAATAACATGCAATGATGACTGAAATTAATTAAACTAGCTCACGTACATATACAAAAACACAATAAAACATACCCGGATGAAAGGTTGGCCTCTTTATTTGAAATGATGTTGGCTAATTACAAATGATGGTCTGATTTTTATATCAGACTTACATATGCTTGCATGAATGATCAATTCATGAACCAAACCAACCCTCACAAAAAGATGCTAGAAGTTTCACCAAACCCTAGCCCAATGATGCCAAATTGAAGTGTTGCACTCCTATGATGAAAATATGACGAATCCACATCAATACACGGTTGGAAATGCACCGATCTGAGGTCTGATATGAAATTACAGCGGTCTGATATAAATTTCTAATTGCAAAATATGTGATTCCACCTCCAATGAAGCCTCTAAAACATTTAAAATCATCAATTCAACATGGCCATGAATCCCAATAATGAAATCATTCTCAAATTGCCTTCAAATCTGAATATAAAGCCTCCAATATGCTTGATGTCTTCAAACCTTAGCTGAACCAATAAATTCCATTGAAACCCTAGCTCCAAATGTATAATCAGATCTGCAATTTTTATGTCATACCCACATCAATGAATCTGCATTATCATCAAATGAAGCCATACCCACATAGAAAATCTGTCCATAAATTCACCAAACTGATTTCAAACCCCAGCCGCCCAAGAAAAATGATGAAATTTGCAAACCCTTGGTTGCTATCAACACAAATATGCAATGTAGCTCAATAAGAAACCCATGATGGATTCCTCTCTCAATGGTGGAATTGGGGTTTCGTCCAATCCACTGAATTCTAAGGGTTTTCATCCTCAAAATTAGCTAGGTATGAAAATACTAGCTCAAGTATGAAGAAGTTCAAGTTTTTTGAAATCACATAATGAGAAAATGAAAGAACTAGGGTTCTTTTATAATTCTCCATTCACTTTTGGAACCCAACACCTCAATAGGAAATAATATAAAGTTATTTCACATCCATAAGTGGGTGCCCCACCCTTGTGAGAAATAATAAAATATTCCCTTTTCAATATTTTCTCACTTAACTTTATAATTCCACTTTATGATTTTTTTTTTTTAAATTTCACTTTATAAAGTCACTTTTATGATTTTTGACAAAAAGTAACTTTATAATGAAATATTATAAAAACCCATTATGGATAAACTCACTACGAAGCTCCTCCAAGTGGAAAACACTATCATACCTCGCAATTTATCCCCTCAACACCTCCATTGGCCTACGGGAATGATGGAATAGGCTAATCCAATGAACTGAATGATCACTCTGAAAAAGGGGACATTACACTCTCAATCAATTGTCGATAGAGAGTTGTATTTACTTGTGGTGATGGATCTATACAAGACAACTGAAGCCTTGTCTCCATATGTGTAGCAATTGGATTACTATCCATCATCTTGAACTTCTCGAGCGTTGTCTTGGCAGATTTCATTTAGGACACAACTATGTGGTGTTCCTTTTTCCATACTTCTAATCCAAGACAATAATGTAGAATCCCAAGATCTGTCATGTTGAATGATCGATTAAGATCTTTTTTTGTTGCATCAATCATCTTCAATGAAATGCTAGTGATGACTAGATCATCGACATACACTACAACAATCACAATCTCTCCCCCTTGTTGTTTGAGGTAGAGATTTGGATCATAGGGACTCCTCTAGAATCCATGCTGAATGAGATGCTCATCGATTTTTATGTACCAAGATCAGGGAGCCTGTTTGAGACTGTACAAAGATTTGATGAGTTTACATATTTTTTCTTCATTATTAGGAGTGACAAAATTTTCTAGTTGTGTCATGTAAACTTCTTGTAGATCTCCATTGAAAAATGCACTTTTTACATATATTTGGTGGATCCTCCATCCAAATTGTGCAGCCAGAACAATGATCATTTTGATTGTCTTGATCTTGGCCATAAGAGCAAATGTCTCCTCATAATCTATGCCTCCCTTTTGTGTATATCCCTTTGCTACGATTCAAGCCTTGTGCTTGTCAATACTACCATCTGCTTTGTATTTAGTTTTGAAGACCCATTTACAGTTGATCGACTTCTTCCATGGTGGAAGATCTTCAAGCTGCCATGTTTTATGTTTCATCAATGATTGAATTCTGCATCCATGGCATCCTTCCAAGGTTTAGACTCTAGGGCTTCCTGAAATGTAAAGGGCTCTTCTGATTCTACAGCTGTGCTCATTAAGGCCAAATTGACCTCATTTCAAATTATGCTACGAGTCCTTGGTCAAGTACTTGATGTGTTTGGAACTCTGTCCAGTTTAGCATCCCTTAATGTACTTGTCTACTATTTAGGCATACATTGAGTGGTATCTGTGGGTGGTGTAGCTGCACCATTGTTCCCATCATTGTCTTCAAATTTTAAATGTGTTCCGATTTTTGTTATCCAAGTGGCATAGTTGTCACCACATAGAAGTTGTGAGTCTAGCAGAAAGAATTTTGGGCCATTGTGTAGAATCTGACTAAAGGTGATGGATTGGTTCTTTATCACTCTAGGTATCAAGGTCTCCTTTTATTTATACCATCAATACGATATACCAAACATTTCTTTATAAGTGCCTTTTCTTTATACCCATCGGTATGTTGAAAAAGCTCTCCCTTTCTTTATACCTGACGGTACATGAAAAAAGCGTAAACATACGTGAAATTGATAGATACTTGGTACTTAGACAATACTAAAAGAGGTTTGACCAATTATTAGCACCTAGTTAGATGGAATTTTGCGTACGAGGGCACAACTTTCCTATTATACTTGGAATTCTCACCTTCAGGGTTTATGCCTTTCGACTGAATCAAATGGGTAAAATGGAGGGATGGCTTAATGAATGTTTAACCTTTTTTCTCCTCGACAATTTTTTAGGGTCGATGCCTAGACATAGTTGTTGCAACTATGTTAGGCTATGTATGCAGTAACTTAAGCACAATGGGTTTTCCCATAAACATGAGTCAGAGGCATAGCTTTGATTGAACACTGCGATTGTGCATAATGCACTATTTTGTTTTTGCCTTTTTCAATGTATTTGCTGACAAAAATGAAATATTACAATGCTTTGCAAATAAATGATTACAATATACAGAAAATTCTAAATCAGTTTTACAAAATAATATCCCCCCTTCTATTTTTTAATGTAATTTTAAAGAAAAAAGAGGTTTTGAGGATGTTAGAACTCTTGACCTATGCCTTGGTTCAAGGTTTTACAAAAGATAATATAGGCAATTGCGTTGTATGTAGTCACAAGCTCTAAAGGGAAGTCATTTATATTTAAAGCTTGAGATTGTTAAACTTTTGGTTTAAAGAAATAAATACTACCAACCTGTAATATGGCGATAGAGATTTAGCATGAAGTTGATATATCGCTGCTCATTGCTTCCTCCAAGAATAATCATTCGTCTTCCAATAATATTGTTGACGCAGTGGATTGCACCCTCGACAGGACGCTGAGCTCCTGCCTTCCACACGCAACAATGGAAACTCCCCTCTCGCCTGTGGGCCTAGCAAAACTAGGGGGAGAGTCTCTAGATAAGGGCTAGCTTTTTCTCCTTTTTTAGTTTACGGGCTAAGAGAGAACTATGTTGAAAAGGGAGAAGGATGTTGGAAACATAATCTAAACCTAAACTAAAAGGTGATACGCCAAAAAAGTTGATCTACTTAGCTCAAACATACGCTTTTCACCAAGAAGAAGCTGGCATACACTTCATTTGATATGGGAAACTCTTCCGCATCAGTGAGCTAGGGATCCTCTGGAGATACAGGGAGGAAAGACTATCAAAGGTGTTTTAAGACACACTATGGCACCCTGTTCACATGTGCCTATATTCCTGCTATAGACACTTCCGGCAGACCTGCAGAAGAAAAAACTTCACAATGCACTAGACATGTTGGAATCGTTTTGTAAAAGCATAAAAGGAAATGACTTAACACAAAAAGAAAACACAGACATATGCGTGAGTGCAAGTTCAAATGGAGGTAAAAAATTGCTAAGTCTTGATTCAAGGTAAAATCCGATAGAGTTCTGCCTTACAAGCCCGAGAGATTTTTGGGCAGAGTTTTGCCTTACGGGCCAAGAGAGATCTCTGTCAAAATGAGAAGTTTACAATATATAGAGAGGGAAGAAGACTTTGATGCTTTTTGGAAAAGACTTTGGTGCCCCTTTTTACAAGTGGCCGATGTGCGTTCCGAGCCTTGGGGAGAGGAAGCTGCTTGATAGATAATGTTGTGTCGGTTCCTGCTTTGACTTCAAGGGTTTAAAAACACAGGCCGTGCCGTTTGTCCACAAATAAGACCGCTCCTTGAAGGCATTCACGCAGTTTGTCTGCTTATAAATGCAAAGTGGAGAAAACAAGGCGCGCCGTTCACTGTTTGCGTCCCTTGATGACCACTTGGCGGGCACTGTTCCAACTGCAGGAGTAAATCTTTGAGTCGACACCTCCCTTTGCCACTTGGACTGTTTTGTCTGTTTCTGCACTTGGTTCTTTTGTCTCTTCCTTGCTTTGTCTTTTCTGGCTCTTTCGGCCCTCGGGGGCTATCTTCTCGGCCTTGCTGGCTCTTTGGGCTCTTTCATTAGTAGGTCGCTGAGTTCATTTTTAACTTTTGTCTTTTCCCAGCGTCGTCTTTTCCTGGTTTCGTCTTTTGTTGGCTTTTGTCTCTTTCTCTCTTAGTTCATTCCCAAAGGGGAAGTGTCCCTTCGGCTTTGGAGAAGTGTCCCTTCATCTTGGCCGAGAGTCCCCCGCAAGGGTACCTACCCTTCCGGGTCCTTCGGGCTCCTTTTGATATTCACATCCTTCAGACATTTTGTCCAAAGGATTTCTTCCTTTGTTTTTTGCTTATTTCCTCGGGTCTTTTCTCTTCGGTTGGGCTTTTGTCTCAGCCATTTTTCTTGCAGACAAAATGTCTGCAAGAATTGTCTCGCTCGCTTTCTTTCCTTCGGAGCCTTTTCTCGGGTTTTTTCTCGCGGCTTTTCCCAAATTTCTTCGGACTTTTTGTCTGAAGGAATTCCTTTGGACAGAAGTCCGAAAGAAAACATTTTTGCCTTTGCCTTAGACTTTTTTACTTGTTTTCCTTCGGACTTTTTTGCTCGTAGCCTTTCTGAATTTCTTCGGACTTTTTGTCCGAAGGAATTATGTCCTTGTCTTTTCCTTCGACTACCTTTGAAAAAGTGCCCTTCAGGAAAATTGGAGGGCACCCGGGTGCTATGAAAATGTCTCGAATTTGTCCCTGTTCCTTCCCGAAGGGTGGGTGCCCTTCGAGAATGTTGAAAACGACCCTTCCGAAGGGTACTTCCTCTGCCTTGCTTGTCTGGATGGTCTTTTGGATTCTCCGAAGTATTCCTTCGGACAAAAGTCCGAAAGAATTACTTCCTTTTGCTTATAGGCTCCCCTTTGAAAAGTGCCTTTGGACTTTCTTTTGCCTTGGTGTTGATGTAGTGGATTGCACCTTGGGCAGGAGGCCAAGCTCCTGCCTTCCACACGTCAAAATGGAAACTCCCCTCTCGCCTGTGGGACCAGCGAAGCTGGAGGGGAGAGTCTCTAGATAAGGGCTAGCTCCCTTTGATGTATCTTTTAGGTCCTGGACTCCTACTGCTAACAAATAATGAAAAAAAGGGGGGGTTGAAAAGGGAGAAAGATGCTGAAAACAGAACCTAAACCTAAATAAAAAGAGGTGATACACCAAAAAAGATGACCCACTCAGCCCGAACATACACTTTTCACCAAGAAGAAGCTCCCATACACTTCATCTGATATGGGAAACTCTTCTGTTTCAGTGAGTCAAGGGTCCGTAGAGATACAGGGAGGAAGAACTATCAAAGGTGTTCTGAGACACACTTTGGCAGCCTGTTCACATGTGCCTATATTCCTGCTGTAGACACTTTTGGCAGACCTGTAGAAGAAGAAACTTCACAATGCACCAAACATGTTGGAATCGTTCTGTGAAAAGCATAAAAGAAAATGACTTAACACAAAAGAAAACATAGACATATGCGTGAGTGCAAGTCCAGATGGAGGTAAAAATCGCTAAGTCTTGATCAAGGTAAAATCCGGTAGAGTTTTGCCTTACAAGCCTGAGAGATTTTTGGGCAGAGCTTTGCTTTACGGGCTCAGAGAATGGATCCTTCTCCAATGAGAAGTTTTACAATATATAGAAAGAGAAGACAACTTGGCGCCTTCTGGGAAAGACTTTGGTGCTCTTTTTGCAAGTAGCCCATATGTGTTTGTGAACCTCGGGAAGAGGAAGTCACTGTTGCTGATGTCATTCTTCTAGAAGAGGCTTGCTGGAACCATGCTGTGTAATCGCCGATCTTGACTTTGGCGTTCAAACATTAATGTGAAAGCACGGGCCGCGCCTCTTTTTTGCAAACAAGACTGCTTTTCTAGATATCATGCGGTTTGTCTGCTCATAAATGCCAAATGGAGAAAGCAGGCCGCGCCGCTTACTGTTTGCGCCGTTTGATGACCACCTGGCAATAACTCGCCTTCCCTTTGCCACATGGACTATTTGTCCATTTCTGCACTGTCTTCTTCCTGGTTTTGTCTCTTTCTGGCTCCTTCGGCCCTCGGGGGCTATCTTTTGGCGGGTTGCTGTGTTCCTTGGGCTCCTTTTTGGGCTTTTCAAAATCAATGACTATTTCACGAGCATTGAATTTGATGTCCGCGCACCCATCACTGCGTTTGAACTTCCAACGGCTAGTTTGTCTTGCTTGGTTTTGACGTCCTCGGGCCCGTCACCCCTTGGACTTTCTTCGGCTTTCTTGCTTCGGCCTTTTCTGTCACTTCCTTTCCTTCGGACTTCTTGCTTTGAACCCTCCTGAAGGGGAGGTGACCCTTCGGCTTTTGGAGAAGCGTCTTTCATTTGGCAGCGGAGAGTCCCCCGCAAGGGCACCTGCCCTTTAGGGTCCTTCGGCTCCCTTGCTCTTGAAAACCTTCGGACTTTTCCCTGCGGACTTTTTCCCGCAAACATTTTTTCCGTGGACAAAAAGTCTGCAAGAATTGCTTTGTTCGCTTCTTCGGAGTTTCTCCTCGGGTTTTTTGGCTCGCGGCTTCCCCCCAAATTCCTTCGGATAAAAAGTCCGAAAGAATTCGTTCAATGCCTTAGTCTTTTTCCGCACCTTTCTTCGGGCTTGTTGCCCTTCCAAATTCCTTCAGACTTTTTGTCTAAAGGAATTCCTTCGGACAAAAAGTCTGAAGGATTTCTTCCTTTGCTTCTTCAAACTACCTTGAAAAAGTGCCCTTCGAAAAAATTGGAAACAACCCTTCCAAAGGGCATTTCCTTTACCTTGAACAAAAAATCCGAAGGAAACTTACCTTTCTGGCTTTTCTCTGTGGCCTCTTTGCAAATGTTCCCTGCCCTGCACAAGGGCTTTTGAATCTCGAACTGCCCTCCGTAAGGGCACTTGGAATGATCCATTTTGCGCCTAAGTGTCGGGAACTCGTTTCTGCCTGCTGAGTCCATAGAAAACTTCACTGCTAAGTCCGCAGAAATCCATGCCTGCAGAGTCCGTAGAAAACTTCTTTGCAGAGTCCGTAGGAAACTTCACCTGCAGAGTCCGTAGAAATGGACCTGCAGAGTCCGTAGAAAACTTGCAGAGTCCGTAGAAATTTCCAGACTTGTGCAAAATCAATAAATGAATTGGCTCAGAATAGCAGGGAAAGAAGGGGACCGATTTTTGGCCTGTTGGGCCAAAAATGGTCAACAAATTGGCGACTCCTAGGGGAAGCATGCCTGCTATGCTTAGAGACCAGTTACCTTTTAGTCCATTGGGCATGGAGTGAGAATGCAGCTTTGAAAGAGTTAGCAACCGCCTTGATAGATCCCAGAATCAATCATGAGCTTTTACCCTAGACACAAGGGAAAACACACACAAGACTAAAAACACTGCTTGTGCAAAATTGCACTCAGGGAAAGCAGGAAAAGAAACTGAAAGCAAACTACTATGTACAGCTAACCAAGTATATCTGCCTCCCTCCTGGATCAAAGGGAAAACTTCTCAAGTCCCCTTCCTGGCAAGGAAACTTATGGTGCCAGACAAGTGGCTGAATGAAATGGAGAGTTGGTGACCTGCTCCTCTTGCCTGTCACCTGGATTGGCTTGTATCCGAGTGGATCAAAATCGAACATGCTCCCAACATATATGTACTCTGCTTGTTCTTGGAAGCTTGTTGAATACTGGTCCGTCATGCTGGTGTGTTTCACCAAAAAATCTGTGGCTGTTGGCTCATCACCATAAGCCCTTTGATGTGCATAGTCCCTCTGCAATGCATCATGGTTTGACTTGTTCCCTTCTGCTTTGTTGAAGATACTGTCAAACGCATCCTCAGCACCCTTTTGGCCTTCTTGAAGAAGGGTCACTGTTGTGATGTCTGAAATGGAATCACAAACTGATTGCTCATCCCATAGAACATCACCCTTTTGTTCAAAGCTTTCTTCTTCAAGGCTTTCCTCAAGGTGAACCGGCCTCTCTTTTTCCTGCTCAAGGACTAGAGTTTATAGATGTTCAAAGGCATCCATCTGGTCCTCCTCCAATTCAGGCTCCTCAACATAGTCGTCCTCCTCATCGAAGCAACAAGGAAGTTCATCAAACAGAGGAGAGAGCTCACCATGCTTACATTCCTTTTCGTACTGCTGGAACATCTGCATGTATGCATGCCCTGCGTCTTCTCCATTGCTGATGATGTCTTCACAAGGAGCATCGATGATGATTTTTTCTTCGTTGTCGCTCATGATAGCCTCCTGAAGAGCTGCAAATTGGATCTTCTGCTCCTCACTCACCTCTTGCAAAACAGGTTCCTCCTTGAGAAGGGGTGAAGTGAAAAAACCAGGTGGAAGAGGAGGCAGTCCTTGAGCTAGGATAAAATGATTCTCCTCCTTCCATTTGGCCAGCACTTCATCTATATCAGGTGTGCCCTGACAGCTCTCTTGGAGGTGTGTAGATGGGGTGTGTTCAGACAGGTCCATCACACATTCGCTGAGGAATCTTGCTTTGGATTCCAACTCTGCAATTCTCCTGGCTAGATCTTCTTGGAAGAGCCTTTCTTGGAGGTCACCAATATCATCATGATGAGTAGGAGCAGTTTTGACAGAGATGTGTTGGTTCATAAAGTTCCCCCCAAAGGAAGATTCACAATCTAAGGAATTTAGAACGTTCATCTCCATGGGAGGTTGTTCTAGTTCCTTTTGATGCTTGAAGGCTAGGCACACGGGGTTTAGAGCATGATCGATTGATGCATCGGATGAGCTAGAATGAGCAAGTGCCATCTGATAGAAAGGATTTGGTGTACAAGAGGGGGCTTTCTTTAGAATAGGAGGGGGCACACAAGGCTGACTGCCTTGAAAGAATGGATTCCTCCATTTTGCTACCTCCTCCTCCATGGATTGCAAGACCTGAGTTTGCCTGAACAAACATTCCTCTTTATACATCAGTTCCTGCTGATATCCATACTGCTCATCCATTCTGTCAATTTCCATCACCTGCTTCTCAAACTCCAGCGCCACCTCCCTTATCATTGAAGGGCAACTAGGAGAGCTGCTTGAGGGGATTGCATAAATATTTTGAGCTTGATCGAAGTCATATGAAGGAATACAAGGTCCATGATTTTGTGCAAAAGAATTATACATACAAAAATAAGATTTCTTGATGGCACCTGGACTGCTTAACCAGCTGATTCAACTCGGAGTTGCCATTGGTGTTGATGCAAAAGCCTCCAAAGGCTGGTTGGTTGAAGAACACACCAAAAATTCTTCAACTCTTTGGACACAACTTGTCCTAGTTAGTCCCACCGAGCGTGCCAAAAACTGTTGACGCAGTGGATTGCACCCTGGGCAGGAGGCCGAGCTCTTGCCTTCCACACGTCAAAATGGAAACTCCCCTCTCGCCTATGGGACCGGCGAAGCTGGAGGGGAGAGTCTCTAGATAAGGGCTAGCTCCCTTTGATGTATCTTTTAGGTCCTGGACTTCTACTGCTAACAAATAATGAAAAAAGGGGGGGTTTGAAAAGGGAGAAAAACGCTGAAAACAGAACCTAAACCTAAATAAAAAGAGGTGATACACCAAAAAAGATGACCCACTCAGCCCGAACATACACTTTTCACCAAGAAGAAGCTCCCATACACTTCATCTGATGTGAGAAACTCTTCTGTTTCAGTGAGTCAGGGGTCCGTAGAGATATAGGGAGGAAGAACTATCAAAGGTGTTCTGAGACACACTTTGGTAGCCTATTCACATGCGCCTATATTCCTGCTGTAGACACTTTTGGCAGACCTGCAAAAGAAGAAACTTCACAATGCACCAGACATGCTGGAATCGTTTTGTGAAAAGCATAAAAGAAAATGACTTAACACAAAAGAAAACATAGACATATGCATGAGTGCAAGTCTAGATGGAGGTAAAAATCGCTAAGTCTTGATTCAAGGTAAAATCCGGCAGAGTTCTGCTTTACAAGCCCGAGAGATTTTTTGGCAGAGCTTTGCCTTACGGGCTTAGAGAATGGATCCTTCTCCAATGAGAAGTTTTACAATATATAGAAAGAGAAGACAACTTGGTGCCTTCTGGGAAAGACTTTGGTGCTCCTTTTGCAAGTAGCCCATGTGCATTTATGAGCCTCGAGAAGAGGAAGTCACTGTTGCTGATGTGTCATTCTTCTAGAAGACGCCTGCTGGAACCATGTTGTGTAATCGCCGATCTTGACTTTGGCGTTCAAACATTAATGTGAAAGCACGGGCCGCGCCTCTTTCTGCAAACAAGACTGCTTTTCCAGATATCACGTGGTTTGTTTGCTCATAAATGCCAAATGAAGAAAGCAAGTCGTGCCGCTTACTGTTTGTGCCGTTTGATGACCACTTGGCAATAACTCGCATTTCCTTTGCCACTTGGACTGTTTGTCCGTTTTTGCACTTTGTCTTCTTCCTGGTTTTGTCTCTTTATGGCTCCTTCGGCCTTCGGGGGCTATCTTTTGGCAGGTCGTTGCGTTCCTTGGGCTCCTTTTTGGGCTTTTCAAAATCAACGGCTATTTCACGAGCCTTGAATTTGATGTCCGCGCACCCATCACTGCGTTTGAACTTCCAACGGCTAGTTTGCCATGCTTGGTTTTGACATCCTCGGGCCCGTCACCCTTTGGATTTTCTTCGACTTTCTTGCTTCGGCCTTTTCTATTGCTTCCTTTCCTTCGAACTTCTTGCTTTGAACCCTCTTGAAGGGGAGGTGACCCTTTGGCTTTTGGAGAAGCGTCTTTCATTTGGCAGCCGAGAGTCCCCCGCAAGGGCACCTGCCCTTCGGGGTCCTTCGGCTCCCTTGCTCTTGAAAACCTTCGAACTTTTCCCGGCGGACAAAAAGTCCGCAAGAATTGCTTTGTTCTCTTCTTCGGAGTTTCTCCCCGGGTTTTTTGGCTCACGGCTTCCCCCAAATTCCTTCGGAGTAAAAGTCCGAAAGAATTCGTTCAATGCCTTAGTCTTTTTCCGCGCCTTTCTTCGGACTTGTTGCCCTTCCGAATTCCTTCGGACTTGTTGTCTGAAGGAATTCCTTCAGACAAAAAGTCCGAAGGATTTCTTCCTTTGCTTCTTCAAACTGCCTTGAAAAAGTACCCTTTGGAAAAATTGGAAACGACCCTTTCGAAGGGCATTTCCTTTGCCTTGAACAAAAAATTCGAAGGAAACTTACCTTTCCAGCTTTTCTCTGTGGCCTCTTTGCAAATGTTCCCTGCCCTCCACAAGGGCTTTTGAATCACAACCTGCTCTCCGCAAGGGCACTTGGAATGATCCATTTTGCGCCTAAGAATCGGGAACTCGTTTTTGCCTGCTGAGTCTGTAGAAAACTTCACTGCTGAGTCCGTAAAAATCCATGCCTGCAGAGTCCGTAGAAAACCTGCAGAGTCCGTAGAAATTTCCAGACTTATGCAAAATCAAGAAATGAATTGGCTCAGAACAGCAGGGAAAGAAGGGGACCGATTTTTGCCCTGTTGGGCCAAAAATGGTCAACACCCAGTTCATCTTCATTCTTTGAACTGGTTCATCTTCTTCCGAAAGACTTGTGCAACCCGAATTCGACTGCTCAGAACATTCAAGGGAAGAAGGGGACCGATTTTGGCCTGCAGGACCAAAATGGTCAACAAATATTTGCACCAATATTATGCTGAGTTTCTTTAGCACGAGTCTTTGTTGAATCTGAATTGCAACAAAGATCTGAATAAAAAGCACAAGATATTCAATGAATACAAGATACTCAGAATATCAAATAATACTCTCCAATACAAAGGGATGCAAATATCAAACAATGCAATGAATTTATCAATAGTGAATTCACTTCCAACTCAGATCTGCCGGTTGCCTCTACTCTAGCCGTGTATCCATGCTGGCTATTTGTTATACTAATGTTGGAAATTCGTGCTAGCCGTGTATCACTTAACATGTCTTCAATAGCGAGTTGGAGTTTGGAGTTATTTGAGAGTCCAACTGTGCTTTGATTATGGAGTGTTCAGCTATGTTATATTGGGAAAAGACAATACATTGCAGTGTCAGAAATATGAATAAAACACTGTCCAATAACAATCTCCAACTCCCAACGCAGTCTAACAATGAACTAGACCTCCTCTGCTCTGAAACCAAATGTGAGTACGAATATATTATTTATTCAGCTAATTCAAAATACATTACATGGGCTATTATATAGCCAAAATTATAGAAAAACGATATCCTAGAAAATAGGATGGTTACAAACAATAAACCTAATAGTATTTACCACACGGTAAATAACTAACAATGTAAATACTAATTTAGCATACAGTAAATCACCAATAACATGTGAACACTAATTTTCTTAACACTCCCCCCTTAGTGTTTACATGGTAGCAAAAAAATTTCACACTTCTTTTGCAGCTTGCTCACCTTTGTTCGCTCATGATCTTAGCACGCACATGCGATGCATCGGGCTTTCGCATACAACTGTGCAACATTGGGCTTGCACGAAACACCAAACAAGCTATATCTTCACGAATGGCTTTTGTGGATGGATACAACGACCATCCAGGTATGAATAAGCACCCGTGCTTCTATTCAACTTCCACACCTGTATACTAATGGTTTTCCAGGCTTCGACCAACAACCTTACAAATGGTTTTCTAGGATCACCAATAACCCTTCACAAATGGTTTTGCAGGGTCACCAATAACCTTCACAAATGGTTTTGCAGGTTCACCAATAACTTTACACAAATTGTTTTATAAATGTTTAACACAAACTTAGGTATGAATAGGAACACATCTTACTGTTCAACCTCTACAAGTATCATGATGCTGCTTGTCTAGATTTTCTTGGTCTTTGGATCCATTAATCTATACGCAAGTGCTACTTCATTGCACCCTAAGAAGACATATTTTTTTGCTTTCATGTCAAGTTTAGTCCTTTTCACTTTAGGAATATGCATACTTTCTTTGCATCCAAAGAATCGAATATGAGCTATAGATGGCTTGTGCCCTGACCATGCTTCCTGTGGTGTTACCCCATCAAGAGCTACAATGGGAACTCTGTTGAACAGATAGACTGCGGTTTTGACTGCTTCTGCCCAAAATGCCTTTGTAAAACTTGAATCATATAGTATCCATCGCACCATTTCCACCATAGTACGATTCCTCCGTTTAGCAAGAACATTTTGTTATGGTGTATGTGGAGGTGCCATTTGACGATGAATGTCGTTTTATTGCAAAAAAGCTTTGAATTCGTTACTAGTGAATTACTCTCATGAGTTGAGTGGAGTGTTTTGATTTTCAGACCAGTCTTTGTTTCAACAACTATGAATTTTTTAAAAGTTTCAAAGGCTTAGCTCTTTCTATTCAGACAATAAACCCATATTTTTTTGAAAAAATCATCAACAAAAAGCATGAAGTACTTAAATCCAACATGACTAGGTAACATCGGTTCACATAGATCGGTATGCACCAGATCAAGTTTCTATGGGCCCGATATGTACTTTTCTAAAATGGAGCTCTATGTTGTTTCCTTGCTAAGCAATGTTGACATTTGTTTGTACCCTTTTTGAGAGGTGGCAATCCTCTTACCATGATATAAAGATGGAGTGTGTCAAGATATCTAAAACTGATGTGACCAAATCTTCTATGCCACAATTGTGCTGAGTCTGTGTCTTTTGCCACAAGTGCTTGATTGTTTTTTTGCATGAAGTCAAGTTGGAACATTTTCCCAACCCCTGAGCCTCGTGCAACAATTTTTGAGCGTTTTGACTTATCTTTGATCAAACACATCTTTTGCCATCTTTGCAGTCAAAGTCAACCTTGAGGTTGTAGTCAAGTAACTGACTGACTGATAGAAGATTCTTTGTGAGTCCTGGAACATACAGGACGTCTGAGATTTTGCAAGCATTGCGTCCAAATGGTAAAAAGTTGTTCCCAATACCTTGAGTATGGTAGGATGAATCATCACCCAAAGAGTCATGATTTTTAGGATAAGTCTCATTCATATTGTCATTTCTGTAATGCTCCGTAAACTTGCTATGGAGCCCTCTATCTGCGAGCTGGTGGAGCCCTCTAATTGCTAAACGCTTATTTGGTGGGAGGCCACAACTATCGGTTCTGGCGTTGTCCTAGACTTGTTCATGCTGCCCTAGACTATCCTCTTCTGCTACTGCTCGTTTCTAGAGCCCACGAACTGCTCTCTCCGTGCAGAGGGGTCTGCGACTCAGGATAACATTCTGCCAGTTGGTCAGGAATTTACTTGTTTCATAGACACAATTTAATTGAGGCATATTATAAGGTGTTAATTTTGACTAATAAGAGGATGGAATCCAACGCATTCCAATAGAGGATGAAATAAGAAAAATAGTTATTTGCAAAAAGAGGATCTGGGACAACCACGTTTGGTGTGTGGCAGATGCCTATGCAACAAGAGTAATAATCTTGGCATGACACCCTGGGGGTGCTGGTATTTGTGTTTTGGAAAGACTAGGTAAGGACGCCTAGGTTGAAAGAGTTGTTTTTCTGTTGGGCAGTTTTTAATAATTGTGGGGGAGGGGGAGTAAATAAAATCTGAACTCACCAGCCTTATGTAGAAAGAATCCATTGCAATGGTAGAGGATAATATTCTAGAAGAGAGGCAGAAATCCAAATCCAACAACAATTATTTATAACAACCTTGGCACCCAGGAAATGGGATGTATTGCAGTTAGAGCGCCATTTATTTTTCAGAGGTAATATTTGTTTTGGCAGCGAGGTCCTTGCTATCTGTTTGGGAGAAGCTGCTAGTTCTTTGCTCGATGCAACTTGCAGACCTTCTATTCATGCCTACAAGCAAAGTGAGTTGTCTTCAAAACTTGAGGAATCTTTTAGCATTATTCAGAGAGAGCTCTGAGGTGGGGGATGGGAGAGACTCTTTCTGAGGCAGCCATTGCCAATAAGAAGGCTCTCACTCTTATGGCGGTTGAGAATGACTTGGTGGTTATCTCTGTTTCCATAAAGTACCAGACATTTTCCTATAGTGAAAGAGTTGCACTGGCAAAGGAAAAATGGGAAAAAAGAATTTTGTTGCTACCATAAGCACGTTTATTTAGATTTGGACTGTGTAGAGCTTATCCTTACATAGGCAAACAATACCAAAACACTGAGATTAGAAGCACATTTACTTAGATTTGGACTGTGCAGAGCTTATTCTTACATAGGCAAACAATACCAAAACGTACATATGGCTTAGCATTAGTGCCAAGTTTATTTCCCCCTTTCTCATTCTTGAAACAAAAACTTTGTTTCATGCTTTTAATATGCCCTCCTTTTTGTATGTCTCTATACTTTCAACCAACCATTGCGCATGCCATTTAATGGCTTTAGACATGAATCCTCCCCTTACCTTGGTGTGCTAATCCTTGATGTTGTCACAAAACCCTTTGCTTGAATTGTAGCGGGTCGTTTTGGGGAGGTGATTTTGTATTTTACAGACCTGGGAATATTGTTATTTGATCATGCCATGCATGGGTAAGCTATGTCAGTTTTAGTTTATTTTTTGGAAGGGCTTATGGGATAATAATCCCACACACGGGGCTTATTTGACCAAGCAAGCTTTGACTAACATCTAGCGGAGACAGCCTGTTGCTCCAAGAGTAGATGCTAACTTAGTGGGTGGTCACATGATGGATGCTCTTGATCCTCAACTATAAATGTTTTACAATTTGATGGATGCTGATAGGTTAGTTTTTTTTAAAATATCTGTTGGTTATACATAAAATAGATTAACTTCTTATTTAAGTTTCTATTGCTATTACAGATAAAAGAACAATTGTGTATTTGTTTATACAGAAAATAGATTAGCTTCTTATTTAAGTTTCTATTGCTATTCTAGATAAAATAATAGTTGTATATTTGCTTATGCGGAAAACAGATTAGCTTCTTATTTAAATAAATATTGTTGTTCCAAATAAAAGTGTAGTTGCATATTTGCTCGTGTCGAAAATAGATTAGAATTTTTGTTTTAAATATCTATTGCTATTCTAGATTAAAAAATAATTGCATATTTGGTTACACGGAAATTAGATTAGATTCTTATTTAAATATCTATTTCTATTTCGGATTAAAAAAATAGTTACTCATATTTTTATTATTTGAAAAATAGAATGTGATCCATTGTTAGTACACTAAATGAAAATGCTCTAAGTTGTAGGGAAACTAGGATGTTTTCCATTTTTAGTAAACTAAATGAAAATGCTAAGTTTTAGGGAAACAAAAATGTTTTTCATTGTTAGAAAACTAAATGAAACTACTCTTAAGTTGTAGGTGTCATGCCCAAAATTTTTGTCTCAAAACCCATGTAATTTTTTTTTTGGGTTATCTTATTTTAATGTTATTTGTTTATTCACTATGGTTTCTTAATGTTTAACTATTGTGATTCTGTCAATGCACAATAGGAGTGTGACACACAATTATTATAAGATTTCTTTAATACCTTTGCTTGCCACCATGACGCCTCTCCAAGATTTACAAGCGTAAGAGGTTAAGATTAATGCGATTCCATAAATCAATAAGTAATATCCTAATAAATGAAGTGGGACAAGTCACATTATTAAGAAGTACTGATTATAATTTCTTGATTTAAAGGATCACAATTTATTCATACATAACCCGACCAACATACTCAAGGGAAACGAAGTGAGCTTCAACAACAATCAATTAACACAGGGTTACCACTTTAAGGCTTACCAAGAGAGAGTCATCTAACACTATACAACTCTACTCTTCAAGGCACTCAAGACAAGGAAACCAGACAATTTAAAGTGAAATGGTTGAAAACAACCACATGATGACCAAATTAAACTTAAATTAATATTAAACATATATCCAACCAAAGACGTGCAAGCCAAACATGAAGGAAGACAACAAACACCCCTAACCTAGCCTAAGAGCCTAGACCTGATGCCCCCACCACAACTTGGGCAGCCTACATATCCACTCCATGGAATTAGGGTCCAATGTAGTTCTTGTTTCACTTGTGATGGCCTCCTCCACAAGACATCATCACCAAGACTAGGTTGGCAATCTAAGCCAATAAGGGATCTAATACATCACTCAAGCAAGCTACAAAACTCTAGTTGGCTACTCAAATGAAGGACACATCCAAATGACAATAATCACAATTGCAATGCCACTAGGTGTGTGTGCTTACCCAAGCATTCCCACACAACGACACAAATGAGATTCAAGCATGGCAAGGAACCTAATATCTTGTTCCAACAAGGTCAAATTATCAACACTCTTTGACTTACATTGCTTGGAGAAACTCCATCTCTTGAGCAAGTCTCTAAGGGTGATCACGGTTAAGATAGGAGAGATCAAGCTCAAATCTCAAATAATCAATGAGGCTCACTATCATGCAATAGCTAATCAACTAAGAGAACCACAAGACTGAAACTATCAAGAACCAATTACGAAAGGGAGAATGCTATAAGATTTATGCTAAAGCAAGTGCTTTAGACATTAAACACATGTTACCAGAACACACTAAAGTTAGTTGTTCGTTGCCTACACTAGGAAGGCATCCTAAGGGTTAGCTATCAAGGCATGTTCTCCAAAACATTTTAAAGTTAGTTGATAATGCCCACACAAAAGAGCTTCTAAAGAGTTAGTTTCTTAAACCTGCACCCACTCCTCGAGCTACCTACATATCTGAGGTGATCCCATCACATGCAGAATCAGGGTTGGCTATAGTTCACCCGTTCCTAAACAAGTGTTATTAAAATTGAGAAGCATTCGGTCCTCGTCTTTCAGTTACATGATTGGGCAAAAATAGTTAACCTTGTGGTAATGACCCAACCACTATCTAGTTTAAATGCTAATATGCATTACCAAGGGATACAAGGTATATAAGCATATACGTGCTAATAATTCTAACTTTGAACACACAGATCAAGTCTTAATCCAAGAGGATATTCTAGAATAACATCTAATAGGTACCATCCTAGGTTTACGTATTGGCAACCACAGTCAACAAAAATGATTGCATATTCCACGATCTAATGAAACTAGTTTCAACTCCTAGTTTCGATGTTTAACCAATTTAGGTAATAATCAGCTCAAATTTCAAAAAGGGGTTTAAAACAAGTTGAAAGAGGTGTAAAAACATTGACTCAGCTAGTTTTAGGTAACAAGGTTTTGCTTTAAAGGTTAAGATTTACCAATGTAATTATATTCTTCCACTAACATATGTATAGAAAAGACATTTAATCTAGATGGTCTGTAGGATTCTACAGCAGGCTTGATTTTATCTATCAATATTAAACACGAAATAACCCATAATATTTCTCCTTTCTTTACCTAAATGACAAATTAAATACGTTCAAATCTAGAATAAATCTTTACGTAAATCCTCAAAATCATGAAATCCACTTCAACCTATTCATATTTAACCTATAAAATATTTATAAATAAAAAGAAAAACACATTTACTTCATGTAAGTATGTACTTATAATCATTAAATTTCCCAACTAATACAATCACTTCTTCCCAACTTAAACATTTATGGATTAACATCATCAAGTAACTTGTATTACTTTGGGTTTATAAATTGAAATACATGTAATATACATTATATTTATTACTATAGTTGCATTCGTATATTATACCCAAATAATTCAATTTTTTCCAAAATCAGTTTTGCTTCTTTGATATGATCTATCAAAATCTTTCATTGCAAAAAATAGAATTTGATATTACTAATATTATTAACAGAAATTAAAGATTACTATACTCTCCTCATACAATACATTTATCTATTGTTATAACATATTGATAGTTTATCAAGAATATTCCTAGTGTACACCTACAAAATATTATTCAAATACAGAATATCACTAAAATCATCTTAATTATAATGCTATATCACTTAACTTATATTTCTATCGTTACTTCATAATCTAATGAATATAATTTAACATCTTTATTTAATGATATAGGTTCATTATTACGCCTGTATCCTTTACCTATGATATATATAGTCTTTGCTTTATTTACATTAAATAACTTGTTTGTTTGAAGAAGAAAGATTAAGTAAAATGGTAATTTTTCTAATCAAGATCTAAAGTAGAAGGGTTAGCATCGAGGAGTTAGAAATTTTGTGAGATTGGCAAGACAGTCCCTATGTCAAAAGGTCGTGTTAAACATCAGACAACGTCGTTGGATTGATTGGTCAGAAGGTTGCTTGGCTTCATGAACATTATTAAAATATTTCATTTATTTATTCAATACAATATTCTCTTTTGTTTATAAAATAGATAAAAGGCAAAGTTTAGATATATCTACACTCTGTTATGTGGCATCTCTATCAACCATGCCATGTAATAAGACAAAGAAAATGATAACGTTGAGGACGAAGAGAATATTTGCATTGTTTGGTCCAAGAGATATGATTAACTTATTATTTCAATTTAAAAATAATCAGGAAGTTACTGCATATAGAAATGGAAAATTTGCAATCTTGTGATTATTATTTTTTTAATATAAAAATAAAATTGGTTTGACAGTGCATGTGGCTCATCCAGATAAAAAAGATCAAAACAGGGATCAATTCTAAAAGCAAGTGCCAAGGTTTCTACAAGAATGTTTCAAGTTTCTAGAGCTGGGATTTGAGATTAATCGCACAGAAAATAACTAAGAGAAACAGTGAAAAGGCAACTTACCTAAGGAGAAAATAATGCCCAACTGTGTTTTGACTCATTTCCTTAATTGATTTGAAGCTTGAGATTTTTAACTGGCTGTAATTGACCCTTTTGAAGGAGCTAAATTATCGATTGTGCATCCCCTGCTTCATGCCATTACTCGAGTTTTAAAACCGAAAATACTAGGGCCGCTACACACATAATGCTATTGGGTTTCAAACCTTGAACTTATGGGATTTTTCACAATTTTATAATGCCCGCTTTGTTATGCAAGCGTAATCACGTGAATAGTGCGAGCAAGATATAAACCATAAAGTTGAGCACATATATCAGATATTATTTCGAAAATACAACAATCTGAGACGTGCAATCCCTGTGGGACATGCAAGGTATTTAAATTTGCACCTTTTCTTTCCACTTTCCATTGATGTCTTCGTCATCAATCCAACAACTAAACACCATCCAATTGATAACCTGCGAGCTAAAATATCATTTGTACTGCACAGAATAAAGGTCACTGATGGAGCTGGATTATCTGAGAAATTTGACAGTTTGTCAATCTGAAACTGTAAATTTTCCTGATCGATGGAGAAAGAGTGAAAGTCCCTCGTATCTCCTCCCTTTCACCTTCCTCTTGTTCTGATCGAATCCCTCCTATATTCCTCCAAACTCCAGTATATCTAAAGTCTAAGGAGAAACACCATACCTCTGCAAAAGTTAGTATTTATTTATTTTTTATTTAACTATAATTTCTGTGTAATAGTTATTTACTATCAATATTAATATATAAATTCATATAAATATTTTAATTTATATACTAGTACTATATTTTATTGGTGTGTATGTCAAATATATGGGGTTTTGAACCTTATAATGAATATCCTTAATATATTATTAATAATTGATCTCATTATACACTTATTTTTTAATAAATTACTTAATAATATAATAATTTGGCCCATTATTGAAAAGTTTATACTTATAATGATAAAAGCTACTATATATTCTTCCATATTCACTATATCATGTTTGGAAAATTATTATTACCTTGTTATACAGCGCAAAGAAGAATCACTAAAGATGGTGGATCCTAGTGATAATTATTTCCACGAAGAACCACTGACTCAAAATTCTCTTCCACCACGAGTTATCACATTCGGCGGACACCTCAAGTTGGTTGGGAAGAAGGGTTCCTCGCACAGGGTATTACAGTAGGGAAAATAGAATGTTTTTAGTTTCTACAAAACGAAGTGAAAATGCTTTGTGTTGCTAGGGAAAGTATGATGATTTTCTATTATTAGCAACCAATAGTGTGCTTTATGTTTATTTAGAGCAAGGGAATGTATTATTAATCATAGTAAACAATTGACATTACCCTACCATATGGGTTGAATAAATAATGGTAACATGCCATATTAAGCCTTTATAATAGTGTTAGATAAGATAATAGTGACACTTAAACATTGAATATTGCTGTAGAACAATAGTGGCACGTTAGTAAAACTAGCGTGCTCTATGTTTATTTAAAGCAAGGAATTGTTTGTTATTCATCGTGAATATGCTTTCATTGTTGTAGTATACTGAAGTTGCTTTCTTAAGGAAAACAATAGAACTGGTGGTTATTGCTTCTGTTAGATAGAGTAATGATAGAGTTGTTAGTTAACTATGACATCATTGAGACCATGTTAAAAGAGATAGAACAATGATAGAGTTGTTGGTTAAAAAATGGCATCATTGAGACACTCTTAAAAGAAATAGAAAAATGATAGAGTTGTTGGTTAAAAAATGGCATCATTGAGACACTCTTAAAAGAAACAGAAAAATGATAGAGTTGTTGGTTAACTATGACATCATTGAGACAATGTTAAAAGAGATAGAACAAATGATAGAGTTGTTAGTTAAAAAATGGCATCATTGAGACAATGTTAAAAGAGAGCAAATGATAGAGTTTTTAGTTAAAAAATAGCTTCATTGAGATAATGTTAAATGTGATACAACAATGATATAATTGTTATATAGAGCAATAGTGTCATTGAGATAATGCTCACTTGTGATACAACAATGATAGAGTTGTTAGACATAACAATAGTGTCATTGAGATAGCTGTTGGCGCGGTAGATTGCACCCTCTGAAGGGAGGCTCAGCTCTCTTCATCCACGGGACACAATGGAGACATCCCTCTTGTTGTGGGTGGCAAACCTGAGGGATGAATATCTAGATTAGGGGCTAGCTCCCCTTGATGCACCTTGAGGCCCTGGATTTCCTACTACTAACTACTTGGGGGGATGAAAAGGGAGAGAAAAATATTAAAATCAGAACCTAAACTATGTGGTGATGCATCAAATGGATGGTCTACTCAGCTTTGACATCCACTTTAAATGAAGACAAGCTAGCCTACACTTCACTCAAAATGAGACCTTTCTTGCAACAATGTTTCAACAGGGGGTCCTGTGGAGAGATAAGAGAGGAAAAAACTAGCACAAAAGGTGTTCTGAGACACACTGCTGCATAGCCTATTCACTTGCCTATACTTCTTCAGACACTTCCTGCGACTTGCAAGAGAAGAAAGCACAAACACTAGACACTGTTGGGGTTAGCACATGAAGGTAGAGAAAGAGACCACACTTTCACAAAACTAACACCCAAATGTATGCTCAGTGCAACACTCAAAAGAAGGTAAAGCCTTTGTCTTAGATTCAAAGTAAAATTTTGCAGGGCTTCTCCACACAAGCTGAGAGATCCCTTCCTCAAATGATAAATTACAATATATAGAGTGTTGTATCCAGAAGCTGACAAATCCCTAGGAAAAGAGACACATGCTAAGTCAAATATCTGCTGAGACAAGAGGCTATGCTGCTGCCGTGTTTTTTAGATTTGCATATGGAAACCATGTTGTAGGCTGTCCAAACTGCCGCCTTTGTTGTCCTTGGCTTACAAAAGTATATGCTACTCCTTCCAGCAATTGACAAAGCCATTCTGAAGTTGTTGTCGCTGGACTGTGCTTTCTTCAATGTCTGGGCACGACTTGGCTGCACATTAAAAGCTTGGCGTGAAAACACGGTTGCACCTATCATTCGAAAACCAATCCTTTTATTGGTTTTCGGTAGAGACTATTTTATCTAAGTGCATTTACTCGTCTTGCTGACGACATTTGTGCACTTGCCTTGGTCTGGTTGGTCCTTGGGTCTGCGCTTTTGACCTGTCACGCCACTTGGAACGTTTTGAGCTTTTACTTTATTGTGCTACGTGGCTGCGTTCTGGGTTATCCGCCTTGTTTTCTTTTACTTATTTATTTCCCTTTGCCTTGGCTTTTTCCCTTTTGTCTTTAACCATTCGGGTTCTCGGGCGCTTGTTATTTCTCGGGCCTTCGTATTGATCTTTTTCATTTTTCAAACTTATCCAAGCTCTTGGGTCTTCGCATTTCTTTGCTCGCTTCTTCCCTTTTTCCTTCGGGCGGGCTTGTCTTCGCCATGTCCTTCAGACAAAATGTTCGAAAGATTTCCTTTAGACATTTTGGCCGAAGGATTTCCTTTCGTCTTTCTTCTGCCTTCGTCGGCCTTCGAGTTTTTGGTAATGTCGAATTTCTTTGGACAAAATGTCCAAGGTGCAAGACCAAATCGGGTTTTGCAAGTGACTTTACTTGTGAACTTTTCACAAGTAAAGTGGTTTACAAAACCCGAAATGCACTATGGGGACCAAGTAATTGCATTTGGGAAGCCCGAAGTAGTTCCCCTTGACAAACCCAAAATACACTTGGTTTTTTCATGGAACAGGTCTGACAGGGAACCTTGATGAATGATTTTAGCCAAAACATGGATTGAAGACTTATGCACAAAAGAGGGGGTGCCCATTTTTCACTCTAAATGACCAAAAAATGGTCAACAATAACACTACATATGATAGAGAAGTGATAGAATTTGTTAGATGAACAATAACATCATTAAGATAATGCTTACATATGATAGAGCAATGATAGAGTTGTTAGATGAGCAATAGTGTCATTGAGATAATGCTAACATATGATAGAGCAATGATTTAAGTTGGTAGATAAGCAATAGCATTATTGAGATAATGCTTACATATGATAAAGCAAAGATAGTGATGTTAGATAGAAGCAATAGCAAATGCAAAATACCCTAGGGAAAATGAACTGTGCATCATAGTTACTAAACTATTGAAATTCCCTTGAGTAAATGATTGTGCTAGAATTATTTGTTAGTTACAATAGCAAATGAAACAATGAATAATGATAGAAATGTCAGATCACAACATTAGCAAATGAGATACCAATGATGCTAGAAATGTTAGATAGAGACATTAGCAGACAAGAATATGTTTATGCTAGAATCGTTAGATAGAAAAATGGCATATGATGTAATGGTTATGCGTCACTTAAACTGCAGCCTAAATAACTTGATAACTTCATGGAGGAGCAGATCAGGGAGGTACCATATAAAATAAGACAATTGAGGGTTACTCAATTGGTCAACTTGTTACTATGTCATTGATCAGGCCGCTAGTACAGATGTTGAGCTGGAAAATCCCTAGATATATGAAGGGCCAAGAAATGCAACTATGTGACAAGATTATGTCTTACAGACATTGCATAAAGGGTACGACTAGTGGGTTCTTTCTGTGAATAGAAGTAAAACGTTTTGGGATTCAGTGGAATTTGTATGTGTGAATTGTATTTGACCTATTGTATGGGGAGGATAGTAAAATTCTTTTCAAATCCTCGTAAGAGGGGTGGGTTTCCACCTTTGGAGGTTTTTCCTTCCTTAAGCCCAAATCATGTTGTCATGTGTCTATCTTGTGCAACTTTATGATTCTTTTGTTATGCATTTGAGTAATTTAGAATATGCTTCCTTTGAGTTGTATTAATTAGCTTTGTGTAGAGCTAGGATGATGGTTCCTTTCCATGGTTGATTCCTTTCAGATTATAATGATGTCATGGTGATGCATGTAAATCTTGGTTCTTCATAAATGTGTTTTCCATGTTTTGTGTAAGCCTCTTAAACATAAGAAGATTAAATAATGCCTAGGCTTAGAGTTAAATGAATTGAGTTAATAATTCATTTGGGATAGAAATTTGAAAGAAGTTAACATCCTCCTTTTGTCAAGTTGAACAGCGATTATTGAGGGAAAAAAAAATTTTCCGACCCATTTTTCCGGTACTTGGTAAGAGGGTTGTTACAAATATTCACATATCTCCTTCAC
Organism: Torreya grandis; assembly: GCA_037957365.1. Lineage (NCBI taxonomy): Eukaryota > Viridiplantae > Streptophyta > Pinopsida > Cupressales > Taxaceae > Torreya > Torreya grandis. Next base: position 642,915 of record JARHVA010000993.1, read on the forward strand.
TTGAACGTGGGGGTGAAAGGGTGTATTCCACATAGGGTGGATGCATACCTATAGGTGATGAAGTTGTAGGTTGAAGCAAAGACGGGGAGTTTATTGCCAATCACCCACCAATTTCGAGAAGTTTGTACCAACCAAAAAGGAAAAGGAGGGTGAGAGTGAGAATGGGGAGAGGATGCAAAGGAGAATTCAGATACATTCTCTAACAGTTGCAACTTACTCAGACAAAATATTATCCACATGAACAATTGAGGGATTTTATGAAAATATGTTGGATTTAGCCTTAAATACTAAGGATCCATGGAAGGAGCACCTGAATTAAATTTATTATTATATTGATCAGTTGTTAGAGAAGATGTAGAGAACACTCCCTCACATGTTGAATTGGCAAGGATTATGCTTGGTATGATGGTTTCTGAGATATAAAAGGAAGTCGTGGAAAAGGCATGGGAAGAAAATTGGTAGTTTTCCAAGTGGCGTGTGGCACTGAATGGAAGTGCAACATGTCTATTGATCTAGTGTTGGTTTTGTCTATAGATACCTGTTAGTGGATATTGAACATTCTTTTGATAAAGATTGGAGTTGGTTGTAGTATTCTCATTGCATGGGAAAGATCTGCCAGATAAAAGGATTTTGTGGTGCAGGAATTTGATAAATTAATGAAGGACTTGTAGGAGATGAAAGAGTTTGAGCTAAAGTATACACTATTGCACATTATACTTGCGGAAGAAGAATGATAAAAAGATGCTCAATTGAAAGAAGAATCATAGGCACTTTGCAGATTATCTAGGACAGCAAAGTGTTGTAGGAAGCAAAAAAGAAACTAAGGCGATGATTGCGTGAGAGAATGATAGATGCATTTCTCAGTAATTATTTTGACAACATCAACCTAACTTGCAGCACCAGCCTTATTCATAGTTTCAACATCATCTAAGAACAGTGCAAGCCTCAGTTAGAAGGATGCAACAGGTTTGATCATAAGTTCTGTGCACGAGCAGGATTCTCAAGTTCAGTGGGGAGGGAAGATATTAGCCCCCATTGTATTATGTCTTCATTCTTAATGAAATGTTTATAACTAGAATGATTATATGAAAGAGAGTCCAATATTATGTTTGTGCATAAAGTGATATCCTACTATCATTTACAAATCCATTAATGTTTTGGACTTGAGTGAAATTTGCATGTGTAATTATGGTCAGTTGAATGGCTGCTGAATGGTTTCTCTCTATTGTTGAACCTGCTGTACGGATCTCCAAATCTATAAGGAGCCCACCACTCAAATTGAATTTGCCATTACTTTGGGGATCACTATAGGGATTCGTTGTAGTGTGGGCATCGAACCCCATTTTGGCAACCATCTTAATGCATGTATTTGCAGTTCTTGTATCCGTAAACTTTCAATCTTAGGAACTCTTTTTTTTTCTTGAAAATTTGTAGTCGCTAATATCATTTTATCATTTGTTTCTTTACTTTTATTTGATTTCTGAATGTTTTTCCAAATCAAGTTTTATTTCAATAATGCAAATCTTCAACTACTTGTATTCCAATTGTAATATACTTAAATGTTCAACACTATTTTCTCAGACGTTTTAACTATCATATCAAGTAACACCATGAACATACAGTGCACACTAGAAATATTTTGTCACCTTACGCAATCTTGAACCCTTTTAACTGTACATGTTTTAATAACCCTATAGCTTTCTTCTTCGCCTTTCATGTTGATCTTTCATCCAGGTTTCAGACATGAGAAAGATTTTCAACCATGTAAAACTGCAAGCATGTGATTTTGAAGCTCCAAACTATCTTTCTATAATTAGTTTCTTTTATCCATTTTATAAATTACTGCTTAATTTCTTCCATTCTCATTCAACTAATTTCTTTTGCTTTTCTAAAGTGATGATTTAATCTGCTTCAGTTTGGTGATATGTCCAGTGAATTGAGGATTTCCAATGTTGTTATCTATGCTGTAGACATTACCAATTTTGAGATGGAGAACACTTTTGATCGGATAATATCTGTCGAAATGTTTGAGGTACATGGTTTGATATTCTTGGGGAAATTTATCTTGCTTTCTTTTAAAGTAAATGTGTTTCTAGTAATTTATTTATTATATGATGCATTGCAGCATATGAAAAACTATGGGAAACTTCGTAGGAAGATATCATCGTGGATGAATCAAGAAAGTCTTCTTTTCATTCATCATTTTTGTCACAAAGTATTTGCATACCACTTTGAGGTATGATTCTTAATCCTTACAATATAAAACTTCAAACAGAGGATTATGCCTTTTCATTTCCCTGCAATTGATTTTTTCTTCATCAACATGGAACCCTTTTTTCTGCTCTGCTTGTTACTATTCTATGTTCTTCATGTATTTTTTGATATCTTACTGTTGTCAACTTAGAGTTGCACCCTGAATCGAAGACGTGCTGAAATGACTAATCCTCTCTCCAGTTGAAACAATGGGATCTTTTCACGAGGGTGGATGCCTCAATGGTGAGAAGAACCTCCAGAGAAGGCTGGTTCTTGTAAGATGTATCAATGAAGATCTCTACTCTGTGTTGCGGACTACCATGGAAAAGGGAGAAAGAAACTTGAAGGGAAAATTCTACCTAATGATGGTGATACACCAGAATGTTGATCCACTCTACTTGGAACCTTGAACACTGAATCAAACAAGGAAAAAGAAAGACCTTTAATTTCAGTTGATCATTATGCATAAGTATTTCATGAGAAGGTTCGATTCAATGACAAAAAACATAAGAGAAAACGATGGAGAGAGGTCTAATACAAGACACTTTGCAGCCACCTAACATCCACTTACAGCTTTTAACAAAAGACATAAAACACTGAACATGACCTGCATAACATGATAAGCTAGTGTCATGTCCCATTTCCAGTTGACATCTCTCAACGCTGATGATTAGCCTATTATTGTGACCCTCGTAGGCTGATAGGATGGATAGAGGGTCATGATGGAGCTTGGCTTGGCTTTGACTAGCAGAATTTTTCCAGTTGGCTTTCGTTCGGGCTCTTTCGGACACTGTTTCCCTGAGTTCCTATTTTTTAGATATATTTGACACACAGTGGAGCACCCCTGTTTTGGTATGGTCATGTGCGGAATCACTCCCTTGTTCGCCAGCTTCAGACAGTTCGAGGATCGGATATGTATTGAGGGATATATTAATATTTAATTGATTTAATTAAATATTAATTATTTGGCGTAATTTAATGCCTTAGGTGTTTTGACCCAAGGGGGCGCTTACTATGAAGGGGGCCATTTTAATTATATTTTATAATTAAAATTGTCTTTAAACTATGGAAAAATCAAAAGAGAAGGAAACCCTAATTTTTAATTATGAAACCCTAATTAGGGCAAGCGCACCTTTTAGAGGATATAAGGGTTTTTCATTGAAGGGAGTGCCATATTCATTCATTCATGTTGAAGACTAAAATTTTTGCTAAGTATTTTCTGAGAAGACTGAGCCAAGGGTTTCCAGTATTTCATTTGCATTGAAGAATGTGCAATCTTCAGTGTGTGCAATTCAGAGGTTGTGAGATATCAGCTGATCTATTGCCGGGTTGAGAGATAACTTCACATAGAGGTTATCACAGAGATTCATAGGTATATATTTTCATCAGGTTTTTTGTCCAGAAATCGTCCAGATAAAGATCTTCAGTATTAGCGTAATATTTCTTGAGATCAGGCATCTAGCATACAGGCCATACAGTTTTATTGCTGCTGTACGGAATCCGTATGGTTTTGTACCAGGCCATACAGTTTCGGAAAAAAACGTGTTTCAGCAGTCACAAGCCGCAGGGAGCGCAGAGACCGACATCGGCAGCGCAGAGACCAACACTAGCCGACATTGGCCGATTAGAGACTGACATCGACAGAGCAGAGACCGACACTGTCCGACATCGGCCAACTCCTACACCGACATCGACAGATACGGTAGTATAACCAACCGACGTCGGCGACTGTGTTTTTGAAACAACAACCAGAGAAAAGCTTATTTATCAGGTTTTTGAACAATAGTTTATATTATTTTTATATGCATGACAGAGACTTTATATTGTAATCATCTGGAAGAATAATAAGATCATTGATTAGCCAGATAAGAGATTATACTGCTATTTATTTATTATTTTGAATTTATCTTGCAAATTCGCATTCTTTTTTTATTTCATACAAAAACACCAAAAAAATCAAAATACACAAAAATAGTCAAAAAATATACAGTTTGAGAAATCAGGGGGAAACAGGGGTTTCTACAGTGGTATCAGAGCTTTTGTCCTGCCATCCTGTTGGGTAGTTTGGACGTTGAATTGGCTAGTTAATCATGGTTACTTCAAGTACTTAGAAACAGTGGGACAAGAATATGGAGAAGCTTAAACAAAGTTTGAATAAGTTGGTTGAAAACCAGAGGAGGATGAATGAATTGCTTTCACTCCCTACAACCGAAGACAAATTAGCACGGTATATGACATCCATTTTTAAAGGGTCCACATCACAAAACAAGAAGAGGAGGTTGACCTGCTTTCTCATGCGCTGGAGGATACTCAGAATTCCTTGGTGTGTACTTAGTTGGCTCTCCAAAATTCTGAGAGACATGTGGACGAGCTTTGTCTTGAGGTGAGTTCAGTTCAGGAGTTAGCGCATGTGGCAGGGACTCAGCTTTCTTTTACAGTCAGGTCACATGCTGATGATGATATGAGTATGTCTAGCATTCACACTTTGGATTTAGAGATTGTAGTGGGTATAGGAGACAGGTGCGTGAACTCAGTTGGTATTGTTCACATTACTCAGGTGAGGAGTTTACTTGAGTTGCCAGTTGATTTCCGCTCATGGATTAGATGTTGGGATCCTTATCTTGGTACTGGGAATTGTTTTGACCAGAGATATCTATCATTTTTTGGTAGTAGTATCTGTTGTACTATCATGGACTTGATTAGTAGTTTACCAGGTGTAGTTCTCATCCATGCCAGCAGCTTGTTTGATGCTGGAATTAATTTTTATACCCCTGTGTTGGGCATTGTTCAAGTATCTAGTGAACCATTCATGTTGGAATGGGTTGATGATCTCTCAGATATGGCAGAGTCTATAGAAGAGTCCCAGGATCCGATTATTGCAGATGACACCCAGGAGGATGTTGTGGACAGTGTTGAGGACTTAGTCTCTTCAGCGGGTTCCTTTGATACGGAGGTTTATGTGGATGTTTCAGTCACTCCGTTTGATGATACGAGTTCAACAGTTGGTCTGCCGAATTTGGATGGCAGTATTACAGATGATAGCTATTCTGAGGTTACTCCTTTGGACAGTTTGCCAGGGGTAGAGTATAGGAGTTCGACCAGCCAGCACAATCATGTGTCTAGTCAGTTGAGAGTTAGTGAGCGAGACATTGTTATTGCTTGCGAACATTTTGATGCTGCTCGTCAGTTGTTAGCAGTTTATGGGTGGGGTTCTACTAGTGATGAGCAGGGAGGTAGTTATTTTTCCTTGACAGAGATCCACTCTTTATGGGAGGCTATCCGGATTCTGAGACAGGATTATATGCGGTTGGTAGCCGACAGAGATTATCTTAGGGAGTGGGGCAGTATAGCATACGATGTATTATTGGTCAAGGAAGATAAGGTGAGTGAGCTTACTCAGTAGCTCGAGGTGACTTCTGAGATTCTTGAGAGTACACAGTTGGCTTTTGAGGAGTCACAGTTTCATTTGGCTAAGGTGACCATGGAGTTAGAGTGACTTCAGTCTTTACCAGAGTCTGTACAGTCACAGGGTGTGGTATCTGGTGACCCGAGGATGTCCATAGTCGAGATCGTTAGAGACAGTGGAGATGAGCATATATCTATCCTCGATGCCAGTATTGGCCTATCTGGTTCGTTTCCACTGAAGTTAGATTCAGTTGAGTTGGACGCTGCAGTTGAGCATGGTAGTCAGCCTGATATGGTGATGGTCTCTACTACTGATGGCACGGGGCTAGTGAGGTTGTATCAGGGATCAGTTGTGATGTTGGTGAACCAGCAGTTGGTTTGGTTCCTGTTTGTGATACTACTCCTTTGGAGGTGTCTTCGGAGGTAGTAGTTGGTTCGGGCTTGGTTAGTGATCAGTTGCAGTTAGTTTCTTCTAGATTGCGGTCTGAGCCACTGATTGAGAGTGGTGCATTTTATCAACATTACACTATAAGTGCTTGTCATCAGTTATGGGATGGTTTGACGCCATGGGATGAGAGTTGTGATAGACATGGCATGGTGATAGGTGCTGGGGTTGACAGTTTGTCAATGCATGACTTAGAATAGGAGTTGATGGCAAGCAGATTTGATTTGTGTTATTGCTATCTAGCATGTGATGTCTCTTCATTATCAGCGATGCATAGGAGTTTGGGTGATGAGACCGTGGTTGGTGATCTGCAGAGATATGTTGATTACAGTAGAGGTATAGTGTGTGGATTCTCTGCACTTGGCGTAGTTCCATTTGAGAGTTGTTGCAGAGTTGGAGTGTGCCTTCCGCATAGCATGGTGGAATGTGTATATGGGATTTGCGATTTTGGCAGTTTGAGTTGTCCATTCTACTTGGGTTATGATATTTCGAGAGTTTGTTTCTTATGGGTTCCTTACTGTGGCAGTTGTGATTTTGGAGTTTGGTTGAGTTGTATTCGCCAGTTTGATTATGGATTCCTCTTGGTTATATTTCAGAGGATATTGCAGGAGCCTGCGTTGATTGACAGCAGTATAGATCATGACTACATTTGGGATCCAGGTGGATTAATTGGTTTAGTGTTTAGCGATTGCTTGGGGACAAGCAATTTCAGGAGGGGCGGACTATCATGTCCCCTTTCCAGTTGACATCTCTCAAAGCTGATGATTAGCCTATTATTGCGACCCTTGTAGGCTGATAGGATGGATAGAGGGTCATGATGGAGCTTGGCTTGGCTTCGACTAGCAGAATTTTTCTAGTTGGCTTTCGTTCGGGCTCTTTTGGACACTGTTTGCCTGAGTTCTTATTTTTTAGGGATATTTGACACGCAGTGGAGCACCCCTATTTTGGTATGGTCATGTGCGGAATCACTCCCTTGTTCGCCAGCTTCAGACGGTTCGAGGATCGAATATGTATTGAGAGAGATATTAATATTTAATTGATTTAATTAAATATTAATTATTTGGCGTAATTTAATGCCTTAGGTGTTTTGACCCAAGGGGGCGCTCATTATGAAGGGGCCATTTTAATTATATTTTATAATTAAAATTGTCTTTAAACTACGAAAAAATCAAAAGAGAAGGAAACCCTAATTTTTAATTATGAAACCCTAATTAGGGCAAGTGCACCTTTTAGAGGATATAAGGGTTTCTCATTGGAGGGAGTGCCATATTCATTCATTCATTCATGTTGAAGACTAAAATTTTTGCTAAGTATTTTCTGAGAAGACTGAGCCAAGGGTTTCCAGTATTCTATTTGCATTGAAGAACGTGCAATCTTCAGTGTGTGCAATTCAGAGGTTGTGAGATATTAGCTGATTTATTGCCGGGTTGAGAGATAACTTCACACAGGTTATTACAGAGATTCATAGGTATTTATTTTCATCAGTTTTTTTGTCCGAAAATCGTCCAGATAAAGATTTTCAGTATTAGCGTAATATTTTTTGAGATCAGACGTCCAGCATACAGGGCGTACAGTTTTACTGCTGCTGTACGGAATCCGTACGGTTTTGTACCAGGCCGTACAATTTCGGAAAAAAAACGTGTTTCAGTAGTCAAAGGCCGCAGGGAGCGCAAAGACCGACATCGGCAGTGCAGAGACCGACACCGACCGACATCGGCCGATCAGAGACCGACATTGGCAGAGCAGAGACCGACACCGGCCGACATCGGCCGACTCCTACACCGACATCGACAGATACGGCAGTATAACCAACTGACGTCGGCGATTGTGTTTTTGAAACAACCAGAGAAAAGCTTATTTATCAGGTTCTTGAACAATAGTTTATACTATTTTTATATGCATGACAAAGACTTTATATTGTAATCATCTGGAAGAATAATAAGATCATTGATTAGCCAGATAAGAGATTATATTGCTATTTATTTATTATTTTGAATTTATCTTGCAAATTCGCATTCTTTTTTTTATTTCATACAAAAACACCAAAAAAATCAAAATACACAAAAACAGTCAAAAAATATACAGTTTGAAAAATCAGGGGGAAACAGGGGTTTCTACAGCTAGCAACTAGGTATGAATCAAAATTTGGGAAGGGAGAGAAATCTACCACATATGCAAATTGTTGAATGAATGTACACTATGCCAACACTTGAAATCTAAAAGTACAGTCCTATTGATTAAAGAGGTTACACAACTCACCAATGGCAGAATCTGGTCTTACCAAGAGGGATGGATTTTACAACGCTGAAAAGTCATTAATATAGAAAATTATAAAAAACCAAGAGATTGACGTTGGAAATAGGAAAGAAAGTTAACTGTTCATTCATTAATCCAAGTCCAAATTGCGTTGCATGAGTCTTCCAAATTTGTCTTTCCTTGGCTTATACATGGCTGTCTTGCATGAAGAATCCTTGGCATTGAAGTGGATAGTGGCTAATTTTGGGTTGCTAAACTCTTATAATGCAAAAATGCTACGTCCACTCCAAATATGGACTTCTTCTTGAGCTATTTGATCATTTGAAAGCATGAGATGAACAAGAGCATGCATGAAATCCACGCCATGCTAACATTAGAACTCGAATTGAAACGTTGGAAGCTGAGTTGGAACGTTTGAAAGCACAAGTTTGACCAAGAGATGAACTTGACTTCAATAACCAGTGAACTGAAGCTTTGACCAGTCAACCAAAAATAGCCTTTGTTTGCATGGATTTCCACGTTGACTCCGTCTCTTGTTTTGGTCTGCCTGTTCGTGTCTTGTCTATTTTTGGCGAGATTCTATATTTGGTCTCGGGATTATATTTTTTCTGTCCCCTTTGCACAATTCTTTCGGAATTCTCTTGGCTAAGTTTTCTTTGGTCTTCTCATTTCGTTGGAATTCCTTCCTTTGGCTTTTATGTCTGCGGATTTTATTGTTGACTTAATTCCTTCGGATCTTTCATTCCCCTGCGGATTTTACCTATCTTGCCCTTCTTTTTATTTTGCTATCTCTACCTTTTAATTTCTTTCGGACATATTGTTGGCTGTAATTTTCCTTGGACTTTTGTTGTTGATTCTTCTTTGGTTTAATTCTTTCCTTGGTCTATCTCCTGTTGACCCTTCCTTTCATTCCATTCCCTTGGACTTTTTCCTTAACTATTTTTCCGAAGCTTTGGATTTTCTTGGCTTTTATTTTCCTCGGGTTTCTGTCTTGGCTTCATCTTAATTTTCTTGGACTTTTTCCTTGCCAATTTTCCCGAATTTATTCTTTTAGGCTCTTATGTCTTTTCTTTTGGGCTTTTTGTCCCTCCTGAATTCCTTCCGACAAAAAATCTGAAGGAATTCGTTTCCTTGGCTATCTTTCTCCGAAGGGCATGTGCCCTTCGAGAACTTTGTTTTTGTCCTTCGCTTCATGAAGGTGCCTCCGCAAGGGCTATTCGTCCTCAAAAATGCCTTTCGAAACTTTTGAAAGGGTCCTGCCACCGACCAAGTGCCCTCCGCAAGGGTACTTCTTCGGAAAATTTTATTTTGTCCTTCGAAACTTTTACCAAGGTCTTCTTTGTGCTTGAAGTGTCTCCCACAAGGGCACATACCCTTCGGGATTTTTGAAGGGCACCTGGGCTTTTTGAAATTGTCCTTCGGTACTTTTTGTCTTGACTTGAAAACCATAAAGTGAACCAACCCGAAGGGTATATACCCTTCGGGACTTTTGAATTGGACCTTCCCGAAGGGCACATGCCCTTTGGGTCTTTTCAACTGTGCTTTTCCCTTTTCCTTCGGACAAAAAGTCCGAAGAAAATAAACTTTGAACGACTGCCACTTAGTCATTTTATCAGACCTTTATACAGTCCTTTGAGAGCTCTTTCTCTCGGACAAAATGTCCGAAGAAATAGTCCACCTCTTATAGCCCAAAAAAACCCTTGGCAAGACAAAATAAATAAACTTACAGCTTGTATGTCTTGGATTTTGGCTGTACGTGATGCTTAGAAGAGGAAAACCCTTTCAAACTGTTGTAGATGGCCACTTGGGTGGCCGCAAATGCACATTTAAGAACCCCAAAACTGATTCTCAAGACAAACTTGGCACCATAACAAAGTTTTGAATAGTAGGGGTGACAATTTGCCTTGTAGGGGAAAAATTTTCAACACTAATTGTGCTCCATCTCCCTAGTTGTTAATGATTAGTCATTGTTATTTTAGCCCATGTTGACATCCTTTGGTTGAGACTTACAACCTAATCCCATACATTCTAGGTGATATATTTCCAGCTAAAAGACTTGTTGACCAAATTTTGGTTCTGCAGGCCAACAATCGATCTCCCTTGTCTTTCCTTCTTGTCCTGAGCAGTTAGTCTCTAATGTCATCACCTTACTGTAATTGTGGTTTTGCCCCTTTGTAATAGGCTTGTTCTTATAAAGAGCCGAGTGATCTGAGTCCTGAAGGTTTTCAGGATGATCTGGGGGTTATTTCGCTTTAAGCAATTATCTTGAACAAGCCTTTTTTGGCAAAGGAATGGCCCAGTTTCAAAGAGATGCAAGTCTTTCACAAAGCTCCGAAGGTCAAGTGTGGTTACGGAGGGCAGGCAGGTGACAAATGGGACCATTCACAAAGCTCCGAAGGGCAACTTTGGACCCAAGGTGCCCTTGCAGAGGGCAGAGAACACATTTGAAAGAGATCAAGGCAGAAGGCCGAAAGGGAAGTTCCCTTCGGAAAGAGTGACAAGTCAAGACAAAGGATTTCTTTGGACTTTTTGTCCAAGAAAATCCATGGAAAACCAAAGGTAAATTCCTTTGGACAAAATGCCTGAAGGATTTCCTTCGGACATTTTGTTCGAAGAAATTTACCAGGAGAAGGTTGAGACTTTGAAGGCACATTTCCTTTGGGCAAATTGTCCGGAGGAATTCCTCTGGACATTTTGTCTGAAGGAATTTGAAAGACAAGGGAACCCAAAGGAACTCGAAAGGCAGGTGCCCTTGCGAAGGGTTCTCGGCTATAAAAGGAGACGACCTTCTTTCCAAAGGGTCACCTTCCCTTCGAGAAGGTTCATTTTGCAAAAGGCCAAAGAAATTACTAAAGATGATGACGGGCTCGAGAACGTCAACTTCAACATGGTGAACTAGCTGTTGGAGGTTCAAACGTCTGGTGATGTGCTCGCAGACATCAAATTCAAGATAGTCAAATAGCCGTTGGTTTTCAAATGGTGACAGGGCCGCAAATGTCAATTTTAATGGGATGTGTTAGCTGTTGAATAGAAGCCAATGAACAAGTTCTTTCGGACAAGCACTCAAAAGAATTCTTTCAGACGTTTTGTTCGAAAGAACTCATGAGCGCAGGCCTGAAGGAATTTAAAAGGCATAAGACCCGAAGATAGGCTCAGCATCCCACTGGAAAAGGAGTCAGGAGGAGACGAAAGATAGCCCCGAGAGTCGAGTTATCAGGAAAAGACAAGAAGTAGCCCAGGAATGAATAGAGCAGTCTAGATGGCATAGAAGACGTTGGCAGGAGAAGTTATTGCTGCAAATGAAATAATCTCCACCAAGCAGTCATCAAAGGGAACGCAAGCATTCAATAAAGCGGCCCATTTTTCTTCATTTAGCATTAATGAGCATTGTGTAAGTTTCATAGAGAGGTGGCCTTGCCATTCAGGAAACAAGTGACCCATGCTTTAGCAGGAACATTTAATATGGTTTGAGCAGCAAAGTCAATACTTGTGACATCTACAACATGGTTCTTTTAGGCCATTTATGGAAGGATGACACCAACATGAGCGGATTCCTCTTTTCTAGGTGTTTAATACAATATGGGCTGCCTGTTCTTGAAGGGATCAATGGTCTTTCTCTTAATGCTAGATATTGTAACCTCTCAGCTTGAAAAGGGCATCTCTCACTCGTGTAAGGCGAAGCCTTGCAAAATTTTACCTTTGAATCAAAAGAGCGTGTTTTACCTCCATTTGATTTGTTATACTTCTAAATATGTCTGTGTATCGACTTTGTGATCAGTCATTTTCATCTTGATGCTTTCATGGATCGACACTAGCATGTCTAGTATCTTCAAGACCATTTCTGCAGGTTGACAGGAAGCGCCCAAGTTGGAACATAGAGACAGAAGAGCCATTATCTGACAGTGTGCTCCTGGAGCACCTATGGTAAGTTCTTTTCCCTTGTATCTCTATTAAGCCTCTTGTTAAAGTGCCCACGTAGTCTGATCTTTTGTTCAGATGAAGTGTCTGTTTGCTTTTTTGGTGTAAAGTGTTGATATAAGCTGAGTAGATTGGATCATTTGGTGCATCACCATTTTAGATAGGTTCTGCTTTTGTTATATCCTTCTCTCTTTTCAACCCACCCCCATTATTTAATAGTAGTAGTGAAGGACCTCAAAGATGCATCATGGGGAGCTAGCCTATATCTAGAGATTCATTTTGTCAATTTTGCCAAGCCCACAATAAGAGGAACGTCTCCACTGTGCCGCGTGGAAGAAAGGAGTTGAGCTTTCTTTTAAAGCATGCAATCCAATGTCAACAGTTTTTGGCACGCCCGGTGGGACCATTTTTGATGTTTAGAGAAGTTCCAGGATTGGTGTTGGTCTTGTTACTGCAAGAGTGAACAAACTAACCCAACATTTGGCGACTCCATTTTTAAGAACCCAGTCTCTGGCTAGAGATCATCCTGGCATCCCATGCCTAAGGTCACCACAAGATCTTCCGCCAAGGGTGTCCCTTTCGAGTTTGTTGAGCTGCCATTAAACTCAGCAAAGCGGCTAAGGTTTGCAAGGACTCATCCCTATACAACAAATCAATTTCCTAGACCTGCTATAAAATATACCTACACGAGAAGGCCCCGATTGAACCCTATCATCGCCATGGCTTTACTTTTTGTAGCCTTCCATGGTCAAAGCCCTTTAAACCTTCTGCAGTACGACCCAATCCTAGGGACAGCCCTTAAGAGTGTTCCTTCTTTTAATGGAGAGGGGCCTATTACTGCTATTGAGCATATCAAAAATATAGCCAACCTCTGTAACATTCATAATGTCACTGAAGAGAACATAGCTATCAGGTTATTGGCATTGTCTTTTAAGGGTAAAGTTTTGGACCAGTATGAAACCTTGCCTATGAATTCAGTTGACTCATGGAACGAATTAGGCACCTTCTTGACAAATAGATTCGGGGAGAAGAGTGACCATCTCTCTCTTGTTGAGCAATTGACCACCATGAAAAGAGCTCCACATGAATTTATGCAAGATTTTAATACTAGGTTCCAAAAGACTTGGGATAGAATCCCCATTTTAGTGAGGCTGACTCCAAGCTATGCTTTCTTTTATTACTTAAAAGCTTTGAACAACGACATTGCTGTCATGATACATTCCATGGGAGGACAAGTGTTACTCGCTACCTATGAAATAGCCATAGCCATCGAAAATTGTCTGGTACAAGCAGGAAAGATAGCCCCTAGATCTCATATGCCGCTCTTTCCTGAATTACAACCCCCAGTTCAGACTGCTGCACCCACTTTAGCTCCTTTGTCTGATGTAGAAAAGCTGACTACTACCTCGCCAAATGACCTCCATGAAGTTAAGAGCTTGTTACAAAGTGTAACCAATGAATTAGTAGCTCTCAAGAGACAACAAGCTCAACACTATCGGCTGAATTAGAGATACCAGCAGTTCAGACAAACAAATAGACCTCATTTCCAAAATTATAACCAAGGACAAGGTCAGATTACTCAAGCCAGACCATATCAAGGTTATAATTCAGGGGCCCCTTCGTCGTCTAAAGCTATTGTTCCCACTCAAAATAATTTGGTACAGGAACAACCTAATTGCCCACCCCTCAAGTATGGTCAAGAACAAGTTGCTTATACTAGTGAGTTGCCAAATCAATATATGAACATACAAGACAATCAAACAACCCAATTCTCAGGTTTTGAGGCGTTAGTACAACTTGGGATGGACAACAGGCAGGCTCAGTCCGATTCCACTCTTATGAACCACCTGGAAGGAGAATTCTATGTAGTCAATTATGTGAGAAGTATGAATAACCAGGGTGATTGTGTTGCAGCCAATACTAGGTCCAAAAAGAGAGCTATGGAGGAAGCTCAAGTAGCTATTCAGGCGTCCGCAGCATCTTTTTCATCAACAGTGAACCAGAAGTTTCCAAATTACAAGCCGTCAATTGTAATCTCAACTCCTCAACTTGCACCTCAGGCTGTAAATACCCCCAAAGAAAATTCAAAAGGGAGCAACCCTCAGATCAATGTGGTGGACCAGATGAAGAAGCTGTGTGTGAACATCTCATTGTGGGATTCCTTAGCAATGCCGAGACAAAAGGATATACTCCAGAAGGAATTGCACGCATTGAATGAACAAGTTGTCCCAACAAAGGCCGATAATTTGTTGATTATGAATGGGCACCCTTCCATGGCAGGTCAAACAAAGAAGGATGAAAAGGTTCTTCCTTTCTATCTATCCTTAGTCATTGGAGATTTCTTGGTTCACAATTGCATTATTGACAGTGGAGCAAGCACCTCAATAATGCTCAAATGCATAACAGATAAGCTGGGACTCAAATATGAGGAAATGATCAAGGGAGTCCTGCAATTAGATGGATCACCAGCTAAAACATTAGGAGTGGTAAGAGGCTTAAATCTAACGTTTCACGTCTGTCCAACTTTCTCAGTTCTCCACGACGTTGTAGTGGCGGATGTTCCTCCCTACTTTGCTCTCTGCTTATCCAAAGATTTCACTTCCAAGATAGGTGGGTACTTAGCAACAAATTGGTCTTACATGGTTTTTAAAACCAAATATGGAACTAAAGTGAAGATTGAGTCAGAGCCAATCCACAAAGATCATCTGGAGCCATACTCACTCAAGGCGACAAATGTCAGCTACCCAATCATTGATGAAAAAATTTCAAATAGACCAATCTCCATCCTCTTCCCTTGAAGGAGTTGCTAACCTGCTTTTAGATGAATGGGGAAGTGACAATTTCAAACATGACCCATACAAGTTCATCGAAGAGGCAGGTCTTGGAGTTTATTGCATGCATGAAGAAGGTACTTTCGTACCAAATTTGATGAAGACAAACCAAGAGAGCTCTGGTTTATGGCAACTCTTCTTCGATGACTCAAGAAGCAAATTGGGAGTTGGTGGTGTAGTGTTAATTTCACTCTCAAAGGAGAGATACTTCTCAACTTTCAGGTTCCAATTTTTTTTGCACTTGCAATGTTGCAAAAATGAGTTTCTCATTCATGGTTTAGAGTGGGCAAGGAAAAGGAGAATAAAAGAATTGCAGGTTTTTGAAGACAGTGAGTTAGTTGTAAACCAAGTGAGAGGTCAAAACTTGACCAAGAATTCCTTGCTTAAGTCTTACAAGCATAGGGTGTGGGACCTAATAGAAAGTTTTTTGGCTTTCAACATTATTTTCATTCCAAGAGAACAAAATAAGCAAGCAGACAGACTAGCAGCAGTTGGTGCTCAGTTTTACATTCCCAAGGGAATAGGTCGGGACAACAGTTCATGCTATTTAAAAGTGATAATAAGACCCTCCATACCTGATAACGTCACATATTGACAGGGGTTTGACAACGATCAGCAGATAGCACTCTTCTTACAAGATGAAGTTGATTTTGCTTCTAGGAATCAACCCAAGCTGCAGTAGCAGTACGACGGCCAGATTGTTCAGTTGAAGAACAACAAACTTTCCAAAAGATTGGTCACTCTCGAAAGCATCTTCAATGAGGATGACCAACTAAAAAATGATAAAGCAAGTATCACGACCAAGAAAGAAAATTATGAAAGAGTCAAAATATTCAAGGACATGCTACTTGCACTTGGGAAGGTATGTACACATGTGGAAAGACATTCTTTTATTTTATTATGCCAAGAATTTGCTGATGTTTTTGCTTGGGAATATAGCGACTTGAAGGGTTTTGACCCAAGCTTGGCCCAACACACCATTGAACTGGAGGACGGCGCCAAACCCATCAAACAAAAACAAAGGCCCATCAATCCGAAGATTGAGCCTCTCATGCGGAAGGAACTCACCAAGCTCATTGAGTCCAAAATATTTTTTTCTATCAAACACTCTTCTTGGCTGGCTAATCTAGTCCCTGTTAGGAAAAAGAATGGGGAGATCAGACTATGTGTCGATTTTAGAGACTTCAATAGAGTCTTGTTAAAAGACCACTATCCCCTCTCAAGTATGGAGCAGATCCTCTAAATGGTGACAGGCAGTGAATGTTTCTCCCTCTTGGATGGGTATTCAAGGTACAATCAAATTCTAGTGCTAGACTACGATCAGTACAAGATAGCCTTCACTACCAAGTGGAGAACTTTTGCTTACAGGAAGATGCCATTCGGACTGTCAAATTCTAAAACCACCTTCCAGCAAGCCATGGACTGATAAATAATATTGTACTGGTCTATCTTGACGACGTGACAATTTTTTTTAAGGATGCAGGACAACATCTGAAACACTTGAGGCAAATCTTTGAGAGGTGTAGAGAGTTTGGTATCTTTCTCAACCCAAAGAAATGTGTGTTCGTTGTCCATGAAGGCAAACTCCTTGGTCATGTTTCAAAATGGGGCTTGACCATTGATCCAGAAAGAGTACGTGCCATCCTAGCACTGTCTTTATCTAAGCACAAGAAGGGTCTGCAAAGCTTCTTTGGCAGAATAAATTTTATTAGGAGATTTATCCCTAATTTTGCCGAGATAGTCAAACCACTAACTTCTATGCTGAAGAAAGACGAGAAGTTTGCATGGACAGCACAAATGAAAGATAGTTTTAAAGGGATTAAGCAAGTTATTGCCCATTCTCCTACCTTGATCAGTCCTGACTTCTATAAGGATTTCAACCTTTACACCTTTGAAAATGAAGAGGTAATCTCCACCATGCTCACTCAAGCAAATGATAAAAACTTTGAACAGCCTCTTGCATTCTTTAGCCAAGACCTAGAAGGTTTTGAAATTAGGTACACATATGTTGAAAAGCAAGCACTTGCAGTCATACGAAGCCTGAAAAAATTTAGACATATGTTGTCAAATAGCAAGGTTCATATCATGGTACCACATCCTAGTGTCTTGATCAGTCGTGATTTAAATGAAAAGAGGGCAGGATGGATCACCAAGGTAATGAAATATGATGTGGATATCAAAACTACCAAGCTGGTAAGGGGAAGAGGGTTGTGTGAACACCTCGCTACAGACCTTAAACAACAGAAAGAGGGCATTTTGCTACTCCATGATGAAGCTGTAGCAGAGGAACCTGTAGTCATAAGGGATTGGGCACAAGACATGACTCATTTCCTTCTCACTGGTGAGTGCCCATAGGGCCTTGATAGGACTAAGAGGAGGCATTTTAGGTTTCAGTTGCTTCCTTATGTCCTGGTTAATGGGGTGCTATTTAGAAAGGATTTTTCAGGGGTACTCTTGAGATGCATAGACTCAAATCAGGTCAACAGTGTACTATCCAAATTTCATGACGGGCTAGCTAGTGGCCACTTTGCTCCTAAACCTACAGCTGCAAGGATTATGAGGGCTGGTTAATTTTGACCCACTTTGTTGAAAGATATTCATGCCTGAATACGGAAGTGCCAGAAATGTGCTCTCTTTGATGGGAAGCAACCGCTGGCTGCAATGCCTCTGCAACCTATTCAAGTAGAACAACCGTTCATGCAATGGGGCCTAGAATTCATAGGAATGATCAACCCTCCTTCTAGTGCTGGCCACAAGTGGGTCTTGACTGCTATAGATTACTTCACGAGATGGGTAGAAGCTGCTGCTTTGAAGGAAGCCAGTGAAAGTGCGGTCCTTGACTTTTATGAGGGTTTGGTGACAAGATTTGGAGTCTCAGCTACCATCATCCCCAGATAATGCATTGGCTTTCTTGGGAACCAAAACAAGCAAGTGGGTGTTAAGATACGGCATCTACTTTAATATTTCTTCCAATTACTATCCACAAGGAAATGGGTTGGCTAAGTCCACCAATAAAAATCTAATCAGGATCATTAGAAGGACAATAGAGGAAAATCAGAGAACTTGGCACACCAAGATGAAAACAGTCCTGTGGGCAGACATGGTCACTCCAAAAAGAGTAGTTGGTAATTCACCATACACACTTGTGTATGGAAGGGAAGCTAAACTTCCTATTTCGTTTGAATTGCCAGCCTTGGATCTTGCCCACCAGCTGCAATTGGAAAAAAATGACAGCATGGAGGTTAGACTTTGTGAATTAATGGATCTTCAAGAGACAAGAGACCAAGTCATGGTTTCCATGACCAACCGTCAGTAGCAAACAAAGAAGCATTTTGATAAGAAATTTTCATCAAAAGGCTTCTCAGAAGGCAACATTGTCTTAAAATGGGATGAAGACCGAGCTAAACCTGGAAAACACACGAAGTTCGACGCCTTATGGAGTGGTCCATATATCATCACTCAGTGTAAGCAGCATAATGCATTCCAACTCTCCAGGTTGGATGGTGGAGAACTACATATCCCAGTTAATGGGATATATCTTAAGCATTGTCACTGAGCCTTCTCTTGTTATGTACATATTTTCTCTGTTTTTCCCTTATTTTTCCTAATCGCTTTTGTGCATTTTTGTAGCTTTTTTAGCCTTGTGTGTGTCTTTCCCTTTTGGGGTAAAAGCTTCGTGTTGATGCTTAAGTTCCTCAAGGTTATTGTTAGTCCTTCAGGTTGTATTCTGAGTCCGTGCCCAACGGACTTGTAAGCCACCGGTTTTCTTAAGCATAGCAGACATGCTTCCCATGTGAATCATCAAATATGTTGACCAAATTTTGGTTGTGCAGGCCAAAAATCGGTCTCCCTTTTCTTTCCTTGTTGTCCTGAGCAGTTAGTCTCTGATGTCTTCACCTTACTGCAATTGTGGTTTTGCCCTTTTGTAATATCCCTGTTCTTATAAAGAGCCGAGTGATATGAGTCCTAAAGGTTTTCAAGTTGATCTAGGGGTTATTTTCCTTTAAGCAATTACCTTGAACAAGCCTTTTTTGGCAAAGGAATGGGCCAGTTTCAAAGAGACACAAGTCTTTCACAAAGCTCCAAAGGTCAAGTGCCCTTGTGGAGGGTAGGCAGGTGACAAATGGGACCATTCACAAAGCTCCGAAGGGCAACTTTGGACCCAAGGCACCCTTGCGGAGGGCAGAGAACACATTTGAAAGAGATCAAGGCAGAAGACCGAAAGGGAAGTTCCCTTCGGAAAAGTGACAAGGCAAGACAAAGGATTTCTTCGAACTTTTTGTCCGAAGAAAATCCATGGAAAATCAAAGGTAAATTCCTTCGGACATGTTCCCAAAATTTGTCACTCCTTTTTGGGACAACATATGAACTATTTTGGTTTAACAGACCAAAATCCTCTCTCCCCTTTTCAAAAATTGTTCTGAGCATTTAGGTTCTTCATTTTTCAAAGTTTTTTCAGAAAACTATGGACTCTGCAGGCTTGAATCTATGGACTCTGCAGGCTTAGAACTACGAACTCTCAAGGTTGGTTTCTACGGACTCTGCAGGAAAGAAACGGGTTCAACACTTAGCCATTATTTCAACCGAGAAGTTCAAAGGGGTCTTCCAAGGGCCCGAAGGACAAGTGCCCTTGCGGAGGGCAATGAGCAAAAGCGGACAAAAGTTAGAAATCCCTCGGAAAAATCGCTAAGTAAAAGAGACCGAAAGAATTCTTTCGGGAAGATTTTTCTCAAAAAAATGTTTAAGGCAAAATCCCTTCGGACTTTTTGTCTGAAGGAATTCACTCGGAGAGAAAGTCCAAAGAAATGGAAAAGAACAAATGGCTAAGTAACAGAAACTTTCCTTCGGACATTTTGTCCAAAGGAATTCTTTCCGAAGAAATGGAAAAGAACAAATGGCTAAGTAACAGAAACTAGGAATTCTTTCGGGCTTTTTGCCCAACGGAAAAAGCCCGAAAGCCAAAAGCCCGCCGAAGAAGTAAGAACCCGTCGGGGAAGTTGAAGCTTGAAGCCCGCCCAAAAAATCCCAAAGGATAGGTACCCTTGTGGGGGGCACTTGACGACAGAGAATGGACCGTTTTAAAAGCCCGAAGGGACACCTTCCCTTCGGGACATTCCAAAGGCTAAACAAAGGCGCAAAAAGGAACCTTCAAAGACTTAGACAAAAAGGGCTTCAAAGGATGAACTGAATGAACCAATTGAACCATTGAACCAAAAGGTTCAACGAATTCACGGGTTCAAAGGTTCAACTAGAGCTTAGAAAGTTAAAGGAAGCAATGATTGAGCAAGACACAGAATGAACCAATGAACCGATTGAACCTTAAACTGAAAGAGTTCAAAGTTCAATGGTTCATAGGTTCAAAAGTTCAAAGGCGGCCTTAGTCAAGAAAAAAGCAGCAAATAGGTGGTTCAACGGATGGTTAAACCAAACAACGGAGAAGCGATTGAACCAAGAAGCGATGGAACAAAAGAGACTGAATGAACCAATGTACCAATGAACTTTCATAGGCTCACGGGTTCAAGGTTCAACATGGTTCAAGCAGTTGGTGACCATTGATGGTCTTGTGGACGTCAAATTTAAAGGGAATATCCGTGGGAATTCAAATAAAGCGCGAAATTTAACGGAAGAATCAAGCGACTGACTGAAAAGAGAGCCTGAAGACTCAAATTGCTATAGAGGAAAGAGGAGCGAGACCAAAGGACCAGAAATATTTTCGAAAGAGTTATTTCTAGTAGGTGGAATAGTGGATCAAGTAGACTTAGACGTTTGAGCGCACCAAATCAAGGACGCAAACCTGTTTTTCTTCCATAAAGTAATGGCGAATTGGATAGCTGTGCAGATATAAAAAAAAGACCAGATAGTCCATACTAAGAAGAGACATATTAGAAGAATGGACACGCCATAGTTATGGCAATACACTGTTCCCAGCATGGTCCCTCCAGACAAAACTGGAGGCGCATTGAAGACGTTGACTGCAACATGGGCCGTCCCATGGGAAAGAACGCCAAGCCTTGCATAGTTGCTATAAGATTGTAATTTTTCTCATTAGTAAAGGAGATCTTTCCAATATAGAAGCGAAACTCTGCCCTATTGAAAGGCGAATACTGAGACTTTGAGCTTAGATTGTATTTCATTTCATTTCATCTGAATGAGAAAGCAAGTTGTTTGCAGACTTTGTGCTATTTTGACTTGTATCATTTTAGAAGATTATTCTTATGTCTGTCTTTTGAATGTGTTCTTGTTTATTTAATTTGGTAAACAAAATTAGTGAAAGTAACAAGGAAGGTGTCTTGAAGCCAACGGTGGGAAGACTTTGTGCTGCCATAGTTGTCTTTAGTGTGTGTTTATTTTTTGTTTTTGTGTAAAGGACCTTGGGACGACTTTGTGCCCTCATTGTCCTTCGTATCTCACTCTTGGGCAGTCAAGATGGAGACTTTGTGCTACATCTTAGATTGTTGGTTACTACGCCCTTGGCACCCTGTTACTTATCCTACCAGAAAGATTCCTATTGTTTGCAAGAACAAACACTTCTGAAAAAAGAGAAGTGCCTTCTGTCGCTTCACCAGGATTTCTACTATCCAGAAAGAGATCTGGCTCTTGGTTGAATGTTACTTCTGAAAGAAGAGAAGTACCTTCACCAATCACCCAAGATTTCTCTTCTATTTGTTAACATCATCTCTGAAAAAAGAGAGATGGATGGCTTATCCCACCCCTGTGTCTTACTTTCTGCTTATATATATAGTATATAGCCTCCGTATATTTAATAGGGAACCTCCCCTTGATGAGATGAGAGATTTGTCGCTTGTTGATGTAATAAAACTGCACACCTGGACGACCAATCTCCATATGCTGTGGTGATAGAAACTATTTTGCTCACCAGTTAGTTGGTTGACAAAATATTCACCCAACAGTTTTTGGCGACTCCGCTGGGGATGAACGTGCAGTCTGAAGCCTCAAGTTTCAGATTGAAGCAGTTCCTTCTCTTATCCATTATATAGACTCTGGTGACTCCGTTCTGTGTCTTACCCATTATCATTATGGCCTTACCAATTTTCTTCCATCTCCATTATTTTATCTAGTCTGCAAAATCAGAGCTGCTGGAAAAGAGTGCGCAGTTTGAATCCTCAAGCTGAAGCAGGGCCAGTTCTTTTTCATTTTTGTTCTGCAATCTGGGCACTCCACCCAGATTTGTGATCCCTGCTTTCAATGATCCAATCATGGCTCAAGGCCCCTGGGGTAACTCTTTTGGTCCACTGAATTTAACTCCACCTTTGCATGAGCTTTCATGCAGTTCAAGGAAGAATTTTTCCAAATTTTTTAGTGATGGAAAAGTTCATCCTGATGAACACATTGCAGCTTTCAGCATAGCCTGTGGCGTAATAGGGGTGGAATTCGAAAACATAGCAGTCAGGGTATTCATGGAGACACTACAAGGCGCTGCTGTAGACTGGTTCTACCACCTGCAGGCTGGATCAGTGACCGACTGGGATACACTTAAAGACAACTTTGAAGTCAGGTTAAGCCTGCAGAAGATGCGCATGCTTTGCTGGCCCAGCTCACACAGATAAGGAGCCCCATGAACCTATGAGGGACTTCATTGCCAGGTTCGAAAGTTGAGGCACAGGATTCTCATGGTCACCCAGTCAACACTTCAAAATCTCAAGTGTTTTTCATCAACTCACAGCTGCCTGAAGTGAGTTTTTTGCTGAGACAGGCTAGACACATAGACCTTGTTGCTTCTCAAGACTTGGCTACTGAAGTAGAAGATGACCTTATCTTGGCAAGAAAGATAAAGAGAGACTCTAATAAAGGTAAATCCTCTTCATCTTTTGAATACTCACTTACAGTCACCACTGACCCAATGGTTTAAAAGCTAGCAAACGAAATGCTAGCTCTCAGAAAGCAAATGGCGCAAGGGACATCATCTGCTCCTGCATACAGAGATATACTCAGGAGGACATATCAGAATCAGGGGTACCAAGGCAATGCTGTCAGGAATCAAAGACAGCAAAATCGTCTTCCTCCTCCACAGAGGAACCTTGCCCTTGAAGCACCCCCAACGAATTCAGCAGTTGGATATCTTAAAGCTGAATCGGATTTCTCATTCCAACCTGAGTTGAATTTTGAAGATGATGCTAATCTCTTCACCGAGGAAGAAGAAGAATTAGCTGGCGACTCCAACATTGGTTTCCTGAATTATCAGGATGAACCCAGAAGTGAAGGTAATGCAGCTGAGGGGTTGTTTGTTGTATTCACTCGGTCCAAGAATCAAGCAGCTCAACACGCTGATAAAGAGACTTTTCATTTTTACAGGAGCGAAACTCTACCCAGTTAAAAGAAGAATACTGAGACTTTGAGCTCAAATTGTAATTTCATTTCATTTTATCTGAATGAGAAAGCAAGTTGTTTGTAGACTTTGTGCTGTTTTAGCTTGTATCATTTTAGGAGATTATTCTTATGTCTATCTTCTGAATGTGTTCTTGTTTATTTAATTTGACAAGAAGAATTAGTGAAGGTAATAAGGGAGGTGTCTTGAAGCCAACTGTGGGAAGACTTTGTGCTTTCACAATTGTTTTTAGCGTGTGTTTTTTTTCTTTCTGTGTTGAGGATTCTGAGACGACTTTGTGCCCACATTATCCTTTGTGTTATACTCTTTGGGTAGTTGAGGTAGAAACTTTGTGTTTTGTCTCATCGTACTGATTACTACACCCATTTGTCCCCAGCTACTTTTACTTTTTGAAAGAAAATCTTGTTGTTCCCTGCAAGAACACTTCTGAAAGAAGAGAAGTGCCTTCAGTGTTTCCACTAGGATTTTTCTCCTTTGTGTGTTAACATCATCTCTGAAAAAAGAGAGATGGATGATGTATTCTGCCCTTGAGTGTTATTTTTTGCTTATTTATATATAGTATATAGCTCCTGCGTATTTATAGGGAACCTCCCCTTGATAAGAGGAGAGATTAGTCCCTTTTTGATGTGGTAAACCTACACATTTGGCCGACCAATCTTCTTGCTATGGTTGATTAGACTTATTTTGTTTATCAGTACGCTGATTGAGAAAATGACGTTGATCTCTTCACGGAGGATCAAGAAGAATCAGCTGGCGACTCCCACATTGGTTTTCTGAATTACCAGGATGAACCCAGAAGTGAAGGTGAAGCAGTCGAAGGGTCATATGTCGTATTCACCCGGTCAGAGAATCAATCAGCCCAGCAGGGCAACAAAGAAAAGATAGAGGAGCGACCCCAACCAGCAATTTCGATTGCTAAGCAGAGAACCCCTCTTTTTTTCCAGTCAAAGGACCCAGTGATTGCCAAAAAAAGTAAGTACATCGAACATTTCTGCATCTTCTACTTCAAATTCACAGACCAGTCCTCTCCCTCCCCAAAATCAAAAGGATGAACTCCCATCCCCTCTTCCAAGTCCATTTCAGTCATCTGATATAATTGACCATATAAAGAAAACCAAAATTCAAATGTCTGAATTTGAATTTTTGCAGTCCCATCCTGAGCAATTAGATAGACTAGTTCAATGTGTTAAAAATCAGAACGTCCCTGTTGAACAAGCAATTCTCAAAATGACACATGATCCCCCCAGATATGCACCCACCAGGAACAACCTTGTCATTGCTCTCCCTGCTGCTCCTGGCAGGACTGAACTTTTTTGTCTCATTGCTGATAAATGGACATCAAATGAATAATTGCATCATTGATTTTGGAGCTTCAAACAATGTCATGCCTGCTAAAGTCGCTGAATCCCTTGACCTCACATTGACCAAGACTTTTAGTAGATGCTTCTCCATGGAGAACAAGCAAGTACCTTTGCTGGGACAAATTAAAGACTCCCAATTTGTGTTTGCAGCATTCCCAGACAATCAAGATGACTGTCTTGGTAGCCGACGTCCCAGCATCATATGGCATCCTTTTTGGGCGGAATTTCTACAAGGATGTTGGTGGTGAATTGAGCTTGGATTTATCTGAGGCGAGGATTCCAGTCAAAGGTGTTATGAAGAGGCTACTCCCTGAGAAAGAAGTGAAATACGTGGTTACCCAGACCTCAGTCCCTGAAGCTCAAATTCTATTTGAGTATTTAGGCATGGGTAACTACTTTTTATCCACAGATGAATTCCATGAAATGCTTGTTGAAACTCTTGAAGGTGACGACCTGAAGATTAGTTCAGCTGAAACAGCGGAAGAATTGGTTGAGCGCAATGCAAGTGTGCAAGAATCTCCCCCTCCGGATGAAGAGGAACCGAAAGAAAAATCAGTATCAAATGAGGTATGGATTCTTGAATTTGATGGCAGCTGCTCCTTTACCGATTCAGGAGCCGGAGTTGTGTTAATATCTCCTCAAGGAGATATTTTTCTTTCATCTTATAAGTTGCAGTTTGGGAACACTAATAACACAACTGAGTATGAATCTCTGTTGCTGGGATTAAAAGCTGCTAGGGACAAAGGCATCAAACTCCTTCATGCTAAAGGAGATGCTGAATTGGTGGTTTGTCAGGGGAGAAACCTGTACCAAACAAGAACGAAAGATTGCGTCATTACCGCAATCTAGTCTGGGACCAAATTGAAAGCTTTGATGCTTTCAGCATCTCTGCCATTCTTAGAGAATTTAATGATCGGACAGATGCACTGGTTGTTTCAGCTACTCTCTTGGTCCCCCACCCAGATTTCAAAGGAGACAAGTACACTATTGAGTTGGTCTTTAGACCAAATGTACCTGACAATGCTAGTCATTGGCAAGTGTTTAACAATGACAACCAAATCATTGCCTTTCTGGAGCAAAGGGACAGCTTTGAACGGCTACATTTCGAAGGCAGTGAACCTCAAAAGTGTGAATCAGCTCCCAAATCAAGTTCAAGCACATGGGAGTTCTTGCAACTGAAAGGGAATAAGATTCCCAAAAGCCTAGTCTCCTTTGAGAAGCTGTTTGATAAGCATGATAGATTCATCAAACAACAACAAACAAATTCAAGCTCCTCTCAGGAGTTTGATCAAGTTAATTTGGGAACCAAAGAAGACTCCAAGATGGTGAACGTTGGAAAATGCTGTACTCCTGAAGAGCGTTTCAAGTTCATCACTTTGCTCAATCAGTACATAGATGTCTTAGCGTACTCCTATGATGACTTAAAGTCACTTCGGCCTGCTAAAATTTGACATGACATTCCTCTCAAGGCTGATTCAACACCTTACAGGCACAAGTCCAGGCATTATAATCTGAAAATGTCAGGTACTATTCTATTTGAAATACAAAAAATACTAAATGCCAGGATAATCTTCACAATCCATCATTCCACATAGATTGCCAATATAGTGCCTGTAAGGAAGAAGAATGGTGAAATTAGCCTTTGTATGGATTTTAAAAATTGAAATCAGGCATCCTTGAAGGATAATTATCCTTTGCCAATCATGGATCAAGTGCTGCAGATAGTGACGGGCTCGGAGATGTTATCAATGCTAGATAACTTCTCAGGATATAATCAGGGCGAAGTTGGTGAAGCAGATCAGCATAAGACTGCTTTCACCACACTTTGGGGCACGTTTGCGTATAAAAGGATGCCTTTTGGCTTGATAAATGCTGGCGTCACCTTCCAAAGAGCAATGGACCTTGCCTTCAAGGATGAGATGGGTAAGTTCATTGTAGTTTATCTTGATGACTTGATTGTCTTCTCTAAGCATCGCCCAGATCATGTGTGCCATTTGCAACAAGTGATGGAACGTTGCCGCTAGAATGGCATTTCTTTAAACTCCAAGAAGTCAGTTTTTGGAGTAACAGAGGGGAAACTTCTCGGACACATTGTGTCCAAAGGAGGCATAAAGATTGACTCAGACAGAGTCAAGTCTATCCAAGAGCTTACCTTGCCCACAAGCAAGACTGTTGTTCACTCTTTTTTTGAAAAGGTGAATTTCATATGGAGGTTCATCCCCAAGTTTGCTGAGAATACTAGGCACATTGTAAACATGATGAAAGAAAAAGCTACCTTTAGCTGGACTGAAGAAGGTAAGTCGGCATTTGAGGATATCAAGACTGCCATTGCCCATGCTCCAATTATGGGTTGTCCAGACTATAACAAAGAGTTCATATACAATTATGCTTCAGAACACATGCTTTCAGCAATTTTGGTTCAACAGAATAAAGAAGGTATGGAATCCCCCATTTCCTTCATGACCTGTTCTCTCAAAGCTCATGCGCTGAAGTACTCAAACATGGAGAAGCATGCTTATGCAGTGGTGAAGGCAGTGAAGCATTTCCGCTTCTACATCTTGAATTCACACACAACTGCCTTGGTTCCTGACACCACGGTCAAATCCATACTGACTTAGCAGGAGTTTGGGACAAAAAGAGGCAATTGGGTTGCAAAGATCTAGGAGTTCGATCTGGTCATCAAGCCAACAAAGTTGGTGCGTGAAAAGGGGCTATGCTAACTAATTGCTAATAACAAGCCAAGAGGAACAGAGCATGAAGAACCAGAAGTGGATGACACACCAACAATCCTCTTTATCTCCACCACGAATGAGTGGTATTCAGGTATTGCTCATTTCTTTACTTATGGTGAGTGTCGTGCTCATCTATCTTATAAAGAAAGGAGAACCATCAAGCTGAAAGCTGCTAATTTTGTCCTCTGGGACAACGGCCTATACAAGAGGAGCCTTGATGGAACGTTCCTTTGCTGTGTGGACAAGGAGCAACAAAGCCGACTTCTGAAGTCCTTCCACAATTCGGCCTATGGAGGACATTTTTCTGCCCCTGTGACTGCCCATAAGATTCTACGAGCCAGATACTATTGGCCAACTCTCTTTCAAGATGCATACAAGTGGGTCAGGGGATGTGAACTGTGCTAGCAGTTTGTTGGAATGCCCAAGTTAGCTGCCTTGCCCTTCGAACTAGTGATCATAGAGGAGCCATTCTAGCAATGGGGAATTGATTTTATTGGAGCTGTAAACCCATCATCAATTGCTGAACATGACTATGTCCTCATGGCAACAGACTACTTCACCAAATGGGTGGAAGCAGTTCCAACCAAACATGCTACTTCAGAAGTAGTATGCAATTTTCTCAAAGAGAACATCATTTCCAGGTTTGGGGTCCCAACCAAAATTGTCACTGATAATGCAGCTTGTTTCACCTCCCAGGAGATTACTCAATTCTGTTTCCACTACGGAATCACACTCTCCCACTCTTCTGATTACTTTCCACAAGGGAATGGACAGGCTGAATTAAGCAATAAGAACCCGGTGACTATCATCAAGAAGCTGGTGGATGACAACCAAAGGACTTGGCATAAGGCATTGGTTGATGCTCTATGGGCAGACAAAATTACGCCAAAGAGAGCAATTGGTATGTCGCCTTTCCAACTTCTTTATGGAGTCAATGCTGAAATACCAATTACCCTGGAGTTGCCAGCACTGAAATTGGCTAAAGCGATTGAAGATCAAACGTATGAAAGCGCCCTGTATAAGAGGATCATGTGCCTGACTGAGCTGGAGGAGCAGAGAATTGCAGTGGTGGATCGAAGTGCCGCCCATCAAGGTCTGATAAAGAAGCTCTTCGACTAGAAATCAAAGAATCGTGATTTCCAGATTGGAGATCAAGTCCTGCTGTGGGACAAGAGAAAAGAACCAAAGGGGATGCACGGAAAGTTTGATTCCCTATAGAGGGGGCCGTTTTACTATTCATCAGCTCAACGGTAAAAACAATTTCCTATTGAAGTATCAAGATGGCACTCTTTTTTCTTTGCCTCACAATGGGCAACATCTGAAGCACTTCAACTCCTGAAGTATCGGATGAGTTCCCCTGTACATATGTATATATGTATAGTCTTTGTTTCTGCTTTGTGTCGTCCGTTTTCGTTTTTTTTTGGAACCTTTCTTTTTGGGTAGCATGACTCCATCGCCCAATGGCATACATCAAGGCACTGGAGATTCTTGTTTCTACTCCCCTCAACTGCTTCAAAATCTTAACTGAGGGAAGTTTCCCAACTGGAGCCAGCTGTTGTTCCCAAAATTTGTCACTCCTTTTTGGGACAACATATGAACTATTTTGGTTCAACAGACCAAAATCCTCTCCCCTTTTCAAAAATTGTTCTAAGCATTCAGGTTCTTCATTTTTCAAAGCTTTTTCAGAAAACTACGAACTCTGCAGGCTTGGAACTACGGACTCTCAAAGTTGGTTTCTATGGACTCTGCAGGAAAAAAATGGGTTCAACACTTAGCCATTTTTTCAATCGGGAAGTTCAAAGGGGTCTTCCAAGAGCCCAAAGGACAAGTGCCCTTGCGGAGGGCAATGAGCAAACGCGGACAAAAGTTGGAAATCTCTCGGGAAAATGGCTAAGTAAAAGAGACCGAAAGAATTCTTTCGGGAAGATTTTTCTCGGAAAAATGTTTAAGGCAAAATCCCTTTGGACTTTTTGTCCGAAAGAATTCACTCGAAGAGAAAGTCCGAAGAAATGGAAAAGAACAAATGGCTAAGTAACAGAAACTTTCTTTCGGACATTTTGCTTGAAGGAATTCTTTCGGGCTTTTTCCCTGACGGAAAAAGCCCGAAAGTCAAAAGCCCGCTGAAGAAGTAAGAACCTGTCGGGGAAGTTGAAGCCTGAAGCCCGCTCGAAAAATCCCAAAGGATAGGTACCCTTGCGGGGGGCACTTGACGACAGAGAAAGGACCGTTTTAAAAGCCCGAAGGGACACCTTCCCTTCGGGACGTTCCAAAGGCTGAACAAAGGCGCAAAAAGGAACCTTCAAAGACTTAGACAAAAAGGGCTTCAAAGGATGAACTGAATGAACCGATTGAACCATTGAACCAAAAGGTTCAACGAGTTCACGGGTTCAAAGGTTCAACCAGAGCTTAGAAAGATAAAGGAAGCAATGATTGAGCGAGACATAGAATGAACCAATGAATCGATTGAACCTTGAACCGAAAGAGTTCAAAGTTCAATGGTTCATAGGTTCAAAGGTTCAAAGGCGGCCTCAGTAAAAAAAAAAAGCAGCAAACAGGTGGTTCAACGGATGGTTCAACCAAGGAACAGGAAAGCGATTGAACCAAGAAGCGATGGAACAAAAGAGACTGAATGAACCAATGTACCAATGAACTTTCATAGGTTCATGGGTTCAAAGTTCAACATGGTTCAAGCAGTTGGCGACCATTGACGGTCCTGTGGACGCCAAATTTAAAGGGAGTATCCGTGGGAATTCAAATAAAGCGCGGAATTTAAAGGAAGAATCAGCGACTGACTGAAAAGAGAGCCCGAAAACTCAAATTGCTACAGGTGAAAGAGGAGCGAGACCAAAGGACCAAAAATATTTTCAAAAGAGTTATTTTCAGTAGGTGGAACAGTGGATCAAGTGGACTTAGACTTTTGAGCGCACCAAATCAAGGAGGCAAGCCTGTTTTTCTTCCATAAAGTAATGGCGAATTGGACAGCTGCATAGATATCAGAAAAAAACCAGGCAGTCCATACTAAGAAGAGACATATTAGAAGAATTGACACGCCATAGTTATGGCAATACACTGTTCCCAGTATGGTCCCTCCAGACAAAACTGGAGGCGCATTGAAGACATTGACTGTAGCATGGGCCGTCCCATGGAAAGAATGCCAAGCCTTGCATAGTTGCTATAAGATTGTAATTTCTCTCATTAGTAAAGGAGATCTTCCCAATACAGAAGTGAAACTCTGCCCAATTGAAAGGCGAATACTGAGACTTTGAGCTCAGATTGTATTTCATTTCATTTTATCTGAATGAGAAAGCAAGTTGTTTGCAGACTTTGTGTTGTTTTGGCTTGTATCATTTTAGAAGATTATTTTTATGTCTGTCTTCTGAATGTGTTCTTGTTTATTAAATTTGGCAAGTAAAATTAGTGAAAGTAACAAGAAAGGTGTCCTGCAGCCAACTATGGGAAGACTTTGTGTTGCCATAGTTGTCTTTAGTGTGTGTTTATTTTCTATTTTTGTGTAAAGGACCTTGGGACGACTTTGTGCCCTCATTGTCCTTCGTATCTCACTCTTGGGCAGTCAAGATGGAGACTTTGTGCTACATCTTAGATTGTTGGTTACTACGCCCTTGGCACCCTGTTACTTATCCTACCAGAAAGATTCATGTTGTTTGCAAGAACAAGGATTTCTGAAAAAAGAGAAGTGCCTTCTATCGCTTCACCAAGATTTCTACTATCCAAGAAGAGATCTGGCTCTTGGTTGAATGTTACTTCTGAAAGAAGAGAAGTACCTTCACCAATCACCTAGGATTTCTCCTCTGTTTTTTAACATCATCTCTAAAAAAAGAGAGATGGATGGCTTATCCCACCCCTGTGTCTTACTTTTTGCTTATATATATAGTATATAGCCTCCGTATATTTAATAGGGATCCTCCCCTTGATGAGAGGAGAGATTTGTGCCCTGTTGATGTAGTAAAACTGCACACCTGGACGACCAATCTCCCTATGCTGTGGTGATAGGAACTATTTTGCTCACTAGTTAGCTAGTCGACAAAATATTCACCCAACAGGACAAAATGCCCAAAGGATTTCCTTCGGACATTTTGTCAGAAGAAATTACCAAGAGAAGGCTGAGACTTTGAAGGCACATTTCCTTTGGGCAAAGTGTCCGAAGGAATTCCTCTGGACATTTTGTCCGAAGGAATTCGAAAGACAAGGGAACTCGAAGGAACCCGAAAGGCAGGTGCCCTTGTGGAGGGCTCTCGGCTATAAAAGGAGACCTCCTTTTCGAAGGGTCACCTTCCCTTCGAGAACGTTCATTTTGCAAAAGGCCGAAGAAATTACTAAAGATGATGACAGGCCCAAAAACGTCAACTTCAGCATGGTGAACTAGCCATTAGAGGTTCAAACGTCTGGTGATGTGCTTGTAGACGTCAAATTCAAGATAGTGAAATAGCCGTTGGTTTTCAAATGGTGACAAGCCCGCATACGTCAATTTTAATGTGATGCATTAGCCATTGAAGAGAAGCCAATGAACAAGTTCTTTCGGACAAGCACTCGAAAGAATTCTTTCGGACGTTTTGTCTGAAAGAACTCATGAGCGCAGACCTGAAGGAATTCAAAAGGCATAAGACCCGAAGATAGGCTCAGCGACTTGCTGGGAAAGGAGCCAGGAGGAGACGAAAGATAGCCCCCGAGAGCCGAGTTACCAGGAAAAGACAAGTAGCCCAAGAACGAATAGAGCAGTCTAGGTGGCACAGAAGGCATCGACAGGGGAAGTTATTGCTGCAGATGAAATAGTCTCTGTTGACCATTTTTTGCCCAACAGGCCAAAAATCGGTCCCCCCTTCTTTTTTCATGCTGTTCTGAGCCAGTACTTTCAATTTTGCATGAGTCTTGCAAATTTCTACGGACTCTGCAGGTTTTCTACGGACTCTGCAAGTCCATTTCTACGGACTCTGCAGAGTTTGGATTTCTACGGACTCCACAGAGACTTCTATGATCTCTGCAGGTGTAGTCTTTCGACAGATGAAGAACCAGTTCAGAGAGTGCAAGGTTTTACAAAGCTTCTTCGGACTCTTGTCTGAAAAAATTCATAAGGAAAGAGAGCTAAAATGATGCAAAGACACTTTTTCCTTAAGGTTGGAAGAGTGGTTTAATGACAATCTTTCCAAGAGTTAGCATCTTTGAACCGTTGAACCATTGAACCGGTTCAACGCTTTGGTTCAATGCTTCAGTTCATTGCCTTGGTTCAACGTTTTGGTTCAACGTTTTAGTTCAATCGGCAAAGTTCATCGGCTTTTGGTTCAATCAAGGGGTTCATCGGCTTGGTTCAAAGCTTGGTTCAACAGTTGGTTCAACGCTTGGTTCAAAGCTTGGTTCAACGATTGGTTCAAAGGAGCGGTTCAAGCAAAAGTTCAAGCCTCTCGAAGGACAAGAGCCCTTGCGGAGGGTAGAGAACACTTTCGAAGAGGCCACAAAGAGAAAGCCGCAACGGTAAGTTCTTTCGGAATTTTGTTAAGGCAAAGGCATAATTCCTTCGGACAAAAAGTCTGAAGGAATTCGAAAGGGCACTTTGAAGGCAGCGGAAGGAATTCGAAACGCGCAGAAAAGGCAAAGGCATTGAATGAATTTCTTCGGACTTTTTGTCCAAAGGAATTCCTTCGGATAAAAAGTTTGAAGAAATTTGGAAGGAGGCTGCTCCAAAAAGCCCGGTAAGAATTTCCGAAAGAAATCAAAGTGGCCGAAGACAAATTCTTGCGGACTTTTTGTCCGTGGGAAAATGGTCTGTAGAAAAAGTCCACGGGGAAAAAGCCCGAAGGAGCAACCCGCCCGAAGGGTATGTGCCCTTGCGGAGGGCTCTCACCAAGGAAAAGGCTTTTCTCAAGAAGTCCGCAGAAAAGGCCGAAGCAAGGAAAGGCCGAAAGAAGTCCAAGGGGTGATGGGCCCGAAGACGTCAAAGTCAACCACGGCGAACTAGCCGTTGAAAATTCAAATTCAGTGACGGACCCGCTAACGTCAATTTCACACCAGGAAAAGCCAGAGCGCCGAAGACGCCAAGTGGCAACCGCGGAAGGCTTTGACATGCTTTTCTAGGAGCAGCGGAATGTGCCATGTGTCCTCTTCCACAAGACCTTCAAGGGGTGCCTAAAGCTTCCATGAGTCAAGCCGATGCTGACACGTGTCCTGCCCGTTTCATAGCGGAACGCGCCATGTGTCACTTATTTGAAATCGGCGGAAAGTGGCCAAGGCAAGCAAGAAGAGCCCAAGGAATGCAACAACCCGCCAAAAGATAGTTTCGAGGGGCGAAGGAGCTAGAAAGGGACAAAACCAGGGCCGACAAAGCGCAAGAAAAGACAAAGCAGTTCAAGTGGCAAAAGGGAGGCAAGTTATTGCCAGATGGTCATCAAACTGCGCAAACAGTGAGCGGCGCGGCCTGCTTTCTCCATTTTGGCATTTATGAGGGGACAAACCGCAGTCTGTTTGCAGGAAAAGAGCAGTTTGTTTGCAGAAAAGAGGCGCGGCTATCTTTTTACATTAATGCTTGAACGCCAAAGTCAAGATCGGCGATTACACAGCATGGTTCCAACAGGCCTTTTCCAGAAGA
This sequence comes from Torreya grandis, assembly GCA_037957365.1. Taxonomy (NCBI): domain Eukaryota; kingdom Viridiplantae; phylum Streptophyta; class Pinopsida; order Cupressales; family Taxaceae; genus Torreya; species Torreya grandis. The sequence continues at coordinate 677,061 of JARHVA010000993.1, forward strand.
ATGACATCAACAACAGTGACTTCCTCTTCCCGATGCTCTCAGCGCACATGGGCCAACCAAAAAGAGCGCTAAAGTCTTTTCCAGAAAGCGCCAAGTCCTTTTCTCTTTCTATATATTGTAAACTTCTCATTTTGAGGAGAATCCATTCTCTCAGCCTTAAGGCAAACTCTGCCCAAAAATCTCTCGGGCTTGTAAGGCAAAGCTCTACCAGATTTTACCTTGAATCAGTTCTTAGCATTTTTACCTCTATCTGGACTTGCACTTTAAAGCATGTCTGTGTTCTTTTGTGTTAAGTCATTGTCTTTCATGCTTTTCATAGATCGATTACAGCATGTATAGTGTATTGTGAAGTCTCTTTTCTGTAGGTTTGCTAGAAGTGTCTATAGCAGGAATATAAGCGCATGTGAATAGGCTGCCCAAGTGTGTCACAGAGCACCTTTGGTAGTTCCTTCCTCCCTGTATCTCTACGGACCCCTGACTCACTTAAACAGAAGAGTTTTCCATGTCAGATGAAGTGTATGGGCACTTCTTCCTGGTGAAAAGTGTATGTTCGGGCTGAGTGGGTCAACATTTTTTGGTGTATCACCTTTTCATTTTTAGGCTTAGGTTCTGTTTTCAGCATCTTTCTCCCTTTTCATGCCCCCCTTTTTCATTTTATTTGTTAGCAGTAGGAGAATCCAGGGCCTAAAAGATACATCAGAGGGAGCTAGCCCTTATCTAGAGACTCTCCCCTCCAGCTTCGCCGGTCCCACAAGCGAGAGGGGAGTTTCTATTTTGACGTGTGGAAGGGCAGGAGCTAGGCGTCTTGCCCTCGAGTGCAATCCACTGCGTCAACAGTTTCCACCAAGCAGTCATCAAAGGGAGCGCAAGCATTCAATAGAGTGGCCCGTTTTTCTTCGTTTAGCATTAATGAGTAGACAGTTGCATAAGTTTCACAGAGAGGCGGCCTTGTCATTTATGGAACAAGCGACCCATGCTTTAGCAAGAACATTTAATAAGGTTTGAGCAGCAAAGTCAATACCTGTGACATCTACAACATGGTTCTTTCAGGCCATTTATGGAAGGATGACACCAGCATGAGCGGATTCCTCTTTCCTAGGTGTTTAATACAGTATGGGCTGCCTATTCTTGAAGGGACCAATAGTTTTTCTCTTAATGCTATATATTGTAACCTCTCAGCTTGAAAAGGGCATCTCTTACTTGTGTAAGGCGAAGTCCTGCCAAATTTTACCTTTGAATCAAAAGAGCGTGTTTTACCTCCATCTGATTTGTTATACTTTTGAATATGTCTGTGTATCGACTTTGTGTTTAGTCATTTTCATCTTGATGCTTTCATGGATTGACACCAGCATATCTAGTATCTCCAAGACCATTTCTGCAGGTTGACAGGGAACGCCCAAGTTGGAGCATAGAGACAGAAGAGCCATTATCTGATAGTGTGCTCCTAGAGCACCTATGGTAGGTTCTTTTCCCTTGTATCTCTATTAAGCCTCTTGTTAAAGTGCCCACACAGTCTGGTCTTTTGTTCAGATGAAGTGTTTGTTTGCTCTTTTGGTGTAAAGTGTTGATATAAGCTAAGTAGATCGGATCATTTGGTGCATCACCATTTTAGATAGGTTTTGCTTTTGTTATATCCTTCTCTCTTTTCAACACCCCCCTCTCCCCCCCCATTATTTAACAATAGTAGTGAAGGATCTCAAAGATGCATCATGGGGAGCTAGCCCATATCTAGAGATTCGTTTCCTCAATTTTGCCAAGCCCACAACAAGAGGAACTTCTCCATTGTGCCACGTGGAAGAAAGGAGTTGAGCCTTCTTTCAAAGTGTGCAATCCACAGTGTCAACAAGACCTCGGATAATGATGGCAAATCCTAACAAGGACCACCATTTAAATCACACACTAGGTTCCTGTACTAGATCTCATTTGGTAGGGACTTACACCCTAGGGTCCAACGTGCCGGGAGACACATTGCCAACTAAGATAACAGTCAAACATTTTCCCGATAAAGATTAAAAGTCATATTTAGAGGAGATTACTGCATGCATGTTTTCCCATCATTACAACTAATTGTAATCTCAAGAATAACTTAAATTTCAATGAAATAAGCTACAGGATTGTGCTTATCATGTATGGAATTTCCATATCTATGTTTGCTGCAAAACAAAGAATTCATTTATACTTGATGATGTGTGAACAGTTTCTGTATCACTAAATTGTAGCTTCTAGGTGACAACTGTAGCCCTTAGGAGGTCCGAGAAGACCTTCGGATGCTCTAGAAAACTTTTAAAACGCAAACCTCCATATATCATCATTTTGTGTCAGAAATTTATTCTTTGGTTGAGACAGCTCTACATGAGACGATTCTGATGGATTTGGTGGTCAAATTAGTAGAGAGTGCTGAATATTCATTTAATCTAATAATTGACTTAATATGCCTAGGATATGTTGGCCTCATAATTACCATTAATAGATTAAGCCGAATGGATGTGTTTTTGTAATTAATTAATTTTCTCACAAAACAATAATAATGTCCATATCATACATCATTAGGAAGATAATAAGACATTGTTTCTAAATTATAATAGTCAACTTTAATTCAATGAATCTACTTTGAATTTCATATTAAGTCTTTCAGAAGGACCCTTAAATTCCAATGTACAGTCACAGAGTTGCTCATTGGGTTTCTATTTTTTTTCCTTTTAAATTCAACGGTATGTGTCGTGTCTTTTGTTCTCAAGGATCTCGGGCTGTAACAGTTGATAATATTTCATTGATGTTATTGATCTGCTCTGAATTTGCTTGTTGCAAGGATTATGTGGCAGTTTGCAGGCCCATTCCAGTAATTTCCATATCCATTAGCTAAGGTTATGATAGTAAAGGTATTTTTTAGGAGTTAGGTACTGGATGTGGGACTGTGTCTCAAATGGCATGAGATTGTGGCAACCATGTATGGGAATATGGTGAAGCATTGGGACGTAGTGGGCATCAAGTCTTTTTCATATAGAACTTGATTATAACTCCTTGTGAATTAATGCTTAATATTGCTTAGCTGGTTTTCTAATTGGTGAGGTTATAGATGATTTCTAGCAAATAAGTCTGTTTCTAGTTACAAGGACAACTGATGCTTCAATGATGCATGGAAAATGATGGCATTGACTGGTTTCTAAATTGCCCAATGAAATGGAAGATGTAATCTCTATCAGTTCCAGAATGCGTTTGGACTTGAAGATATTAATATATCTACGTTTTTGTTGTCTTTTGTTTAATATTTCCATCATATATCTTCATGGGGATAATATCTACATTTTTGTTGTCTTTTGTTTAATATTTCCATCATATATCTTCATGGGGATACAATGCATTTACATTTGTTGGTACTGTTGACGCAGTGGATTGCACCTTGGGCAAGACGCCTAGCTCCTGCCTTCCACACGTCAAAATGGAAACTCCCCTCTCGCCTGTGGGACCGGCGAAATTGGAGGGGAGAGTCTCTAAATAAGGGCTAGCTCCCTCTAATGTATCTTTTAGGCCCTGGATTTCCTACTGCTAACAAATAGATGTAAAAGGGGGGGGGATGAAAAGGGAGAAAGATGCTGGAACAGAACCTAAACCTAAACTTAAAAAGGTGATACACCAAAAATGTTGATCCACTCAGCCCGAACATACACTTTTCACCAAGAAGCGCCCATACACTTCATCTGATGTGGGAAACTCTTTTGTATCAGTGAGTCAGGGGTCCGTAGAGATACAGGGAGGAAGAACTATCAAAGGTGTTCTGAGACACACTTTGGCAGCGTGTTCACATGCACCTATATTCCTGCTGTAGACACTTCTGGCAGACCTACAGAAAAGAAATTTCACAATGCACTAGACATGCTGGAATCGATCTGTGAAAAGCATAAAAGGAAATGACTTAACACAAAAAAAAAACATAGACATCTGCATGAGTGCAAGTCCAAATGGAGGTAAAAATGCTAAGTCTTGATTCAAAGTAAATTCCGGTAGAGTTCTGCCTTACAAGCCTGAGAGATTTTTGGGAAGAGCTTTGCCTTACGGGCTATAAGAGAATGGATCCTTCTCAAAATGAGAAGTTTTACAATCTATAGAAATAGAAGAGAACTTGGCGTCTTCTGGAAAAGACTTTGGCGCTCTTGACAAGCTGGCCCATGTGCGTTTCGAGCCTTGGGAAGAGGAAGCCGTTTGATTGTCGGCTCCTGCTTTGACTTTGGCATTCCAACATTAATGTGAAAGCATGGGCCGCGCCTCTTTTCTGCAAACAGACTGCTTCCTTCAAGGCATTTACGTGGCTTGTCTACCTCATCAATGCGAAATAAGGAAAATAGGCCGCGCCGTTTACTGTTCGCGCCGTTTGGTGACCACTTGGCAAGCACTGTTCCAACTGTAGGAATAAATCCCTGAGTTGACACCTCCTCTTGCCACCTGGACTGTTTGTCCGCTTCTGCACTGTCTTCTGTCTCTTTCGGCCCTCGGGGCTATCTTTTGGCAGGTCGCTGCGTTCTTTGGGCTCTTCCTGCTTGCCTTGGCCACTTTTCACCAATTTTAATGAGTGACACATGGCGCGTTCCGCTGTGAAACGGGCAGGGCACGTGGCAGTGTCCGCTTGACTCATAGAAGCTTTAGGCACCCTTTAAAGGTCCTGCGGAAAAGAACACATGGCGGCTTCCGCTCTCTTTAGCAATTCGTCAAGGGCCCACCACAGTTCTCGCAAGACAAAAAGGGAGAGACCGCAGATGTTGACACTTGTCGGCTTTCGCCGAGCTTTGCAGGGGACACGTGGCACACTCCGCTTCTTTTAGAGAAAACATGTCAAAGCCTTCTGCGGTTTCCACTTGGCGCCTTCTGCGCTCTGGCTTTCCCTGGTGTAAAATTGACGTTCGTGGGCCCATCACTACGTTTGAATTTCCAACAGCTAGTTTGCCGTGCTTGATTTTGACGTCTTCGGGCCCGTCACCCCTTGGAATTTCTTCGGCTTTCTTTCTTTGGCCTTTTCTGCGGACTTCTTGCTTTGAACCTTCTTGAAGGGAAGGTGACCCTTCGGCTTATGGAGAAGTCCCCTTCGTTCGGCAAGAGCCCCTCGCAAGGGCACATACCCTTCGGGCGTCTTCAATCTCCTCGGCGGGTTTCTCCTTTGGAAATTCTTTTGGGCTTTTCTCCCACAACTTCCCCAAATTTCTTCGGCCTTTTTGTCCGAAGGAAATCCTTCGGACAAAAAGTCCGAAGGATTTCTTCCTTTGCTTCTTTGCCTTTGAAAGTGCCCTTCGGGAAAATGGAAACGACCCTTCCGAAGGGCATTTCCCTTGCCTTAGACAAATTTCCGAAAGAACTTACCTCTTCGGCCTCTCTTCTGTTGCCTCTTTTGGAAATCTTCCCTGCCCTCCGCAAGGGCTCTTGAAATGGTCCATTTTGTGTCTAAGTGTCGGAACTTGCCTTCTGCCTGCTGAGTCTGTAGAAAACTTCACTGTTGAGTCCGTAGAAATCCATGCCTTGCAGAGTCCGTAGAAATTCTCTGCAAAGTCTGTAGAAATTTCTAGACTTGTGCAAAATCAAAAAAATGAACTGGCTCAGAACAACAGGGAAAAAAGGGGACCGATTTTGGCCTGTTGGGCCAAAAATGGTCAACAAATTGGCGACTCTCAGGGGAAGCATGCCTGCTATGCTTAGAGACCAGTTGCTTTAAAGTCCATTGGGCACGGAGTCAGAATGTAGCTTTGAAAGAGTTAGCAACCGCCTTGATAGATCCCAAAATCAATCATGGAGCCTTTTACCCCAGATACAAGGGAAAACACACACAAGGCTAAAAAAAACTTGTGCAAACTGCACTTAGGGAAAGCAGGAAAAACAACTGAAAGCAAACTACTATGTACAACTAACCAGGTGTATTTGCTTCCCTCTTGGATCAAAGGGAAAACTTCTTAAGTCTCCTCCCTAGCTAGGAAACTTATGGTGCCAGACAAGTAGCTGAATGGAACGGATAGTTGGTGACCTGCTCCTCTTGCCTGTCACCTCGATTGGCCTGCATCCGAGTGGATCAGATTTAAACATGCTTCCAACATATATGTACTCTTCTTGTCCTTGGAAGCTTGTTGAATGCTGGTCCTTCATGCTGGTGCATTTCACCAAGAAATCAATGGTTGTTGGCTCATCACCATAAACCCTTTGATATGTACAGCTCCTCTGCAATGCATCATGGTTTGACTCGTTTCCTTCTGCTTTGTTGAAGATCCTGTCAAACTCATCCTCTGCTTCCTCTTGGCCTTCTTGAAGAAGAGTGACTGTTGTGATGCCTGAAATGGAATCACAAACTGATCGCTCATCCCACAGAACATCACCTCTTTGTTCAAAACTTTCTTCTTCAAGGCTTTCCTCAAGGGAGACCAGCCTTTCCTTTCCTGCTTAAGGACCAGAGTTTCTAGATGTTCAAAGGCATCCATTTGGTCCTCCAATTCAAGCTCCTCGGCGTAGTTGTCCTCCTCATCGAAGCAACAAGGAAGTTTATCAAACAAAGGAGAGAGCTCACCATGCTTACGTTCCTCTTCGTATTGCTGGAACATCTGCATGTATGCATGCCCTGTGTCTTCTCCATTGTCGATGATGTCTTCACAAGGAGCATTGATGATGATTTCTTCTTCATTATTGCTCATGAAAGCCTCTTGGAGAGCTGCAGATTGGATCTTTTCTTCCTCAGTTGCCTCCTGCAAAACAGGTTCCTCCTTGAGAAGGGGTGAAGTGGAAAAACCATGTGGAAGAGGAGGCAGTCCTTGAGCTAGAATCGAATGATTCTCCTCTTTCCATCTAGCGAGCACTTCATCTATATCAGGTGTGGCCTGATAGCTCTTTTGAGGGTGTGTAGATGGGGTGTGTTCAGACATGGAATGTGCCGTTGGGTCTGAACCGTTCATCACACATTGGCTGAGAAATCTCTCTCTAGATTCCAACTTTGCATTTCTCCTAGCTATGTCTTCTTGGAAGAGCCTTTCTTGGAGATCATAGGAATCATCGTCGGCAGGAGCACCTCATCTTCAAGGTTTTGAACAAAACCTTTCTTCTCTTTCCTGCCCCATGATTCCACTATTTCCTCCCAAGTCAAGAGCTTGCCATTAGGATCAGTGACCTGAGGGAGTTGAGGAAGACTATGAAAGCTACTTGAGGGGATTGCATGAAAAACGTGAGTTTGATCATGGTAATATGAAGGAACACAAGGCCCATGATGCTGGGCGAAGGGATTATACATACAAAAAATGTGATTTCTTGATGGCACCAGGACTACTTAACCAACTGATTCAACTCGGAGTCGCCATTGGTGTTGATGCAAAAAGCCTCCAAAGGCTGGGTGGTTGAAGAACACACCAAAAAGTTTTCAACTCTTTGGACACAACTTGTCCTAGTTAATTCCACCGGGTGTGCAAAAAACTGTTGACGCAGTGGATTGCACCCTTGGCAGGACGCCTAGCTCCTGCCTTCCACACGTCAAAATTGAAACTCCCCTCGCCTGTGAGACCGGCGACGCTGGAGGGGAGAGTCTCTAGATAAGGGCTAGCTCCCTCTAATGTATCTTTTAGGCCCTGGATTTCCTACTGCTAACAAATAGATGTAAAAGGGGGGGATGAAAAGGGAGAAAGATGCTGAAACAGAACCTAAACCTAAACTTAAAAAGGTGATACACCAAAAATTTTGACCCACTCAGCCCGAACATACACTTTTCACCAAGAAGAAGCGCCCATACACTTCATCTGATGTGGGAAACTCTTCTGTATCAGTGAGTCAGGGGTCCGTAGAGATACAGGGAGGAAGAACTATCAAAAGTGTTCTGAGACACACTTTGGCAACCTGTTCACATGCGCCTATATTCCTGCTGTAGACACTTCTGGCAGACCTACAGAAAAGAAACTTCACAATGCACTAGACATGCTGGAATCGATCTTTGAAAGGCATAAAAGGAAATGACTTAACACAAAAAGAAAACATAGACATATGCGTGAGTGCAAGTCCAAATGGAGGTAAAAATGCTAAGTCTTGATTCAAGGTAAAATCCAACAGAGTTTTGCCTTACAAGCCCGAGAGATTTTTGGGCAGAGCTTTGCCTTACGGGCTAAGAGAAATGATCCTTCTCAAAATGAGAAGTTTTACAATATATAGAAAGAGAAGAGAACTTGGCGTCTTCTGGAAAAGACTTTGGCGCTCTTGACAAGCTGGCTCATGTGCGTTTCGAGCCTTGGGAAGAGGAAGTCGTTTGATTGTTAGCTCTTGCTTTGACTTTGGCATTCCAACATTAATGTGAAAGCATGGGCCGTGCCTCTTTTCTGCAAATAGACTGCTTCCTTCAAGGCATTTACGTGGCTTGTCTGCCTCATCAATGTGAAATGAGGAAAACAGGCCGTGCAGTTTACTGTTCGCGCCATTTGGTGACCACTTGGCAAGCGTTGTTCCAACTGCAGGAATAAATCCCTGAGTTGACACCTCCTCTTGCCACCTGGACTATTTGTCCGCTTCTGCACTTTGTCTTCTTTCCTGGTTTCTGTCTCTTTCTGGCTCCTTCAGCCCTCATGGCTATCTTTTGGCAGGTCGCTGCGTTCCTTGGGCTCTTCCTGCTTGCCTTGGCCACTTTTCGCCGATTTTAATGAGTGACACGTGGCGCGTTCCTCTATGAAACGGGCAGGACAAGTGGCAGTATCCGCTTGACTCATAGAAGCTTTAGGCACCCTTTGAAGGTCCTAGGGAAGAGGACACGTGGCGGCTCCGCTCTCTTTAGCAATTCGTTTGAGGCCCATCACAGTTCTCGCAGGACAAAAAGGGAGAGACCGCGGATGTTGACACTTGTCGGCTTCCGCCGAGCTTTGCAGGAGACATGTGGCATGCTCCGCTTCTTTTAGAGAAAACATGTCAAAGCCTTCCGCGGTTGCCACTTGGCACCTTCCGTGCTCTAGCTTTTCTTGGTGTAAAATTGACATTCGCGGGCCCGTCACTGCGTTTGAATTTCCAACGGCTAGTTTTTCGTGCTTGATTTTGACGTCTTCGGGACCGTCACCCCTTGGACTTTCTTCGGCTTTCTTGTTTCGGCCTTTTCTGCGGACTTCTTGCTTTGAACCTTCTTGAAGGGAAGGTGACCCTTCGGCTTATGGAGAAGTCCCCTTCATTTGACAAGAGCCCCCCGCAAGGGCACTCACCCTTCGGGCAGTCTTCTATCTCCTCGGCGGGTTTCTCCTTCGGAAATTCTTTCGGGCTTTTCTCCCGCAACTTCCCCAAATTTCTTCAGACTTTTTGTCCAAAAGAAATCCTTCGAACAAAAAGTCTGAAGGATTTCTTCCTTTGCTTCTTTGCCTTTGAAAGTGCCCTTCAAGAAAATGGAAACGACCCTTCCGAAGGGCATTTCCCTTGCCTTAGACAAATTTCTGAAAGAACTTACCTCTTCAGCCGCTCTTCTGCTGCCTCTTTTGGAAATCTTCCCTGCCCTCCGCAAGGGCTCTTGAAATGGTCCATTTTGCGTCTAAGTGTCGGAACTTGCCTTCTGCCTGCTGAGTCCGTAGAAAACTTCACTCCTAAGTCTGTAGAAATCCATGCCCTGCAGAGTCCGTAGAAATCCATGCCCTGCAGAGTTCGTAGAAATGGACCTGCAGAGTTTGTAGAAATTCTCTGCAAAGTCCGTAGAAACTCCCAGACTTATGCAAAATCAAAAAAATGAATTGGCTCAGAACAGCAGGGAAAGAAGGGGACCGATTTTGTCCTGTTGGGCCAAAAATGGTCAACAGGTACATTGTATGGAATCACCATATATTGTTGTTTTGGAGTCAATATATGCAGTCAATATGGCTCCTACAGAACCTTGGACATTGGGAAGAATGAGTAAGTAATGGCATCGCCCACTGTGGTTTTTCGGATCAAGAGTAGTTTCTATTTCCCATAAATTTAATATGGCTTTTCTAAGTTGACATCACCCCTGTACTTTAGCATTTCCATGTATCTTGCAATTCTTGATGATGTCTATAAATTCCATGTAGTTGTCTATGCATCTTTGGTCTTGCCCATACATTTTGGTGTTGGCAATGCATTCATGTTGAAATCGTTTGCGTGCTTCAGGTTTATGGCAATGCCAGTCATATAGTCCATAGGTGTGTGCCATCAGTGTAGTTCATGTGCTTGTGTTGTCAATATAAGCTGCGATATCTGAAATGATTGCATACAACATAGGCATCAATCGCTGTGAAATAGGTGTTGCTGTTTTTTATATATTGCATAGTTTGTTGCTATGTATAAATTCATAATGAGTTGCTAAAATTGTGCAAATGTGAACACTTTCTAAATTGAAGGAATCTAAGAAGTATTGAACATGTGATATTTGAAGTTAATAAAGTGATAATCTGGACCACTAGCCTTCAAGAATAGTGACAAACTTTGATTGATAAGATATATGCTGATAGACAAAGACTCCTCTAACTTGGCAACTGCGAAACAAAATGTGGAAGAACCAGATGATCTGCAAACATACTCCATATGTTGAAATTTATTTTCAAATATATTATCATGAATATGTCATTCTGACCTCAATATATGTAATATCACCAATTTGTTAGAGCTGTTTGAAATTGTAGAATAACCTGGGGAATGAAGTTAGTGTCAAGTTTGAAAGCATGGTGATGAGGCATATGTTTTAATGTCTTTAGGATGTATTCTGTTGTGTGTGTGTGTCTAGTCAGCATGGAGTACTATGGCAAAGAGTAATACTGTTGACTCGCAACACTTTCTGGTTTCCTTTGTGGCCTTTTACCCAGGGAAGATTTCTTCCAACGAAGATTTAACTAATAGTGTTGGCCCTGCTGCTTATTGTCATACTATGTCATTCTTCTCAAAGCAATCTTGACCCTATACCAATAAGATTCACCCAATGTCCATTTCTTTTTGGAAGTATAACTGCAAGTCATTGTAGTATTTGAGGATTCTGTCTCTTGCTGTCACATACGCCAACTCTTGCTAAAAAGGCATGAAATGCATTGGTATAATCTTGCACAATTTGTTCTTGACCTTGGTGCAATTGCTGTAAATTCTTGTACTGCCGGTCATAATTCTTCACAAGGTAGTACTCTCCAAAGGCCTCTACAAAATTTGTCCATGTTTTGTCAAGAGCATCCTTCTAGTCAAGCATGAATTCATCTACTTCATTGTTTTGAAGACAATTTGATTCTCACCATCTTTCAACATGGGAAGCAACTTTTAAAATTTAAAATTTTATTTTTTCATTATCAGAAAAATTATTTACAGAGATTTAGGATTCTAATTTAAATTGAAATGGATCCTGGAAATGTTCATATTGCAGTTGACTGAAATAATCAGTTGTACTTTTTAGATCGTAGGACTAAAATAGAGCTTAAGACATGCTTTTAAAGTCATTAAGACTGATTGGGCAAGGAAGAGATGGGGAATCAAAATTAGAAAAAAGGAACATGTGCATTGGGGATTAGAGATAATTTGGATCTATGTTGTTTTGGCATGGGTACGGGTGCGGGTATGTTTTGGGTACGGGTGTGGGGTATGTTTTGGGTACGCGGAAACGCCATTTTTGAAAAACTTCAATTTGGAAATGTCATGGGTACGTCCGTACACACACACACACAACGCATATTACTCATTTTTTTAGTAAAACACTTGAAAATACATAGTATGAAAATATTTGTTTATAAAAAATAAAACACTTAAAAATAGATAGTATTCGTTCATTAATTACTTTAAAGACAAAATGTACATTCAAATCTAGAATAAATCATCTAGATTGCCCTCAAAATCATGAATGCCACTCCCATTATTTTTCAACTTTATCATTTATTGACACTTTCTCTCACAAGGGCTCGTCGGTGCATTTCTCCTAGAGTGTATGCTTTGAGGAGTGCACAAGGAATGGGGTGGGATCAGCGTGTGGCACTTTGCAAGAGATGTTCTCATACTATTCTATCATACTTACATCCCATCATGCAGCATTCATACCTCCTATGATGTCTCCTTGAAATCTCGAAACCCTGAAATATGGCCAAGTCTAAAACCTTGAAACTTGGAATCTGACTAAGTTTGAAATATGATAGGATCCTCCAAAACTAGAATTCACATTATAGCTCCTAGAGGTCCAAAACCACTCTCAAACATCTTGAAAGTATATAAATAAAATATAACTTAAATGTAAACTTATACTTAAATGTTTTATTAGAATATTTTCCAATAATTGAATTAAATGTTGAATAAACAATAAAAATAAAGGAACAATGTTACTTTGAAATGAGCACAAACCACAAAGTTGAGGCAAATGTGACAAATAGAAAAACCGTCATACGGAGAAAAACCCCACAATCTATTAGAAGCTTTCGAACAATAAACTCCAAGTACAATAGCATGAATAAGCTATAAGAATGAGAGAGGATGGCTTTAGACCAAAGAGCATCACAAGAATGCAAGAACAAGACTAGAACAACAAGAGAGTCATGAGAGAGTAGTAGCTAGTGTAGAATAAAAAGATATGAGATCTCATTATAAAGAGCTAAGAGAGAAAAAGAGTTACATGTGCAAGCTTAAGCATATGTGCCAAGTGTCCTTAGTCCTCTTACAAATGGGGAGGATGTGTATGCCATGTGGAGGGAGAGGAGTTACATGTAACTCCAAATCCAACAAGTGGATTAGAGAGATGAGTGCCACCTCAAAAGGCTAGAATAAAGTGCATTTATAAATAAAATAAATGGATACACACATAAAACTTATGATAAGTCTATAAACCTATAGGAAGGACCCAAATTAAGATTAATTCTCCAACACTCCCCTTTAAGCTTAAATTTGGGGTTCAAAAGTGAAGATTTTTTATTTACAATAAAGAAGTTAAAATTATAATGATCTCCCCCTTAATATAAACTTCTTTCAAGAGGAATTACAATAGTTTAGATAGAGAAAAAAAGAAGAGAATGTGTTGTCAAAAGTCGCAAAGAAGAAAGTGTGATCACCAAGTAGCTCCAAGAATTCTCTTCAGACAAAGTGGTTGATATACAGGGGAATAAAGACCATCAAGGAGTAACGATCCACAAACCTACAAAACAAACAAGCTAACACCAAGTTTTCAAGTTAAGTAACTAATATGCCAAAAACATGATCTACATATATAATATAATAAAAATAGATGTACAACTAGACAAATTTGAGTAAAGACAACTTCTATCATAAAATACAAAAACCTGCATAAAAAGAAGTTAGTCAAAGCATATATCCTAAGTAATAAAAACAATGAATGCAAAAATAGATTAAGTTAATCAAAATGGAGACAAAGAAAACGTGTCACTTGCAAAAGATATTCTGTATAAAGCATTATAAGAATTATCACAAAAAGACATCAAAGTCTCTAGAAGATCCATTATTTTTAGGAATCTGAATAGTTTTACCTTTATAGGTAGAAGATTTAGTTATTTTCCAACAATGCAAAGTGTCATGCGTGAATCTACCACAAGATTTGCATGGATGCAATTTTCAATATTTAGATATACAATGCTTGTGTTTTCTATAATACGCACAAAGTTTAAAATGTTTAACCAAAGTATGAGCATTCCAAGCATTATAATCAAAAGAAGCTATATTATAAGTTCCATAGTAGGAATAACCGACAAGTAATCGTTGGTTGGCCAATTACTCGCTGAGGATTTCTACTAGCGAATACTCGCCATTCGTAACTGCGAACAGTGAAAAAAAATTTAAAAATACTCGGTGAGTAACCGACAGTTACTCGTCGAGAGTACTCATGAGTAACCGCTAGTTACTCATCGAGTCTGCTGAACATGACTCCACGTAGGTTTGACACAGGAATCACGCAAAAACACATCTTAGACCCCCCAAATGCTTCTCAAACGCGAAAAAAATGTGGATTTGAGTGTTATAAAATGCAACACTATGTTGAACACGACTCTCACGCAGGTTTGATGTAGGCAGCATGCAAAAACACGTCTGAGACCCCCCAAACGCTTCTCAAACATGAAAAAAAGGTGGATTTGAGTGTTATAAAATGCAACACACCTCCTCACTATTCACTCACACAAGATTTGGAGTGTTCTAAGGCGGATTGAGAAGATTTGAGCAAGAAATTTCTAGGTTAGTTTTTTTTTTTTTTTTTAAATTTCCAAGCATAGAAAGGAATTCTAAATTAATTGAAAACATGTTAAAGACATATTTGTGATGATTAGTATACAAATTTTATGCATTCCATTTTAATTGCATACATTCCATGAATTTCCATAAAATTCCATGTATTTTTTTTAAAAATTTCAAGCATGTAAATTAATTCTAATACAATTGAAAACATGTTTGCTACATATTCGTGATGCTTAGTATACGAATTTGATGAATTGCATTTTTATTACATGCATTTCGTGAATTTTTGTAAATTTCATGTATTTAACTATTTTTTTATTTTTTTAAATGCTAAGCATGTAAAGTTTTGTAATTTAATTAAATACATGTTTGATAAATATTTTTGTTGCTTAGTATACAAATTTGATGTATTCTATCGAATTTTATGCATACCCATTAAAATTTCGTGTTTATTATTTATTTAAAATTGTTTATTATTCTGTTAAATAACCGTTAAAATTGTTAATCATAAATGCATTTTAGTTTTCGTTTTATAGTTTACAATTATCATTTATTTATTGTATTTTAATTAATATTCTGTATTTAATCATTAATGTTTATATTTTTTAAACTTTGTATGTTAATTTTAACATTGTTGCGATTTGTAAGTTATTCATTAGCAAGCAATGGCATCCAGTAGTGCATCAAGTTCACATTTAGTCAGTGGTAGCCAGTCGGCTCCCCCCATGCTCACACAACTGCATGGAAGTATGTTACATTGGTTGCAACGTCTCAAACGATTTTGATTTGCAACTTTTGTTCGAAAAGGATGTCATAAAGCATCAATCGTATGAAGTACCATCTTTCATGTATTCCTTGTCATAACATTACGTCTTGTCCCAATGTCATTGAAGAGGAGAAATGAGAGATGGTGGAGCTTGCTTCATTGGATGAAAAGAAATTAGAGAGGAAAATGATGTAAGCAGCCCTATTAGCGACCATTGGTGCCACGTTGCGAAGGAAGAAGTAACAGTGATGACAGAGATTGTGGGCTCTAGTTGTGGTCCACACAAGCACCATGGTACATCTACAACACTTTCAACTCAGTTATACTCTTTTATGCTTAGAAACACTCTTGGGGCACAACCTTCACTCGAAGCTACAAGATTGAACAAATAGACTCATGCAGAAGCAGATAAAGCATGCGCAAATTTTTGGTACTTCAACAGCCTTCCTTTCAACATGGCAAACTTGTACTGAGAATATTTGGTTACAACTTTAACAGTTGCAAGGAAAGGGTACAAGGCACTTCGAAAAGACTTGAGTGGCAAGTTGCTCAAGAATACAATTGAAGATGCAAAGTTGATGGTCAGATCAAAAGAGATTGTGGCATAAATTTGGATGCGCCATTCTTTCTCATGGATGGACAAATGGAAGGAACCGCATCTTGATCAACTTTTTGGCATCTTCAAATGGTGAGCTTGTATTTTTGAAATCTATTTATGCATTAAATAAAATTAAAAATACAAAAACTTTAAATTTGATGCTAGAGGAGGTGGTCTTAGAGGTGGGCATCGAGAATATTGTCCAAATTATTATAGACAATGCAATAGCATATGTGGCAGCTAGGAGACTTCTTATGGAGAGACATCCATCTCTCTTTTGGACATCTTTTGTGGCACATTGTCTTGACCTTCTTTTGGAGAACATAGACAAGCTAGATTGAGTGAGATTAGTTGTCGAAAAAGCTAGAGAAATAACTAAATATATCTATAATCACCCTTGGGTTCTCAGCTTGATGAGAGAGCACACCAAGGGAAAGGAGCTTATTTGATTAGGGATCACTAGGTTTGCAATGAACTTCTTTATATTGCAAAGTATTTGTAGTTTGTTGACTCCTTTGAAGCAAATGTTTGTCTCTCAAGCATGGATGGAGTCCTCTTATTCGAAGAAAGCTATTGGAACGAAAGTTTCAAAAATAGTTTTCAGTGAGGCCTTCGAAATGAAAGCTACAAAGATTGTGAAAGTAACTTGAAATTGCAATATAAATTTGAAGTTGTTTCCCTTATTTTCAATTTTTTAAACTTAAAGTTTTTATTTTATAATTTATCTATAAGTTTATAACACTAAGTCTAACTTTAATTTGTTTGTAACTTTGTAGCTTTCAGAGCTTTTGGTGAGGGTTTTGCAATTGGTTGATGGAGAGAAAAACCCAATGAGATATATTTATGAGGCCATGATAGGGCCAAAGAGGCAGTGCAACATTATTATAGAGGGAATCATGCCAGAATTGATCTCATTTGGAAGTTGATTGATCGGAAGTGGAATAATCAACTCCACCAATCCATCCATGCAACAGAGTACTACCTTAACCCCAAGTTTTTTATTCTGATGGCTTCACAGATGCTAGTGGAGAGGTTATGGAACTCTCAACATGCATTGAAAGTATGACCCCTGATGTTGAAGTGAGGGACCTCATTATTTCAGAGCTGCAGAACTACAAGCAGGCAAAGGGAAGGGAGGGAGAACCATCCAGTCACCAAATAATACAAAATGAAGTCTTTACTTGTAGTTTTATTTGTACCTTATCAATTACATATTTACAAATTTACAATTATTAATTTCTTACAAAGTTTTGAATATCTTGTTTGTAGGGTCGTGGTGGGAAGATTGGGATGGAAATACCCCAAATATTCAAAGTTTAGCCCTCAACATTTTATCTTAGCCTTGTAGCACTTCTAGATGTGAATGCAATTAGAGCTTGTTTGATTCTATTCACACGAAGAAGCGCAACAAGTTGAGTCACCAACGGCTCAATGACTTAGTGTTTGTGCAATACAACCTTTGACTTCGCACAAAGAAGTTGGAGAACGTATCGAAGGAGCCTATCGATCTCTACAGCGATTGAGTTGCATAGGAGGAGGCCCCCATGTTCACAGAGGAGGAGATTGCTGATTTTGAGAGGCAAGCTATGGAGGGTGCAACTAAAGCAGGAGCAGAGATTGGATTGAAGGACATCCTTAGAGATGACGCAGAGACAGAGACAGAGGCAGAGGTAGAGGTGGAGGTGGAGCCATAAGGGCAGATGCAACCTTCTAGACAAAGTGAGGTGGGTCAGCCGAGTGGGAGGACTAGAGTTTCACAGCCTCCTTTATTTTTTTAGAAGGTAGGAAAGAATAAATTATAGATAATTAGAATTTGTACTTGTAGTCTTGTAGATTCTTGTATAAGATTATAAGTCTATTTGTATTTTGAGACTGTTGTATTCGCATGATTGTGCGATTTTGTATATTCAATGTATTCAAATCTAATAGAAACTACATTCCCTATGTTTTACAGACTCATTGCATCTATTTTGTTTCTATAATTCTAAAAAAATAATGTTATTTTTAAAAAATCGAGTATTTTTCGCCTTTACTGGTTATTTCCAGTTATTCAATTGAGTGAGGCGAGTAATCGCCGGTTACCCATTTTGGGCCCTCAGCAAGTACTCACCCCAAACGGTTATTCTAATTATGACAAGTTTTTCGATGAGGACAATAAGATTTTGTTTTAATTTGCATTAGAAATAGGTTAATCATTAAAACTGAGACCTTTACAATTTGCATTAGAAGTAGGCAAAATAGGTTCAAGAATACTGTCTTTATACTTACCAAGTGCACCATCCAAATATCCCATACTGTGCATGATTTTTAAGTTGGGGTTGGTAGAAGTGTTTAAAGAAGTTTGAGGTGTATGAGGACAATGAATTTCATCAACATTAGAGTTATTATCTTGTGTAAAAGACGTAAATTTATTATTTAAAGTGTCAAAAGAGGATTGCATATTATCCGTTTTGTTATGAAAAATATTTTGAAGTGCATTAATAGAATTATGCAAAGTAGTAATAGGATCATTTTGACATGTGTTTTATTTCTTAAGAGTAGCATTTCATCATTTTAAAATGAAATAGTTTGCATAGTGTGCTTAAAAATCGCCAATTTAAGAGCCATGAGAATAAACAACACAAATTGCACTAATATTAAAAAATAATGAGAAGAAACATGAATTGATTTAAAACACATTTAAAATTATTCATTTTAAAAGAAAAAACAAAGATTGAAATGTGTTTGTCTTTTAGATCAAATAACTGGTAAGTCCACATCAAATATTTAAGGAATTGAAATCCACTAAAGGTGAATTGGTTTAATGAAATTAAGAGTTTATGAAATAAATTACAAAATGAAATTCATTTAACCATTTATGAGAGCTAAAAGGTGTGAATTTGAAAGAAAAAAATACCACTAAATGCTTTAAATAAGTCACTTAACTAAAGAAAGCTATAAAAATGCTTAGTTTGAAAATTTTTAATTAAAAATTTAAGTATTTTTAAAAATAAAAATGAGTGCAATTTTTTTAAAGGAATTAAAAAAACACGTAAATGCTGGAATAGAACATTTCTTAACTTATTTTTCTTAAATAAAAAGAAAAGAACTTGGTAAATAATCTTTGTGAAAGATAAAGTGAATAAATGTTACCAAGTTAAAAAAATGTATTCCTTTAAAAGAAAAGACTTTTGAATTTAATTTGAAAATAAATAAAATTTTCTTATTTTATTAAATTGAAATAATAAATAAAATCTAAAAAACTGAGATATTTTTAAAAAAAGAACAAATAGAAACCGCCTAAATAAAAAAAATCAGAGTTTTTTTTAACCACATTTTTAAAAAACTAGCAGGAATGTTTTTTGAATATTTCTAGAAAGTCATGATTTGGGTTTTTCTAAAATTTTAACAATATGTTTTTAGATGACAACTAGACAAAACCTAGAAAAAATTTAGAAAAAAACATTTCCAATACAAAGGTATGACATCCTTTTTAGACATTTTTTTTTAGTAAAACTGGTTCTAAATTTTTTTAAAAATCTAAAAAAACCTCCTTGAGAATCCTGCAAACAAAAAGGTTAGGAGGAAAAAAAATCGTATTTTGAATCTACCAAATCAAGGTTGAGATTTAGAATTAAATGCTACGCTTAATTTAAGGTTGAGATTTAGAATTATATGCTACTCTTAATTTAAAAAATACTTATGCATTCAAATATAGTTAAAACATGGTTAAAATACAAAGTAAAAAAAAGGAAATGGACATGGAAAAAAATTCAAGATTCCTCCAATAAAACCTTGCACAACACTCAAGATCAACGTGAAAATGATCATAGCTCCGATACCATATTAAAATATTTGTCAAGAGTAAAATTAAATGTTGAATAAACAATAAAAATTAATGAACAATGTTACTTTGAAATGAGCACAAACCACAAAGTTGAGGCAGATGTGACAAGTGGGGAAACCGTCACATAGAGAAAAACCCCACAATCTATTAGAAGCTTACAAATAATGAACTCCAAGTCTAATAGCATGAATAAGTTATAAGAAAGAGAGAATGGCTTTGGACAAAAGAACATCACAAGGATGCACGAGCAAGACTAAAATAACAAGAGAGTAGTAGCTAGTGTAGAAGAAAGGGATATGAGAGCTCATTATAAAGAGTTAAGAAAGAAAATGAGTTACATGTGCAAACTTAAGCATGTGTGTCAAGTTTCCTCGGTCCTCTTACAAGTGGGGAGAATGTGTTTGCCTTGTGGGGGAAGAAGAATTACATGCAAGTAATAATCCAACAAGTGGATTGGAGAGGTGAATGTCACCTCAAAAGGCTAGAATAAAGTGCATTTATAAATACAAAAAATGCAATCACATAAGACTTAGGATAAACTTATAGGAAGAACCCAAATTAAGATTAATTCTCCAACATGTTTATTTTATTTATATATTGTTTGGTTCGAGTTGGTTTTACATTTTTTTAATTGTTTGTTGACTTCGACTATTTTTTCTTGGTGGAATCCCTTCGAAATGCAAATGTTACTTTGAAACGAGCACAAACCACAAAGTTGAGGTAGATGTGACAAGTGGGAAAACCGACACATAGAGAAAAACCCCACAATCTATTAGAAGCTTACAAATAATGAACTCCAAGTATAATAGCATGAATAAGTTATAAGAAAGAGAGAGAATGGCTTTAGACAAAAGATCATCACAAGGATGAACGAGCAAGACTAAAACAACAAGAGAGTAGTAGCTAGTGTAGAAGAAAGGGATATGAGAGCTCATTATAAAGAGTTAAAAGAGAAAATGAGTTACATGTGCAAGCTTAAGCATGTGTGTCAAGTTTCCTTGGTCCTCTTACAAGTGGGGAGAATGTGTTTGCCTTGTGGGGGAAGAAGAATTACATGCAAGTAATAATCCAACTAGTGGATTGGAGAGGTGAATGTCACCTCAAAAGGCTAGAATAAAGTGCATTTATAAATACAAAAAATGCACACACATAAGACTTAGGATAAACTTATAGGAAGAACCCAAATTAATATTAATTCTCCAACATGTTTATTTTATTTATATATTGTTTGGTTCGAGTTGGTTTTACATTTTTTTATTGTTTTTTGACTTCGACTTTTTTTCTTGTTGGAATCCTTTCGAAATGCAGATGTTACTTTGAAACGAGCACAAACAACAAAGTTGAGGCAGATGTGACAAGTGGGGAAACCGTCACATAGAGAAAAACCCCACAATATATTAGAAGCTTACAAATAATGAACTCCAAGTATAATAGCATGAATAAGTTATAAGAAAGAGAGAGAATGGCTTTAGACAAAAGAACATCACAAGGATGAACGAGCAAGACTAAAACAACAAGAGAGTAGTAGCTAGTGTAGAAGAAAGGGATATGAGAGCTCATTATAAAGAGTTAAGAGAGAAAATGAGTTACATGTGCAGACTTAAGCATGTGTGTCAAGTTTCCTTGGTCCTCTTATAAGTGGGGAGAATGTGTTTGCCTTCTGGGGGAAGAAGAATTACATGCAAGTAACAATCCAACAAGTGGATTGGAGAGGTGAATGTCACCTCAAAAGGCTAGAATAAAGTGCATTTAATAAATACAAAATTTCAACACACATAAGACTTAGTATAAACTTATAGGAAGAACCCAAATTAAGATTAATTCTCCAACATGTTTATTTTATTTATATATTGTTTGGTTCGAGTTGGTTTTACATTTTTTTAATCGTTTGTTGACTTTGACTGTTTTTTCTTGTTGGAATCCCTTGGAAATGCCTGGAAACACCTTGGAAACATCTTGTACATTTTTGAGATGTACCTAGAGCGTTTCCATACCGGAAACATTTCTAGGGGGGAATGTGGGGTAGGGGGGAAGGGTGCCATTTCCTGCAACACAGATTTGTATATCATAGGGCCCCACCATTTGAAGAATGGTTATAAAGTTAATTTTGGCTATGTAGGAAACCATACAGTAGTTTCAGTTGTGTAGAAAACATTACATCATGGAACAATTTTGCCAAGATGGGTTTGGCTTGGTTCGAAACCATTTCATATGAGACAAAATAGCAGAACGGTGTTCAAAGGAAAGTTGAATCGATTTCTATTGCCTTCACATTAGAGGCATTTAGAATCCTTTATACAACTCATTTGCCCATTCCTTAGTGTAAATACACTCCCTAGGGGTCAAGTAAAGGTATAGGAGAAAATTGAAGCATTTCCAAGAGTGATCTAAGGGAGTTCTTGAGGTAGGAGATGACTGTAACAGCTGAGAGCAGTGGTCAAGCATGTTGAGTTAGAAAGTAATCCACAACAAGGCAAGCTTTGAAAAAATTGTAGAGATGGTAGCAAAAATCTACAATGCATTCAAAGGCTCAAATTAAGCAATTGGCTTGTAAAAACTAGCAAAATGATAGTGGAGATGAGGAAGGATAGGTTCACTTTTCTCCAGTTCCCGCATTGGATTTCTCCAGGGTAAATCCTTGTGTTTGTCTTTATTTTATCTGTGATTTGATTCATTGCTTGGTTACTTTCATTCCATGTGACCACTACACTATCTTGAGCACTTAAGAAAGCATAAGAATTATATGTTTGGTAGATTGCAAGCATAGTACATGTTCATAATGGAAAATAAAGTTTCAATACAAATCTCACATAAGTTAAAGAATCTATACACACCGGTATTTTTCATTGTCATCTTTTACTAATGATCTCTCTTGCAGGTCTCATCAGCGTATCAATCTCCCTGAATGCACATCCTAAGGAGTGCATTGGGAAAGCGCTGGGGTTGGCTCATGGTACTTTGAAACAAATGTTTACATACTATTATGTCATATTGTCATTACTATCATTTTGACCTCTGTTGAGTCTCTTTCCTTCTTCCTTCTCCATCTTCTTTTGTCCAATCTTGCAGCCTCCCTGTATTTCCTATTACATTGGCACTTCTGATACAGTTTGTTTCCTGCATGTTTATCCTTGTACTTTATCAACATTGTCAGTACAGTTATGAGTCTCTTTGTGTCTTTTGTATTGTATCGTGATAACGATACAGTACTGTATCGGTCGATACCATTGCACTGTATTGATCCAAATCAATACCATCAACTTAGAGTACCAATTGATTTCTAGGTTTGGATCCATATAGATAGGGGTTGTGAATATCTTTCCTAACACACACAACACTCATATGCTTTGCTAGCACTTGCATTTCTACCCTTAAGTAGTAAAAGGAGTTAGAGGATAACGTAATCTTGTGAAGGTCAAGTCTTGCTCAAGGTCGTTGAAGCTCAATCGCAGGGGTTGAACCAAAGAGGTGCCCCATAGTTTTTAGAGTCCCCAACTAAGGACATTTAGGTTTTCATCTTACAATTTGAGATTTTACCTAGAACATGTTGTTGACACTATGGATTGCACCCTTGAAAGAAGCTGGGCTTCTCTCTTCCATGCGACACAATGCAGACTCCCCTCTTGCTGTGGGTCTGGCAAAACTAAGGGGAGAATCTCTAGATAAAGGCTAGCTCCCTTTGATGCATCTCTGAGGCTTTTCACTACTACTGTTAATAATGGGGGGGATGCAAAGGGAGAAGGATATAACCGAAATAAAATCTATCTAAACGGTGATGCACCAAAAATGATTTTGATCTACTCAACAATATCAACACTTCAGACCAAGAGAAGGGTGAACAGACACTTTATCTGACAGAAAAAACCAGATTGTAGGGCACTTTAATAAGGAGGCTTGGTGAAGATACAAGGAAGAGGAACTTACCACAGACGCTGCAAAAAACACACTGTCTGATAACTACCTTTTGTCTCTGCGCTCCAGATGAATCACTTCCAGTTAACTTGCAGAAATGGCTTTGGCTACACTAGGTATGTTGGTGTCAATCTTGTGAAAGCATCAAGATAAAATGACTAAACACATAATTGATATACAGACACACTCAAAAGCATAACCAGTCAGATAGAGGTAAAACACATTCTTATTGATCAAAGGTGAAATTTGGCAAGGCTTCGCCTTACAAAATGAGAGATATCTTTCTCAACTGAGAGGTTACAATATATATAGCACGAAGGAAAAGACTTTGGCAGTTTCCTGAATAAGCAACCCATGCTGCGTTGAACACCTAGGGGAGGAATTTGATCATGCTGGTGTCATCCTTCTAGAAAGCTCTGAAATAACCATGATGTAGATGCCGCAAGTCTTGACTTTGGCGTTCAACTTGTATTAAATGTCACTGCAAAATCATGGGTCGCTTTGTCTGTTTGAATAACAAGGCTGCTTCTTAAATGAGGTTCACGCCATCGCCTACTCATTAATGTAAAATCAAATAAAATAGGCCGCACTCTCACTGTTTGCGCTCTTTAATGACTGTTTCATAAGGACTATTTCACCCGTGACAATAACTTCTCCTGCTGACACCTTTTGCCACTTGCGCTGATCTGATTTGTGTCTGTGCTTGGCTGGGTGCGTCCTTTGGAACATTCCAAATGTTCTCGTATGTGTGCGTGGCCGTGTTTTGGATTCTCTGTTTTGTTCCCTCTTTCCTTTCTATTTCTTGTCTCTTTCTGGCAATTTTGAGCTCTCGGGCTATCTTTCGTCTCCTCTTGGCTCTTTGGGCTCTTTTCTCGGCCGACGCATCCCATCAAAATTGACTTCTACGGGCCTGTCATTATTCAAAAACCAACGGCTATTTTGCTGCCTTAAAATTGACGTTTGCACGCCCGTCACCAAACATTTGAAATCCAACGGCTAGTTCACTATGTTAAGGTTGACGTGCTCGGGCCTGTCATCCTTGTGGTCATTCCTTCGGCTTTCTGCAAGTGAACCTTTAGCTTTTTTCAGTTGAACCTTCTCGAAGGGAAGGTGCCCCTTCGGAAAATGGAAAAGGTCCCCTTTTGGGTTGCTGGGAGTCCCTCGCAAGGGTACTTGCCCTTCGGGCATTTTGCCCGAAGGAAAACTTGTCTTCATGTCTCGCCCTTTTCTTCGATTTTTTCCTTTGGATTTCCTTCGGACAGAAAGTCCGAAGGAAATCTTTGTCCTTTGCCTTGGCTCCTTGCTCATGAATTTCTTCGGACAAAATGTCCGAAGGAATTCCTTCGGGCATTTTGTCCGAAGGAATTCATCCATTGATTCTTCCTTTGGATTTCCTTGTCTTTTCCTTTGGATTTCTTTCAGACAGAAAGTCCGAAGGAAATCTTTGTCCTTTGCCTTGGTCTTTCTCCGAAGGAAAACTTACCTTTCGGCCTTCTTTAATCCCTCCGCAAGTGTTCCCTGCCCTCCGCAAGGGCACTTTGGGCCCCAAGTTGCCCCTTGAAGCCTGCTGAAAGGTCCAATTGGTCACTTGCCTGCCCTCCGCAAGGCACTTTGCCTTTGGAGATTTGTAAAAAGACTTGCATTTCTTGAACTGGCCCATCCCTTTGCCAAAAGGCTTGTCCAAGGCAATTGCCCAAGGCAAAATAAGCCCCATATCAAGCCGAAAACCTACAAGTCTTAAATCTTTCAATTTTTTATAAGAATAGGGTTATTGCAAAGGGAAATGGAGCATTTGTAGTAAGGGGGATACATCCAATGCTGATGGCTCAAGACGACAGGGAAAGGAGACCATTTTTTGGCTTGCAGGACCAAAATGGTCAACAAATATGGCGATTCTCAGGGGAAGCATACCTGTTATGCTTAGAAAAACCAATAGCTTACAAGTTCGTTGGGCACGGAGTCAAAACACAGCCCAAAAAGTTGACAATAACCTTGAGAGATCCAAAAATCAATCATGAAGCTTTCACCCCAAACGGTAAACAAAACACACACAAGGCTAAAAAACTACGAACATGTGCAAGAACACTTAGGGAAAACAGGAAAAAACAAGAAAAATATATACATGATGAGAGAAGGCTCAGTGACAGTGCTTAAGATATATCCCATTAACTGGGATATGCAGTTCTTCACCATCCAACCTGGAGAGTTGGAATGCATTGTGCTGCTTGCACTGAGTGATGACATATGGACCACTCCATAGGGCGTCGAACTTTGTGTGTTTTTCAGGCTTAGCTCGGTCCTCATCCCACTTTTAGATGATGTCGCCTTCAGAGAAGCCTTTTGACGAGGATTTCTTGTCAAAGTGCTTCTTCGTTTGCTGCTGACGACTGGTCATAGAAACCATGGCTTGGTCCCTTGTCTCCTAAAGTTCCATCAATTCACACAGCCTGACCTCCATGTTGTTGCCTTCTTCCAATTGGAGCTGGTGAGCAAGATCCAAAGCTGGCAATTCAAGTGAAATAGGAAGTTTAGCTTCCTTTCCATACATAAATGTGTATGGTGAATTGCCAACTGCCCTCTTTGGAGTAACCTTGTCTGCCCATAGGGCTATTTTCAACTTGGCATGCCAAGTTCTCTGATTCTCCTCCATCGTCCTTCTGATAATTCTGATCAGATTCTTGTTGGTGGACTCAGTCAGTCCATTCCCTTGTGAGTAGTAGTTGGAAGAAGTGCTAAGGTAGATGACGTATCCCAACGCCCACTCGCTCGTTTTGGTTCCCAAAAAAGCCAATGCATTATTTAAGATGATGGTAGTTGGGACTCTAAACCTTGTCATCAAGCCTTCATAAAAGTCCAAGACTGCACTTTCATTGGCCTCCTTGAAAACAACAGCTTCTACCCATCTCGTAAAGTAGTCTGCAGCAGTCAAGACCCATTTGTGGCTAGCATTGGAAGGAGGGTTGGTCATCCCTATGAATCTAGGCCCCATTGCATGAATGGCTGTTCTACCTGAATAGGCTGTAGAGGCATTGTAGCCAGCCATTGTTTCCCATCAAAGAGAGCACACTTTTCACATTTTTGTACCCAGGCATGGGTGTCTCTAAATAAAGTGGGGCAGAAGTAACCAGCTCTCATAATCCTTGTAGCTGTAGGCTTAAGAGCAAAGTGACCACCAGCTGGCCCATCATGGAACTCGAACAGCATCCTGTCGACCTGACCTGGGTCTATGCACCTCAAGAGTACTCTTAAAAAATCCCTTCTGAACATCACCCCGTCAATCAGGACATAAGGGAGAGATTGGAGTCTAAAATATCTCCTCTTGGTCCTGTCAAGGCCCTGCGCGCACTCACTGGTGAGAAGAAAACGTCTCATGTCTGACGACCAATCCTTCATGATTGTTGGTTCTTCTGTTGTAGCTTCATCATGGATTAGCAAAATGTCTTCTTTCTGTTGTTTAAGGTCTGCAACAAGGTGTTCACACAGGGCTTTTCCCCTTATCAGCTTGGTGGTTTTGATGCCCACGTCATATTCCATTACTTTGGTGATCCATCCCGCTCTCTTTTCATTTAGATCATGGCTAATCAAGAAATCCTTGACGTTGGGATGTGGCACCATGAGATGAACCCCGCTATTGGACAACATATGTCTGAATTTCTTCAGGCTTTGTATGACTGCAAGGACTTGTTTCTCCACATATGTATACCTGATTTCAAAACCTTTCAGACCCTGGCTAAAAAACGCAAGTGACTGTTCAAGGTTTTCGTCATTTGCTTAGGTAAGCATAGCAGAGATTACCTCTTTATTTTCGAAGGTGTAGAGGTTGAAATCCTTGGTGAAGTCGGGACTGATCAAGGTAAGAGCCTGGGCGATACCCTGCTTGATCCCTTCAAACTATCCTTTGTGCTGTCCACGCGAATTCTTCATCTTTTTTCAGCATGGAGGTCAGTGGCTTGACTATCTCAGCAAAATTTGGGATAAATCTCCTGATGAAATTGATTCTACCAAAGAAGCTTTGTAGACCTTTCTTATTCTTAGGCAAGGACAGCGCTAGGATGGCACGAACTCTTTCTGGATCAATGGTCAAACCCTCTTTCGAAACAATATGGCCAAAGAGTTTACCTTCATGGACAACGAACATGCATTTCTTTGGGTTGAGAGAGATACCAAACTCTCTACACCTCTCAAAGATTTGCCTATGGTGTTTCAGATGTTGGCCTGCTTCCTTAGAAAATATTGTCACATCATCAAGATAAACCCGTACAACATTATTTATCAAGCCTTGGAAAGCCATGTCCATGGCTCGTTGAAAAGTGGCTCCAGCATTGGACAGTTCAAATGGCATTTTCGGTAAGCAAACGTCCCCCACTTGGTAGTGAAAGTTGTCTTGTATTGATCACAGTCTTGCACTAAAATCTGATTGTACCCTGAATACTCATCCAGGAGGGAGAAACATTCGCTGCTTATCACCATTTGGAGGATCTGTGCCATACTTGGGAGAGGATAATGATCTTTCAACGGGACTCTATTGAAGTCTTTGAAATCCACACAGTCTAATCTCCCCATTCTTTGCCCTGACAGGGACTAGATTAGCTAGCCAAGAAGAGTGTTTGATCAGAAATATAATCCTGGACTCAATCAACTTGGTGAGTTCCTTCTGCATGATAGGCTCAATTTTTGGGTTGACAGGCCTTTGTTTTTGTTTGATGGGCTTGGCGCCTTCCTTCAGCTCAATGGTGTGTTAGGCCAAGCTTGGGTCAAAACTTTTCAAGTCGTTATACTCCTAGGCGAAGACATCAACAAATTCTTGGCACAACCAGATGAAAGCCTACTTGTCATCATCTGTACATAGCTTTCCAAGTGCAAGCAACCTGTTGTTGAATATTTTAACTTTTTCGTAGTTCTCTTTCTTCGTTGTGATGCTTGCTTTGTCATTTTTCAATTGATCATCCTCGTTGAAGATACTTTCGAGAGTGACGAAGCCTTTGAAAAGTTTGTTGTTCTTTAGCTGAACAATCTGGCCGCCATACTGTTGTTGTAGCTTGGCTTGATTTCTAGAGGCAAACTCAGCCTCCTCTTGCAAGAAGAGTGCTATCTGTTGATCATTGTCAAACACCTGCCAGTTGGTGATGTTATCAAGCACAGAGGGTCTGATTATCACTTTTAGATGGTGTGGACTGTTGTCTCGGCTTATCTCCTTGGGGATGTCAAATTGAGCACCAACTGTTGCTAGTCTGTCCGCTTGCTTATTCTGCTCTCTTCGAATGGAAGTAACATTGAAAGCAAGAAAACTCTCCACTAAGTCCCACACCCTGTGCTTGTAAGACTTAAGCAAGGAATTCTTTGTTAGATTTTGGCCTCACCTGATTTACGATCAACTTGTCCCCAAAAACCTGCAGCTCTCTTATTCCTTTTTTCCTTGCCCACTCCAAACCATGAATGAGGGACTCATATTCTGCAACATTGCATGTGCAAGAAAATTGGAACCTGAAAGTCAAGAAGTATTTCTCCTTTGAGGGGGAAATTAACACCACTCCACCACCAGCGCCCAATTTGCTTCTTGAGCCATCAAAAAAGAGTTGCCATAAACCCGAGCTCTCTTGGCTTGTCTTCATCAAATTTGGCATGAGAGTACCCTCCTCATGCATGCAATAAATTTCAAGACCTACCTCTTTTATGAACTTGTATGGGTCATGTTCAAAGTTCACTTCTCCATTCGTCTAAGAGCAGGTCAACAACCCCTTCAAGGGCAGAGAGCGGAGATTGGTCTACTTGAAAATCTTCTTTATCAATGATGGCGTAGCTGACATTCATCGCTTTGAGTGAGTACGGCTCCAAATGATCCTTGTGGATTGGCTCTGACTCAATCTTGACCTTAGTCCCATGTTTGGTTCTAAAAACCATGTAAGACCAATTTGCTGCTAGGTACCCGCCTATTTTGGATGTGAAATCCCTGGACAAGCAGATAGCAAAGTAGGGAGGGACATCCGCCACTACCACATCGTAGGGAACTGAGAAAGTTGGAGAGGCGTGCAACGTTAGATTCAAGCCTCGTACCACTCCTAGTGTTTTCGCTGGTGATCCGTCTAGTTGCAAGATTCCCTTGGTCATTTTTTCGTATTTGAGTCCCAGCTTATCCGCTATATATTTTGGCATTACTGAGGTGCTTGCCCCACTGTCAATAATGCAATTGTGCACCAGGAAATCTCCTATGACTAAAGATAGATAGAAAGGGGGAACCTTTTCTTCTTTCTTTATTTGGCCTGCTGTGGAGGGGTGCCCATTCATGATCAAAACGTTATCAGTTTTTGTTGGGACAACTGGTTCATATAGCTCGTGCAACTCTTTCTGGAGTATGTCCTTTGTCCCAACATTGCCAATGAATCCCACAAAGAGACATTCATGTGTAGCTTCTTCATTTAGTCTACCACATTGATCTGAGGGTTGCTCCCTTTCAAATTTTCTTTGGGGGTGCTTACAGCTTGAGGCGCAGGCCGAGGAGCTGAGGGCGCAACCGGTGGCCTATAATTTTGAAATTTTTGGTTCTCATGTAATGACAAAGATGCTGCGGACATTTGGGCAACTACCTGAGCTTCCTCCATAGCTCTTTTTTTGGACTTTGTGTTGGCTGCAACATAATCACCTTGGTTGTTCATACTGCCCATGTAATTGACTGCACAAAATTCACCTTCCATGTCATTCATGAGAGTGGAATCAGACTGAGCCTGCCTGCTGTCCACGCCAGGTTGTACTGACGCCTCAAAGCTTGGGAATTGGGCAGCTGCCTAATTGTCTTGTGCATTCATATATTGACTCATCATCTCATTTGTGTAAGCAACCTGTTCTTGACCATATTCCAGGGGTGAGCAATTAGGTTGTTCCTGTACCAGATTATTTTGAGCAGGCACAAGAGCCTTATGAAAGAGCACCTAGATTATACCCTTGATATGGTCTGGCTTGTGCAAACTGACCATGTCCTTGATTATAATTCTGAAAAGGGGGTTTATTTGCTTGTCCAAACTGCTGATATCCCTGATTTGGCCAATAGTTTTGAGCTTGTTGCCTTTTGAGAGCCACCAGTTCATTGGTCACGCTTTGTAACAAGCTCTTAACTTCATGAAGGTCATTGGGCGAAGTAGCAGTCGACTTTTCTATACCAGGCAGAAGAGCTAAGGTGGGTGCAGCAGTCTGAAATGGAGGTGGCAATTCAAGAAAGAGCGGCATATGAGGTTTAGGTGCTATCTTTCCCGCCTGCACCAGGCAATTTTCAGCGGCTATGGCTATTTCATAGGCAGCTGGTAGCACTTGTCCTCTCATGGACTATATCATGATAGCAATGTCACTGTTCAAAGCTTTTAAATAATAGAGGAAGGCATAGCTTGGGGTCGGTCTCACCAAAATGGGGATTCTATCCCAGGTCTTTTGAAATCTGGTATTGAAATCCTGCATGAACTCATGTGGAGCTCTTTTCATGGTAGTTAGTTGCTCAACAAGAGAGAGGTGATCACTCTTCTCTCCAAATCTATTTGTTAAGAGAGTGCCATGTGTCGACTGAATTCATAGGCAAAGTCCCATACCAGTCCAAAACCTTACCCTTAAAAGACAATGCCAACAACCTGATAGCAATGTTCTCTTCAGTGACATTGTGAATATTACAGAGGTTGGCAATATTTCTAATGTGCTCAATGGCAGTAATAGGCCCCTCCCCATTAAAAGGAGGAACACTCTTAAAGGGATTGGGTCATAATGCAGAAGGTTTAATGGGCTTTGACTATGAAAGGCTACGAAAGGTAAAGCCATGGTGATTATAGGGTTCTGCCGAGGTCTTCTTGCGTAAGTATATTTTATAGCAGGTCTGGAAAAATGACTTGTATAGGGATGAGTTCTTGCAAACCTCAATCGTCTTGTTGAGTGTTGACCATTTTGGTCCTGCAGGACAAAATCGGTCCCCCTTTTTTCCCCTGTTGTTCTGAACCAGTCCAAAATTTGATTCTTTGCACAAGTCTAGTTTCTACAGACTCTGCAGGTCTATTTCTACGGACTCTGCAGAGAGTTTCTACAAACTCTGCAGGCAGAAACAAGTTCCTGACACTTAGGCACAAAATGGACCATTTCAAGTACCCTCGCGGAGGGCAGTTCGGGGCTCAAGTGCCCTTGCGGGGGGCAGTGAACATTTGCAAAGAGGCCATAGAGAAAAGCCGAAAAGGTAAGTTTCTTTCGAAAATTTGTTTAAGGCAAAGGAAGTACCCTTCGGAAGGGTCGTTTCCAATTTTTCCGAAGGGCACTTTTCGAAGGTAGTCGAGAGAAAAGACAAGGACATAATTCCTTCGGACTTTTTGTCCGAAGGAATTCCTTCGAACAAAAAGTTCAAAGAAATTTGGAAGGGCTATGAGCAAGAAAGCCCGAAGAAAAGCAAGTAAAAAGACTAAGGCATAGAACGATTTCTTTCGGACTTTTTGTCCAAAGGAATTCCTTCGGACAAAAAGTCCAAAGAAATTCGGAAGAAAAATAGCCGCATGAGAAAAGCCCGAGAGAAATTCCGAAGGTCAAGCAAAGTGGTCGAAAATAATTCTTGCGGACTTTGTCTGCGGGAAAAGTGGGCGGGAGAAATTTCGCGGGAAAAGTGGCCATAGGAAAAAACCCGAGGAAAAGCTCCGAAGAAAAGAAGCGGGCGAGACTATTCTTGTGGACATTTTGTCCGCAGAAAAATAGCCGAAGAGAAAAGGCCACCGAAGGGCAAGTGCCCTTGCGGGGGACTCTTGGCCAAAATGAAGGACACTTCTCCAAAAGCCGAAGGGTCATCTTCCCTTTGGGAGGGTTCAAAACAAGAAGCTGAAAGAAAGGAAAAGGCCAAAGAAATTCCAAGGGGTGACGGGCCCTAAGACGTCAAAATCAAGCACGACGAACTAGCCGTTGGAAGTTCAAATGCGGTGACAGGTGCGTAGACGTCAAATTTAAGGCTCGTGAAATAGCTGTTGATTTTGAAAAGCTTAAAGAAGAGCCCAAGGAACTCAGCGACCTGCCAAGAAGATAGCCCTGAGGGCCGAAGGACCCAGAAAGAGACAAAACCAGGAAGAGACAAAGTGCAGAAATGGACAAACAGTCCAGGTGGCAAAGAGAGGTGTCGACTCAAGGATTTATTCTTGCAGTTGGAACAGTGCTTGCCAAGTGGTCATCAAACGGCACAAATAGTAAGCAGTGCAGCCTGTTTTCTCCACTTTGCATTAATGAGCAAACAAATGGCGTGAATATCTGGAAAGAGTAGTCTTGTTTTCAAAAAAAGAGGCGTGGGCCGTGCTTTCACATTAATGTTTGAACGCCAAAGTCAAGACTGGCGATTACACAACATGGTTCTATCAGGCCTCTCCTAGAAGAATGACATCAGCAATAGTGACTTCCTCTTTCCGATGCTCTCAGCGCACATGGGCCACTTGTCAAAGGGCGCCAAAAGTCTTTTTTCAAAAGGGGCACCTTTATTTCTCCTTTTTCCATATATATTGTAAAACTTCTCATTTTGAAAGATATCTCTTAGCCCGTAAGGCAAAGCTCTGCCCAAAAATCTCTCGGGCTTGTAAGGCAGAACTCTGTCAAATTTTACCTTGAATCAAGACTTAGCAATTTTTACTTCCATTTGAACTTGCACTCACGTATATGTCTATGTTCTTCCTTTTGTGTTAAGTCATTTTCTTTTGTGCTTTTCACAAAATGATTCCAGCATGTCTAGTGCATTGTGAAGTTTCTTCTTCTGTAGGTCTGCCAGAAGTGTCTATAGCAGGAATATAGGCGAATGTGAATAGGCTGCCAAAGTGTGTCTCAGAACACCTTTGATAGTTCTGCCTCCCTGTATCTCTACGGACCCTTGACTCACTAATACAGAAGAGTTTCCCACATCAGATGAAGTGTATGGGAGCTTCTTCTTGGTGAAAAGTGTATGTTCGGGCTGAGTGGATCAACTTTTTTGGTGTATCACCTTTTAGTTTAGGTTTAGGTTCTGTTTTTCAGTAATCCTTCTCCCTTTTCACCCCCCCATTGTTAGCAGTAGGAAATTCAGAACCTCATAGATACATCAAAGGGAGCTAGCCCTTATCTAGAGACTCTCCCCCCAGTTTTGCTTTGCCCACAGGCAAGAGGGGATTTTCCATTGTTGCGTGTGGAAGGCAGGAGCTCGGCCTCCTGTCGAGGGTGCAATCCACTGCGTCAACAGTTTTTGGCATGCCCAGTGGGACCAACTAGTTTGGTTTCAAAGAGTTGAAGAATCTTGGTGTGTTCTTCAACCAACCAGCATTTGGAGGCTTTTCATCAATACCAATGGCGACTCCGAGTTGAATCAGCTGGTTAAGCAGTCCAGGTGCCATCAAGAAATCTTATTTTTGTATGTATAATTCCATTGATAAGAATCATGGGCCTTGTTTTCCTTCATATGGTTTTGATCAAGCTCAGAATATTCATGCAATCACCTCAAGCAGCTCTCCTAGTCGCCCTTCAACCATAAGGGAAGTAGCACTGGAGTTTGAGAAGCAGGTGATGGAAATAGACAGATCAGATGAGCAACATAGATATCAGCAAGAGCTGATGTACAAAGAGGAATGTTTGTTCAGGCAAGCATAGGCCTTGCTATCCATGGAGGAAGAGGTAGCAAAATGGAGGAATCCATTCATGCAAGGCAGTCAGCTTTGCGCGCCCCCTCCTTTTCTAAAGAAATCCCCCTCTTGTGCACCAAATATTTTCTATCAAATAGCACTTGATCATTCTAGCTCATCTGATGCATCAATCAATCCTGCTCTTAACCCCATGCACCTAGCCTTCAAACATCAAAGGGAACTAGAGCAACTTCTCATGGAGATGAACCTTCTCAATTCCTTAGATTGTGAATCTTTCTTTGGAAGGAACATCATGAACCAACATATCTCCCTTGAAGCAGCTCTTCCTGTACATCAGCAGACCCTCCCCAACCTTCTCCAACTTCCTCAGGTCTCTCAGTATGATCTCTAGATCCCAAGCTAGAAGAAGGAACATCATGAACCAGCTCAGGACCGTAAAGAGGATAAAGTTGCTGCCTGTTCATAGAAGCAAAATTTCAATCCCAAGGTCATGAGTTGGAAGCAAACAGTGGAATCTTGGGGTAGGAAGGAGGAGAAAGGTTTTGCTCAAAACCTTGAAGAAGATGAAGCTGCTCCTATTCATCGTGATCCTTACAAATGAGAATTTTTACAATATATAGAAAGAGGAAGAGAACTTGACGCTTTCTGGGAAAGACTTTGGCGCTCTTTTTGCAAGCTGGCCCATGTGTGCTTTGAGCCTTGGGAAGAGGGAGCCGTTTGATTGTCGACTCCTGCTTTGACTTTGGCATTCCACATTAATGTGAAAACATGGCCACACCTCTTTTCTACAAACAGACTGCTCTTTTCCTGCAAACTGACTGCGGTTTGTCCCCTCATAAATGCCAACTGGAGAAAGCAGGCCGCGTCGCTCACTATTTGCGCCGTTTGGTGACCATCTGGCAATAACTTGCCTCCCCTTTGCCACTTGAACTGCTTTGTCTTTTTCTGTGCTTTGTCTCAACCTGGTTTCTTCAGCTCTCGAGGCTATCTTCTGGCAGGTCGCTGCGTCCCTTGGGCTCTTTTCTACTTGCCTTGGCCACTTTTCTTTGATTTTCAAATAAGTGACACGTGGTGCGTTTCGCGGTGAAACGGGGAGGACACGCGGCAGCATCTGCTTGACTCATGGAAGCTTTAGGCACCCTTTGAAGGTCCTGCGGAAGAGGACATGTGTCGGCTTTCGCTCTCTTTAGCAATTTGTCCGGGGCCCACCACAGTGCTCGCAGGACAAAAGAGAGATACCGCAAAGGCTGACACTTGTCGGCTTCTGCTGAGCTTTGCAGGGGACACGTGGCACGTTCTGCTATTCCTAGAAAAGCATGTCAAAGCCTTCCGCGGTTGCCACTTGGCGCCTTCCGCACTCTGGATTTCCTGGTGTAAAATTTAACATTCGCGGGCCCGTCATAGTTTGAAAATCAACGGCTAGTCGCCGTGGTTGACTTTGATGTCTTCGGGCCCGTCACCCCTTGGACTTCTTCGGCTTTCTTGCTTCGGCTTTTTCTGCGGACTTCTTTCACGGACTTTTTTCCCGCGGGCTTTTTCCCGCGAACAAAAAGTCCGCAAGAATTGCCTTGTCACTTTGCCTTAGGAAATTTCCTTTCAGGCTTTTGGCCTATTGTTTCCCCGAATTTCTTCAAACTTTTTGTCCGAAGGAATTCCTTTGGACAAAAAGTCCAAAAGAATTCGTTTCTTTGCATTAACAAAATTCTGAAAAGATCTTACCTTAGCGGCTTTCTTTCCTTGTGGCCTCTTTGAAGTGCTCTCTGCCCTCCGCAAGGGCTCTTGAGCCCAGAAATGCCCTCCGCAAGGGCACTTGTCCTTCGGGAGGCTTGAACTTTTCGCATTGAATCGCTCCTTTGAACCAACCGTTGAACCAATCCATTGAACCGGTTCAACGGTTCAAACGATTGTTGAACCAAGGCTTTGAACCGAGCATTGAACCAAGCTCGTTGAACCGTCCAATGAACCCTTTGATTGAACCAAAAGCCGTTGAACCAACGGATGAACTGAAGCGTTGAACTAAAGTGTTGAACCAGCCGATTGAACTAAAATGATGAACTTTGCCAATTGAACTTTGCGATGAACCAAGGCATTGAACCAAGCTGACTGAACCAAGTCGTTGAACCAAAGCGATGAACCAAGTCGTTGAACCAAAGCGATGAACCAAGGCATTGAACCAGTTCAATGGTTCAACGGTTCAAAGCTGCTAACTCTTTGAAAGATCATGTCGTTGAACCACTTTAGCTCCCTTATGAATTTCTTCGGACAAGAGTCCGAAGAAGCTTCGTAAAACCTTGCACTCTTTGACTGGTTCTTCATCTGCCCAAAAGACTACACCTGCAGAGTTCGTAGAAGTCCCTGTGAAGTCCGTAGAAAACCTGCAGAGTCCGCAGAAATGGACCTACAGAGTCCGTAGAAATGGGCCTGCAGAGTCTGTAGAAACTTCACTGCTGAGTCCGTAGAAATAGACCTGCAGAGTCCGTAGAAAACCTGCAGAGTCCATAGAAATTGCAAGACTCATGCAAAAATCAAAAGTACTGGCTTAGAACAGCATGAAAAAAGGGGGAACCGGTTTTTGGCCTGTTGGGCAAAAAATGGTCAACAATAGGCTGGCAGCAGTTGTTGCCCAGTTTGATATCCCTAAGGAGATAGGCCGAGACCGCAGTCCATGCCATTTGAAGATAGTAATTCGGCCCTCTATGCCTAACAACATCACTAACTGGCAGGTGTTTGATAGCGACCAACAAATAGCACTTTTCTTGCAAGAAGCTGAGTTTGCTGCTAAAAACCAGGTTAAGCTACAACAATATGGCAGCCAAATTATTCAGCTGAAGAACAATAAACTTCCCAAAGGCTTGGTCACTCTCGAGAGTATCTTCAATGAAGATGACCAGTTGAAAAGCAATAAGGCAAGCATCACAACGAAGGAGGAACACCATGAAAAGATTGAAATATTCAAGAATAAGCTGCTTGCACTTGGGAAAGTGTGCACGGACCATGAAAGGCAGGCCTTCACTTTGTTGTGCCAAGAGTTTGCTGATGTCTTCGCCTGGGAGTATAGCGATTTGAAGGGTTTCGACCCAAGTTTGGCCCCACATACCATTGAGCTGGAGGAAGGCGCCAAGCCGATCAAGCAAAAACAAAGGCTTGTCAACCCAAAGATTGAGCCTCTCATGCAGATTGAACTCACCAAGTTGATTGAGTCCAGGATAATATTTCCAATCAAACACTCTTCTTGGCTGGCCAATCTTGTTCTTGTCCGGAAAAAGAATGGGGAGATCAGATTATGTGTAGATTTCAGAGACCTCAATAGAGTCTCTTTGAAAGACCATTATCCTCTCCCAAGCATGGAGCAGATCCTTCAAATAGTGACAGGCAGCAAGCGTTTCTCCCTCCTGGATGGGTATTCGGGATATAATCAGATTTTGGTGCAAGACTCTGACCAGTACAAGACAGCCTTCACTACCAAATGGGGGACGTTTGCCTATAGAAAAATGCCATTTGGACTGTCCAATGCTGGTGCCACTTTTCAGCGAGCCATGGACATGGCCTTTCAAGCCTGATAAATAACATTGTGCTGGTGTATCTTGATGACGTGATAGTTTTCTCTAAGGAGGCGGGCCAACACATGAAACACCTCAGACAAATCTTTGAGAGGTGTAGAGAGTTTGGTATCTCTCTCAAGTCGAAAAATGCGTGTTTGCTGTCCATGAGGGTAAACTCTTTGGCCACATTGTTTCCAAGGAAGGCTTGACCATTGATCCAGAGAGAGTTTGCTCCATCCTGGAGCTGTCCTTGCCTAAACACAAGAAGGGCCTGCAGAGCTTCTTCGGCAAAATAAATTTCATCCGGAAATTTATTCTGAATTTTGCGGAGGTAGTCAAGCCATTGACCTCTATGCTGAAGAAGGATGAGAAGTTCGCGTGGACAGCGCAAAGAAATGACAGTTTTGAAGAGATCAAGCAAGCTTAGCCCAGGCTCCTACTTTGATCAGCCCTGACTTCACCAATGATTTCAACCTCTACACCTTCGGAAATGAAGAGGTAATCTCCGCCATGCTTACCCAAGCAAATGGTGATAACCTTGAACAACCACTTGCATTTTTTAGCCAAGGCCTAGAGGGTTTTGAGGTCAGGTATACATATGTGGAGAAGCAAGTCCTTGCAGTCATACGGAGCCTGAAGAAATTCAGACATATGCTGTCCAACAGTAGGATTCACCTCATGGTTCCTCATCCCGACATCAAAGATTTCTTGACCAACCGTGATCTGAATGAAAAGAGGGCGGGATGGATCACTAAAGTAATGGAGTATGACGTGGATGTCGAGGTCACCAAGTTGGTGAGAGGAAAGGGCCTGTGTGAACACCTTGCTACGGACCTTAAATAACAAAAAGAAGACAGTCTACTAATTCACGATGTAGCCACAGCAGAAGAACCAATTGTCATGAAGGATTGGACATCAAACTCGAGGCATTTCCTTCTCACTAGTGAGTGCCTGCAGGGACTTGATAAGACCAAGAGGAGATATTTTAGACTCCAATCTCTCCCTTATGTCCTGATTGATGGAGTGCTGTTCAGAAGGGATCTCTTAGGAGTGCTTTTAAGGTGCATAGACCCAAGTCAGGCCGACAGGGTGCTGTCCGAGTTCCATGATGGGCCAGCTAGTGGTCACTTTGCTCCTAGGCCTACAGCTGCAAGAATAATGAGAGCTAGTTATTTCTGGCCCACTCTATTCAGGGACACCCATGCCTGGGTACGAAAGTGCCATAAATGTGCACTTTTTGATGGGAAACAACGGCTGGCTACCATGCCTTTATAGCGTATTTAGGTGGAGCAACCATTCATGCAATGGGGCCTTGACTTTATAGGGATGATTAACCCTCCCTCCAGTGCTGGACACAAGTGGGTCCTGACCACCACAGACTACTTCACAAGATGGCTAGAGGCTGTCACTTTGAAGGAAGCCAACGAAAGTGCAGTCCTAGATTTTTATGAAGACCTGGTGGCAAGGTTTGAGGTCCCAACTACCATCATCTCAGATAACGCTTTAGCTTTTTTGGGAACTAAAACGAGCGAATGGGCGTTGAGATATGGTATCTATCTTAGCACTTCGTCCAATTACCACCCATAGGGAAATGGGCTAGCTGAGTCCACCAATAAGAATATGATCAGGATTATCAAGAGAACAATGGAGGAGAATCAGAGGACTTGGCATGCCAAGTTGAAAACAACCTTGTGGGCAGATAGGGTCACTCCAAAGAGAGCAATTGGTAATTCACCATACACGCTCGTGTATGGAAGGGAAGCTAGGCTTCGTATTTCACTTGAGTTGCCAGCCTTGGACCTTGCTCACCAGCTGCAGTTAGAAGAAAACAACAGCATGGAGGTTAGGCTATACGAGCTGATGGAGCTCCAAGAGACAAGGGACCAGGCTATGGCTTCTATGACCAGCCGCTAACAGCAGACAAAGAAACACTTCGACAAGAAATCTTCATCAAAAGGTTTTTCTAAAGGAGACATCGTCTTGAAATGGGATGCAGACCGAGCTAAGCCTGAAAAGCACGCAAAGTTCAACGCCCTATGGAGTGGTCTCTATATCATCACTCAGTGTAAGCAGCACAACGCGTTCCAACTCTCCAGGTTGGATGGTGAAGAACTGTATATCCCAATAAATGGGATACAGCTTAAGCATTATCACTGAGCCCTTCTCCCATCATGTATATATTTTCTTTGTTTTTTCTTGTTTTCCCTAAGTGCTTTTGCACATGTTAGTAGTTTTCTTAGTCTTGTGTGTGTTTTCGTTTCCTTTTGGGGGTAAAACCTTCGTGATTGATTCTTGGATATCTCAAGGCGGTTGCTAACTCTTTCAAAGCTGCATCTCAACTCCGTGCCCAATGGACTTTGAGGCTACTGGTTTCTAAGCATAGCAGGCATGCTTCCCCTGGGAATTGCCATTTTGTTGACCATTTTGGCCCTGCAGGCCAAAATCGGTCTCCTTCCCATGCTGTCCTGAGCCAGTTCAAAATTTGATTTTGCACAAGTCTTTCGGCAAAAGGAGGAACCAGTTCAGTGGTTTGACGTTGGGGTCCATGGCATGATCTTTCCAAGAATTTTGAACTTGAACTTTGAACCATTGTTGGTTCAATGAGTTGGTTCAGTTCAGTTGGTTCAATGAGTTGGTTTAGTTTAGTCAGTTCAAGTGATTGGTTCAACGGGTTGGTCCAAGCAATGGTTCAATCAGAAAGTTCAAAGGAGTCTTCCAAAGCCCAAAGGACAAGTGCCCTTTCGGAGGGCAGTCAAGCACAAACTGGTCCATTCCAGTAGGCCGCAAAGGGCACTTAGGCGACAAAAGGACCTTTGTAACTTTTTCGAAAAGCAAGTTTGGAGACCAAACAGCGTTGCGGAGGGTAGGTGATGAGCAAAATGGACCGTTGTAAAAGTCCGAAGGGTAGCTTTGGACTTGATTTGCCCTTGCGGAAGGCAAGGAACCTTTGCGGAGAAAACAAAAGGGTGATTCTCCTTCGGAAATGCTAAAGTGAATGCCGAATTTCTTCGGACAAAATGTCCGAAACAAAATGTCCGAAGGAATTCCTTCGGACATTTTGTCCGAAGAAATTCATAAGGCAAGCTGAAAGAGCAAGGAATTCTTTTGGAAAGTTCCCGCAGCAAAGTGAACAAGACAAATTCCTTCAGACATTTTGTCTGAAGAAATTCTCCCGAAAGAAAAAGCCCGAGGGAATAAGTGGGAAAGACAAAGGAAAGAATTCCTTCAGACATTTTGTCCGAAGGATTTAAAGAGCAAGGCTGCCGAAGGACCCCGAAGGGTAGGTGCCCTTGCGGGGGACTCTCGGCTGCTGAAAGGACCTTCCCCAAGCCCCGAAGGGACACCTTCCTTTAGGAAGGATTCAAAGACTAAGCGCGGTCAAAGGAA
Source organism: Torreya grandis (assembly GCA_037957365.1). Taxonomy (NCBI): domain Eukaryota; kingdom Viridiplantae; phylum Streptophyta; class Pinopsida; order Cupressales; family Taxaceae; genus Torreya; species Torreya grandis. The sequence continues at coordinate 717,814 of JARHVA010000993.1, forward strand.
ATCCGAAGGAAATAAAGCCAAAGGAATTGCCAAGGGGGTGACGGGCCTGAAGACATCAAAATCGAGCATCATGAACTAGCCGTTGGAATCCGGACGTCCCCAAAGACGTCAAATTCAGGGCAACAAGATAGCCGTTGGCTTTCAAATAATGGCGGGCGCACGGACGTCAACTTTATGACCATGGAGTAACTGTTGGTCTTTAAATAAAAGGTGCGAACCCAAGAGGTTTCAAAGACCTCAAGGCCAAAAGGAAGAGACAAAACCAGGAAAAGACAAAGTTGGGAAAAGACAAAAGTTAAGAATGAATTCAGCGACCTGTTGATGAAAGAGACCAAAGAGCCAAAGAAGTAGCAGAAGATAGCCCTCGAGGGCCGAAGGAGACAGAAAAGATAAAGCCAGGAAGAGACAAAAGAGCCAAGTGCAGTGTTGACCGTTTTTGGCCCGACAGGCCAAAAAATCGGTCCCCTTTTCCCCTGCTGTTCTGAGCCAGTACGTTTTTGATTTTGCACAAGTCTGAGAATTTCTATGGACTCTACAGGTTTTCTACGGACTCTACAGGTCCATTTCTACGGACTCTGCAGGTCGTTCCTTCAGTAGATGAAGAACCAGTTCAAAGAGTGCAAGGTTTTACAAAGCTTCTTCGGACTCTTGTCCGAAGAAATTAATAAGGAAAGAGAGCTAAAATGGTTCAAGACACTTTTCCTTAAGGTTGGGAAAGTGGTTCAATGACATGATCTTTCCATGAGTTAGCATCTTTGAAGCGTTGAACCCTTGCCTTGGTTCAACGCTTTGGTTCAATGCTTTGGTTCATCACTTTGGTTCAATCAAATGGTTCAACGGCTTTGGTTCAATCAAATGGTTCATCGGCTTGGTTCAAAGGCTTGGTTCAATTCAGTTGGTTCAATGCTTTGTTTCAATCAGATGGTTCAATCGCTTGGTTCACTCAGTCGGTTCAACGACTTGGTTCAGTCGGCTTGGTTCAAAGTGTTGGTTCAACGGTTGGTTCAAAGGAGCGGTTCAAGCAAAAAAGTTCAAGAGAATCTCCCGAAGGACAAGTGCCCTTGCGGAGGGCAGGGAACATTTGCAAAGAGGCCATAGAGAAAAGCCGCAAAGGTAAGTATTCTTCGGAAATTTGTCTAAGACAAAGGAAGTACCCTTCGGAAGGGTTGTTTCCAACTTTCCCGAAGGGCACTTTTCAAAGGGCAATCGAAGAGGCAAAGGAAGAAATCCTTCGGACTTTTTGTCCGAAGGAATTCCTTTGGACAAAAAGTCCGAAGGAATTCGAAAGGGCCACAAACAAAAATCCCACAGAAAAGACCAAGACAAAAGCAAGAATAATTTCTTCGGACTTTTTGTCCGAAGGAATTCCTTCGAACAAAAAGTCCGAAGAAATTCGGAAGAAGGCCGCAAGAGGAAAAGCCGACAGAAATCCGAAGGAAAGCAAAGTGGCCAAAGACAATTCTTGCGGACTTTTTGTCTGCGGGGGAAAAGCCCGAAGGAGAAACCCATCGAGGAGATAGAAGACTGCCTGAAGGGTATGTGCCCTTGCGGGGGGCTCTTGCCAAATGAATGACGCTTTCCAAAAGCCGAAGGGTCACCTTCCCTTTGGGAAGGTGCAAAGAAAGAAGTCCGCAGAAAAGGCCAAAGCAAGAAAGCTGAAGAAAGTCCAAAGGGTGACGGGCCCGAGGATGTCAAAGTCAAGCACGACGAACTAGCCGTTGGAAATTCAAACACAGTGATGGGACCGCGAACGTCAATTTTTACACCAGGAAAAGCTGGAGCGCGGAAGGCGCCAAGTGGCAACCACAGAGGGCTTTGACATGTTTCCTCTAAAAGAAGCGGAACGTGCCACGTGTTCCCTGCTAAGCTCGGCGGAAGCCGACAAGTGTCAACATCCGCGGTCTCTCCCTTTTGTCCTGCGAGAACTGTGGTGGGCCCCAAATGAATTGCTAAAGAGAGTGGAAGCCACCACGTGTCCTCTTCTGCAGGATTTTCAAAGGGTGCCTAAAGCTTCTATGAGTCAAGCAGATGCTACCACGTGTCCTACCCATTTCACACGGAACGCGCCACGTGTCACTTATTTGAAATCGGCGAAAAGTGGCCAAGGCAAGCAGGAAGAGCCCAAGGAACGCAACGACCTGCCAAAAGATAGCCCCGAGGGCCGAAGGAGCCAGAAAGAGACAGAAACCAGGAAGAAAACAAAGTGCAGAAGTGGACAAGCAGTCCATGTGGCAAGAGGAGGTGTCAACTCAGGGATTTATTCCTGCAGTTGGAACAACGCTTGTCAAGTGGTCACCAAACGGCGGGAACAGTAAGCGACACGGTCTGTTTTCTTCATTTCGCATTAATGAGCAGACAAGCCACATAAATGCCATGAAGAGAGCAGTCTTGTTTGCAGAAAAGAGGCGCGGCCTGTGCTTTCACATTAATGCTTGAACGCCAAAGTCAAGACCGGCGATTACACAACATGGTTCCAACAAGCCTCTTCTAGAAGAATGACATCAGCAATAGTGACTTCCTCTTCCCGATGCTCTCAGCGCACATGGGCCAGTTTGTCAAAGAGCGCCAAAGTCTTTTCCAAAGCGGCGCCTTTACTTCTCCTGTTTTCTATATATTGTAAACTTCTCATTTTGAGATAGGATTCTCTTAGCCCGTAAGGCAAAGCTTTGCCCAAAAATCTCTCAGGCTTGTAAGGCAGAACTCTGCCGGATTTTACCTTGAATCAAGACTTGGCATTTTTACCTCCATCTGGACTTGCACTCAAGCACATGTCTATGTTTTCTTTTTGTGTTAAATCATTTCCTTTTATGCTTCTCACAGATTGATTCCAGCATGTCTAGCGCATTGTGAAGTTTCTTTTCTGCATGTCTCCTAGAAGTGTCTATAGCAAGAATATAGGCGCATGTGAATAGGCTGTCAAAGTGTGTCTCAGAACACCTTTGATAGTTCCTTCCTCCCTGTATCTCTACGGACCCCTGACTCACTAACACAGAAGAGATTCCCACATCAGATGAAGTGTATGGGCGCTTCTCCTTGGTGAAAAGTGTATGATCGGGTTGAGTGGGTCATCATTTTTTGGTGTATCACCCTTTTTTATTTTTGGGTTTAGGTTCTGTTTCAGCATCTCTCTCCCTTGTCATCCCCCCCTTTTACATCTATTTGTTAGCAGTAGGAAATCCAGGGCCTAAAAGATACATCAGAGGGAGCTAGCCCTTATCTAGAGACTCTCCCCTCCAGCTTCGCCGGTCGTACAGGCGAGAGGGGAGTTTCCATTTTGACGTGTGGAAGGCAGGAGCTAGGTGTCCTACCAAGGGTGCAATCCTCTGCGTCAACATGCAGAAATGGACAAAATAGTCCAAGTGGCAAAGGAAGGTGTCGACTCAAGGAGTTACTCCATCGGTTGACACAGTGCCTGCCAAGTGGTCATCAAGGGGCGCGAACAGTGAACTGCGCGACCCATTTTTCTCCACTTTGCATTGATGAGCAGACAAATCGCATAAATGCCTTGAAAGAGCGGTTTTGTTTGTAGACAAATGGCGCGGCCTATGTTTTTTAAACGCCTGAAGTCAAAATCGGATCCGACACAGCATTCTCTTTCAATGGCTTCCTCTTCCCAATGCTCTTAGCACATGTGGGCCACTTGTCAAAGGGCGCCAAAGTCTTTTCCAAGAGGGGCACTTTTGTTTTCTTCTTCTCTATATATATGTAACTTCTCATTTGAGAAAAGGGATCTCTCATGTTGTAAGGCGAAGCCCTGCCGATTTTCACTTGGAGTCAATAGAATACGCATTTTCACCTTTATTTTGGTTGGATATATCTTTGAGTGTGTATGAGTGTTAGCTTTGTGTTTAGTCACTTCTTTCTTAATGCTTTCTATTGACCATTTTTTGCCAACAGGTCAAAAATCGGTCCCCTTTTTTCATGATGTTCTGAGCCAGTACTTTTGATTTTTTGCACGAGTCTTTCCATTTTTATGAACTCTGCAGGTGTAGTCTTTCGGCAGTTGAAGAACCAGTTCAGAGAGTGCAAGGTTTTACAAAGCTTCTTCGGACTCTTGTTTGAAGAAATTCATAAGGAAAGAGAGCTAAGGCAGTTCAATGACATCATCTTTCAAAAGAGTTAACAGCTTTGAACCGTTGAACCATTGAACCGGTTCAACGCCTTGGTTCATCGCTTTGGTTCAACAGCTGAGGTTCAACGCCAAAGTTCATTGCTTGGTTCAAAGCCTTGGTTCGATCAGTCGGTTCGTCGGCTTGGTTCATTTGATTTGTTTCATCGCTTGGTTCAAAGCCTTGGTTCAATCGGCAAAGTTCATCGCTTGGTTCAAAGTCTAAGTTCAAACGACGCGGTTCAGCGGATTTTGGTTCAATAGAAGGGTTCAACGGTCGGTTCAACGAGCTTGGTTCAACGCTTGGTTCAAAGCCTCAGTTCAACAAACGCTTGAACCGTTGAACCGGTTCAATGGATTGGTTCAACGGTTGGTTCAAAGGAGAGGTTCAACGGGAAAAGTTCAAGGCTTGTTTTAAAGCAGCACAGTTCAAACAAATGGCGCGCAGTGTTGAACCGTTGAACCATTTTTGGTTCAAGCGGTTAGTTCAATCGGGCAGTTCAAAGGAGTGTCCACAAAGCCGAAGGACAAGTGCCCTTGCGGAGGGCAGTTCCGAGTTCAAGAGCCCTTGCAGAGGGCAGGGAGCATTTCAAAGAGGCCACAAAGAAGTGGCTAAGATCTTTCAAAATTTTGTTAAGGAAAATTCATGAATTCTTTCGGACTTTTGTCCAAAGGATTTCCTTCGGAAAAAAAGTCCAAAGGAATTCGGGGAAGCTGCAGCCAAAGAACCCGAAGGAATAACAAGCAACTGAGACAATTCTCGTGGACTTTTTGTCCGCGGGAAAATTGTTCGAGGGAAAAAAGCCCGCGAGGAAAAGGCCCGAAGGAATTTGCCAAGGACGGTGACGTCTCGAAAGCCGTCAAATTTAAGAAGATAGACTAGCTGTTGGTTTTCAAACTGTGACGGGCCTGCAAACGTCAATTTTACACTAGGAAAGTCGGAGCGCAGAAGGCACCAAGTGGCAACCGTGGAAGGCTTTGACATGCTTTTTTTAGGAGCAGCAGAACGTGCCACGTGTCCCCTACAAGGGTCGGCGGAAGCCGACAAGTGTCAGCCTCTGCGGTCTCTCTTTTGTCCCGCGAGAACTGTAGTGGGTCCCGGGGTTTATTTCTACAAGTGAGCGGAACAAGCCAAGTGTCATCGTCCGCATGAATCCGAGTGAGCCCCAAGGGTTTCTAGTATGATTGTCAAGGCGTAGCGGAAGCCGCCACGTGTCCCTTGTGAAGGTGCAACGGAAGCCGCCACGTGTCAACTTCCATGGATTTCTCCTTTTGGCTTCGTTATTCAAGAGAACACTGTGGTGGGCCCGGGTAAGCTGCTAAAGGCTATGCGGAGTGTGCCAAGTGTCACTGTCTGCGAGAATCAAATGAGTCCCAAATATTTCTAAGGCAGCTAGAGAGTTTCTACAATCAAGCAGATGCCACCAAGTGTCCCATTATAACGCAGCAGACTACGACACATGTCAAGAGCGGAGCGCTCCTAGCTCAAAGAGCCAAAGAAGTAGCAAAAGATAGCCCGAGGGGCGAAGGAGCCAGAAGAGGCAAATAAAGGAAGAGGCAAAATAGCCAAGTGCAGAAATAGACAAACAGTTCGAGTGGCAAAGGAAGGTGTCGGCTCAAGGAGTTACTCCAGCAGTTGACACAGTGACTGCCAGGCGGTCATCAAACGGCGCAAATAGTGAGCGGCACAGCCTGCTTTCTCCAGTTGGCATTTATGAGGGGACAAACCGCAGTCTGTTTGCAGGGAAAGAGCAGTCTGTTTGCAGAAAATTGGCGCGGCCATGTTTTCACATTAATGTGGAACGCCAAAGTCAAAGCAGGAACTGACAATCAAACGGCTCCCTCTTCCCAAGGCTCAGAGCCCACATGGGCCAGCTTGCAAAAAGAGCACCAAAGTCTTTCCCAAAAATCGCCAAGTTCTCTTCCTCTCTCTATATATTGTAAAGCTTCTCATTTGAGAATGGATCCATTCTCTCAGCCTTAAGGCAAAACTCTGCCCAAAAATCTCTTGGGGCTTGTAAAGCAGAGCTCTGCCAGATTTTACCTTGAATCAGGACTTAGCATTTTTACCTCTATCTGGACTTGCACTTTAAAATATATGTCTGTGTTCTTTTTTTGTGTTAATTCATTGTCTTTCATGCTTTTCACAGATCGATTACAGCATGTCCAGTGCATTGTGAAGTCTCTTTTCTGTAGGTCTGCCAGAAGTGTCTACAGCAAGAATATAGGCACATGTGAATAGGCTGTCAAAGTGTGTCTCAGAACACCTTTGCTAATTCCTTCCTCCCTGTATCTCTACCGACCCCTGACTCACTAAAACAGAAGAGTTTTCCACGTTAGTTGAAGTGTATGGGCATTTCTTCCTGGTGAAAGTGTATGTTCGGGCTGGGTGGGTCAACACTTTTCTGGTGTATCACCTTATCATTTTTAGGCTTAGGTTTGTTTTCAGCATCTCTCTCTCCCTTTTCATCCCCCCTTTTTTTCATTTGTTTGTTAGCAGTAGGAGAAACTAGGGCCTAAAAGATACATCAGAGAGAGCTAGCCCTTATCTAGACTCTCCCCTCCATCTTTGCCGGTCCCACAGGCGAGAGGCGAGTTTCCATTGTTGCATGTGGAAGGGCGGGAGCTAGGTCTCCTGCCCCGGGTGCAATCCATTGCGTCAACACTTTCATAGGCTTGATACCAACACATCTGGTATATACAAAGTGCCATTCCTGCAGGTGACAAGAAGAGTTGTATCTGGAGCATAGAGGCAGAAGGAGGTTACTAGACAGTGTGTTTTTCCTACAACGCCTATGGTAAGTTCCTTTTCTGTGTTTTTTCATTAAAGCCTCCTTGTCAAGCTCCCTGTAGTCTGGTCCTTTTACCAGTTAAAGTGTATATATGTGTTCTTATGGTTCTGTTGACGTGGTGGGTTGCACCCTTGACAGGAGGCTGAGCTCCTGCCTCCCACACGCATCAATAGAAACTCCCCTCTTGCCTGTGGGCCTGGCAAAACTGGGGGGAGAGTCTCTATATAAGGGATAGCTCCCTTTGATGTATCTTTTAGGTCTTGGATTTCACAAATAAATGAAAAAAGGGGGGTTGAAAAGGGAGAAAGATGCTGAAAACATAACCTAAACCTAAACTAAAAAGGTGATACACCAAAAAAGTTGATCCACTTAGCCCGAACATACGCTTTTCACCAAGAACAAGCTCCCATACACTTCATTTGACATGAGAAATTCTTCTGCATCAGTGCGCTAGGGGTCCATGATATACAAGGAGGAAGAACTACCAGAGGCGTTCTCAGACACACTATGGCAGTCTATTCACAGGCACCTATACTCCTCTAGGGACACTGTTGACCATTTTTGATCCTGCAGGCCAAAATCGGTCTCCCTTTTCCCTTGTTGTTCTGAACTTGTCCAAAATTTGATTTTTTGCACAAGTCTGGACATTTCTACAGACTTTGCAGGTTTTCTACGGACTTTGCAGGTCCATTTCTATGGACTCTGCAGGTCTATTTCTACAGACTCTGCGAGGAAGTTTTCTACGGACTCTGCAGGTAGAGGCAAGTTCGACACTTAGGCGCAAAATGGACCATTTCAAGTGCCCTTGCGGAGGGCAGTTCGGGACTCAAGAGCCCTTGCGGAGGGTAGGGAACACTTTCAAAAGAGGCCACAGAGAAAAGCCGCAAAGGTAAGTTTTCCTTCGGAAGTTTGTTTAAGGCAAAAGGAAATACCCTTCGGAAGGGTCGTTTCTATTTTCCCGAAGGGCATTTTCAAAGGTAGTCGAAGAAGCAAAGGAAGAAATCCTTTGGACAAATTCGGAAGGGTCCAAAGAAGAAAGCCAGAGAAAGGCACGGGAAAGAGACTAAGGCAAAAAGAATAATTTCTTCGGACTTTTTGTCCGAAGGAATTCCTTCGGGCAAAAAGTCCAAAGAAATTCGGGAAAGCCGCGAGCCAAAAAGCCCGGGGGAGAAAATCCGAAGAAGCAGACAAGGCAATTCTTGCGGACTTTTTGTCCGCGGGAAAATGTCTGCGGAAAAAAGTTTGCGGGAAAAGGTTCCGAAGAGAATAGGCCGCTAAAGGACCCCGAAGGGTAGGTGCCCTTGCGGGGGACTCTCGGCTGCCGAACGAAGGGCACTTCTCCATAAGCCGAAGGGTCACCTTCCCTTCGGGAAGGTTCAAAGCAAGAAGTCTGAAGGAAAGAAAGCGACAAAGCCAGAAAGAGACAAAACCAGGAAGAAGACAAAGTGTAGAAACGGACAAACAGTCCAGGTGGCGAAAGGGAGGCAAGTTATTGCCAGGTGATCATCAAACGGCACAAACAGTAAGCGACGCAGCCTGCTTTCTCCATTTGGCATTTATGAGCAGACAAACCGCGTGATATCTGAAAAAAGCAGTCTTGTTTGTAGAAAAGAGGCGTGGCCCGTGCTTTCACATTAATGTTTGACCGCCAAAGTCAAGACCGGCGATTACACAGCATGGTTCCAGCAGGGCTCTTCTAGAAGAATGACATCAGCAACAGTGACTTCCTCTTCCCGATGCTCTCAACGCACATGGGCTAACTTGTCAAAGAGCACCAAAGTCTTTTCAAAAGAAGCACCAAGTTCTCTTCTCTTCTTTCTATATATATTGTAAACTTCTCATTTGAGAAAAATCCATCCATTCTCTTAGCCCGTAAGGCAAAGCTCTGCCCAAAAATCTCCCGGGCTTGTAAGGCAGAACTCTGCCGGATTTTTACCTTGAATCAAGACTTGGCATTTTTACCTCCATTTGGACTTGCACTCACGCATATGTCTATGTTTTCTTTTTGTGTTAAGTCATTTTCTTTTATGCTTCTCACAGATCGATTCCAGCATGTCTAGTGCATTGTGAAGTTTCTCTTTCTGCAGGTCTGCCAGAAGTGTCTATAGCAGGAATATAGGCGCATGTGAACAGGCTGCCAAAGTGTGTCTCAGAACACCTTTGATAGTTCTTCTTCCCTGTATCTCTACGGACCCCTGACTCACTGATACAGAAGGGTCTCCCACATCAGATGAAGTGTATGGGCACTTCTTGGTGAAAAGTGTATGTTCAGGTTGAGTGGGTCATCTTGTTTGGTGTATCACCTTTATTTTATTTTTAGGTTTAGGTTCTGTTTCAGCATCTTTCTCCCTTTTCATCCCTCCCCTTTTTTTCATTTTTTGTTAGCAGTAGAAAGTCCAGGACCTAAAAGATACATCAGAGGGAGCTAGCCCTATCTAGAGACTCTCTCTTCCAGCGTCACCGGTCCCACAGGCGAGAGGGGAGTTTCCATTTTGACGTGTGGAAGGTAGGAGCTCGGCCTCCTGTCAGGGTGCAATCCACTGCGTCAATAGACACTTCTGGTAAACTTGCAAAAGAAAAGCTCACAATGCACTAGACATGCTGAAATCATCCTGCGAAAGCATAAAGGAAAATGACTTAACACAAAACAAAGGCATAGACACATACGAAAGTTCAAGCTCAAATAAAGGTAAAAATGCTATGTCTCGATTCAAGGTAAAATCCGATAGAGTTCTGCCTTACAAGCCCAGAGGTTTTTTGGGCAGAGCTTTGCCTTACGGGCTAAGAGATTTTTCTCAAATGAGAAGTTTTACAATATATAGCAAGAAAAGAAGTAAAGGCACCCCTTTGGAAAAGACTCTTGGCGCCCTTTGACAAGTTGGTCCATGTGCGTTGAGAGCATCGGGAAGAGGAAGTCGCTGTTGCTGATATCATCCTTCTAGAAGAGCCCTGCTAGAACCACGCTATGTAATCGTCAGTCTTCACTTTGGCGCTCAAACATTAATGTGAAAGCATAGGTAGCACCTCTTTTTCTGCAAACAAGACTGCTCTTAGATATTCATGCAGTTTGACTGCTCATAAATGCAAAGTGGAGAAAGCAGGGCGCGTCGTTCACTGTTCGCGCCCCTTGATGACCACTTGGCAAGTACTGTGTCAACTGCTGGAATAACTCACCTCTCCTTTGCCACCTGGGCTGTTTTGTCCATTCTTGCGCTTGGCTCTTTTGTCTCTTCCTGGCTTTGTCTTTTTTGGCTCCTTCGGCCCTTTCTCTGGTCGGGCTTTTGTTTCGGCCATTTTTCTCATGGACAAAATGTCCACAAGAATTGTCTCGATCACTTTGACTTTCGAAAACTTCCTTTAGGTTTTTTTCCCCGCAGCTCTTCCCGAATTTCTTCTGAATTTTTGTCCGAAGGAATTCCTTCGGACAAAAGTCCGAAAGAAATCATTTCTTGCTTCTGCCTTGGTCTTTTCATTTCTGCCAGATTTTCTTTCGAAGGATTTATTCGGACAAAATGTCTGAAGGAATTCCTTTGGACATTTGTCCGAAGAAATTCTCCGCCTTTGCCTTGATCAAATTTCCGAAGAAAACTTAACTTGCCTTGTTCACTTTTCCGAAGGAATTCTAACCCTTTCGGCCTTCTCTTTGATCCCTTTGAAAGTGTTCCTTGCCCTCCGCAAGGGCACTTGGAATGGTCCATTTTGTGCCTAAGTGTCGGGAACTTGTTTCTTTCCTGCAGAGTCCGTAGAAATAGCCTGCAGAGTCCGTAGAAACATCCTGCAGAGTCCGTAGAAACAGCCTGCAAAGTTCGTAGAAACAGCCTGCAGAGTCCGTAGAAACAGTCTGTAGAGTCCGTAGAAATCAAGACTTGTGCAAAATCAAAAAATGAACTGGCTCAGAATAGCAGGGAAGGAAGAAGACCGATTTTTGGCCTATTGGACCAAAAATGGTCAACAGGTTCAAAGTGTGAGTATGAGTAGATCAAACTTGTTTGGTGCATCACCAGCTTAGGTTAGGTTCTATCTTTCAGTAATCCTTCTCCCTTTTCAACCCCCCCATTTTATATATATATATATATATATATATATGTATTAGCAACATTATTGGAATAACTCAGATGCATCAGAGGGAGCTAGCCCTTATCTAGAGACTCTCTCCTCAGTTTTGCCAGACCCACAGGCAAGAAAGGAGTTTCCATTGTGATGGGTAGAAGACAGGAGATCATCCTCCTATCAAGGGTGGAATCCACTGCGTCAACAGACATTATCGTCAAATTACCATTATATGACTGTTGACGCAGTGGATTGCACCCTGGGTAGGACGCCTAGCTCTTGCCTTCCACACGACAAAATGGAAACTCCCCTCTCGCCTATGGGACCGGCGACGCTGGAGGGGAGAGTGTCTAGATAAGGGCTAGCTCCCTTTGATGTATCTTTTAGGCCCTGGTTTCTTCTACTGCTAACAAATAAATGTAAAAGGGGGGATGAAAAGGGAGAGAGATGCTGAAAACAGAACCTAAACCTAAAAGTAAAAAATGTGATACACCAAAATGACGACCCACCCAGCCCGAATATACACTTTTCACCGAGAAGAAGCGCCCATACACTTCATCTGATGTGGGAAACTCTTCTGTCTCAGTAAGTCAGGGGTCCATGGAATATAGGGGGGAAGAACTGTCAAAGGTGTTCTGAGACACACTTTGGCAGCGTGTTCACATGCGCCTATATTCCTGCTGTAGACACTTCTGGCAGACTTGCAGAAGAAGAAACTTCACAATGCACTAAACATGCTGGAATCGATTTGTAAGAAGCATAAAAGAAAATGACTTAACACAAAAAGAAAACATAGACATATGCGTGAGTGCAAGTCCAAATGGAGGTCAAAATGCCAAGTCTTGATTCAAGGTAAAAATCTAGCAGAGTTCTACCTTACAAGCCCGAGAGATTTTTGGGCAGAGCTTTCCCTTACGGGCTAAGAGAATGGATCCTTTTTCAAAATGAGAAGTTTACAATATATAGAAAGAGGTAAAGAAGTAAAGGCGCCGCTTTGGAAAAGACTTTGGCGCTCTTTGACAAGCTGGCCCATGTGCGTTTGTGAGCATCGGGAAGAGGAAGTCACTGTTGCTGATGTCATTCTTCTAGAAAAGCCCTGCTGGAACCATGCTGTGTAATCACCGGTCTTGACTTTGGCGTTCAACATTAATGTGAAAGCACAGGACGCGCCTCTTTTCTGCAAACAGACTGCTCTTTCTAGATATTCACGTAGTTTGTCCCCTTATAAATGCAAAATGGAGAAGACAAGCCGCGCCGTTTACTGTTTGCGCCATTTGATGACCACCTGGAAATAACTCGCCTCCCCTTTGCCACCTGCACTGTTTGTCCGCTTCTGCACTTTGTCTTCTTCCTAGTTTTGTTTTTTTTTGGCTGTCGCTTTCTGGCTCCTTCGGCCCTCGGGGCTATCTTTTAGCGGGTCGTTGAGTTCCTTGGGCTCTTCCATTTTGCTTTTCAAAATCAACGGCTATTTCACGAGCCTTGAAATTGACGTTCGCGCACCCGTCACTGCGTTTGAACTTCCAACGACTAGTTTACCGTGCTTGACTTTGATGTTATCGGGGCCGTTGCCCCTTGGACTTTCTTCGGCTTTCTCTTGATTCGGCCTTTTCTGTTGCTCAATTTCCTTCGGACTTCTCGTTTTGAACCTTCCCGAAGGGAAGGTGACCCTTCGGCTTTTGGAGAAGCGTCTTTCATTTAGCAGCCGAGAGTCCCCCGCAAGGGCACATGCCCTTCGGGGTCCTTCGGCTCCCTTGGCTTTGAAATTCTTTGGAGTTTTCCCTACGGACTTTTTACCGCGGACTTTTTCACTGCGGACAAAATGTCTGCAAGAATTGCCTTGTCTACTTCTTCGGGCCTTTTTCCCGCAGCCGCTTTGCTTTCCTTCGGGATTTCCGTCGGCTTTTCCTCCCGTGACCTTTCTCCAAATTTCTTCGGACTTTTTCTCCGAAGGAATTCCTTCGGACAAAAAGTCCGAAGAAATTATTCTATTGCTTTTGCCTTGGTCTTTTCCACGCCTTTTGAATTCCTTCAGACAAAAAGTCCGAAGGATTTCTTCGTTTGCTTCTTCGACTACCTTCAAAGTGCCCTTCGGGAAAATGGAAACGACCCTTCCGAAGGGTATTTCCTGTGCCTTAGACAATTTTTCGAAAGAAACTTACCTCTTCGGCGCTTTCTCTGTGGCCTCTTTTGAAAGTGTTCCCTGCCCTCCGTAAGGGCTTTTTAATCTCAAATTGCCCTCCGCAAGGGCACTTGGAATGATCCATTTTGTGCCTAAGTGTCGAAACTTGCCTTCTACCTGCAGAGTCCGTAGAAATCCATGCTCTGCAGAGTCGATAGAAATGGACCTGCAGAGTCCATAGAAAACGTGCAAAGTCCGTAGAAATTCTCTGCAAAGTCCGTAGAAATCTATGCTCTGCAGAGCCCGTAGAAATGGACCTGCAGAGTCCATAGAAATGGACCTGCAAAGTCCGTAGAAAACCTGCAAAGTCCGTAGAAATTCTCTGCAAAGTCCGTAGAAATTCGCAGACTTGTGCAAAATAAAAAAAATGAACTGGCTCAGAACAACAGGGAAAGAAGGGGACCGATTTTGGCCTGTTGGGCTAAAAATGGTCAACAAATTGGCGACTCCCAGGGGAAGCATGCCTGCTATGCTTAGAGACGAGTTGCCTTTTAGTCCACTGGGCATGGAGTCAAAATGCAACTTTGAAAGAGTTAGCAACCGTCTTGATAGATCCCAAAATCAATCATGAAGCCTTTTACCCGACACAAGGGAAAACACAGACAAGGCTAAAAACACTACTTGTGCAAACTGCACTTAGGGAAAACAGGAAAAGAAACTGAAAGCAAACTACTATGTACAGCTAACCAGGTGTATTTGCCTCCCTCCTGGATCAAACGAAAAAATTCTTAAGTCCCTTCCCTGGTTAGGAAACTTACGGTGCCAGAAAAGTGGGTGAATGAAATGGAGAGTTGGTGACCTGCTCCTCTTGTCTGCCACCTTGGTTGGCTTGCATCCGAGTGGATCAAATTCAAACATGCTCGCAACTTATATGTACTCTGCTTGTTCTTGGAAGCTTGTTGAATACTAGTCCTTCATGCTAGTGCGTTTCACCAAGAAATCTGTCGCTGTTGGCTCATCACCATAGGCCCTTTGATATGCATGGTCCCTTTGCAATGTATCATGGTCTGACTCGTTTCCTTCTGCTTGGTTGAAGATCCTTTCAAACTCATCTTCTGCTTCCTTAAGGCCTTCTTGAAGAAAGGTAACTGTTGTGATGTCTGAAATGGAATCACAACCTGATTGCTCATCCCACATAACATCACCTTCTTGTTCCAAACTCTCTTCTTCAAAGCTGTCCTCAACATAGACCAGCGTCTCCTTTTCCTGCTCAAGGCCCAGAGTCTCTAGTTGTTCAAAGACATCCATCTGATCCTCCTCCAACTCAGGCTCCTCGGCATAGTCGTCCTCCTCATCGAAACAAGGAAGTTCATTGAACAAGGGGGGAGAGAGCTCACCATGCTTATGTTCCTCATATTGCTGGAACATCTGCATGTATGCATGCCCTGAGTCTTCTCCATTGCTGATGATGTCTTCACAAGGAGCATCGATGATGATTCCTTCTTTGTTGTCGCTCATGATAGCTTCTTGGAGAGCTGCAAATTGGATCTTTCCTTCCTCACTCGCCTCCTTCAAAACAGGTTCCTCCTTGAGAAAGGGTGAAGTGAAAAAACCATGTGGAAGAGGAGGCAGTCCTTGAGCTAGAATCGAATGATTCTCCTTCCATCTGGATAGCACTTCATCAATATCAGGTGTGGCCTGATAGCTCTCTTGGGGGTGTGTAGATGGGGTGTGTCCAGACAGGTCCATCACACGTTGGTTGAGGAATCTCGCTTGGGATTCCAACTTTGCAATTCTCTTGGCTAGATCTTCTTGGAAGAGCCTTTCTTGGAGGTCACCAGCATCATCATGATGAGTAGGAGCAGCTTCGAGAGAGATGTGCTAGTTCATGATTATTGACCATTTTTTGCCCAACAGGCCAAAAATCGGTCCCCTTCTTTCCCTGTTGATTCTGGGCCAATTCATTTTTTGATTTTGCACAAGTCTGGGATTTTCTACTGACTCCACATGATTTTCTACGGACTCCACAAGAATTTCTACGGACTCCACAAGAATTTCTACGGACTCTGCAGGTCCATTTCTAGGGACTCTGCAGGCGAGTCTTTCGGCGCATGAAGAACCAGTCAAAGAGTGCAAGGTTTTACAAAGCTTCTTCGGACTCTTGTCTGAAGAAATTCACAAGGAAAGTTAGCATCTTTGAACGTTGAACCGGTTCATTGCCTTGGTTCAACGCTTTAGTTCAATCGGCAAAGTTCATCGCTTTGGTTGAATGCTTTGGTTCGTCGGCTTGGTTCAATGCTTTGGTTCGTTGGCTTGGTTCAATCAGTTGGTTCAATGCTTCGATTCAATCACTCGGTTCACTCAGTCGGTTCAACGACTTGGTTCGGCCGGTTTGGTTCAAAGCTTGGTTCAACGTTTGGTTCAAAGCTTGGTTTATCGGCTTGGTTCGAAGGAGCGGTTCTATCAAAAGTTCAAGTCTCCCGAAGGACAAGTGCCCTTGCGGAGGGCAGTTCTGGGTTCAAGAGCCCTTGCGGAGGGCAAGGAATGCTTTCGAAGAGGCCACAAAGAGAAAGCCGCAAAGGTAAGTTCTTTTAGAATTTTGTTAAAGCAAAGGCATAATTCCTTTGGACTTTTTGTCCAAAGGAATTCCTAAGAACAAAAATTCCGAAGGAATTCAAAAGGGCACTTTGAAAGCAGCCGAAGGAATTCAAAACCCGTAGAAAAGACCAAAGCAATTGAATATTTTCTTCGGACTTTTTGTCTGAAGGAATTTCTTTGGACTAAAAGTCCGAAGAAATTCGGAAAAAAGCTGCGAGCCAAAAAAACCCCGGGAAGAAACTCCGAAAAAGCGGACGAGGCAATTCTTGCAGACTTTTTGTCCGCGGGAAAAGGTCTGCAGAAAAAGTCCGCGGGAAAATTGTCCACAGAAAATGCCAGCTGAAAATACCAAAGAGACAAAGGCCGTCGAAGGACCCCGAAG
This sequence comes from Torreya grandis, assembly GCA_037957365.1. NCBI lineage: Eukaryota > Viridiplantae > Streptophyta > Pinopsida > Cupressales > Taxaceae > Torreya > Torreya grandis. Next base: position 733,863 of record JARHVA010000993.1, read on the forward strand.
GGCAAGTGCCCTTGCGGGGGACTCTTGGCTGTCGAACGAAGGGCATTTCTCCAAAGCCGAAGGGATACTTACCATTCAGGAGGGTCCGAAAGAAAAGGCCAAATCAGAAGGAAAGCCAAAGGAATTTGCCAAGGACGGCGACGTCTCCAAAGTCGTCAAAGTCAAGCACGGTGAACTAGCCGTTGGTTTTCAAGCAGTGACGAGCCCGCAAACGTCAAGTTTAAGGCGGTGAAATAGCCGTTTGACTTTTAAAATGCTTGAGCGCCAACCAGAAAAGAGCTCAAGGAACTCAGCGACCTGCCAAGGAGATAGCCCCCGAGGGCCGAAGGAGCCAAAAAGAGACAAAACCAGGATGAGACAAGGCAAGGAAAAGACAAGACAGTTCAAGTGGCGAGAGGAGGTGTCAACTCAGGGATTTATTCCTGCAGTTGGAACAATGCTTGCCAGGGGGTCACCAAACAGCGCAAACAGTAAGCAGCGCGGCTTGTTTTTCTTCCAGTTTGCATTTATAAGCAGACAAGCCGCACAAATGCCATGAATATCTGGAAAGAGCAGTCTGTTTGTAGGAAAAGAGGCGCAACCCGTGCTTTCTCATTAATGCTTGAACGCCAAAGTCAAGACCGGCGATTACACAACGTGGTTTCAGCAGGCATTTTCTAGAAGAATGACATCAACAACAGTGACTTTCTCTTCCCAATGCTCTCAGCGCACATGGGCCAACTTGAAAAAAGAGTGCCAAAGTCTTTCCCAGAAAGCGCCAAGTTCTCTCCTCTTTCTATATATTGTAAAAATTCTCATTTGAGAAGGATCCATCTCTCAGCCTTAAGGCAAAACTCTGCCCAAAAATCTCTCGGGGCTTATAAGGCAGAACTCTGCCAGATTTTACCTTGAATCAGGACTTAGCATTTTTACCTTTATTTGAGCTTGAACTTTTGGATGTCTATGCCTTTGTTCTATGTTAAGTCATTTTCTTTATGCTTTTGCAGGGTGATTTCAGCATGTCTAGTGCATTGTGAGTTTCTCTTTTGCAGGTTTGCCAGAAGTGTCCCTAGAGGAGTGTAGGTGCCTGTGAATAGGTTGCCATAAGTGTGTTTGAGGACGCCCCTGGTAGTTTCTTCCTCCCTGTATTTCCAAGGACCCCTAACTCACTGATGCAGAAGGATTTCTCGTATCAAATGAAGTGTATAAGAGCTTCTTCTTGGTAAAAAGTGTATATTCAAGTTGGGTGAGTCATCATTTTTGGTGTATCACCTTTTTAAGTTTAGGTTTAGGTTCTGTTTTCAGCATCTCTCTCCCTTTTCAACCCCCCTTTTTTACATTTATTTGTTAGCAGTAGGAGAAACCAGGGCCTAAAGGATACATCAGAGGGAGCTAGCCCTGTCTAGAGACTCTCCCCTCCAGCTTCGCCGGTCCCACAGGCAAGAGGGGAGTTTCCATTTTGACGTGTGGAAGGCAGGAGCTAGGTGTCCTGCCCAGGGTGCAATCCACTGCGTCAACAGTTTTTGGCACGCCTGGTGGGACCAACTAGGACATTGTGTCCAAAGAGTTGAAGAATTTTTGGTGTGTTCTTCAATCAACCAGCCCTTGGAGGCTTTTGCATCAACACCAATGGTGACTCCGAGTTGAATCAGCTGGTTAAGCAGTCCTGGTGCCATTAGAAATCTCATTTTTGTATGTATAATCCCTTCGCCCAGCATCATGGGCCTTGTATTCCTTCATATGACTTTGATCAAGCTCAAGTTTTTCATGCAATCCCCTCAAGCAGCTCTCCTAGTTGCCCTTCAACGATAAGGGAGGTGGCGCTGGAATTTGAGAAGCAGGTAATGGAGATAGATAGACTGGATGAGCAATATGGATATCAGCAGGCGCTGATGTATAAAGAGGAGTGTTTATTCAGGCAAGCTCAGGCCTTGCAATCCATGGAGGAGGAGGTAGCAAAATGGAGGAATCCATTCATGCAAGGCAGCCAGCCTTGCGCGCCCCCTTCTATTCTAAAGAAAGCCCCCTCTTGTGCACCAAATCCTTTCTATCAGATGGCACTTGCTCATTCCAGCTCATCTGATGCATCAATCAACCCTTCTTTTGACCTCGTACGCCTAGCCTTCAAGCATCAAAGGGAACTAGAACAACCTCCCATGGAGATGAACCATATAAATTCCTTGGATTGTGAATCTTCCTTTGGGGGGGAACATTATGAACCAGCACATCTCTCTTGAAATTGCTCATACCCATCTCTATGACGATTCCTATGAGCTCCAAGAAAGACTCCTTCAGGATAATCTAGCTAAGCGAATTGAGGAATTAGAGGCTAAGGTGAGACTACTTCGTGAAAGAGAGATGGAACTTTCAGACCTTGTAGAGGAACCTGTGCCAAAAGATACCCCTTCTACCAATCCTCAAGTTAACTCTTGTGTTGAGGAATCCATCTCTCTTGAAGCAGCTCATCCTGTACATCAGCGGACCCTCCCTAACCTTCCCCAACTTCCTCAGGTCTCTCACTATGATCTCCAGATCCCAAGCTGGAAGAAGGAACATCATGAACCAGCTCAAGACCGTAAAGAGGATAATGTTGCTACCTGTTCACAGGAGCAAAATTCCAATCCCAATGTCATGAGTTGGAAGGAAATAGTGGAATCATGGGGCAGGAAGGAATAGAAGAAAGGTTTTGCTCAAAACCTTGAAGAAGATGAGGCTGTTCCTGCTCATGATGATGCTGGTGACCTCCAAGAAAGGCTCTTCCAAGAGGATATAGCCAGAAGAATTGCAGAGTTGAAATCCAAAGAGAGATTCCTCAGCCAATGTGTGATAGACGGTTCAGACCCAACGGCACATTCCATGTCTGAACACACCCCATCTACACACCTCCAAGAGAGCTATCAGGGCACACTTGATATTGATGAAGTGCTGACCAAATGGAAGGAAGAGAATCATTCAATTCTAGCTCAAGAACTGCCTCCTCTTCCACACGGTTTTTCCACTTCACCCCTTCTCAAGGAGGAACCTGTTTTGCAGGAGGCGAGTGAGGAAGAAAAGATCCAATCTGCAGCTCTCCAAGAGGCTATCACGAGCGATAATGAAGAAAAAATCATCATTGATGCTCCTTGTGAAGACATCATCAGCAATGGAGGAGACTCAGGGCATGCATACATGCAGATGTTCCAGCAATACGAGGAGGAACTTAAGCATGGTGAGCTCTATCCCCCTTTGATGAACTTCCTTGTTTCGATGAGGAGGACGACTACGCCGAGGAGCCTGAGTTGGAGGAGGATCAGACGGATGTCTTTGAACAACTAGAGACTCTGATCCTTGAGCAGGAAAAGGAGAAGCTGGTTCACCTTGAGGAAGGTCTTGAAGGAGAGAGCTCTGAACAAAGAGGTAATGTTTTATGGGATGAGCAATCAGTTTGTGATTCCATTTTAGACATCACAACAGTCACCCTTCTTCAAGAAGGCCAAGAGGAAGTAGAAGATGAGTTTGACAGGATCTTCAACAAAGCAGAAGGGAACAAGTCAAACCATGATGCATTGCAAAGGGACCATGCACTACAAAGGGCTTATGGTGATGAGCCAACAGCCACAGATTTCTTGGTAAAACACACCAGCATGAAGGACCAGCGTTCAACAAGCTTCTAGGAACAAGAAGAATACATGTATGTTGGAAGCATGTTCGATTCTGATCCACTCGGATGCAGGCCAATCAAGGTGACAGGCAAGAGGAGCGGGTCACCAACTCTCAATTTCATTCAACCACTTGTCAGGCACCATAAGTTTTCTTGCCAGGAAGGGGACTTAAGAAGTTTTCCCTTTGATCCAAGAGGAAGGCAAATAATCCTGGTTAGTTGTATATAGTAGTTTGCTTTCAGTTTCTTTTCCTGCTTTCCCTAAGTGTAGTTTGCACAAGTAGTGTTTTTAGTCTTGTGTGTGCTTTCCCTTGTGTCTGGGGTAAAAAGCTTCATGTTTGATTCTTGGATCTCTCAAGGCAGTTGCTAACTCTTTCTCTGACTCCGTGCCCAATGGACTAAAAGGCAACTGGTCTCTAAGCATAGCAGGCATGCTTTCCCTGGGAGTCGCCAATTTGTTGACCATTTTTTGCCCAATAGGCCAAAAATCGGTCCCCTTCTTTCCCTGTTGATTCTGGGCCAATTCATTTTTTGATTTTGCACAAGTCTGGGATTTTTTACGGACTCCACAGGATTTTCTACGGACTCCACAAGAATTTCTACAGACTCTGCAAGTCCATTTCTACGGACTCTTCAGGCGAGTCTTTTGGCGCATGAAGAACCAGTCAAAGAGTGCAAGGTTTTACAAAGCTTCTTCGGACTCGTCTGAAGAAATTCACAAGGAAATTTAGCATCTTTGAACCAATGGACCAGTTCAATGCCTTGGTTCAACGCTTTGGTTCAATCGGCAAAGTTCGTCGGCTTGGTTCAATGCTTTGGTTCGTCGGCTTGGTTCAATGCTTTGGTTCAATGCTTCGGTTCAATCACTCGGTTCACTTAGTTCAATGACTTGGTTCGGCCGGTTTGGTTCAAATCTTGGTTCATCAGCTTGGTTCGAAGGAGCAGTTCAATCAAAAGTTCAAGTCTCTCGAAGGACAAGTGCCCTTGCAGAGGGCAGGGAACGCTTTTGAAGAGGCCACAAAGAGAAAGCTGCAAAGGTAAGTTCTTTCGGAATTTTGTTAAGGCAAAGGCATAATTCCTTCGGACAAAAAGTCCGAAAGAATTCAAAAGGGCACTTTGAAGGCAGCCAAAGGAATTCAAAACGCGCAAAAAAGACCAAGCAATGGAATATTTTCTTCGAACTTTTTGTCTGAAGGAATTCCTTCAGACAAAAAGTCCGAAGAAATTCGGAAAGAAAGCCACGAGCCAAAAAAAGCCCGGGAAGAAACTCCGGAAAAGCGGACAAGGCAATTCTTGCGGACTTTTTGTTCGCGGGAAAAGGTCTGCAGAAAAAGTCCGCGGGAAAATTGTCCACAGAAAACGTCAGCGGAAAATACCAAAGAGACAAAGGCCGTCGAAGGACCCCGAAGGTCAAGTGCCCTTGCGGGGGACTCTCGACTGTCGAACGAAGGGCATTTCTCCAAAGCCGAAGGGATACTTCCCCTTCGGGAGGGTCCGAAACAAAAGGCCGAATCAGAAGGAAAGCCAAAGGAATTTGCCAAGGACGGCGACGTCTCCAAAGCCGTCAAAGTCAAGCATGGTGAACTAGCCATTGGTTTTCAAGCAGTGAGGGGCCTGTGAACGTCAAGTTTAAGGTGGTGAAATAGCTGTTTGGCTTTTAAAATGCTTGAGCGCCAACCAAAAAAGAGCCTAAGGAACTCAGCGACCTACCAAGGAGATAGCCCCCGAGGGCCGAAAGAGCCAAAAAGAGACAAAACCAGGATGAGACAAGGCAAGGAAAAGACAAGACAGTTCAAGTGGCGAGAGGAGGTGTCAACTCAGGGATTTATTCCTGCAGTTGGAACAATGCTTGCCAGGTGGTCACCAAACAGCGCAAACAGTAAGTGGCACGGCTTGTTTTTCTTCCAGTGTGCATTTATAAGCAGACAAGCCGCGCAAATGCCGTGAATATCTGGAAAGAGCAGTCTGTTTGCAGAAAAAGAGGCACGGCCCATGCTTTCTCATTAATGTTTGAACGCAAAAGTCAAGACCGGCGATTGCACAGCGTGGTTCCAGCAGGCATTTTCTAGAAGAATGACATCAGCAACAGTGACTTCCTCTTCCCAATGCTCTCAGCGCACATAGGCCAACTTGAAAAAAGAGCACCAAAGTCTTTCCTAGAAAGCGCTAAGTTCTCTCCTCTTTCTATATATTGTAAAAATTCTCATTTGAGAAGGATCTATCTCTCAGCCTTAAGGCAAAACTCTGCCCAAAAATCTCTCGGGGCTTGTAAGGCAGAACTCTGCCCGATTTTACCTTGAATCAGGACTTAGCATTTTTACCTCTATTTGAGCTTGCACTTTTGGATGTGTCTATGCCTTTGTTATGTGTTAAGTCATTTTCCTTATGCTTTCGCAAGGTGATTTCATCATGTCTAGTGCATTGTGAGTTTCTCTTTTGCAGGTTTGCGAGAAGTGTCCCTAGAGGAGTGTAGGTGCCTGTGAATAGGCTGCCATAAGTGTGTCTAAGGATGCCTCTGGTAGTTTCTTCCTCCCTGTATTTCTACGGACCCCTAGCTCACTGATGCAGAAGGATTTCTCGTATCAAATGAAGTGTATAGGAGCTTCTTGGTGAAAAGTGTATATTCGGGCTGGGTGAGTCATCATTTTTGGTGTATCACCTTTTTAAGTTTAGGTTTAGGTTCTGTTTTCAGCATCTCTCTCCCTTTTCAACTCCCCCTTTTTTACATTTATTTGTTAGCAGTAGGAGAAACCAGAGCCTAAAGGATACATCAGAGGGAGCTAGCCCTATCTAGAGACTCTCCCCTCCAGCTTCGTCGGTCCCACAGGTGAGAGGGGAGTTTTCATTTTGACGTGTGGAAGGCTGGAGCTAGGCATCCTGCCCAGGGTGCAATCCACTGCATCAACAATGATGTTTCCTCCAAAGGAAGATTCACAATCTAAGGAATTTAGAAGGTTCATCTCCATGGGAGGTTGCTCTAGTTCCCTTTGTTGTTTGAAGGCTAGGTGCACGGGGTTAAGAGCAGGATTGATTGATGCCCCAGATGAGCTAGAATGAGCAAGTGCTATCTGATAGAAAGGATTTGGTGTACAAAAGAGGGTTTTCTTTAGAATAGAAGGGAGCACACAAGGCTGACTGCCTTGAATGAATGGATTCCTCCATTTTGCTACCTCCTCTTCCATGGACTGCAAGGCTTGAGCTTGCCTAAACAAACACTCCTCTTTATACATCAGCGCCTGCTGATATCCGTACTGCTCATCCAATCTGTCAATCTCCATTACCTTCTTCTCAAACTCCAGCGCCACTTCCCTTATCGTTGAAAGGCAACTAGGAGAGCTGTTTGAGGGGATTGCATAAATTTTTTGAGTTTGATCTAAGTCATATGAAGGAAAACAAAGTCCATGATTCTGGGTAAGGGATTATACATACAAAAATGAGATTTTTTGATGGCACCGGGACTGCTTAACCAACTGATTCAACTCGGAGTTGCCATTGGTGTTGATAGAAAAGCCTCCAAAGGCTAGTTGGTTGAAGAACACAAAAAATTCTTCAACTCTTTGAACACAACTTGTCCTAGTTGGTCCCACCGGGCATGCCAAAAACTGTTGACGCAGTTGATTGCACCCTGGGCAGGACACCTAGCTCCTGCCTTCCACACGTCAAAATGAAAACTCCCCTCACCTGTGGGACCGACGAAGCTGGAGGGGAGAGTTTCTAGATAGGGCTAGCTCCCTTTGATGTATCTTTTAGGTCCTGGACTTCCTACTGCTAACAAAAAATGAAAAAAGGGGGGATGAAAAGGGAGAAAGATGTTGAAGCAGAACTTTAACCTAAACTTAAAAAGGTGATACACCAAAAAAAAAATGACCCACTCAGCCCAAACATACACTTTTCACCAAGAAGAAGCGCCCATACACTTCATCTGATGTGGGAAACTCTTCTATATCAGTAAGTCAGGGGTCCGAGAGATACAGGGAGGAAGAACTATCAAAGGTGTTCTGAGACACTTTGGCAGCTTGTTCACATGCGCCTATATTCCTGCTATAGACACTTCTGGCAGACCTGCAGAAGAAGAAACTTCACAATGCACTAGACATGCTGGAATCGATCTGTGAGAAGCATAAAAGGAAATGACTTAACACAAAAAGAAAACATAGACATATGCGTGAGTGCAAGTCCAGATGGAGGTCAAAATGCCAAGTCTTGATTCAAAGTAAAAATCTGGCAGAGTTATGCCTTACAAGCCCGAGAGATTTTTGGGCAGAGCTTTGCCTTACGGGCTAAGAGAATGGATCCTTTTTCAAAATGAGAAGTTTACAATATATAGAAAGAAGAGAAGTAAAGGTGTTGCTTTGGAAAAGACTTTGGCGCTCTTTGACAAGCTGGCCCATGTGCGTTTGTGAGCATCGGGAAGAGGAAGTCAGTGTTGCTGATGTCATTCTTCTAAAAAAGGCCTGCTGGAACCATGTTGTGTAATCGCCGGTCTTGACTTTGGCGTTCAACATTAATGTGAAAGCACGGGCCGCGCCTCTTTTCTGCAAACAGATTGCTCTTTCCAAATATTCACGCAGTTTGTCCCCTTATAAATGCAAAATGGAGAAGACAAGCCGCGCCATTTACTGTTTGCGCCATTTGATGACCACCTGGCAATAACTCGCCTCCCCTTTGCCACCTAGACTGTTTGTCCGCTTCTGCACTTTGTCTTCTTCCTAGTTTTGTCTCTTTCTGGCTTTGTCGCTTTCTAGCTCCTTCGGCTCTCAGGGCTATCTTTTGGCAGGTCACTAAGTTCCTTGGGCTCTTCCATTTTGCTTTTCAAAATCAACGGCTATTTCATGAGCCTTGAAATTGACATTTGCGCACCCGTCACTGCGTTTGAACTTCCAACAACTAGTTCGCCGTGCTTGACTTTGAAGTCCTCAGGCCCGTCGCCCGTTGGACTTTCTTCGGCTTTATCTTGATTCGGCCTTTTCTGTTGCTCCATTTCCTTCGGACTTCTCGTTTTGAACCTTCCCGAAGGGAAGGTGACCCTTCGGCTTTTGGAGAAGCGTCTTTCATTTAGCAGCCGAGAGTCCCCCGCAAGGGCACCTGCCCTTCGGGGTCCTTCAGCTCCCTTGGCTTTGAAATTCTTCGGAGTTTTCCCTGCAGATTTTTCCCCGCGGACAAAAAGTCTGCAAGAATTGCCTTGTCTGCTTCTTCGGGCCTTTTTCCCGCGGCCATTTTGCTTTCCTTTGGAAATTCCGTCGGCTTTTCCTCCCGCGGCCTTCCTCCAAATTTCTTTAGACTTTTTCTCCGAAGGATTACGGGATTAAAAAGCCCTTACGGAGGGCAGGGAACACTTTCAAAAGAGGCCACAGAGAAAAGGCCGAAGAGGTAAGTTTCTTTCGGAAAATTATCTAAGGCACAGGAAATCCTCTTCGAAAGGGTCGTTTCCATTTTCCCGAAGGGCACTTTGAAGGCAGTCGAAGAAGCAAAGGAAGAATTCCTTCGGACTTTTTGTCCGAAGGAATTCAAAAGGCGTGGAAAAGACCAAGGCAAAAGCAATAGAATAATTCCTTCGGACAAAACAAAAAGTCCAGAGGAATTCTTCCTTTGCTTCTTCAACTGCCTTCAAAGTGCCCTTCGGAAAAATGGAAACGACCCTTCCGAAGCTGTGCCTTAGACAATTTTCCGAAAGAAACTTACCTCTTCGGCCTTTTCTCTATGGCCTCTTTTGAAAGTGTTCCCTGCCCTCCGTAAGGGCTTTTTAATCCCGAACTGCCCTCCGCAAAGGCACTTGGAATGATCCATTTTGCGCCGAAGTGTCGGAACTTGCCTTCTACTTGCAGAGTTCGTAGAAATCCATGCTCTGTAGAGTCCGTAGAAATGGACCTACATAGTCCGTAGAAATGGACCTGCAGAGTCCGTAGAAAACTTGCAAAGTCCGTAGAAATTCTCTGCAAAGTCCGTAGAAATTTCCAGACTTGTGCAAAATCAAAAAAATGAACTGGCTCAGAACAGCAGGGAAAGAAGGGGACCGATTTTGGCCTGTTGGGCCAAAAATGGTCAACAAATTGGCGACTCCCAGGGGAAGCATGCCTACTATGCTTAGAGACCAGTTGCCTTTTAGTCCATTGGGCACGGAGTCAGAATGCAGCTTTGAAAGAGTTAGCAACCGCCTTGATGGATCCCATAATCAATCATGAAGCCTTTTACCCCAGACACAAGGGAAAACACACACAAGGCTAAAAACACTACTTGTGCAAACTGCACTTAGGGAAAACAGGAAAAGAAACTGAAAGCAAACTGCTATGTACAACTAACGAGGTGTATTTGCCTCCCTCCTGGATCAAACAGAAAATTTCTTAAGTCCCCTCCCTGGTTAGGAAACTTACGGTGCCAGACAAGTGGCTGAATGAAATGGAGAGTTGGTGACCTGCTCCTCTTGCCTGCCACCTTGGTTGGCTTGCATCCGAGTGGATCAGATTCAAACATGCTCCCAACTTATATGTACTCTGCTTGTTCTTGGAAGCTTGTTGAATACTGGTCCTTCATGCTGGTGCGTTTCACCAAGAAATCTGTGGCTGTTGGCTCATCACCATAGGCCCTTTGATATGCATGGTCCCTTTGCAATGTATCATGGTCTGACTCGTTTCCTTTTGCTTCGTTGAAGATCCTTTCAAACTTATCTTCTGCTTCCTTAAGGCCTTCTTGAAGAAAGATGACTGTTGTGATGTTTGAAATGGAATCACAACCTAATTGTTCATTCCACAGAACATCACCTTCTTGTTCCAAACTCTCTTCTTCAAAGCTGTCCTCAAGATAGACCAGCCTCTTCTTTTCTTGCTCAAGGACCAAAGTCTCTAGTTGTTCAAAGACATCCATCTGATCCTCCTCCAACTCAGGCTCCTCGGCATAGTTGTCCTCATCGAAACAACAAGGAATTTCATCGAACAAGGGGGGAGAGAGCTCACCATGCTTATGTTCCTCCTCATATTGCTGGAACATTTGCATGTATGCATGCCCTGAGTCTTCTCCATTGCTGATGATGTCTTCACAAAGAGCATCGATGATGATTCCTTCTTCGTTGTCGCTCATGATAGTCTCTTGGAGAGCTGCAAATTGGATCTTTTCTTCCTCACTCGCCTTCTGCAAAATAGGTTCCTCCTTGAGAAAGGGTGAAGTGAAAAAACCATGTGGAAGAGGAGGCAGTCCTTGAGCTAGAATCGAATGATTCTCCTCCTTCCATCTGGCTAGCACTTCATCAATATCAGGTGTAGCCTGATAACTCTCTTGGGGGTGTGTAGATGGGGTGTGTTCTGACAGGTCCATCACACGTTGGCTGAGAAATCTCGCTTGGGATTCCAACTCTGCAATTCTCTTGGCTAGATCTTCTTGGAAGAGCCTTTCTTGGAGGTCACCAGCATCATCATGATGAGTAGGAGCAGCTTCGAGAGAGATGTGCTGGTTCATGATGTTTCCTCCAAAGGAAGATTAACAATCTAAGGAATTTAGAAGGTTCATCTCCACGGGAGGTTGCTCTAGTTCCCTTTGATGTTTGAAGGCTAGGCGCACGGGGTTAAGAGCAGGATTGATTGATGCACCAGATGAGTTAGAGTGAGCAAGTGCTATCTGATAGAAAGGATTTGGTGTACAAGAGGGGGCTTTCTTTAGAATAGGAGGGGGCACACAAGGCTGACTGCCTTGAATGAATGGATTCCTCCATTTTGCTACCTCCTCTTCCATGGATTGCAAGGCCTGAGCTTGCCTGAACAAACACTCCTCTTTATACATCAGCTCCTGCTGATATTCGTACTGCTCATCCAATCTGTCAATCTCCATTACCTGCTTTTCAAACTCTAGCGCCACTTCCCTTATCGTTGAAGGGCAACTAGGAGAGCTGCTTGAGGGGATTGCATAAATTTTTTGAGTTTGATCGAAGTCATATGAAGGAAAACAAAGTCCATGATTCTGGGTAAAGGGATTATACATACAAAAATGAGATTTCTTGATGGCACCTGGACTGCTTAACCAGCTGATTCAACTCGGAGTCGCCATTGGTGTTGATAGAAAAGCCTCCAAAGGCTGGTTGGTTGAAGAACACACCAAAAAAATTTCAACTCTTTGGACACAACTTGTCCTACTTGGTCCCACTGGGCATGCCAAAAACTGTTGATGCAGTGGATTGCACCCTTGGTAGGACGCCTAGCTCCTGCCTTCCACACGTCAAAATGGAAACTCCCCTCTCGCCTGTGGGACCGACGAAGCTGGAGGGGAGAGTCTCTAGATAGGGCTAGCTCCCTCTGATGTATCTTTTAGGTCTTGGGCTTCCTACTGCTAACAAAAAATGAAAAAAGGGGGGGATGAAAAGGGAGAAAGATGCTGAAGCAGAACCTAAACCTAAACTTAAAAAGGTGATACACCAAAAAAAAATGACCCACTCAGCCCGAACATACACTTTTCACCAAGAAGAAGCGCCCATACACTTCATCTGATGTGGAAAACTCTTCTGTATCAGTAAGTCAGGGGTCCGTAGAGATATAGGGAGGAAGAACTGTCAAAGGTGTTCTGAGACATTTTGACAACCTGTTCACATGTGCCTATATTCCTGTTGTAGACACTTCTGGTAGACCTGCAGAAGAAGAAACTTCACAATGCACTAGACATGCTGGAATTGATCTGTGAGAAGCATAAAAGGAAATGACTTAACACAAAAAGAAAACATAGACATGCGTGAGTGCAAGTCCAGATGGAGGTCAAAATGCCAAGTCTTGATTCAAGGTAAAAATCTGGCAGAGTTTTGCCTTACAAACCTGAGAGATTTTTGGGAAGAGCTTTGCCTTACGAGCTAAGAGAATGGATCCTTTTTCAAAATGAGAAGTTTACAATATATAAAAAGAGGAGAAGAAGTAAAGGCGCCGCTTTGGAAATGACTTTGGCACTCTTTGACAAGCTGGCCCATGTGCGTTTGTGAGCATCGGGAAGAGGAAGTCACTGTTGCTTATGTCATTCTTCAAGAAAAGGCCTGCTAGAACCATGCTGTGTAATCGCCAGTCTTGACTTTGGCATTCAACATTAATGTGAAAGCATGGGCCGCCCCTGTTTTCTGCAAACAGACTGCCCTTTCAAGATATTCACGCGGTTTGTCCCCTTATAAATGCAAAATGGAGAAGACAAGCCGCACCGTTTACTGTTTGCATTGTTTGATGACCACCTGGAAATAACTCGCCTCCCCTTTGCCACCTGCACTGTTTGTCCGCTTCTGCACTTTGTCTTCTTCCTAGTTTTGTCTCTTTCTGGGTTTGTCGCTTTTCGGCTCCTTCGGCCCTCGAGGCTATCTTTTGGCGGGTCGCTGAGTTCCTTGGGCTCTTCCATTTTGCTTTTCAAAATCAACAGCTATTTCACGAGCCTTGAAATTGACATTTGTGCACCCGTCACTGCGTTTGAACTTCCAACGACTAGTTCGTCGTGCTTGACTTTGATGTCCTTGGGCCCGTCGCCCCTTGGACTTTCTTTGGCTTTCTCTTGATTCAGCCTTTTCTGTTGCTCCATTTCCTTCGGACCTCTCATTTTGAACCTTCCCAAAGGGAAGGTGACCCTTCGGCTTTTTGAGAAGCATCTTTCATTTAGCAGCCAAGAGTCCCCCGCAAGGGCACCTGCCCTTCGGGGTCCTTCGACTCCCTTGGCTTTGAAATTCTTCGGAGTTTTTCCCGCGGACTTTTTCCCTACGGACAAAAAGCCTGCAAGAATTGCCTTGTTTGCTTCTTCGGGCCTTTTTCCCGCAGCCACTTTGCTTTCCTTCGAAATTTCCGTCGGCTTTTCCTCCCGCGGCCTTCCTCCGAATTTCTTCAGACTTTTTGTCCGAAGGAATTCCTTCGGACAAAAAGTGTGAAGAAATTATACTATTCGTTTTGCCTTGATCTTTTCCACGCCTTTTGAATTCCTTCGGACAAAAAGTCCGAAGGAATTCTTCCTTTGCTTCTTCGACTGCCTTCAAAGTGCCCTTCGGGAAAATGGAAACGACCCTTTCGAATGGTATTTCCTGTGCCTTAGACAATTTTTCGAAAACTTACCTCTTCGGCCTTTTCTCTATGGCCTCTTTTGAAAGTGTTCCCTGCCCTCCGTAAGGGATTTTTAATCCCAAACTGCCCTCCACAAGGGCACTTGGAATGATCCATTTTACGCCTAAGTGTCGGAACTTGCCTTCTACCTGCAGAGCCCGTAGAAATCCATGCTCTGCAGAGTCCGTAGAAATGGACCTGTAGAGTCCGTAGAAAACCTGCAAAGTCTGTAGAAATTCTCTGCAAAGTCCGTAGAAATTTTCAGACTTGTGCAAAATAAAAAAAATGAACTAGCTCAGAACAACAGGGAAAGAAGGGGACCGATTTTGGCTTGTTGGGCCAAAAATGGTCAACAAATTGGCGACTCCTAGGAGAAGCATCCCTACTATGCATAGAGACCAGTTGCCTTTTGCCTTGGTCTTCGGACAAAAAAGTCCGAAGGAATTCTTCCTTTGCTTCTTCGACTACCTTCAAAGTGCCCTTCGGGAAAATGGAAACGACCCTTCCGAAGGGTATTTCCTGTGCCTTAGACAATTTTCCGAAAGAAACTTACCTCTTTGGCCTTTTCTCTGTGGCCTCTTTTGAATGTGTTCCCTGCCCTCCGTAAGGGCTTTTTTATCCCGAACTGCCCTCCGCAAGGGCACTTGGAATGATCCATTTTGCACCTAAGTGTCGAAACTTGCCTTCTACCTGCAGAGTCCGTAGAAATCCATGCTCTGCAGAGTCCGTAAAAATGGACTTGCAGAGTCCATAGAAATGGACCTGCAGAGTCCGTAGAAAACCTGCAAAGTCCGTAGAAATTCTCTGCAAAGTCCGTAGAAATTCCCTGATTTGTGCAAAATAAAAAAAATGAACTGGCTCAAAACAACAGGGAAAGAAGGGGACCGATTTTGGCCTGTTGGGCCAAAAATGGTCAACAGTAGGATCAATAAATATGTTAATTAATTCATTTTTACTTTCTTCTTCTTCTACTTCATGACTAGGGGAAAGATCTAGGGAAGGGGAAGGAAGATCAATTTATTGAATTATAGCATTAATTGGACTTACTTCTCCTTCACTACCATTGAACAAAAATACATCACTAGCATACCAATCCTCTACATCATCATGCATATAATCATAATCAACATAATAATTTCTTTCATTCACACAAGCATGCTTGTCATTCACATAAACACTATCATTAGTCACACAAGCATGATCATCTACATCCACATTGTTGGCCCAGATTATAGCAAGAATAACTGTTGACCATTTTTGGCCCAACAGGGCAAAAAACCGGTCCCCTTTATCCCCTGCTGTTCTGAACCAGTACATTTTGATTTTTGCACAAGTCTTAGAAATTTCTACGGACTCTGCAGGTTTTCTACGAACTCTGCAAGTCCATTTCTGCAGACTCTGCAGGTTTTCTACAGACTCTGCAGGTGAAGTTTCTACGGACTCTGCAAAGAAGTTTCTATGGACTCTGCAGGCGAGTCTTTCAGCAGATGAAGAACCAGTTCAAAGAGTGCAAGGTTTTACAAAGCTTCTTCAGACTCTTGTCTGAAGAAATTCATAAGGAAAGAGAGCTAAAATGGTTCAAAGACACTTTTCCTTAAGATTGTAAAACAGTTCAACGACATATCTTTCCAAGAGTAAGCATCTTTGAACCATTGAACTAGTTCAACGCTTTGGTTCAATGCTTTGGTTCATCGCTTTGGTTCAACGGCAAAGTTCAAAGCTTGGTTCAAAGTGTTGGTTCAACATGCGGTTCAACGGTTGCTTCGAAGGAGCGGTTCAATCAAAAAGTTCAAGAGAGTCTCCCGAAGGACAAGAGCCCTTGCGGAGGGCAGATAACACTTTCAAAGAGACCACAAAGAGAAAGCCGCAGAGGTAAGTTCTTTCGAAAAATTTTCTAAGGCAAGGGAAATGCCCTTCAGAAGGGTCGTTTCCATTTTTCCCGAAGGGCACTTTTCAAAGGCAGTTTTGAAGAGGCAAAGGAAGAAATCCTTCGGACAAAAGTCCGAAGGAATTCGGAAGGGCAACAAAGCCGAAGAAAAGCAAGAAAAAGACTAAGGCATAAAACGAATTCTTTCGGACTTTTTGTCTGAAGGAATTCATTCGAAAAAAAATCCGAAGAAATTCGGGGAAGCTGCGGGAGAAAAGCTCGAAAGAATTCCCGAAGACCAAAGACGAAGTGGCAGCCGAAACAATTCTTGCGGACTTTTTGCCCGCGGGAAAGCTCCGAAGGACTCCGAAGACAAAAGGCAGCGAAAGGACCCAAAAGGGCAGGAGCCCTTGCGGGGGACTCTCGACCAAAACAAAGGGGCGCTTCTCCATAAGCCGAAGGGTCACCTTCCCTTCGGGAGGTTCAAAACGAGAAGTCTGAAGTCCACAGAAAAGGCCGAAGCAAGAAAGCCGAAGAAAGTCCAAGGGGTGACGGGCCCGAGGACGTCAAAATCAAGCACGGCAAACTAGCCATTGGGTAATCAAACGCAGTGACGGGTGCGCGAACGTCAATTTCAAGGCTTGTGAAATAGCCGTTGATTTTGAAAAGCCTTAAAGAGGAGCCCAAGGAATGCAGCGACCTGCCAAAAGATAGCCCCGGGGGGCTGAAGGAGCCATAAATAGACAAAACCAGGATGAGACAAGGCAAGGAAAAGACAAGACAGTCCAAGTGGAGAGTGGAGGCGAGTTATTGCCAGGTGGTCATCAAATGGCACAAATAGTAAGCGGCGCGGCTTGTTTTCTCCAATTTTGCATTAATGAGCAGACAAGCCACGTAAATGCCTTGAAGGGAGCAGTCTGTTTGCAGAAAAGAGGCGCGGCCCATTCTTTCACATTAATGTTGGAACGCCAAAGTCAAAGCGGGAGCCGACAATCAAACAGCTTCCTCTTCCCAAGGCTCGGAAAGCACATAGACCAGCTTGTCAAGAGCGCCAAAGTCTTTTCAAAAGAAGCGCCAAGTTCTCTTCTCCCTTTTTCTATATATTGTAAAACTTCTCATTTGAGAGATCCATTCTCTTAGCCTGTAAGGCAAAGCTCTGCCCAAAAATCTCTCGGGCTTGTAAGGCAGAACTCTGTCGGATTTTACCTTGAATCAAGACTTGGCATTTTTACCTCCATCTAGACTTGCACTCAAGCACATGTCTATGTTTTCTTTTTGTGTTAAGTCATTTCCTTTTATGCTTCTCACAGATCGATTCCAGCATGTCTAGCGCATTGTGAAGTTTCTTTTCTGTAGGTCTGCCAGAAGTGTCTACAGCAGGAATATAGGCGCATGTGAGTACGCTGTCAAAGTGTGTCTCAAAACACCTTTGATAGTTCCTTCCTCCCTGTATCTCTATGGACCCCTGACTCACTAACACAAAAGAGTTTTCCACATCAGATGAAGTGTATGGGCACTTCTCCTTGGTGAAAAGTGTATGATTGGGCTGAGTGGGTCATCATTTTTGGTGTATCACCCTTTTTAATTTTAGGTTTAGGTTCTGTTTCAGCATCTCTCTCCCTTTTCATCCCCCCCCATTTTACATCTTTTTGTTAGCAGTAGGAAATCTAGGGCCTAAAAGATACATCAGAGGGAGCTAGCCCTTATCTAGAGACTCTCCCCTCCAGCTTCGCCAGTCCCACAGGGGAGAGGGGAGTTTCCATTTTGACGTGTGGAAGGCAGGAGCTCGGCCTCCTGCTAGGGTGCAATCCATTGCGTCAACAATAACACAGAAATTACATCATGAATATTGTAAGACAAACTATAATAATGTATTCATTTGAATTCTTTTACAGGTGGTTACGGGAGAAAACTAACTTTTCCCGTGAACTACCAACTTATTTAATAAAGCAAACTAATAAATTAAAAACATTAAAATAAAATACTTTGGATCAATAAATGATCCCAACAAACTCCCCCTTGATCCAAAGGGGTATAGAAAGACTGGAGCAATGAATTGTGAGTCATCCAAGTAGACTCTGTCACAATCGCAACTGGTACATTGTGCATCCTGGACCGATCCACACCCCGATCGTCCCTACACTGCAGTAGGACACGATCACGCATTGTCCAACTACATTGACCCTCACACAAAATCCGTCCAACAAGTGACTGCCCTCTGTATTGTGTATGACACATCTCAAACCGATGCCCAACAATCACCAACATCTCCCGCAAGCCTTTGCTCAGCACTAACAATGCTGACTCGTACTGCAAATCACGGATGACTAATCAAAAAACCAATATGCAATCTCTTCTCTCCCTATCAAGGAAGAGGTGAGAAGCCGTGCAACAAATAAACCAAGTACAAAACACTTAAATGCTCCACATCAAAGATCATATCAACACTACATCTATGAAAGCAAAGTACACAAGCCAAAAAATGCTACTATATCAAATCCCAATCTTGAGCCTAGCAGCTCGCACAATATGGATGGGATGATTACGAAGTTGCTTACTCCGCAGTTGATGACTATATCTTCTAAGGCCCAGATTATAGCAAGAATAACACAGAAATTACATCATGAATATTGTAAGACAAAACTATAATAATGTATTCATTTGAATTCTTTTACAAGCAGGGTAAAAGCTTTATAAAAGCTTTTATAGGTGTTACGGGAGAAAACTAACTTTTCTCGTGAACTACCAACTTATTTAATAAAGCAAACTAATAAACTAAAAACATTAAAATAAAATACTTTGGATCAATAAATGATCCCAACACACATTTGTCCACTCACCAATATAATCATAAGGCACGACATGGATAGAAAACAAAGAATTCATAGGATGAGACATGGTAGGGTTTGGGGGATGCACACATGGAAAAATTAAAAAACCCTAAGATGACAAGGAATACAAACACAAGACCTACCTCTATGATAGGAGCAAACATAGAGATCTAGGGTTTGAAAGAGTGGAAATCAACAATTGAAACCCTACAAGAAATGAAGATTTATGAAGAGGAAATCAGAAAGCAAATCTAAAAATCAAACCCTAAGAAGGAAGAATGAAACCCTAAGGCAAAAAGACAAGACTTTTAGTGCTCAAAACAATAATCAGGTTCACCAAACTATTTTATTTATTTTAAGATTCAAGTGATCTAAATAACATAAAACAATTGTAATTCAGATTGTACCTAATAGGACATTTACCATACAAATGTGAGTGCTAAAAGGCAGACTGAAATCACACTCACTATTTTGTATAATTGACAAGACAAGGGACTAGTTTTTCGATTTGTATTGCTCACTGCTTGTGTCACAGTCCCTCAAGATATTCTGTATTAACTTTGTGACTTCTCGTATTAGGAAATTGACTGTCAAAACTTGTGAGGACACTTTCGACTAAGCTTGGACACAAGCAGCAACCGGTACTATCTAGGCTCTTTGGTACTGCCTAGAATAACTATGCTGGTACTGCCTAGAATGATTGTGTTGGTCTATAACCATTTAGATTTTTGTGCCTATATATGTAGATATATCTTATGCATTCATTCACCTCTGGGCCTATGCATAGATCTGTGTTTTCATTCTCTTTTTCAAAACCCTGGTTTGCACTTTTGGTACAAGATGCCCTGAAAAATGAGTTAGAAAGGTTGGGTTGGATTGACCTCAACCACTCCCCATTGAATAACTGATTGTAGATACTAATGTGCTTGTGTGCTAAATCATGTGAATGCAAGTCAAAATGCAATTTCACTTAGGTCCTCCTTTGGTACTATTGTAGCACGGAATTGCACCCTTGTGAGAGAGTTCTTCAGGTCACTTCCAGCTACAAGCATGGGGACAACCTCAGGATATGGGTATCCTATGGTGAGGTTGAACCTCTAGGCTTTTTTAATGAGGCTAGTTCTTTAGGTGCTTCACTTTAGCTCCTTGATTTTCACACTAAAATCTACTAATGGCTAAGGAAAAGGGATAGGAGGATTACTTGAAAGAAATCTAAGCTAAAGGAGGTGATGCACCAAAAGTAAGTGATCCACTTGATCTGGGGAATGACACTAATTCAACATAAGATAAGTTTGCTTACACAACCTCCTAGCCAGCTAACTTGCATAAATATTTCGTAAACTATTCTCACTGAACCATACGTGAAGCAAAGAGGGATTTCTAAATCCACATTAAGCATACATTAATGGCAGAAAAGCTCAAGTTCAAACCTACAACTAATTGGAAAATCAGCAAGGACAATAAGGTTGGAAGGATGCTTCTTCACAATGCTATTGTGCAGAAGCTAACTCAACACAATTTTTAGACAAAGAGGTAAAATAATCTTTATTGTTTCAAAGGTCTATTACACAGTGATTTTCGCAAAGTGATTCTATCACCAGTCCAAGGATTATTTGCTTGGCTCCAAGGCCTCTATTTATATAGAAAAGGGGGGAGAGAGAAGGGGAAGAAAGAAGAAGTCACTGATGGCTAGAACTTTGACATTGTACTTCCATGCTGTCCTTAAATGCATCGCTCAGGTTCACTAAATAATCCTCTC
The DNA here is from genome assembly GCA_037957365.1 of Torreya grandis. Classification (NCBI taxonomy): domain Eukaryota; kingdom Viridiplantae; phylum Streptophyta; class Pinopsida; order Cupressales; family Taxaceae; genus Torreya; species Torreya grandis. The sequence goes on from JARHVA010000993.1 coordinate 753,976, forward strand.
GAGCCCCTCCCGTCTTTAAGTTTTTCTTTGGCGCATCTGAGAAGCCATGTTGTGAGCAGCTGGAATGTCTCTTCTTGGCACGACGTGTTTAATCTTTACACTCAAGATTGACGTGGCTTCTTTCTCTTTACGTGCCCTGCTAAAAGGACGCGGGTCTCCTTGTGTTTCAGCCATGCTACATTTGAGCGTCGAACGGCGATTGTGGGAGTGAACTATGACGGATGAAAGCCTTTATAATTTCTAGCTACCAGCTGCTTGGACTCTCCCATGGTCATTGGTCATCCTTGTGCCACTTGTCCTTTACTCATTGGCCCTTTATGCTCTAGCTTATGCCACATGGCATCCTTTCATTCATTGCATCATGATTCTCGCATTGTTGGACCAAGCTTAAGTCAAGCACTTGAAGAATCCCGATTTACTCTATGCAAAGTAATTCGGGTTCTTTGATCTCTCCAACTTCGGACATTACTAGATCCTTTACTTATAAAGCTTTTTTAAGTAAAGTACTTGGAGAAACCCGATTTACTCTATGCAGAGTAATTCGGGTTTTCCAAGCTTACTTCGGACTTGTCCATCTTGATGTTTTCTTTATTCTGCGGGCTCCTATTTGTCTCAAACAAATCTCCCAAAGGAATTCCTTGGGACAATTTGTCCGAAGGAATTCCTTCGGACTTTTTGTTTGAAGCTTCCTTCTTGCTCTCGTCCTTCAAAAATTACCTTTCAGACTTTTCAAAATGGACTTTCCCGAAAGGTGAGACACTTCGGGTTTCCGCAAATGATCCTCCCAAAGGGAAAGATACCCTTCGGAAATTTTAAAATGGTCCTTCTGAAGGGTAACATACCCTTCGGGAAACTTGCAACTGTCCACTTGGAGAAGGAAAAGCCCTTCGAATTTATGCAAGTGACATTCGAAAAAGTTGATTGGTCTTTCAAAAATGTTGAAGAGATCCCATTTGCCAAAAAAAGGCCCTTCGGATTTTGGAGAAGACTTGTCCCTTGAAGAACTCGAGAAGCACTATTTTTCGAGACCAAATCAGGGTTGTCAAGCCCTTTTACTTATTTTGGGCTTCTAACTGTTCACAACTTATGAAGTAATCAAGTAGTGCTCCTTGGAGAACCCAAAATACACTGTCCATGAGTAATTCAGATTCGTAAATCCGAATTATTTCTACTTATAAAACATTTAGAAGTTAAACACTGCTGGAAAACCCAAAGACTTGCCATTTTCTTGCCTAAAAGCTCCCTTTTTCATACTTCGGCAAAATTTGAGGTATGTGGGCCAAAAATGGCCAACATTTTTGGTGACTCGCAAGGAAGCATGCCTGCTATGCTTAAGAACCCAGCTCATTTGCTTCATTCAATCCATTGGGCATGGAGTCACTGTTTTCGTATGAAGTTAGATCTATCTGAAAATTATTCTTGAAGCAACAAGAACAACCGAAATGAAATAAATTGTGCCCAAGGCACTTAGGGAAGGGAAAACACTCAACTGAAATGGATGTGCACAAGGAACTTAGAGAAAAACATGAAAATGTGTACAAAATGTACAATAACATACAATGGCTGCAAACTCTTCTAATAACACGGCTTTAGATGGATCCTGTTGACTGGGATGGGCAATACCTTTCCATCCAGTTGGGCAAATTGGAAGGCGTTATGCTATTTGCATCCATGGATCAAATAAGGGCCACTCCAAAAGCTGTCAAACTTGGTATGGTTCCCTGGTTTGGCCTTATTTGAGTCCCATTTGAGAACCAGGTCTCCCTCCTTGAAAGTCCTTGTTGTAGCTCTCTTGTCAAAAGCCTTTTTGACCTGAGATTGATGTGCCTCCAATGTCTTCATTGCAAGGTCCCTTATCTCTTCAAGTTCTGTGAGTTCTGCCAATCTCACATTCATGGGTTCATCTTCTAGTAACTCCAACTGATGGGCTAGCTCTAATGCAGGCAGCTCAAGAGAAATGGGTAACTTGGCCTCCCTTTCATATACTAGAACATATGGAGAATTGCCAACAACAGCTTTAGGAGGTACCTGCTCAGCCCGCAAGGTTGTCTTCAACTTGGTGTGCCACGTCCTCTGATTCTCCTCTATGGTCCTCTTGATAATCCTCAAAAAAAATTTATTTGTGGACTCAACCAGCTTGTTGCCTTGAGGATAATAGTTTGAGGAGGTGCTGAGGTAGATGCCCATTGTGAGAGCCCATTCACTTGTTTTCAAACCAAGGAAAGCCAAAGCATTATCAGATATGATAGTGGATGGAACACCAAACTTGGTCACAATATTGTTATAGAAATTTAAGATTGCGCTTTCATTGGCTTCCTTCAATGCAACATCTTCCACCCACCTGGTGAAGTAATCAATTGCAGTAAGCACCCACTTATGTCCTGCACTTTATGGCGGGTTGATTACTCCAATGAAGTTCAAACCCCACTGCATGAATGGTTGCTCTACTTGAATCGGGTTGAGAGGGAAAGCCGCTAGCCTTTGCTTACCCGTGAAGAGAGCACATTCCTAACACTTCCTCACCCATGCATAAGCGTCCTTGAAGAGGTTGGGCCAGTAGTAACCAGTCCTCATTATCTTTGTTACAGTAGTCCTTAGAGAAAAATGACCTCCTGCAGGCCCATCATGGAAATGCTCCAAAAGCTTGGCTACTTGATCATTATCTACGCACCTCAGGAGCACTTCATTGAGGTCTCTTCTGAACAAAACCCTGTCAACTAAAGCATAAGGTATGGACTGAAGTCTGAAATACTTTTTTTTGCTTTGTCCATAGCTTGAGGTCACTCACCTATTAGCAGAAAGTGCGTCATATTATGGAGCCAATTAGTGTGAGGTGGAGGTGCTTTTGCTTGTAGGTTATCTTGTGTTACCAAGATGACCTCTTTGTCTTCATAAAAGTCATCAACCATATGCTCACATAAGCCTTTACCTCTTACTAGCTTAGTGACCTTGATCTCCATGACTTTAGTAATCCAACCAGCGCTTTTTTCGCTCAAATCATTGTTAAGAATGAAGTCTTACTCTAAGATGAAACACCATAAGGTGTATTTTGTTGGTGGATAGCATTGGCCTAAACTTCTTAAGGCTCCTTATTGCTGCAAGGACTTGCTTTTCTACAAAGGTATACCTCACCTCATACTCTTCAAGCTCTTGACTAAATTTTGCTAATGGTTGCTCAAGTCCTTCACCATTCCTTTGCATCAGCATAGCTGGTATATTATCAATGTTGGCAAAAGCATACAATATGAAATCCCTTGAGAAATCAGGATTCATAAGTATGGGTGCTTGAACGATGGCTTGCTTAATAGCCTCAAATGCTGACTTGTCTTCATTTGTCCAAATGAACACTTGGTTCCTTTTCAGCATAGCAATGATGGGCTTAACCAAACTTCCAAATCCGGGGATAAATCTTCTCATGAAGTTTATCTTTCCAAAGAAACTTTGGAGTCCCTTCTTATGCTTGGGCAAGGATAAGGCCAAGATGGCACATATTCTCTTAGGATCAATGGACAACCCTTCCTTTGAGATGATGTGGCCCAGCAACTTGTCTTCATGCACGACAAACACGCACTTCTTGGGATTCAAAGAAATTCTATACTCCCTACATCTCTCAAAAATCAGCGTCAAGTGGTTCATGTGTTCGTTGGCATTCTTGGAGAAAACCATGATGTCATCCAAGTATACCAACACCATTTGGTTTAGTAGCCCCTGGAAAGCCATGTCCATGGCTCTTTGGAAAGTGTTAGCATTTGATAGACCAAAGGGCATATTTTGATACCCATACGTGCCCCATTTGGTGGTGAAGGCAATCTTGTATCGATCTTCATCTTTCACTCAGACTTGGTTGTAACCAAAAAATCCATCCGACAAAGAGAAGCATTCTGATCCTGCAACTACTTGGAGAAGTTGCTCCATGGATGGTAGAGGGCAATGATCCTTCAAGAAGACTTTGTTCAAATCTTTGAAGTCCACACAAAGTCTAATCTCCCCACTCTTTTTTCTTATAGGCACCAAGTTGACTACCTGTTGACCATTTTTCGTCCAACAAGCCAAAAATTGGTCCCATTCTTTCCTTGCTGTTTTGAGCCAGTAAATTTTTGGTTTTGCACAAGTCTTGGAAGTTTCTACGGTCTCTGCAAGTTTTCTACGGACTCTGCAGGTTTTCTACGGACTCTGCAAAGATTTCTACGGACTCTGCAAGTCCATTTCTACGGACTCTGCAGGTATGCATTTCTACGGACTCGGCAGGTGGAAAACTACAGACTCCGCAATAAGAGGCAAGTTCGACACTTAGGCGCAAAATGGACCATTTCAAGTGCCCTTGCGGAGGGCAGTTTGGGACTCAAGAGCCCTTACGGAAGGCAGGGAACACTTTCAGAAGAGGCCGCAAAGAAAAGCCGGAAAGGTAAGTTTCCTTCGGAATTTTGTTCAAGGCAAAGGAAGTGCCCTTCGGAAGGGTCATTTCCAATTTTTCCGAAGGGCACTTTTCAAAGTCGAGTGAAGCAAAGGAAGAAATCCCTCGGGCTTTTTGTCCGAAGGAATTCCTTAGGACAAAAAATCCGAAGGAATTCGGAAGACAAGAAAAGACTTAAGGCTAGAATAATTTCTTCGGACTTTTTGTCCGAAGGTTGTCCGCGAGAATTGTTTCGGCCACTTTGCTTTCCTTCGGGATTTCGTCGGCGTTTCCTCCCGCGGCCTTCCTCCGAATTTCATCGGACTTTTTGTCCGAAGGATGTCCGCGAGAATTGTTTCGGCCACTTTGCTTTCCTTCAAAGATTTCGTCGGCTTTTCCTCTCGCGGCCCTCCGAATTTCTTCGGACTTGTCCGAAGAAATTCGGAGGAAGGCCGCGAGAGGAAAAGCCGACGAAATCCCGAAGGAAAGCAAAGTGGCCGAAACACAAGTCCGAAGAAATTCGGAGGAAGGCCGCGAGAGGAAAAGCCGACGAAATCCTGAAGGAAAGCAAAGTGGCCGAAACAATTCTCGAGGACTTTTTGTCCGCGGGAAAAAGTTTGCGGAAAAAAGCCCGAAGGAGCAGCCCGCCGAGGAGAAAGAAGGCCGCCCGAAGGGTATGTGCCCTTGCGGGGGGCTCTCGCCGAGGAAAATGACTTTTCTCAAGACCCCGAAGGGCAGGTCCCTTTCGGGAGGGATCAAACAAGAAGTCCGAAGGAAAGGAAACAATGAAAAGCCGAAGCAAAGGAAAGGCCGAAAGAAGTCCAAGGGGTGACGGGCCCGAAGATGTCAAAGTCAACCACGGTGAACTAGCCGTTGGAAATTCAAATGCAGTGACGGGTGCGCGAACGTCAATTTCAAGGCTCGAGAAATAGCCGTTGATTTTGAAAAGCAAAATGGAAGAGCCCAAGGAACTCAGCGACCCGCCAAGAGGATAGCCCGAGGGCCGAAGAAGCCAAAAAGTGACAAAGCCAGAAAGAGACAAAACCAGGAAGAAGACAAAGTGCAGAAAAGACAAAACAGTCCAAGTGGCGAGGGGAGCCGAGTTATTGCCAGGTGGTCATTAAACGGCGCAAACAGTAAACGGCGCGCCCTACTTTCTCCATTCGGCATTTATAAGGGGACAAACCATGTAAAATCTGGAAGGAGCAGTATTATTTGCAGGAACAGAGGCGCGGCCCGTGCTTTCACATTAATGTTTGAACGCCAAAGTCAAGACCGGCGATTACACAGCATGGTTCCAGCAGGTTTCTTCTAGAAGAATGACACATCAGCAATAGTGACTTCCTCTTCTCGATGCTCTCAACGCACATGGGCCAACTTGTCAAAGAGCGCCAAAGTCTTTTCCAAAGCGGCGCCTTTACTTCTCTTTCTATATATTGTAAACTTCTCATTTTGAAAACGGATCCATTCTCTTAGCCCGTAAGGCAAAGCTCTGCCCTTAAATCTCTCGAGCTTGTAAGGCAGAACTCTGTCGGATTTTACCTTGAATCAAGACTTACCAATTTTTATCTCCATTTGGACTTGCACTCACGCATATGTCTATGTTTTCTTTTGTGTTAAGTCATTGTCTTTGATGCTTTTCACAGAACGACTCCAGCATGTCTAGTGCATTGTGAAGTTTCTTCTTCTACAGGTTTGCCATAAGTGTCTACAGCAGAAATATAGGCGCATGTGAATAGGCCGCCAAAGTGTGTCTCAGAACACCTTTGACAGTTCTTCCTCCCTGTATCTCTACGGACCCCTGACTCACTGACACAGAAGAGTTTCCCACATCAGATGAAGTGTATGGGCATTTCTTCTTGGTGAAAAGTGTATGTTCGGGCTAAGTGGGTCATCTTTTTTGGTGTATCACCCTTTTATTTTTAGGTTTAGGTTATGTTTCAGTGTTCTTTCTCCCTTTTCATCCCCCCCTTTTTCCATTTATTTGTTAGCAGTAGGAATCCAGCGCCTAAAGGATACATCAAAGGGAGCTAGCCCTTATCTAGAGACTCTCCCCTCCAGCTTCGCTGGTCCCACAGGCGAGAGGGGAGTTTCCATTTTGATGTGTGGAAGGCAAGGGCTCGGCCTCCTGCCCAGGGTGCAATCCACTGCGTCAATAGTTTTTTGGCACATCCAGAGGGACTAACTAGGACAAGTTGTGTCCAAAGAGTTGAAGAACTTTTTGTGTGTTCTTCAACCAACCAACCTTTGGAGGCTTTTCTATCAACACCAATGGCGACTCCAAGTTGAATCAGCTGGTTACGCAGTCCTGGTGCCATCAAGAATTCACATTTTTTGTATAACTTTGGTGGAGCTCAGGTTATTATGGAACCACCTCAAACTCCAGCGTTACTTCATTGTTGAAGGGTAACCAGGAGAGCTGTTTGAGGTGATTGCATGAATATTCTGAGCTTGATCAAAACACATGAAGAAATACAAGGTACATGGTTCTAAGCAATGGATTATACATGCCAAAATGCGCTTTCATTTGAAGCAGAGCTTCTTGTGCATCAACAGGCCCTTCCTAGTCTTCCTCAACTCCCTCAGATCACTAATAATGATGGAAAGCTCCTGACTTGGAAGGAAATAGTGGAATCATGGGGCAGGAAAGAGGAGAAGAAAGGTTTTGCTCAAAACCTTGAAGAAGATGAAGCCGCTCCTGCTTATGATGATTCCTATGACTTCCAAGAAAGGCTCTTTCAGGAAGATATAGCCAGAAGAATTGCAAAGTTGGAATCCAGAGAGAGATTCTTCAGCCAATGTGTGATGGACGATTCAGACCCAATGGCACATTCCATGTCTGAACACACCCCACCTACACACCTCCAAGAGAGCTATCAGGCCACCCCTGATATAGATGAAGTGCTGGCCAAATGGAAAGAGGAGAATCATTCGATTCTAGCTCAAGGACTACCTCCTCTTCCACATGGTTTTTCCACTTCACCCCTTTTCAAGGAGGAACCTGTTTTGCAAGAGGCGAATGAGGAGCAGAAGATCCAATTTGCAGATGTCCAAGAGGCTATCATGGATGTCAATGAAGAAGAAATCATCATCGATGCTCCTTTTGAAGACTTCATCAGCAATGGAGAAGACGCAAGGAATGCATACATGGAGATGTTCCAGCAGTACGAAGAGAATTGTAAGCATGGTGAGTTCTCTCCCCCCTTGTTTGATGAACTTTTTTTTTGCTTCGATGAGGAGGACAACTACACCGAGGGGCCTGAATTGGAGGAGGACCAAATGGATGCCTTTGAACATCTAGAAACTCTGGTCCTTGAGCAAGAAAAGGAGAGGTCTGTCTACCTTGAGGAAAGCCTTGAAGAAGAAAGTTTTGAAGAAAGAGGTGATGTTCTGTGGGATGAGCAACCAGTTTGTGATTCCATTTCAGACATCACAACAGTCACCCTTCTTCAAGAAGGCCTTGAGGGAGTAGAGGATGAGTTTGACAGGGTCTTCAACGAAGCAGAAGGAAATGGGTCAAACCATGATGCATTGCAAGGGGACCATGCACAACAAAGGGCTTATGGTGATGAGTCAGCAGCCATTGATTTCTTGGTGAAATGCACCAGCATGAAGGACCAGCATTCAACAAGCTTCCAAGAACAAGAAGAGTACATATATGTTGGAAGCATGTTTGATTCTGATCCACTCAGATGCAAGCCAATCGAGGTGACAGGCAAGAGGAGCAGGTCACCAACTCTTCGTTCCATTCAGCCACTTGTCTGGCACCATAAGTTTCCTAACCAGGGAGGGGACTTAAGAAGTTTTCCCTTCGATCTAGGAGGGAGGCAAATATACCTGGTTAGCTGTACATAGTAGTTTGCTTTCAATTTCTTTTCCTGCTTTCCCTAAGTGCAGTTTGCACAAGTAGTGTTTTTAGCCTTGTGTGTGTTTTTCCCTTGCGTTTGGGGTAAAAGCTTCATGATTGATTCTAGGATCTATCAAGGCGGTTGCTAACTCTTTCAAAGCTGCATTTTGACTACATGTCCAATGGACTAAAAGGCAACTGGTCTCTAAGCATAGCAGGCATGCTTCCCCTGGGAGTCGCCAATTTGTTGACCATTTTTGGTCCAACAGGCCAAAAATCAGTCTCCTTCTTTCCCTGTTGTTTTGAGTCAGTACATTTTTGGTTTTGCACAAGTCTTGGAAGTTTCTACGGGCTCTGCAGGTTTTCTACGGACTCTGCAGAGATTTCTACGAACTTTGCAGGTCCATTTCTACGGACTCTGCAGGTATGCATTTCTACGGACTCGGCAGGCGAAAAACTATGGACTCCTCAGTAAGAGGCAAGTTCGACACTTAGGCGCAAAATGGACCATTTCAAGTGCCCTTGCGGACGGCAGTTCATGACTCAAGAGCCCTTGCGGAGGGCAGGGAACACTTTCAGAAGAGGCCGCAGAGAAAAGCCGGAAAGGTAAGTTTCCTTTGAAATTTTATTCAAGGCAAAGGAAGTACCCTTTGGAAGGGTCGTTTCCAATTTTTTCGAAGGGCACTTTTCAAAGTCGAGTGAAGAAGCAAAGTAAGAAATCCTTCGGGCTTTTTGTTTGAAGGAATTCCTTTGGACAAAAAATCCGAAGGAATTTGGAAGACAAGAAAAGACTTAAGGCTAGAATAATTTCTTCGAAATTTTTGTCCAAAGGAATTCCTTCGGACAAAAAGTCCGAAGAAATTCGGAGGAAGGCCGTGGGAGGAAAAGCCGATGAAATCCCGAAGGAAAGCAAAGTGGCCGAAACAATTCTCGCGGATTTTTTGTCCGCGGGAAAATTGTCCGTGGGAAAAAGTCTACGAGAAAAACCCTAAAGGAGCAACATGCCGAGGAGAAAGAAGACCGCTCGAAGGGTATGTGCCCTTGCGGGGGGGCTCTCGCCGAGGAAAAGGACTTTTCTCAAGACCTCGAAGGGCAGGTCCCTTTCGGGAGGGATCAAACAAGAAGTCCGAAGGAAAGGAAACAACAAAAAGCCGAAGCAAAGGAAAGGCCGAAAGAAGTCCAAGGGGTGACGGGCCCGAAGATGTCAAAGTCAACCACGGCGGACTAGCCATTGCAAATTCAAACGCAGTGACGGGTGCGCGAACGTCAATTTCAAGGCATGAGAAATAGCCGTTGATTTTGAAAAGCAAAATGGAAGAGCCCAAGGAACTCAGCAACCCGCCAAGAGGATAGCCCGAAAGCCAAAGAAGCCAGAAAGCGACAAAGCCAGAAAGAGACAAAACCAGGAAGAAGACAAAGTGCAGAAAAGACAAAACAATCCAAGTGGCGAGGGGAGGCGAGTTATTGCTAGGTGGCCATCAAACGATGCAAACAGTAAACGGTGCGGCCTGCTTTCTCCATTTGGCATTTATAAGGAGACAAACTGCGTAAAATCTGGAAGGAGCAGTCTTATTTGCAGGAAAAGAGGCGCGGCCCGTGCTTTCACATTAATGTTTGAATGCCAAAGTCAAGACCGGCGATTACACAGCATGTTTCCAGCAGGGCTCTTCTAGAAGAATGACACATCAGCAACAGTGACTTCCTCTTCCCGATGCTCTCAATGCACATGGGCCAACTTGTCAAAGAGCGCCAAAGTCTTTTCCAAAGCGGCGCTTTTACTTTATCTCCTCTTTCTATATATTGTAAACTTCTCATTTTGAAAACGGATCCATTCTCTTAGCCCATAAGGCAAAGCTCTGCCCAAAAATCTCTCGAGCTTGTAAGGCAGAACTCTGCCGGATTTACCTTGAATCAAGACTTAGCGATTTTTACCTCCATTTGGACTTGCACTCACGCATATGTCTATGTTTTCTTTTGTGTTAAGTCATTGTCTTTAATGCGTTTCACAGAACGACTCCAGCATGTCTAGTGCATTGTGAAGTTTCTTCTTTTGCAGGTCTACCAGAAGTGTCTATAGCAGAAATATAGGCGCATGTGAATAGGCCACCAAAGTGTGTCTCAGAACACCTTTGACAGTGCTTCCTTCCCGTATCTCTACGGACCCCTAACTCACTGACACAAAAGAGTTTCCCACATCGGATGAAATGTATGGGCGTTTCTTCTTGGTGAAAAGTGTATGTTCGGGATGAGTGGGTCATCTTTTTTGGTGTATCACCCTTTTTATTTTTAGGTTTAGGTTATGTTTTAGCATTCTTTCTCCCTTTTCATCCCCCCCTTTTTCCATTTATTTGTTAGCAGTAGGAATCCAGGGCCTAAAAGATACATCAAAGGGAGCTAGCCTTTATCTAGAGACTCTCCCCTCCAGTTTCGCCGGTCCCATAGGCGAGAGGGGAGTTTCCATTATTGCGTGTGGAAGGCAGGGGCTCGGCCTCCTGCCCAGGGTGCAATCCACTGCATCAACACTACCCATGATGAGTGTTTGATGGGAAAGATGATCTTGGACTCGATCAACTTGGTTAGCTCCTTCCTCATCAGCTCTTCAATCTTGGGGTTTATGAGCATTTGCTTTTGCCTAATGTGCTTGGCATTGGCCTCCAACTCTATGATATGCTGAGCTAACTTATGATCAAAACCCTTTAGGTCGTTGTACTCCCAAGAAAAAATATCTGCATACTCTTGGCAAAGTGCTATGAAAGCATGCCTCTCAGCCTTGCTGCTTACCTTCCCAAGCTTGAGAAGTTTGTCTTTGAAGATGAGGACTTTCTCATAGTTCTCTTCGTTAGTAGACATTAATGTCTTTTCTTTCCTCATATGGTCTCCTTTATGAAAAAGGCCCTCAAGTGTAACCAGCCCCTTAGGAAGTTTGTTCGACTTCAGCTAAACAATTTGATCCTAATATTGATCCTGCAATTTAACTTGGTTGGAGGAGAACTCAGCTTCCTATTGTAAGAAGCAAACAATTTGCTTGTCACTCTCAAAAACCTGCCAGTAGGCTTCATTATCCGGCAATGATGGTCTCACCACCACCTTGACATGTGGCTGAACCTTGGTTTCCTTCAGCTCATTTGGAATGTCAAACTGAGCTCCCACGGCTGCCAACCTGTCAGCACGCTGGTTCTGATTTCTTGGGACAACTTGAATGTCAAAGGCTTCAAAATCTTCAATCAAGTCCCACACTCTATTTTTGTACGACTTCATCAAAGGGTTTTTTGTGACGTTCAAGCCTTTGACTTGGTTAACTATGAGCTCACTGTCCCCATAAGCTTCTAGCAGTTTGATTCCTCTTTTGGTGGTCCATTGAAGGCCACGAATCAAGCCTTCGTATTCTGTTGCATTTGAAGAGCAACTGAAATGGACCCTGTAGGAAGAGAAAAACTTATTACATGAGGGTGAAATCAACATTGCCCCAACACCTGTACCATTTTTGCCCCTTGAGCCATCAAAGAACAACTTCCATAAACCATTAGGGTCTTCTTTAGGTCCGATGAGGGAAGATATGGGTTGATTCTCTTCATGTAGCAGATAGACACCCATGTCTCTTTCCTCGACACCCTCCAAAGGGTTGAAAATTTGGTCATCTCCCCATAGCTCATCCAAGAACAAGTCTAGAGCCTCTTCAGGGTGAGTGTTCAGCTCCTGACCAACTGTAAACTCATCCTTATCAAGGATAGTACAATTGAAGTCTATGTTATCTGGCTGATGGGGTTCAATGTGGAATTGTGCCATGGCTTCAGCCTTGATTGAGACCTTAGTCCCACACCTTGTTCTAAATGCCATGTAAGACCAATCTGCTGCAAGGTAACCACCAATCTTAGTTATGAACTCTCTAGAAAGACACAATGCAAAGCGAGGAGTGACATCTAGGATCAACTCGTCTTGCACCACAAACACACTAGGACAAGCCTGCAAGGTTAAGCTCGAATTCTTGATGATACCTGATGGCTTTGCGGAAGAACCATCAAGCTACAAGACTCCCTTGGTATGCGGCCCATATTTAAGATGTAGCTGATCAGCTATAGACTTTGGCATGATTGAGGTGCTAGCCCCACTATCTACCAAGCAATTATGCACCAAGGAATCGTCAATGATTAATGAAATGTAGAATGGAGGGGGCTTGGTCACACTACTTGACCTTTCTCCCAAAGGATTCTCGGTTGCATTAGTGAAGACCTCAGCTTCCTTGCTTGGTTGTTTACTTGCAGTTGTCGCAACACTCATCTTAGACAATCTTTCTTGAAGGATGTCTACTTGGCCAGGGATGGAAAGCATGTCCCACATTGGTACACTCATGTTGAATTTCTTCATTTGCTCTATAATGTTGATTGGCGTACCACCAGCCTTTGCCTAAGTTTTTAGAGCCACTGTTGTTGGCTTCGTTAATGAAGCAGTGACAAGAGGTTCTTTGAAAGCTTCCTGATTGTCACCCATATTCCTTCTCTTAAACCTTGTGTTTGTTGAGACTAGGACATGAACTAGACTGGGGGTGGCCTGCTGATTGGACGCATAGCACTCTTGTTCACTGATGACCATTGTGGCCTTTGGCTGGTTTGACACCGGATTCGAGCCTTGTTCTTGTGGAGGATGCTCTTACTTTGTCAGTGTGGGCACCTTTGTGCTTTGGGTCATAAGAGCCTAGTTATATCCATAAGCAACAATCGCTGCCATTGATCATTGAACCCCTGGTTGGAGCCATTAGTTGGGCTAATGGATTGTTCAAAAGAATGATTCCAAGGCATTGTTCCTTCAACCTCTTGAACCATATTGTTCTGAACCAAGACCAAGGAGTTGGAAGGGCCTGCAGCATTCAGATTATAATTATGTTGTCTAGCATAGTTAGGCTACCCCTGTCCTTGAAAATCTCCTTTGTAAGGTGGTCTATTTGCTTGATAAGGCTGTTGTTGAGGATGGTATGGAGCTTGATATGGCTTGCTGTAAGCTTGTTGCCTCTTGACATTGACCACATCATTCTTCAAGGATTGGAGCATACTTTTTAGTTCCAAGTAATTCTTCTGCTCTTGGGAGTCGTTGGATCTACTAGTAGAGGCCTTCTCTTGCTTAAATGAAGGCACAACAACAATTGCTAGCGTTGGAAGTATAACATAAAGTGGAAGAATGACTACAAGAGGTGGTTTGATCTCTGAAAAAAGAGGCATTGGTGGTTTGGGAGTAAGCTTGCCAGCCTGAACTAGACAATTTTCTGCCTTGATTGCCACCTCGTATGCATCTGGCAGTTTGTCTCCTCCCATAGATTGAATCATTACAGCTATGTTGTTGAGAGCCGTCAAGTAATACAAGAAAACAAAGTTCGAAGATGGTCTAACAACTACTGGAATTCTATCCCATGACTTATAAAATTTTGTATTGAAGTCTTGCATGACTTCATGAGGAGTTCTCTTGATTGTGGTCAACTACTCTGCACGTGACAGATGATCACTCTTATTTGCAAACCTTTTACACAGGACTGTTCCCAGCTCGTCCCATGAGTCGATAGAATTAGGAGATAGGGCCCTATACCAGGCTAATGCCTTTTCTTTGAAAGATACAACCATTATCCTAACAACCACATTCTCTACTGTGATATTGTGAATGTTGCAGAAGTTGGCTATCTCTGTTATGTGCTCAATAGGAGTTACAGCTTGGTCTCCTGTGTAATAAGGAACATTTTTGAGGGCTGCTACTAGCATAGGTTCATATTGTGGCAAATTTAAAGGACTGTGGCCGCTAAAGCCCACAAAAGCTCTTTGGGGAATCATGATAGCAGGAGGAGCTAACAAGGATCTTTTTGCGTAGGTATGCCTTATGACTGGTTTAGAAAAGTAGCTTCGTATGTAAGGGTGAGTATGGGCGAACCTTAACCTTCTTGTTGAGTTTAAAGGTAATTCAACAAACTCAAAATGAATACCTGCAGAAGTCGATCTTGTAATCACCTTTGGCATGAAAAATAGCTACTGTTCTGCCACCAAGATAGCTGAGTGTTCTTTGGAATCGCCAGATGCTGGAAGATGAAAATTATCACTGCTACAAATTGATCAAAACAGCATCAAACTTGACAAATCTTCCATAAAAAATGGAGATGAAATGGTAGTGTGTCCCACCGGGTGTGCCAAAACTGTTGTAACACAGAATTGCACCCTTGTGAGAAAGTTCTTCAGGCTCTCTCACTTCCAGCTACAAACATGGGGACAACTTCAGGATGCGGGTATCCTATGGTGAGGTTGAACCTCTAGGCTTTTTTAACGAGGCTAGTTCCTCAAGTGCTTCACTTTAGCTCCTTGATTCCCACACTAAAATCTACTAATGGCTAAGGACAAAGGATAGGAGGATTACTTGAAAAAAAATCTAAGCTAAGGGAGGTGATGCACCAAAAGTAAGTGATCCACTCAGTCTAGGGAATGACATTAATTCAACATAAGATAAGTTTTCTTACACAACCTCCTAACTAGCTAACTTGCATATATATTTCGTAAACTAGGCTCACTGAACCATACATGAAGCAAAGAGGGATTTCTAAATCCACATTAAGCGTCCATTAATGGCAGAAAAGCTCAAGTTTAGACTTGCGACTAACTGGAAAACACCTGAAAATAAGCAAGAAAGGACAATAAGGTTGGAAGGACGCTTGTTCACAACGCTATTGTGCACAAGCTAACTCAACACAATTTTCAGACAAAGAGATAGTTAAAATAATCTTTATTGCTTCAAAGGTCTATTACACAACGATTTTCACAGAGTGATTCTATCACCAGTCCGGGGATCATTTGCTTGGTTCCAAGGCCTCTATTTATATAAAAAAGGGGGGAGAGAGAAGGAGAAGAAAGAAGAAGTCGTTGATGGCTGGAACTTTGACATTGTACTTCTTTGTTGTCCTTAAATGCGTTGCTCAAGGTCACTAAATAATCCTATCGAGCCCCTCTCATCTTTAAGTTTCTTTGGCGCATCTAAGAAGCCATGTTGTGAGCATCTGGAATGTCTCTTCTTGGCACGATGCTTTTAATCTTTGCACTCAAGATTGACATGGCTTCTTTCTTTTTACGTGCCCTGCTGAAAGGACGTGGGTCTCCTTGTGTTTCAGCCATGCTACATTTAAGCATCGAACGACGATTGTGGGGAGCAAACTATGATGGATGAGAGCCTTTATAATTTCTAGCTACCAGCCGCTTGGACTCTTTCATGCTCATTGGTCATTCTTGTGCCACTTGTCTGTTACTGATTGGCCCTTTTTGCTCCAGCTTACATCACATGGCAGCCTTTCATTCGTTGCATCATGATTCTCACATTGCTGGACCAAGCTTAAGTCAAGCACTTGAAGAGATAGGTAAAATAATCTTTATTGCTTCAAAGGTCTATTACACAACGATTTTCATAGAGTGATTCTATCACCAATCTGAAGATCATTTGCTTGGCTCCAAGGCCTCTATTTATATAGAAAAGGGGGGAGAGAGAAGGAGAAGAAATAAGAAGTCACTGATGGCTGGAACTTTGATGTTGTACTTCCTTGTTGTCCTTAAATGTGCCACTCAGGATCACTAAATAATCCTCTCGAGCCCCTCCCGTCTTTAAGTTTCTTTGGCGCATCTGGGAAGCCATGTTGTGAGCAGTTGGAATGTCTCTTCTTGGCACGATGCATTTAATCTTTGCACTCAAGATTGACGTGGCTTCTTTCTCTTTACGTGCCCTACTGAAAGGACGAGGGTCTCCTTGTGTTTCGGCCATGCTACATTTAAGCGTCGAACGGTGATTGTGGGGAACGAACTATGATGGATGAGAGCCTTTATAATTTCTAGCTACCGGCCGCTTGGACTCTCTCGTGCTCATTGGTCATTCTTGTACCACTTGTCCTTTACTGATTGACCCTTTCTGTTCCAGCTTATGTCATGTGGCAGCGTTTCATTTGTTGCATCATGATTCTCGCATTGCTAGACCAAGCTTAAGTCAAGCACTGAAAGAATTCCGATTTACTGTATGTAAAGTAATTCGGGTTCTTTGATCTCTCCAACTTCCGACATTTCTAGATCCTTTACTTATAAAGCTTTTTCAAGTAAAGTACTTGGAGAAACCCGATTTACTCTATGCAGATTAATTCGGGTTTTCCAAGCTTACTTCGGACTTGTCCATCTTGAAGTCTTCTTTATTCTGCGGGCTCCTATTTGTCTCGAGCAAATCTCTCGAAGGAATTCCTTGGGACAATTTGTCCGAAGGAATTCCTTCAGACTTTTTGTCCGAAGCTTCCTTCGAAAATTACCTTTTGGACTTTTCAAAATGGACTTTCCCGAAGGGCAAGAGGCCCTTCGGGCTTCTGCAAATGATCCTCCTGAAGGGAAAGATACCCTTTGGAAATTTTGAAATGGTCCTTCCGAGGGTAACATACCCTTTGGGAAACTTGCAATTGTCCACTTGGAGAATGAAAATGTAATGGGCACCCCAGTTGCGCCCAAAACTAACCCAACAGGGACTCCTTATGACTTCGGTAGATTTGCTAGTATTGGTTTTTTTTGTGTTTTTCAAAGACTAATGCATGTAACATAAATATAGAATTGCAAGTATAGATACACAGCTGAAATAACCAACACACTGTATTTGTGTTAATTGCAAAATGAGTAAACGATTACAATGCTGATCACGTGGTGACTCATTAAATCCCCTAGTGATCGTATGAACATTATTTCAAGCAGATATCCCAGCAGGTTCCGAAGGTGCTTCAGTTGTTCTCTAACCCGCGGAATTACAAACTCTGCAAGCAGAAAACTACAAACTCTACAAGCAGAAAACTACGGACTCTGCAGGCAGAAAACTATGGACTCTGCAAGCAGAAAACTATAGACTCACCTAGCTGCATACAGATGCTACAGTGGTATGGCTGCTACAGTGGCACGGCTGCTATAGTAGTACAGCTGCTACAGTGGCTGAGAGCACAAACTCCAAAGACCAATCCCAAGGGGTTGATGTCTAGAGTGCTACAGATGAGAAGGACGTTCTCAAATGCCCAAATAAGTTGTAAGTGCAACAATTCTTTTCTTCTTATCCAACATGCCTAGAGAAGCCACAAGCACTTCCCTTTATCCTTTCTCCAAGGGGCGACTCAACTCACTTGAGCAATGTGGGATAAAGGATGTGCAACAGTCCATCCATTAAAATATTGCTTATGTCTCCCTTGGGTACCATCCCCATAAAGTGAATACTTAAAGTAACACTTAATATCTTGCCATTGGGTTAAATGTTACTTTTTACAGCACTTCAAGCCTGAAAATATACCAGCAACCGGACTCCGAATGGTGCAAGTGATAGCTCATCGAAAATCTCTCGGCAAGGAGTATCAAACCCAATCATCAAAACTGGCCTCCGCTGTGTCCTGTTAACTTACTACAAACAGTAAGTATGCTGGAAACTGAGTAAGTCAACTGCTAAAGTGGGGACATTACAGTCTGCCCCCCTTGAAATTGCTTGTCCTCAAGCAATCTCAGCCCAGCCTGCTGAATAACTTGCTCACTCTCCCATGTAGCATCCTCCTCTGGCAGTGCTTTCCATCTAACCAAATACTCCTTCACTATCATGTTTCTGAGTTTCCTCTCTCTAGTGTCCAGAATCGTCTTGGGTTCTAACACGAGCCTCCCTTCCTCATCCAAAGGGGGTAAATCTGCAGAAGGCACTACACTCTGACCAATGGCCTTCTTAAGCCTAGACACATGAAATACATTGTGCACCCTACTGCCCTTGGGAAGCTCAAGCTCATAGGCGACTTCGCCCACTCTTCAAATCACCCTGTAGGGGCCGTAAAATCTAGGCTTTAGCTTCTCCACTCTACTCTTCTTGAGTGATGACTGCCTATATGTCTGTAGCCTCAAATACACCATGTCCCCTACCTCGAAACTGTGCTCTACCCTATGTTGATCAGCATACAACGTCTGCTGATTTTGAGCCTGTTGTGTATTTTCCTTGAGCGCTCTCAGGATATCTTGACTATCCTTCAATAGGTCTTTAGCTTTGGGCACTCTGCTGTCCCCCAAAACCATATCCATGAAGGTTGGGGCTTCATACCTGTACAATGCCATAAACAGAGTCATCCTGATGGTCATGTGATGTGTTGTATTGTAGCAATACTCTTCCATGTGTAACCACTTAACCCAGGCTCTCTGCTACGCAGTCACATAGTTCCGCAAATACCCTTCCACCCATTTATTTACTATCTCTGTCTGCCCATCTGTCTGATAATGGTAGCTCGTACTAGGTGTAAGGTCTGTACCGCACAGCCTGAACAACTACCGCCAAAAGGTGCTCATGAACTTGCTATCCCTGTCACTGACAATAAATCTTGGTAACCCATGCAACCTGAAAACCTCCCTAAAGAACAAATCTGCCACCTGAGCTGCTGTATAAGTAGAGGGGATAGCAAAGAAGTGAGCAAACTTCGTCAATTTGACCACCACATAAATGCAATCTCTTCCCTGCACTCGCAATAGGCCAGTGATGAAGTCCATAGAAATGCTTTCCCATTTCCAGTTCGGAATGGGTAAGGGCTGTAGTAAACCAGCAGAAAACTTGTGCTCTTCCTTATTCCGTTGACAAACTGCACACTCCCTGACATGCCTCTGAACATTGTCCTTGAGCCCTCTCCATGAGAACTGCTCTCGGATCTGCCTATAGGTCTTGAAAACCCCCAGATGCCCAGCCGTAGGTGCATCATGAAATGCCCTCAGTATCTTCTCTCTTAAGTGTGATGACGGAATCAAATAAATTATGTCCTGAAATCTGATCAACCCATCTATCACCTCATAGCGATCATCCTGTATAGTCCCTGAAATCAATCCCGAAGCCCAAGCATCTCCGGCATATTCTGCTATAATCTTAACCCGCCAATCTCCTGAGATCTCTGCAAGGGCACAAATGTGATGTCTTCTGGATAAGGCATTAGCTACTACATTCTTCTTCCCTTTGACAAACTCAATGTCAAAGTCATAAGCTTGCAATTTAGTGACCCACTTCTGCTCCCTGTCATTCAAGTCTCGTTGGCCCATGAAATACTTTTTGCTGTTGTGATCCGTCTTGATCACAAACCTCCCTCCAACCAAGTAGGATCGGAATTTGGCCAAGGCATGCATGATGGCCAACATCTCCCGATCATAAATAGAATAGCTCCTCTCCACCCCTCGGAGCTTCCTACTCTCAAAAGCAATGGGGTGCTTCTCCTGCATCAATACTGCTCCAATCCCATCACCTGATGCATCACAATGAAGTTCAAAAGGCTTCGTGAAGTTGGGTAGAGCTAGAACCAGACATGAAGACATCACCCGCTTGAAATGTTCAAAACACTGTTGTGCTACCTCTATCCATACAAAAGCACCCTTCTTGGTGAGGTCTGTTAATGGTGCTGCAATCTGTGAAAAGCCCTTCACAAATCTCCTATAAAATCCACATAATCCAAAAAACCCTTTGAGTTGTGTAAGGCTGGTTGGAGTAGGCCAATCAACAACCGCTTTGATCTTTTTTGGATCCACCCGAACTCCTTCAGCATTGATAATATGGCCAAGGTAGAGCAACTTTGTCATACCGAATTCGCACTTTGATTCCTTGGCATACAGTGACTCCTCCAAAATGACCAGCATCTCCTCTAATTGTTGTAGGTGCTCATCCCACGTCCTACTGAATACCAGGATGTCATCAAAGAATATCAATACAAATCTTCAGAGCTGCCCTCTAAACACCTGATTCATACAACTCTGGAAGGTAGGAGCGTTGGTTAGCCCAAATGGCATAACCAAAAACTCAAAGTGTTCGTAATGACACCTGAAGGCAGTTTTTTCTATGTCCTCCGCTCGCATCCGGATCTAATGGTATCCTGAACGTAGGTCTAGCTTAGAGAAATATCGTGCTCCATGCAACTCATCAATCAGCTCGTCAATCCTAGGGATGGGGTACCTGTTCTTGATTGTCTTCTTATTGAGAGCTCTATAATCAATGCACATACGCATTGTCCCATCCTTCTTCTTTACCAAAACAACTATTGAAGCAAAGGGGCTTTTGCTTGGCCTAATATGCCCCATCATCAATAGCTCCTTTATCGACTTCTCTATCTCATCTTTATGCTTTTTAGGATGGCGGTAGGGGGTGATGATGGCTGGTTTAGCCCCTTCCTCTAGCTCGACCACATGCTCTATACCCCTCTCGGGAGGAACCCCATGTGGAATGCTACCAAACACCTTTTCATGCCTGGAAATGATCTCCTGTACATTTGGATGATAGCTTTTATCATGTTGCTCTGGAGGTGTAGACATGATCAAACATTCAGCTGCCCATTCTACATCATCATGTCTAAATAACCGTTCTATCCGCTTCAATGATACCACCCTGAGCCCCCCATTCGGTAAACCTCGAAGCACTACCTTCCTGCCCTGACTGAAACCTCATCTCCAACTTAGCCAAGTTGAAGGTAAACTCTACCAGAGACGCCATCCACGTCATTCCCAAGATGACATCATAATCGCCCATGTCAACTACATAGAAATCATCCTCCAATTCATAATCTCCTCCCAATCTGACACGAAGATTTGAAATCTTCCGGGTGCATAACTTGTGGCCATTGGCCACCATGACTCTGAACCCCGCGTGCCCTTCGGTCTGAAGGCCTCTCTTGGCCACCAATTTTGCGTCGATAAAGTTATGCGTTGCCCCAGTGTCGATCAATAAAACCAAACGCTGCCCCTAAATCATCCCTCTTACCTTAAAGGTAATGGCCTTCTGGACCCTTGTCAAACGAGCAAGAGACTTCTCATCATCTGAACTCTCCTCAGCAGTGCTATCACCCTGACTAGATTCCGAATCTGAATGTTGCTCCTTGTCCTCGAAAGGTGCTTCATCTGCTGGAAAATACTCCATTGGCTTAGCCTTCGCCTTAAGCGGACATTCATGGGAGAGATTCCATGGCTCCCTACAATGAAAACATAGTTTTTTCTTCCTGAGTTCATTGAGGGTATCACTGTCCAACCCTTTAGTTTCCCCCTTAGGCCGCTGAGGGTCTTTCTGAAATGTCTTTCTTTCCTTATCCTTCTTAAAATGAGAGTCCTTAGAGTGAAGTTTACTCCTGTAGGAAGAAGATACTAGGTCTCTCGTTTTCTTAATAGCCTCTTGTAGCGAAGAGGGGTTGTGTCCCTTTACCCATCCTCGCAAGGGATCAGAAAGCCCATCCATGAAAAGGACAACGAGTCTCCTTTCAAATATATCTGTCACCAATACTGCCAACTTTTGGAACTCGGTGATATAGGCCTCCGCAGAACCGCACTGTTTAAGCTGTGCTAGCTCCTTGAAATGCAATTCCGGGTCCTTAGTGTCAAATCTGTCAATGAGTCTCTCAGTAAATTTTGCATAGGTATCTATCTGGCTATGGCCAAGTGTGATCATACCGTGGTGCCACCACTCGTGGGCACTCCCATCCAAATGCAATGCAACATACTTAATCGCATCCTCCTCAAGGATGGGATTAAGCTGGAAATAAGTGTCCAATTTATGGACCCATGTTCGTGCTGAAGTCTTCATTGTACCATCATAGTATGGAATAGACAACTTTCCCAACTTCTTCCCCATCTCATAATTTTGTTCCCTGTTTCCTCTCATGGGCATATGCTTGAGTCTAACATCCATATACTCCCTGAAGGACATTTTGTTGATGCAGTGGATTGCACCCGGGGGCAGGACGCCTAGCTCCCGCCCTTCCACACGCAACAATGGAAACTCCCCTCTTGTCTGTGGGACCGGCGAAGCTGGAGGGGAGAGTCTCTAGATAAGGGCTAGCTCCCTCTGATGTATCTTTTAGGCCCTGGTTTCTCCTACTGCTAACAAACAAATTGAAAAAAGGGGGGGATGAAAAGAGAGAGAGAGATGCTGAAAACAAAACCTAAGCCTAAAAAATGAAAAGGTGATACACCAGAAATGTGACCCACCCAGCCCGAACATACACTTTTCACCAAGAGGAAGCGCCCATACACTTCATCTGACGTGGGAAACTCTTCTATTTCAGTGAGTCAGGGGTCCGTAGAGATACAGGGAGGAAGGAACTACCAAAGGTGCTCTGAGACACACTTTGACAGCGTATTCACATGCGCCTATATTCTTGCTGTAGACACTTCTGGCAGACCTACAGAAAAGAGACTTCACAATGCACTAGATATGCTGTAATCGATATGTGAAAAGCATGAAAGACAATGACTTAACACAAAAGAAGAACACAGACATATACTTTAAAGTGCAAGTCCAGATAGAGGTAAAAATGCTAAGTCCTAATTCAAGGTAAAAGTTGGCAGAGCTCTGCCTTACAAGCCCGAGAGATTTTTGGGCAGAGTTTTGCCTTAAGGCTGAGAGAATCCTTTCTCAAATGAGAATTTCTACAATATATAGAAAGAGGAAGAGAACTTGGCACTTTCTGGGAAAGACTTTGGCGCTCTTTTTGCAAGCTAGCCCATGTGCGCTCTAGGCCTTGGGAAGAGGGAGCCGTTTGATTGTCGGCTCCTGCTTTGACTTTGGCGTCCCAACATTAATAAGAAAACATGGCCACGCCTCTTTTCTGCAAACAAACTGCTCTTTTCCTGCAAACAGACTGCGGTTTGTCTCCTCATAAATGCCAAATGAAGAAAGCAGGCCGCGCCATTTACTGTTTGCGCCGTTTGATGACCACCTGGCAATAATTCGCCTCCCCTTTGCCTCTTGGACTGCTTTGTCTTTTCCTGCATCTTGTCTTCATCCTTGCTTTGTCTCCTTCTGCTCCTTCAGCCCTCGGGGGCTATCTTCTGGCGGGTCGCTGCGTTCCTTGGGCTCTTTTCTGCTTGCCTTGGCCACTTTCTGCTGATTTTCAAATAAGTGACACGTGGCGCGTTCCGCTGTGAAACGAGCAGGACACGTGGCAGCATCCGCTTGACTCATGGAAGCTTTAGGCACCCTTTGAAGGTCTTGCGAAAGAGGACATGTGTCGGCTTCCGCTCTCTTTAGCAATTCGTTCGGGGCCCACCACAGTTCTCGCGGGACAAAAAAGAGAGACTACGGAGGCCAACACTTGTCGGCTTCCGCCGAGCTTTGCAGGGGACACATGGCACGTTCCGTTGCTCCTAGAAAAGCATGTCAAATCCTTTCGCGTTTGCCACTTGGCGCCTTCCGCGCCCTTGCTTTTCCTGGTGCAAAATTGACGTTCGTGGGCTCGTCACTGTGTTTGAATTTCCAACGGCTAGTTCACCGTGTTTAACTTTGACATCCTCGGGCCCGTCACCCTTGGACTTTCCATCGGCTTTCTTCCTGGCCACTTTCCTTCGGGCATTCTGTGCGGACATTTTCTGTGGACTTCTTGGAAAGCGTCCTTTTCCTCGGTGAGAGCCCTCCGCAAGGGCACATACCCTTCGGGCGGTCCTTCGGCTCCTCGGCGGGTTTCTTGCTTCGAGCTTTTTCCCCGCGGGCTTTTTGCATGGACCTTTTCCCGTAGACAAAAGTTCGAGAGAATTGTCTCAGCCACTTGTTATTTCTTCGGAGTTTTCCCGGCTTACTTCCTACGGCCTTCCGAATTCCTTCGGACTTTTTGTCCGAAAGAATTCTTTCGAACAAAAAGTCCGAAGGAATTATGCCTTTGCCTTAACAAAAGTCCGCAAGATCTTACCTTTGCGGCTTTCTTTGTGGCCTCTTTGAAGTGCTTCTTGCCCTCCGCAAAGGCTCTTGAACCCAGAACTGCCCTCCACAAGGGCACTTGTCCTTCGGGAGGCTTGAACTTTTTGCATTGAACCGCTCCTTTGAACCAACCGTTGAACCAATTGATTGAACCGGTTCAATGGTTCAAACGCTTGTTGAACCAAGGCTTTGAACCGAGCGTTGAATCAAGCGATGAACCGTTTGAATTGAGCCAAGCCTTTGAACTTTGCCGATGACCCATTTGATTGAACCAAAGGCCGTTGAACCGACGAATGAACCGATTGAGTGAACCGAAGCATTGAACCAAGGCGTTGAACCAACGCATTGAACCATTTGATTGACACTGCCGATGAACTTAGCCGATTGAACTAAAGCGTTGAACCGAAGCGTTGAACTTCGCCGATTGAACTAAAGCGTTGAACCGAAGCGTTGAACTTCGCCGATTGAACCGGTTCAATGGTTCAACGGTTCAAAGATGCTAACTTTTGGAAAGATTATGTCATTGAACCACTCTTCCAACCTTAAGAAAAAGTGTCTTTGAACCATTTTAGCTATCTTGTGAATTTCTTCAGACAAGAGTCCGAAGAAGCTTTGTAAAACCTTGCAACTCTTTGACTGGTTCTTCATCTGCCGAAAAACTACACTGCACAGTCCGTAGAAATTCTGCAGAGTTCGTAGAAATCCAAGCTCTACAGAGTTCGTAGAAATGGACCTGCAGAGTCCGTAGAAAACCTGCAGAGTCCATAGAAATTGCAAGACTCGTGCAAAAAATCAAAAGTACTGGCTCAAAACATGCAAAAAGAAGGGGACCAATTTTTGGCCTGTTGGGCAAAAATGGTCAACACATTTCACCCTGAAAATCTAGTCCAGAATTTCTCCAATCCTCCAGTATTTGGTCATGTATCTCCTGTTGTGTGGGACCAACATTATTATGGTCATTTTGTCTCGGAGGGAACTGTGGCATGAGTGGTCTTGTAGTAGAAGACCCTGCTCTAGCATATGTCCGGGTTCCTCTATTAATCGATGCATCTCCATTACCCTGTCCACGTACCTGGTTAGCATTATTACCCTAGTTGGCATTATTGCCTTGATCTGCTCTAGTCAAGTGTTGTGTAATTGCTAGAGCCATCTGCTGCAATGTAGCCTGTAGCTCCCTTTGACCCCTGGCAAGATCATTGAGCATCATCCTAGTGCTAGGTTCTCCCCTTTCCTCATCTCTGAAAAAATTTGTAAGTCTGGGTTTGCCCGATTTCTCCTCAAGTAGTACTGATGTGTTGGATGCATGAAACCTCACAGGATGGCAGGAAAACAGGCTTTGATATCACTGTAATGGGCACCGCGGTTGCGCCCAAAACTAACCCAGCAGGGACTCCTTATGACTCCGGTAGATTTAGTGGTATTGTTTTTTTTTGTGTTTTTCAAAGACTAATGCATGTAACATAAATATAGAATTGCAAGCATAGATACACACAGCTGAAATAACCAACACACTGTATTTGTATTAATTGCAAAATGAGTAAACGAGTACAATGTTGGTCACGTGGTGACTCATTAAATCTCCTAGTGATCGTATGAACATTATTTCAAGCAGATATCCTAGCAGGTTCCAAAGGTGCTTCAGTTGTTCTCTGACCCACGAAACTACAAGCTTTGCAAGCAGAAAACTACGGACTCTGCAGGTAGAAAACTACGGACTCTGTAGGTAGAAAACTACAGACACTGCAGATAGAAAAACTACGGACTTTGCAGGCAAAAAACTACAGACTCACCTAGCTGCATGGCGCTGCTACAGTGACGGCACTGCTACAGTGATACGGCTGCTACAGTGACACGGCTGCTATAGTAGTGCGGCTGCTACAGTAGTACAACTGCTACAGTGGCTGAGAGCACAAACTCCAAAGACCAATCCCAAGGGGTTGATGTCTAGAGTGCTACAGATGAGAAGGACGTTCTCAAATGGCCAAATAAGCTGTAAGTGCAACAATTCTTTTCTTCTTATCCAACATGCCTAGAGAAGCCACAAGCACTTCCCTTTATCCTTTCTCCAAGGGGCGACTCAACTCACTTGAGCAATGTGGTATAAAGGATGTGCAACAATCCATCCATTAAAATATTGCTTATGTCTCCCTTGGGTACCATCCCCATAAAGTGAATACTTAAAGTAACACTTAATATCTTGCCATTGGGTTAAATGTTACTTTTTACAGCACTTCAGGCCTGAAAATATACCAGCAACCGGACTCCGAATGGTGCAAGTGATAGCTCGTCGGAAATCTCTCGGCAAGGAGTATCAAACCCAATCATCAAAACTGCCTCCCGCTGCGTCTTGTTAACTTACTACAAACAGTAAGTATGTTGGAAACTAAGTCAGTCAACCGCTAAAGTGGGGACATTACAGAAAAGCCCTTTGGATTTATGAAAGTGACATTCAGAAAAGTTGATTGGTCTTTCGGAAATGTTGAAAAGATCCCATTTGCCGAAAAAAGGCCTTTCGGCATTTTGAAAATGCCCTTCTGATTTTGGAGAAGACTTGTCCCTTGAAGAACCCGAGAAGCACTTTTTTTCGAGACCAAATCGGGTTTGTCAAGCCCTTTTACTTATTTTGGGCTTCTAACTGCTCACAACTTATGAAGTAATCAAGTAGTGCTCCTTTGAAAACCCGAAATACACTGTCCATGAGTAATTCGGGTTCGTAAACCCAAATTACTTCTACTTATAAAACATTTAGAAGTCAACACTGTTGGAAACCTGATTTGCACTGTGCCCTAAAAAACCCAAAGTTGTCACTGCTGGAAAACCCGAAGTCCTCCCAAAGACTTGCTATTTTCTTGCCTGAAAGCTTCCTTTTTTATACTTAGGCAAAATTTGAGGTATGTGGGCCAAAAATGACCAATAGGTACAAGCATGCAATTGATGTGTGAAATTAGATTTATCCTTTAGAAAACTTCAAATCTATGCTAAAGCATAATAACAATAAACTAAATGTGTATTTGTTTTTCGTATGTTTTTATCTTTCAGTGAATGCTTGTTCCTAAAATGCTTCTAAGGGCTTTGTATATATAGTGTTATCAATTTTGAATTAGGAAACTATTGGTGCACACAAGCCAACCCCAAAATAATTCAAAAGACCCAAAAAAGATAAAATAAAGCAACCAAAAGGGTGGCATGCTTAAAAAAACCCGAAAGATACACCAGGACACTTCCGATAACTCTAGAGTTTGTTGGTAACTGACACAATAAAAAATTGCCGACACTGTCCTAAACACAAAAAATCAGAGATGGAGACAGGGCCAAGGATCCTTATGATAGACTCAAAAAACATATAGAAAACTGAGACATAAGATCACATAGTCAAACCACATAGACCAAAAGGCATAAGACCAAGACCAAGACCAAGGCAACAATATGTAGCATTTTCGTAAGTTAGAGTCCACATATGTAAAGTCACATGAAAACAATTATACAAACAAGGCTCATACCAAATTTGGGTGTCTAAAAAAAGACACAACACTCTTCCTAGCAACCTATCTGTCTTTGAATGACACTCTTCTAGGCAGGCCATCTTTAGTCCATAACAATCACCCACCAAGTAGAACATCCTTTCCTTTCCCAGGTCGTCTATACAAGTTGCCTACTCTAGACCATCTATACTGAATGTTATTTTGGTGATTGTCCATATCAAATAGAGGAAGGGACCTATGTTGACGTTGTGGATTGCACCCTCTGAAGGGAGGCTCAGTTCTCTTCTTCCACGCGGCACAATGGAGACATTCTTCTTGTTGTGGGTTGCAAACTTGAGGGATGAATCTCTAGATTAGGGGCTAGCTCCCCTTGATGCGCATTGAGGCCCTGGATTTCCTACTGCTAACAATGGGGTGGGATGAAAAGAGAGAAAAATTACTGAAATCAGAACCTAAACTAATACGGTGATGCACCAAAATGGTTGGTCTTCTCAACTTGGACATACACTTTACACCAGAGAGAAGCAAGTATACACTTCATTCAAATGAAAACCTTTCCTGCATCAGTGTTTCAACAGGAGAACCTATGGAGATATAGGGAGGAAGAACTACCAAAGGTGTTCTAAGACACACTATAGACTGTCTGTTCACATGCACCTATACTCTGAGCTGGACACTTCTTGTTGACCTGCAAGAAAAGAACTCACAATACACTAGATATGTTGGCATAAACTTATGAAAGCATGAAAAGGAAATGACTGAACATAAGATAAAACCAGACATATGCAAAAGTGCAAGCTCAAATGGAGGTAAAAATGCTTCTTTTAATTCAAGGTAAAAAATTTCACGGCTTCGCCATACAATGTTGAGAAAGACTTTCTCAAATGAGAAGTTACAAATATATAGAGAGCTTGAAAACAAATAATTGACAAGTCAAAGGATGGAAACCCATGCTATATTAAACACTTCTGCAGCGACCACAAGCCCATGTTGCTGCCGTATCCTTCCAATTGCATATGGGAGAGCCATGTTGTAGGTGTCCAAGTCGCTACCCTTGCTATCCTGGGCCTACAAAAGCATGGGATACTCCTAGCAACTAACAAGGCCATCCCCAAGTTGTGTTGACTGGGCCATGCTCTCTTCAATGCTGAGTGCAACTGGTTGTGCATTAATGGCAAAACGTGAAAACACGGGCTGCTCTTCTCTATAGTTCGAAAACCAATCCTTTTATTGGTTTTTTGGTAGGGACTATTTCACCTAAGTGCATTTACTCCTCTTGCTGACGACACCTATGACACCTGCCTTGGTCTGGTTCATCCTTGGGTCCACGCTTTGACTTGTCACACCACTTGGAACGTTTTGAGCTTTTGTTTTATTGTGCACATGGCCACGTTCTAGGTTACCCACCTTGTTTTCTCTTACTTTTCTATTTCCCTTTTGTCTTTAGCCATTCAGGCTCTTGGGCGCTTGTTATTTTCTCCTAGGTTCCTTTCTTTGCTTGCTCGTTCATTCGTTCTTTGGGCTTTTGGGCTTTTGGTTTTGAATTCCTTTGGACAAAATGTCTGAAGTAATCAAGCCAAGAAAGCCCGAAGGCCCGTCAAAAGAAAGCCGAAGAGTGCAAGCCCAAATTTTGTCTGAAGAAATTCTCTTTTGGGCTTGCACTCTTCGGCTTTCTTTTGGCGGGCCTTCGGGCTTTCTTGGCTTGATTACTTCCCTTCGGACATTTTGTCTGAAGGAATTCTCTTTTGGGCTTGCACTCTTCGGCTTTCTTTTGGCAGGCCTTCGGGTTTTCTTAGCTTGATTACTTCCCTTCGAACATTTTGTCCAAAGGAATTCTTTTTTGGGCTTGCACTCTTCGGCTTTCTTTTGGCGGGCCTTCGGGCTTTCTTAGCTTGATTACTTCCCTTCGAACATTTTGTCCAAAAGAATTCTCTTTTGGGCTTGCACTCTTCGGCTTTCTTTTGATGGGCCTTCGGGTTTTCTTAGCTTGATTACTTCCCAACGGCTAGTTTATCACCCTAAAGTTGACGTTCATGGGCCCGCCATTGGACATTTGAATCCCAACGGTTAGTCCTCCATCATGTAATTGATGTCCATACGGTCGTCACTCACTAGGACAATTCCTTCGCGTCCCTTATTGCTTCGGATCTTTGCTCGGCACTTATCCCGAACAATTTCCCCGTAGACACTTTCCGAAGGAAATGGTCCTTTTCTGAAAGATCCCTGATGGATCTCTTCGGCTGATCTGCTGTAATTTTGTTATTTTTAAATTGATTTTTCCTGTTTGTGAATGTTTTCTTTCCGAAATAGATGGAAGTTGCAGAAGGGTTTGATTGTTTTTGTGTTTTGATGATTTTTCAGCGAGTAAATAATGAAGTACAAGAACATGAACAATTTCTGAAATTTAATACCAAATATAACCAAACAAATTCGCTTATAGGCAGAATTCTGGATATTAAACCAAATAGGGAACCAGATACAAATTTCCAATAGTTTCAAAAAGATTACAATCATAAATAGACCCAACCTGAAGGCTGAAGGAGAATTGTACACCAGAAGGAAGCCGCGGCAAGGTTCCAGCCCTCAATGCGCTGCACGTGGGAAGGAAGCTGGCTGCCAGGTACAACCGTACAGCTGCAAGGTCCTCTCAACTGGAATGAACCCTCAAATCCACGCTGAACTCTGTCATAATCACTGCGCCCACCAGAAGGAATACTGAGCAATCTCCAGATGCTACTGAGCAAATCAACAACCATTGAATTGGGGGCTACATCCCAAACAGGCAAGGCATTGGGGTTGGTGTCCCAAATGCTGAAAGCTCTTCCAGAGCCAAAGCGCAAATCCCAAGATAAAATGTCAAGAAATGAATTAGAATTTGGTCTTGACCTCCTTATAACCCCTTCACAATTAGCTCGAACCCTAAAAGCAAATCAATATGGCGTTGAGTTATAACATGTTATATTTCTCCTTTTTAAGTGGTCAAGTACATAGAAAATGACCCTTTTTTTCAAATAAAAAGAAATCCGTTCACCGAAAGGATTTGAGTCAAGAGAGATATTTAGAAAAGTCCAAGACCTTTCCAACGAGCTATTACACCATGGGATACGTATCCAAATGAGGCCAAAAAACCCTTATTACTCCAAAATGGCTATAAACTTAGCCTTATTTAATTAAAAAATGCTAACTTAGGAAATATTAAAAACATAACCCAAATAGCAACAAAATGCTCCAATGACACCACAAACCAGAAAGTCACCCTGCCACCTGTCTGTGACTGAAGTCGAAAATCAAGGATTCACTGGCAATTTCATCCCTAAAATCTAGGGATGCTCCTAGAAACTAGGAAACAAACCCTAATCCTCTGAAACTGAACTCCAGGGAGGAATCTCATGGAGACCCAACCCTGGGTATGATCATACCCTCATGAAAAGTAGGGATAACTCCATAAATTTAGGAACTGCCTCCTAAAAATAAGGAACGTCTCTAAACTGATCAGCGATGGCCAAAACACTTAATCCCCCAACACTGTATAACCATATTGGGTCTCTATCCAACACTGTCAACCTACAAGACCCCATAATAAGCTAACTCACAAGTCTCTGCTAGACCGAGCTAAAGAGGGGACATGATAGTCCTCCCCTCTCGGAGATGCTTGCCCACAAGCAACTGTAAAGCTGGATGTTGTAAAATGTTCTCACCCTCCCAAGTGGCATCCTCTATGGGAAGATCTCTCCAATGTACCAGATACTCTCGAAACACTCTGCTTCTCAACCGTCGTTCCCTCACCTCAAGAATCTCATCAGGAACCAAAATCAATGTACCTTCTTCATCCATGGGAGGCAACTCAGGTGAAACTATAATATGCCGTCCAAGGGCCTTTTTCAGGGAAGATACATGGAATACATTATGTATTTTACTACCAGGTGGTAACTCAACCTCATAAGCAACCTCTCCCACTCGCTTGAGTACCCTGTATGGACCATAAAAACGTGGTTTGAGCTTCTCAACTCCCCCCCTTTTAAGGGTGCTTTGCCGATATGGTTGTAAGCGTAGAAATGCCATATCATCCACCTCGAATGCTCTCTCAATCCTATGCCAGTTAGCGTATATCTTTTGCTGATTCTGAGCCTGCTGTAAATTCTCCCTGAGAGATCTCATGACATCGTGGTTCTCCTATAACCAATCCTAGGCCAAAGGAACTCTACTGTCACTAAGTGCCAAATCAATGAAAGATAATGCCTCATATCCGTAAAGAGCTCTGAAAGGCATCATGCCAATGGACATATGATGCGTGGTATTATAAAAATACTCGCCCAAATACAACCAGCGTACCCATGCTTTTTGCTGCCCTGACACAGTTACGCAAATATCCCTCAACCCACTTGTTGACTATCTCGGTCTGTCCATCAGTTTGAGGGTGGTAACTCGTATTGAGTGTCAACACAGTGCCTGTTAGCCTGAAAAGTTCCTGCCAAAAGGAACTCATGAACCTGTTGTCCCTGTCACTCACTATGGTCTTGGGAAGACCATGGAGTCTAAACACCTCTCTGAAAAATAACTCAGCCACCTGAGATGCTGTAAAGTCCGCTGCAATGGGAAAGAAGTAGGCATATTTTGTTAGCCTATCCACCAGCACATAAATACAATTCTTCCCTTGCACCCGCGAAAGACCTGTAATGAAATCCATAGAAATTCTAGACCACTTCTGTTCCGGTATTGGCAAGGGCTGCAACAATCCAGCAAGGTAAGTATGCTCCGACTTGTTCTACTGACAAGTCATACACTCACGGACATGCTGCAAAACATCATCTTTGAGACCCTTCCACGAGAATCTCTCTCGAACCGCCCTGTAAGTCTTAACATACCCTGGATGTCCTGCCATAGGAGTATCATGGGAAGCATGCAAAATTTGTTCCTTCAATTGTGAACCCGGAACAAGATAAACCCTGCTCTTGTAGTAGATAATATCTACTACGCTATATTTGTCATCCACTATCAAACCCTCCATGATCTCACAAGCGTGTTGATTTTTGGAGTACTCAACTAAAAGTTGAGCTTTCCAATCTGCTGAAATATTGCTCAATGAACATAGAGCAGCCAATGAGGGTTTCCTAGAAAGTGCATCAGCCACAGTGTTATTCTTCCTCTTTATGAATTCGATATCGAGATCATAAGCCTGAATCTTGCTCACCCATTTTTGTTGTCGATCATTGAGCTTTGTTTGATCTAGGAAATATTTCAAACTATTGTGGTCAGTCCTTACCACAAAATTGCTGCCAATAAGATACTGTCTGAACTTGGCTAGAGCATGCATAATAGCCAACATTTCCTTATCATAAGTAGAGTACAACCTTTCATTATTTTGCAACTTCCTGCTCTCATAGGCAATGGGGTGTTTGTTCTGCATCAACATGGCTCCTATACCCAAGCTTGAAGCATCACACTCTAAGACAAATGGCTGTGAGAAATCCGGTAATGCCAAAACTAGACAAGTGCTCATAACCTCCTTGAGTCTATCAAAGACTCCCTGTTCCTGGTCTGTCCATCTGAACGCCCCTTTCTTTGTGAGATTTGTCAAAGGTGCGGCCAACTGAGAGAAACCTTTCACAAATCTTCTATAATAAGCACACAAACCAAGGAACCCACCCAACTCAATAATGTTCTGAGGGCTGGGCCAATTCCGAATTGCCTGAATCTTCTCCTCATGCACCTTCACCCCATCAACACTGATCACATGGCCCAAATATAAAACCTCCCTAAGTCCAAACTCACATTTGGATAGCTTAGCAAATAGAGACTGGCTCTCCATTATGCTAAGTACCTTCTCAACATGTCTGAGATGGTCCTCCCAAGTATGGCTGTAAATCAATATGTCGTCAAAGAACACTAGGACCGACTTCCTCAACTGCTTGTTGAAGATATGGTTCATACACGACTAGAAAGTGGCTGGTGCATTGGTAAGGCCAAAAGGCATTACCAGAAACTCATAGTGCCCATAGTGACAACGAAAGGCAGTCTTGTGTACATCTTCTGCTCGTACACGTATCTGATGGTAACCTGAACGGAGATCAATCTTTGAGAAGTAGATAGCTCCATGAAGCTCATCCAGCAACTCATCAATGCGTGGAACAGGATATCTGTTCTTGATTGTCTTCTTGTTCAACGCTCTGTAATCTATACACATCCGTAGAGTCCTATCCTTCTTAACAACTACTACAGATGAAGAAAATGGGCTAAAACTAGGCCGAATGAAACCCATATCCAACAATTCATGAATAGTCTTCTCAATTTCGTCCTTATAGGCCCTGGGATGACGATATGGGGTAGTAATTACTGGCTTCGCTCCATCCTCCATCTCTATGCCATGCTCAAAACCTCTATCTGGAGGTACTCCTGAAGGTATGTCACCAAATACTTTCCCATGACGGTCCATCACTGACTGAATATCAATATGAAATACCCAGTTATCCTGAGGTGTGGGTGTTTTGGACTTAACCAAACAATGTGTAGATCGAATCACATCATTATGTCTAATAATAGTCTCCATCTTGCAAGACGATACCTCCTTAGGTCCACCATCTGACGTTGCCCTCAAGATGGTCTTCTTTCCCCCAGAAAGGAATTCTAACTGCATACGGTGGTGATCAATAATGTAACGCCCAATACCCTGCAACCACTACATGCCCAATACCACATCATAATCCTCTAAGGGAAGCACATAAAAATCATCGGTCAGAGTATAATCCCCCATCTGAATACTAAGCTGCGAAATCCGTTTGGTACAACCCAAAACTGCACCATCTACCACCTTTACTCCAAAACCACCAAACTCCTCATACTATAATCCATGCCTCTCCACTAACTTCTGGTCAATAAAGTTATGCATAGTACTTGTGTCTACCAAGCTCATGACCCGCTAGACGAAAGGCATGAAATTTAGGATAACTGGAGAGGGTAGCCATAGTTACTTTGGCTGACGCCATGGGCTCAGGGGTATCTAACTCCAACTGTGTCTGTACCTGCTCAACATCCTCCATGCTATCTTCAATATCAGTGTTGGGTACCTCCTCATCCCCTAACTCAAATGTCACCTCAATCAAATGAACATTTCCTTTACCCATACAACGGTGTTTGGGTTCCCAAGGTTCTTTGCAAGAAAAGCATAACTTTTTCCTTCTCAATTCGTTCCTCGTCTCCTGATTCATCCAAAGGGTTCTAGAAGATGACCCTCCTTTATTCTGTGGTGTGTTGACCTTCTGTGCAGGCCGAGAGTCCTTGAATGGTTTCTTATCTCCCTGATAAGAAGTGGGAATAGTATCCAGTCTTAATGTCACATCAATGGCCTCCTTAAGAGTGGTTGGTTGGAAAGCACGTACCAGACCCTTAAGTCTATCCTGTAATCCCTCAATGAATAACATCACACTCCGTCTCTGGGGCATTTCAAGTACCATAACCGCAATACGCTGGAACTCATTAATATAAGCTTTTGCGTGACCAGTCTGTCTAAGATGAGCCAACTCTCTATAGTAGAGCTCTGTGTCCTTACGATCAAACCGTGTAATGAGTCGCTCAATGAACTCGGCATAGGAACATACCAAGGTGTGATCCTGGGTGACCAATCCATGGTGCCACTGATCATATGCAATTCCCTCTAAATGCAACACAGCAAACTGAATAGCCTCACGCTCAGGCATGGGCCACAAGGATAGATATATGTCCAGCTGTGCACCCAAGCTCGTGCACTCGTATCACCCGAGCCATCATATGTAGCCAATGTGATCTTCCCAGTAGCTCGATTGAGGTCAAAGTTCTGTTGCTGGGGTGGTCTATAACCACGATCTCCCCTGAATCTAGCTGTATCTCTATGTTGCGCACAGTACTGGGAAAGAGGGAAAACATCTTTAACCTCTAGGGGTAGAGCTCTCCACTCCGCTGTGGCTACCAAAACGGACCCCTAGAACCCAACCTCTGGTGGCTCCCCCTGTGTTGGCTGTTCACCTGGTACAAACTGAGGAAGCAATGGTCTATTCGGAATATGTGTACGATGGCAATTCCGCCTAGAGGAATGAAGGGAGCCCCCAACTGAAGAATGGGATAGATGGCTATGTTGACTGCCGGCCACTGAAACTGATCTACTCTGCCTGCCTCTGTGTCTATCCACCTCCAAACTCTCCAAGGTATCCTGTAATCTGTCTAAAGCCTAAGCGATCTTGGGCTGAGTAGTGATGAGAGTCCTCACCATCTCTCTCTTCCTCAACCTGATTTCTTCGAGCATCCACCTGTTCTTCTGCCATAATAGGTTCCTGTTCTATTCCAAACTCACGCTCGTACTGAGCTCTTTTGTGTGTATAATACCTATTTATATCAACTCTTCTCGGATGCATAGAAAACAATTCTCTGAACCCCACAGGCTGGCAGGTCAAGAACTCTGATACCACTGAAAGATCCCTAATGGATCTCTTCGGCTGATCTGCTGTTTTTTCGTTATTTTTAAATTGATTTTTCCTGTTTGTGAATGTTTTCTTTCCGAAATAGACAGAAGTGGCAGAAGGGTTTGATTGTTTTTGTGTTTTGATGATTTTCTAGCAAGTAAATAATGAAGTACAAGAACATGAACAATTTCTGAAATTAAATACCAAATATAACCAAACAAATTCGCTTATAGGCAGAATTCTGGATATTAAACGAAATAGGGAACCAGATACAAATTTCCAATAGTTTCAGGAAGATTACAATCATAAATAGACCCAACTTGAAGGCTGAAGGAGAATTGTACACCAGAAGGAAGCCGTGGCAAGGTTCCAGCGCTCAATGCGCTGCACGTGGGAAGGAAGCTGGCTGCCAGGTATAGCCGTACAGCTGCAAGGGCTGCCAGGTACAGTCGTACAACTGCAAGGTCCTCTCAACTGGAATGAACCCTCAAATCCACGCTAAACTCTGTCACAATCACTGCGCCCACCAGAAGGAATACTGAGCAATCTCCAAATGCTACTGAGCAAATCAACAACCACTGAATTGGGGGCTACGTCCTAAATAGGGAAGGCATTGGGGTTGGCGTCCCAAATGCTGAAAGCTCTTCCAGAGCCAAAGCGCAAATCCCAAGATAAAATGTCAAGAAATGAATTATAATTTGGTCTTGACCTCCTTATAACCCCTTCACAATTAGCTCGAACCCTAAAAGCAACTCAATGTGGCGTTGAGTTTTAACATGTTATATTTCTCCTTTTTAAGTGGTCAAGTACATAGAAAATGACCCTTTTTTTCAAATAAAAAGAAATCCGTTTACCGAAAGGATCTAAGTCAAGACAGAAATATTTAGAAAAGTCCAAGACCTTTCCAACGAGCTATTACACCATGGGATACGCATCTAAATGAGGCCAAAAACCTCTTATTACTCCAAAATGGCTATAAACTTAGCCTTATTTAATTAAAAAACGCTAACTTAGGAAATATTAAAAATATAACCCAAATAGCAACAAAATGCTCCAATGACACCACAAACTAGAAAGTCACCTTGCCACCTGTCTGTGACTGAAGTCGGAAATCAAGAATTCACTGGCAATCTCATCCCTAAAATCTAGGGATGCTCCTAGAAACTAGAAAACAAACCCTAATCCTCTGAAACTAAACTCCAGGGAGGAATCTCATGGAGACCCAACCTTGGGTATGATCATACCCTCCTAAAAAGTAGGGATAACCCCATAAATTTAGGAGCTGCCTCCTAAAATAAGGAATGTCTCCAAACTAATCAGCGACGGCCAGAACACTAAATCCCCCAACACTGTATAACCATATTGGGTCTCTATCCAACACTGTCAACCTACAAGACCCCATAATAAGCTAACTCTCAAGTCTCTACTAGACCGAGCTAAAGAGGGGACATGACATTTTCCGAAGGAGAGGTACCCTTTGGGTTTTTAAAGTGTCTCTTCGAAATTTTGACAATGAACTTTCCCGAAGGTAAAGAGCCCTTCAAAAATTCTGAAATAATCCTTCGGCATTTTTGCAAACAAACTTTTTCGAAGGGAAATTGACCCTTCGGAAAGATTGAAATGGTCCTTCGACATTCGAAAATGACACTTGCCTTTAGAAAAAATACTTTCGGAAAAGCTGCAATGGTCCACTTTGAAAAAAAAGTGACCCTTCGGAAAAATGGAAATGGTCCACTTTCATGACCAAGTGCCCCCCACAAAAACACCTACCCTTCGGACTTCTGTGACCGTCGAATTTCTTCGGAGAAAATGTCCAAAGGAATTTGACCTTGGCTTTTCTTCTTCGGTTTTCCTTCAGACAAAATGTCCGAAGGAATTCTTTTCGCTTGTCACTTTTTTCCGAAGGGCAAGTTCCCTTCGGGCTTATTGTCTTTGCCCCTTTGCTTCAATCGGCTGCCCTCCGCAAGGGCATTCTAGCCCAAAGTGCCCTTTAAAACTATTGTACTAGTCCTCACGCTGATGAAAAGCCCTCCACAAGGTCCATTCTGCCTTCCAACATACCATTCGGAAGTTTTGTAAAGGTCCGTTTTATCTTTGAAGTGCCCCCCACAAGGGTACATACCCTTCGGGGTAATTGCAAATGACCCTATAGATCGCCAAGTTGCCTTTCGCAAAAAAAAACACTTGCCTTAAGAAGCATCCAAGACCAATTCAGGGTCTTCCGAAGGACTTACTCAAAGTGCCTTTCGCAGAAAAAACACTTGCCTTAAGAAGCGTCCAAGACCAATTCGGGCTCTTCCGAAGGACTTACTCAAAAATCTTTGAAGTAAAGACATCTCAAAACCCGATTGCTTCTTCCTTACCCTTTTGGATTTGTGAATGAGTCCAACTCACAAAAATTGGCAAGTAAAGTACTCTGCAAAACCCGACTTGCACTGGAATTGGCCATAGACCCCTTTGGGTTTGTCAAGTGCTCTGTTTATTACTTGTAAAGCTTACAAGTAATGTTGTTCTGAGAACCTGATTTGCTCTGTGAGTGCTGGCTCCTGTTTATTACTTGTAAAGCTTACAAGTAATGTTGTTCTGAGAACCCGATTTGCTCTTTGAGTGCTGGAAAAGACCAATGCTTGATGAGACAACACCTGCACAAAAGCAACTTTTTCCTTGATTTTTAAAGGGTTAACACCTGGTTTCAGGGTAAAAGGGCATGAAGAACAAGGCTTCAAGGCAAAAGAAGGGGGGGTGCCCATTTTGACATGCAGGATTCACAAAATGGTCAACAACCTATTAGTTAAGCATGGACTAATTGGTGTGATAGGACAAGATCATAAAAGTACCTATTGACGCTATGGATTGCACCCTTGAGAGAAGGCTAAGCTTCTCTCTTCCATGTGGCACAATGGAAACTCCTTTCTTGCCTGTGGGTCTGGCAAAACTGAGGGAAGAGTCTCTAGATAAGGGCTAGCTCCCTCTGATGCATCTCTGAGTTATTCTAGTAATATTGGTAATACATGTATATAATGGGGGGGTTGAAAAGAGAGAAGGATTACTGAAACAAAACCTAAACTAAGAAGGTGATGCACCAAAAGTTTGATCTACTCATTCCTCACACTTCAAAACATAAAAGCACATACATACACTTTATCTGCTGGGAAGACCAGATTGTAGGGAACTTAACAGAAAGGCTAAATGAAGACACACAGAAGATGAACTTACCACAGGCGTTGTAGGAAAACATACTGTCTGGCAACCTTCTCCTATCTCTGTGCTCCAGATACAGCGCTTTTTGCTACCTTCAGGAATGGCGCTTGTCTATACCAGGTGTGTTGGTATCAAGCTTGTGAAAGCATCATGGAAAATGACTGAACACAAGGTTAATACTCAGGCACACTCAGAGATATATCCAATCAAATAGAGGTAAAAAATGCTTTTTATTGATTCAAGGTGAAAATTGGCAGGGCTGCGCCATACAAAAATGAGAGATCCCCTTCTCAAATGAGAAGTTACAAATATATAGCCTTTTTTGGAAAAGACTTTGGCGCTTTCTGGAAAATAAATGACCCATGTTGCGTTGAGAGCATTGGGAAGAGGAAGCCGCTTGAAAGAGAATGTTATGTTGGCTCTAGTTTTGACTTTAAGCATTTAAAATATATTAAACGCCATATGTAAAATCATGGGCCGCGTCGTTTGTCTGCAAACAAGACCGCTCCTTCAAGACATTCACGTGGTTTGTCTGCTCATCAATGCGAAGTGGAAAAAAATGGGTTGCACCATTCACTGTTTGTGCTCCTCGATGACCACTTGGCAGAGACTGTGTCAACCGCTGGAATAACTCCTTGTGCCGACACCTTCTTTTGCCACTTGGACTGTTTTGTCCGTTTCTGCACTTGGCTCTTTTGGGCTCCTTTCTTGGCAGTCACTGAGTTCACTCTTGACTTTTGTCCTTTCCCAGCTTTGTCTTTTCCTGGTTTTGTCTTTTGTCATCTCTTGGCTCTTTCTGGCAAACTGAGCCCTCGGGGCTATCTTCTATCAATCTTTGGCTCTTTGGGCTCCCTTCTCGGCGGTCTCTTCCTTTTGGCCTTAAGGCCTTTGGATTCCTTCGGGTTCGCACTCAAGCATCTAAAGGTCAACGGCCATTTTATTGCCGTAAAGTTGACGTTCGCACGCCCGTCGCCATTTGAAAGCCAATGGCTATTCTATTGTCTTGAATTTGACGTCTTCGAGGACGTCATCTGACGTCCGGATTCCAATGGCTATTTCATGATGCCCAGTTTGACGTCTGCGGGCCCGTCACCCCTTTGAATTCCTTCGACTTCCCCTTTCCTTCGGCTTTCTATTCCTTCGGCCTTTTCCTTTGGTCGGGCTTTTGTCTTTGAAACCTCCTAAAGGGAAGGTGTCCCTTTGGGCCTTGAGAAAAGGTCCCTTTCGCGGTCGCCGAGAGCCCCCTGCAAGGGCATCTGCCCTTCGGGGTACTTCGGGCAGCCTTGGCCTTCAAATCTTTCGGACAAAATGTCCAAAGGAATTCCTTTAAACATTTGTCCGAAGGAAATTTTTCCTTTGTCTTTCCCTCTTGCTACTTTCTGTCGGGCTTTTCCATCAGGTGAATTCCTTCGGATAAAATGTCCGAAGGAATTCCTTCGGAGCTTTTGTCCGAAAGAATTTGCTCTGTTCACTTTGCCGCGGGAATTTTTTCGAAAGAATTCCTTGTTTGTTCTTTACCTTGTGAATTTCTTTGGACAAAATGTCCGAAGGAATTCCTTCGGACATTTTGTCCGAAGAAATTCAACCTTCGTCTTATCTTTTGCCTTAGCATTTCCGAAGGAAAACTCACCCTTTTGATTCCTCCGCAAGGGTACCTTTGGATCTGGAATTGCCCTCCGCAGCCTATTGGAATGGTCCATTTTGTGCCTGACTGCCCTCGGCAAGGGCTATTTAACCTTTGAGCTTTGTAAGAGACTCTTATTTGTCTAAGGCATTTGCTCAAAACGAAAAGCTCCATACTGAACCGAACCCTGCAGGGCCTTAGATTTTTCAATGTTCTATAAGAACAGGGCTTATTGCAAAGAAAAAGAGATTTTGCAGAAGGTGGGTACATGACTAGACTGAGGGTTCAGAGTGGTAGGGAAGGAAGGAGACTGATTTTGGCCTGCAGGACCAAAATGGTCAACAGTACCAATTTTAAATAGAGATACTAAATGATGTTGTGAAAGCCTTACATTATAGTACTACTTGTACTCAATAGTAGTGCGAAAAAGCCAATCATAACATGACACAGGATTTATAACAATTGGATATGCTATTAACATGTTTAGGAACAACTTATTTTCTAGTGCATTTAAAATATGCTGAAATAAAGTAATTTAAAATCTAATATTCCCTCCAATTGAACATGTCAAAATAAAAATGATAGCTTGACGACACGAATCTTATTGGTTGACCTTTTATGCACAATATTTGCAGGTCATACGATATACTTATTAAACCCTAAACATAGGGTGCTCAACTACTGGATTCCTTCCCCTATCTTTTATTGGCCATTCAGGGTGTCCATACGCCTTCTCAGGCCATCTAGGTTGTCTGTACTCCTCCATTTCCTTGTGTTGTCTAGTTCAATAAAAATGATAATAAATGCTTGGAATATTCGTATTTTTTTTCAGAATGTGTCTTTATACCAGACTTTATTTCCTCTATCTAGTTGTTTAAATGATAATAAATGCAACTCCTTAATATTTTGATAATGTTAGTTAGATGTTTTCTAAGAAGTCTTAATTGGGAATTTATTGTATCTATTTGGTGAATGGGCCAGTGTTTCCTTGCTTCCTCTTAATGTCATCTAGCCATTTGGAAAAAAATTGCTTGACGAAGAATGAATTTTAGATATTGTATTTATGCTGAGTTGGCTAATCGTCCTCTTAGAACCACCTTTCTATCCTCTACTTGTCATTTTCCAAGGCACACACTTATCCATGTTTACAATTTTTCATAGATGAGCATAAAATATGATTATTCCTTTTATTTCCTTCAATCACAAATAATTGAAATTTTCATTTCCCACGTTACTTGCCCTCATAACTTCATTATCATGTAAATAAGAAATAGAACTACACGTGTCATACTTAGCTTGTTTTCCTTTTAGTTCTCCATCTTCTTTTCTCTATTCATTTGTCCACATTGGACGTATAGGCTTACCTTGAGTAGGATCATCCCATTTCTCCCTTTCCTGTGCACTTCTGTGGTAATGCTTTTGATCTTCATGTTTCGATGCATTTGTCATCACTTGATTTCTTGTTGTTGATCCACCTAGAAGTTCAATGTCACAAACCTATTGCTAGACAAGCTAGCTCTACAGAAGATGATATTGAATC
Source organism: Torreya grandis (assembly GCA_037957365.1). Classification (NCBI taxonomy): domain Eukaryota; kingdom Viridiplantae; phylum Streptophyta; class Pinopsida; order Cupressales; family Taxaceae; genus Torreya; species Torreya grandis. Next base: position 796,191 of record JARHVA010000993.1, read on the forward strand.
TATGAAGTTTATCTATCATCGTTGTCATCCACAGAATATGTATGCTGCATTTCAGAGCATTTGCTTCGTGTGTTGTTGTTGGTCTTATAGAAAAGCACAACATAATTGTCGTAGCCACGGTTCTAGTGAATGATCAATTGTTGGCTTCTCGTTGATTGCCTAGTCTTTTCTTTATCGTAAGCTTCTATTTAGGAGGATTAATGCTATCATTTGAAGATTTTGTATTCCTAAAGCTACCAATTGAATAGGCCATTATTTGAGTCAAGTTCAACCTCTGAACAATTTTGTTGCATTGACACACCATCCGCTAGCTCAAAGATTGTACAACTCTAAACTTCCCTTTGTCATTCTTTAATCCATTGATTCTACAATCTTCAAGCACTTTATACCATCGTTGCATAGGGACTGCAATGTACATGTGAGCCTTGTTTCCCAACCAACATCCTTTCACCAATAAGCATGGTGTAATGCTTGGAACTCATCTCATTTGTTCCTCCCAATTCACTTTCACTTCAAGTCTTCGACATCTTTAGCATAAACATCTCTATGGTAAAAATTCTTGCACCATGGAACTCTTGTTTGGATATTTTACTATCTTCATTGCTTTTCTTTGTCGGACTTAATATTTGGATTCCTTCCTCCAATTACCCTGCTGATATCAATCCTCCATCTCTCAGTGATCACTAACGTTGCTCCTTTGACTTCCTTTTTGGTTTGATAGGATTCCTTTAAGTAATCCTTTTCATTATTTGGGTTGGGTACACAATCTTCTTTTCTAGTTTGCTTTTCTACACCAAATATGCATTTGATTCCTTCCCTACATAATTCACCGGCTTGTGGATTGGGAATTCACCATCATTGTGGTCTTGTAGACACAACTTTTACAACTTCCTCATATTCATTATCATCTCACATTTAGGGCTATCACTATTCAGGTGTTTTCATTTTCAACACATGCAACACTTTGCAATGGGTCTGCCCCTTGTGTCTCTTTCAATTGGTGTATTGTCTTGGTTTTGATTGAGGTTCTTCCCTGAATTCCAAGCATGTGAATCTTCACAATTTGTATCCACGACTTATATATTTGAACTTTTATTCCTAATTAAGCATACATTCTCTGCTATCATGGTCAAAGATTTTGCAAACATGTCAATGCCTTTCATTCTTTTCTGGATGCTTGGGTTTGGCATGACCTTCCTCCCTACAAGTTGAACTCCTTAAGTCTGCTCTTTCTTTTTTTTTTACTGATAAGATCATTCATTAATTTTTCCATGTCTTCTGTTCATACCTTCGCCTTTAATGTGTCTTTATTGTCCTTGTGTGGTCTATGCTATCTTCACTTTCCAAGTGAAATAGGTCTGCCCCTTGTGTCTCTTTCAATTGGTGTTTTGCCTTGGTTTTGATTCAGGTTCCTCCCTGAATTCCAAGCATGTGAATCTTCAGATTGTGTATACATGAATTCTTTCTTTGAACTTTTATTCCTAATTAGACATGCATTCTCTTCTATCATGGTCAAAGATTTTGCATACATGCCAATGCCTTTCATTCTTTTATGGACACTTGGGTTTGGCATGACCTTCCTCTCTGCAAGTTGAACTCTATAAGTCCGTTCTTTCTTTTTCTTACTGATAAGATCTTTCATTAATTTGGCCATGTCTTATGTTCACACTTCCACCTTTTATATGTCTTTATTGTCCTTGTGTAGTCTATGCTATCTTTACTTTCCAAGAGCTCATAATTTTTTTAACAACCCTGGCTGGGCCCACACCTCACTTAGAGACAATAAAAATCCATTGATGGTATGCTATAAAACACCAGGTAGTATATTAAACTAGACAAAAAACCTCGAGGAAAAACTAGAAAAAATATTCATGACGACATCAACGCAGGATAAATTCTCATTATGGCATATTCATGACATCATATTGGATAAATATGACATTAGTAACAGTATTTCACAAACCTCAAATCCCCATGAAATCTTTATTCTTGAATTTTTTAATAGCAGTAAACATAAAATTAATGCTAATTAATAAATGTCTTAATACAAGCCCCCACCACATTTTATGCACATATTCCAAGACACTGACCAGTAGAAGACTTTTTAGGGGATTAGGAAAAGTGTGGACTTACAGAATTTATAGGTGTCGTATCAATGTGTCCTGATGATGACATTGGCAATTGGAAGATGTCATTGACGAGGAGGAATTAAGCTATTTCCATTGTTTGACTGGGTTTGATTGTTATTGATTGTTGCCTATTATTTGTATGTCAACTCAACAAAAAGTAAGATAATTTTATGATTGTTGTACTTATGATGACCAGTAATTACTGTTGATGAGAATTTAATAGAAATCCGACATCATCAAGAGTTAAGCAGACTGTCTGACTATTGTTTTGATTGATATACTTATGCTGACTCGTAACTAATGATGTCGACTAGAATTTGATGGTTTCGCTGACTATGAAAATGATGAACTGCTATACTAATGGTTCTATACATTTTTTAGTTGTATATGTGTTGACGTTGTGGATTGCACCCTTGAAAGAACGCTGGGCTTCTCTCTTCCACGTGGCACAATGGAAACTCCCCTCTTGCTGTGGGTCTGGCAAAACTGAGGGGAGAATCTCTAGATAAGGGCTAACTCCCTTTGATGCGTCTCTGAGGCTTTTTACTACTACTGCTAATAATGGGGGGGGGATGAAAAGGGAGAAGGATATAACCGAAATAAAACCTATCTAAATGGTGATGCACCAAAATGATTGATCTACTTAGATTTGACATACACTTTGCACCAAGAAAAAGCTGATATACACTTCATTTAACACGAGAAACTCTTCTACATCGGTGTTTCAATAGAGGGTCCTCTGGAGATACAAGGAGGAAGAACTATCAGAGGCGTTCTAAGACACACTATGGCAGCCTGTTCACATGCATCTATACTCTGCTCTGGACACTTCTTGTTGACCTGCAAAAGAACTCACAATACACTAGACATGCTGGAATCATTTTGTGAAAGCATGAAAAGAAATGACTTAACACAAGACAAAACCATAGACATATGCAAAAGTGCAAACTCAAATAGAGGTAAAAATGTTGTCTTGATTTAAGGTAAATTCCTGCAAGGTTTCGCCATACAAGCTGAGAGATATCCTTCTCAATTGAGAGGTTACAATATATAGCATCAAGAGAAAGACTTCTGGCACCTTCCAGAACAAGCAACCCATGTTGCGTTGAATGCCTTGGAAAGAGGAAACTTGCTCATGCTGGTGTCATCCTTCTAGAAATGGCCTGGAAGAACCATGTTGTAGATGTCGCAAGTCTTGACTTTACAACTTAAACCATCTTAAATGTTCTTGCAAAAGCATGGGTCGCTTTGTCTCATCTGCAGCAATAACTTCCTGTGCCAACGCTTTCTTTGTGCCCCCTGGGCTATTCTATTCTTTTTTGTGCTTGACTTATGTGTGTGTGGTCGCGCTTTTACTATTTTCTGTCTCTTTCCTGGCAACTCGACTTTCGGGCTATCTTTCGTCTTTTACCGGCTCCTCGGGCTCCTTTCTCAGCAAGTCGCTGAGTTTACTCCTCAGGCCTTATGCCCCTTTGAATTCTGTCGGCCATGCACCATTCGAGCTCTTTCGGGCCACTTGTCATGAGTTCCTTCTTTGGCTTCTCCTCAACGGCCGATGCATCTCGTCAAAATTGACGTCTGCGGGCCTGTCACTATTCGAAAACCAAACGACTATTTCATCACCATAAATTTGACATCCGCAGGTCCATCGCCATTTGAAAGCCAATGGCTAGTTTGTTGCCTTGATTTTGACGTTCGCACGCCCGTCACCGAACGTTTGAACTCCAACGACTAGTTCGCTATGCTGAAATTGACATTCTCAGGCCCGTCACCCCTTTGGCAATTTCTAAGGCCTTTTGTATTCCTTCGGCCCTTTGTATTCCTGAGACCTTTTGTATTCCTTCGGCCTTTTGCAATTGAACCTTCCCGAAGGGAAGGTGTCCCTTCGGCCTTGGAAAAGGTCTCCTTTTGGGTTGTTGGGAGTCCCTCGCAAGGGCACTTGCCCTTTAGGCTCCCTTGTCTTCTGAATTCCTTCGGACAAAATGTCTGAAGGAATTCCTCCCTTCAAGGTCCCGGTCCTTTCTTTCAGTCTTTTTCTTCGACAAATTCTTTTGTCCAAATGAATTCCTTCGGGCTTTTGTCCGAAAGAATTTGCTTTGGTCTGCTTTCCTTGTGAATTTCTTCAAACAAAATGTCCGAAGGAATTCCTTCGGGCACTTTGTCCAAAGGAATTCATCCTTTGGCTTCTCATGGATTTTCTTCAGACCAAAAGTCTGAAGAAATCCTTTGTCTTTTGCAAGGATTCTCTCCGAAGGGAAACTTACCTTCCGGCCTTCTACCTTGTCATTTTTTTGAAGGTGCTCTCTGCCCTCTGCAAGGGCACTTTTGGGTCCATAATTGCCCTCTGCAGCCTACTGGAACGACCTAGTTTGTAACCCAACTGCCCTTCGCAAGGGCACTTTGTCCTCGGAGCTTTGTAAAAGCCTTGCATTCTTTGAACTGGTCCATTTCTTTGCCGAAAGGCTTGTGCAAACCAACTGCCCAAAATGCAATAAGCCTTATATCAAACTGAAAACGTGCAGGTCTTAGACCTCTCAACTCTTTTATAAGAACAGGACTTATTGGAAAGGAAAAAAGGGGCATTTGCAGTAAGGTGGATGCAATCAAGACTAATGGCTCAGACAACAGGGGAAGGAGACCGATTTTTGGCCTGCAGGACGAAAAATGGTCAACAATATGTTTCAATTGATTCTTGTAAGTCCTCTCTTTATGGTTGATTCTTCTAAGTCTTCCTATCATGATCCTGAGTACTTGTCCCATTTGTAAGCACATGTAATTCATCTTGGGAATTGGTCTTATTGTCAACCTGGAGTTGCACCCTGAATCGAAGACGTGCATAAAGTGGCCAGTCCTCTATCCGGTTGAAACAATGGGATCTTTTCACGAGGGTGGGTGCCTCAATGGTGAGAAGAACCTCCAGAGAAGGCTGATTCCTGTAAGATGTATCAATGAGGATCTCTACTCTATGTTTCGGACTACCATGGAAAAGGGAGAAGGAAACTATAAGGGGAAATCCTACCTAATAAAGGTGATACACCAAAAGATTGATCCACTCAACTTGGAACTTAGAACACTGAACAAACAATGGAAAAGGAAGACCTTTGATTTCAATCGACCACTATGCATAAGTATTTCATGAGAAGGTTCGATCCAATGACCAAAACATAAGGGAAAAACGATGGAGAGAGGTCTGATACAAGACACTTTACAGCCACCTAACATCCACTTACAGCTTCAACAAAAGACATAAGGAACACTTAGCTTGACTTACGTAATACTGTAAGTTAGCAATTAGGTACGAATCAGAACTTGGGAAGGGAGAGAAATCTACCACATGCAAATTGTTGAATGAATATACACTATGCCAACACTTGAAATCTGAAAGTACAGTCCTATTGATTGAAGAGGTTACACAACTCACCAATAACAGAGTCTGATCTAGCCAAGAGAGGGATCCTTTTTTTTTAGGCTGAAAAGCCATTTTATAGAGAATTACAACAGCAAAAGTGTAATGTCCCCTTCTCAAATCTGATCTCACAGTGACCGTTGGCCTAGTTCTGGAAATCCGTAGGCTATTCGGAAGGTGCAAATTAGGGTTTTCTATTTTTTAGGATGTCCTTGCTCGGAGTTTTGATGGCGGATTCTTTCTGGGTTTTTCGAGAGCTTTGCGGGGGTATGTTTGTTTCGGCTTTCTGAGCATTTCCAGGAATTTACTATTTTTAGTAAATTCTATTTTTGACAGCTAGCAGGTTTGTCTCAAAGAGTTAACTTTCCCTTCAGTTGACTCATTCAGTTTTGGGCTTCAGAATGCGGTCTTGGAGAAATAAGTTAATTTCACTTAAAAATAACATTATATTTTAACGTTATGACCTTGGCCTAGTCGAAATAACTTAATGTTATTTTAAAAGGTGGACTTGAAAGGGGGCGCCATCATTGCATGGAAAGGGGCGCCACTTTTGGAGATAAGGCTTCAAGGGAGGCCAACTGAAGCCTATAAAAGAAAGCATTGGGTTCTCATTTGAGCATCTTGGTCTACTACATGGTTATGCTGCCACTTTGGCTCTGGAATTGCTTCGGGGAATGAAGGCCTCCTAGTTAGGGCATCGCTTCATGCTTGCAAGACAGCATCTAGTGGTGATTTAGTCATTGATATTTATATTTACTTGTGTATTGATCTCAGTTATTTCATTGTTAGTTTATTTGGTATTATTAGTGTTTCAGTTATTGTATTCTGTATAAGGCAAATCTAGGTTTTTATTCATATATCAAAAAATACAAAAAAAAAGGTTTTGGGTATTAGTTCAATATTTTGGCTAGGCTTAGGCGCCCCTATTCTCAAATTTATAGATTTTTTAAAGCTTGCAATTAATTTCTAGAGCAAATCGCCCTATTCAGCTGGGACGCCCCTTTGGGCTGCATTGGAATCCGTGTAACAATTCTTGGATGCAAATTGGGTCTGATTTTTGATGCTAACTTGGGCGCCATCTTAAGGAAGAGACTTTGCAACAGAAATCAGCAAGATTGAACAAGTTTTGGGTGAGTTATGAACATCTGAAGAATTTAATAGGTTGCTGGTTTTTCTTCTTTCTAAGAGCAAAATTGTATTCAAAACTGAAATTATTATATTGCTCTTGAATCTTTCACTGTTGGGCATGACTATCCATGATATGGATAATATTCTATGATGTAATGCTAATCTTTCTACTTCTGACGACATTGGCATACAGATCCTTCTTATTGTGTAACGCTGACAGTAGTACTGGTAGCCATTCTTTACTTGTTCAAATCTGATTACAAAAGTTCAGTTTCTAATAAATTTATTGTATTAGTTTATAGCTCCGCCCTATGGTAGCTACTTTCCCTATTGGGGTTAGCAAGCACATTCTGGGTGTAGAGCTCCGCCCTATGGTAGCTACTTTCCCTTCTGGGGTTAGCAAGCACATGCTGGGTGTGGAGTAGTTTCATTCTTCAGTATTTCCCATTAAAGCATTGTTAGTAATTTCACTCCGTCATATGGTCGCCCCTTACTCCGCTTTGGATTGGGAAGCACATACTTCACGTAGAGTTCCTTTGTTTTGTAATTCACTCCGTCTTATGGTCGCCCCTTACTCCGCCTTGGATTGGGTAGCACATACTGGACGTCGAGTTCCATTTCTAGCATTTAGAGTTGTTTCAATACGTTTGGGTTTATCTTCTAACCTTAACGGTATTTACTTGTAATGTTGAAATCCAATAACTAAAAATTTCAAAAAAAAATTGGCTCGGGATATTTCAAAAAGATTGGCATTGAAAAATTGAAGAGAAGGATTAACTTAAATTAACTCAAGGCTGACTTGGCCTTTCAATAAAATATGTTTTCCTTTGTCTTTGCATGAAGCTTTTTGCGCTTGAGAAAGTGAACTTGTCTTTTGTTTACTGAATTGCCCACCTCTCTTTGCATGAAAATCCAACACCAATGTCAATTTTAGAACTCTACGTGAGCTGCTGGAACGTTTGAAAGCTTGAGATGATAATATCATTGCATGAAATCGAACGCCAATTTCAATTTTAGAACTCTACGTGAGCTGCTTGATGCCGAGTTGGAATGTTTGAAAGGCTGAGTTGATCGTTTGGTAAGCTGAGTTGGACGGAGAGATAGGCTGAGTTGGACCTTCGAATGCATGAGAATGACTAGTCAAACCGCCAATAAAACAGATAGTCAACCAAAACTTAGCAATCCGCCAAAAATAGCCCTTGTTCGCATGTATTTTCTCTTATTTTGGTTTCCTTGTGTCTTGTCTATTTTGGGTGGGATTCTATTTTTGGATGTATTTTGTCTATATTTCCTTTGTTTGACTTTTTTCAACTTTTGTTTGCTTAATCTGAGGTCAACTTCCCATGGTTTAATTCTTTTGGAATTCTGGCTTTACTTTTGTTTTTTCTTTCCTGTGGATTTTATGTCCATCAGATTTTTCTGTTGACTTTATGTTCATCCCCTTAGTCTTCTTATTTCCTTCAGAATTCTTGTTGACTTTGCCTTTGATTTCCTTTAGCTTTCTTGGCTATATTATATCTTGCCCATAGAATTTTTCCTAGCTTCATCTTTTGCCTTATTTCCTTCGGGATTCTTTGCTGCATTAATCCTTCGGACTGTTGTCCGAAGGTTTCCTTTGTTTTTTCTTGTCTACCTTGTTTTATTATGTATTTGCTTCGGGTTTATTTCCTCGGGCTTGTCTATGCACTTTTCTGCAGCTACTTCTCCGAAGGGATCCTTCGGACTTATGGCTCCGCACCTTTCCTTTGGCTTTATTTCCCTGCTCGGACCTTGCCTTTGATTTCCCTCGAAGGATTTCTTCGAACAAATTGTCCGCTTGAATTTCTTGACTGGCGTTGGTCATTTTGAATTTCTATGGGCTTTTCCCATTTGAACGTTCTTTTTCCCAAATTAATCCTTTGGACTTTTGGCCAAAGGATATCTTTCCTTTGTTATTTCCTTTGCTTTGTTTTATTCTATCGGGGTTTTTTTTTTTGGGTCTTTTGAACTCTCCGAATTTCTTCGGACTTTTTGTCTGAAGGAATTACTTCCTTGTATTTTGTCTTTGACTACATCTTCAAAATGCCCTTTGGAAAAATTACCATGGTCCAAGCACCGACCAAGTTCCCTCCGCAAGGGCTTCTGTCCTTCATCTGCGCCCTTGTCGAAAAAATTGTAGGGCACCTGGGTTTTTGCAGGGGTCCCGAATTTGACGTGTACCTTCTCGAAGGGTAGGTGCCCTTCGGTATTGTTGAAATTGACCCTTCCGAAAGGTACCTTGCCCTTCGGGTTTCTTGTTTTGCCCTTTTCTGCCTTCCAAAGACACCCCTTGCAATTCCACGGACTTATAACAAGGCTCATTCCTTAGGATTTCTTTGGACTTTTGTTCGAAGGAATTATTCCTTGGTCATTTTGCTTTTGGCAGACCTTTCTCTTTTGTATTTCTCCGAAGTATTCCTTCGGATAAAAAGTCCAAAGGAAATACTTCCTTTGTTGCAAGCTCTTTCCTTTACTTATTCCCTTTGCTGCAGGCTTTTTGGGTCGTTGTAAATATGCATTTAGGCTTGATTGATCTTTGCGAAAAACCTTTTCCTTTTCATTATTGAGTACCCGAAATTGATTCACAAGACAAAATGGTACCCACGAGACCATCTTCCAAATAGTTAGGTTGACAATTGTGCCCTGTGGGGCAAAAACGTCAATAGGTCCCATGAGAATAATTGATGGTATGTTTTGACTAATTCATGTAAATGCCATTTCTAGATGAAAGTAAGCCGACCCATTATTTGGTTGATTCCTGTAAGTTGTCCCATAAAATGATTTGAGCATTAAACATTTGCTCAATGCTTCTAAACCATCCCCCTTTTGTGTTCGACATGTATAAGTTTTCCCACAAGTATTTGTGCCATAAGTTGTGGTTCACTCTTGTAAACTATCTTTTGAGGATGACACGCTGATAATATAAATTATCTTTCATGAATGAATAATTATATGTATTGGTTATTTCTATTGTATAGTTAATTTGGCTAGTTGATAAGACTAGTTGGTTGGAGTCCCAAATTAGTAATTGCTTTGTGACTAAATATTCTTGATATATTGTGGGAGGATTTTTATGCTGACATCTTGTGCGAGCTACCTTATTGAAAATGGCATCAAGGGGTGTCCATCTTTTGATTTGGTTCACTGGTCTTCTTCCACGCTAGGCCATTATATTTCGTGTAATTGACATCTTGTAGACTGTTTCCAGGTATCCGAGATGGAAAATTCATAAGAGATATTGTAGTGCACAACAGTTTGCAAGTGAAAAAACAGTATGACCCATAGAACAACCTTCTTGGAGCCCCAAACTAGCACTTGTCACTTAGAACATGTAACAGATCTCTTTAGAATGAGGGTAAACTGGTCTACTACAAAAAGCAACACTTAATGTACTGTAACTCTACTTTGAAGACTCATAGAGGAACGATTCTACAAATTTTCTGATCTAGACAACTCTATGCACCTATTCTTATTAAACATGAATTCCCACAACTTATACAAGAATGCAGTTATAACATTCATTGTTTTCCTACAAGATGTTTCATTTATTTGACACCATTGGGTAAGATTTGCTCTGTAGGGCTACTATTAAAACCATTCTATTCTATTTTATATGAACATAAAATTTCAGTGTATTTTGTAATCTTGGGACTATAACAGTGATCCTTTTGGATAAAATACTGGAACAAGTACTGAGTAATTAGATTGATCAATATACTATATGGTTGCCATTTTATCACAAAATGAGTGATCATTTGGTTGTTTATACACAATTCAACTTTTAGGAGTCCTCACTTACTTGTAAGCCAGCTAATAGGACCTCTGCAACTACACTTGCTATGCGTAAGTTGATTATCAAGGCACACGGAGCCCCAATTCCTGCCCTTTGATTGACTTGTGGGTCTTCTGGTCTAAAGTGTTAAACATGGTTTTTTGGGGTGGTCCCACTTCATCCTTAGTTTGATTGTTATAACCTGTTTTGGTTGGGTTGTAAGTTGTAACCATAGTAGCTTTCTATTTACACATCATTGATAAGGCATGGCAAAAGCATAGATGGAATTCAATCACCTGGGTTGAAAATGGGAAAAATTCGCTATAAATTCAAGAAACTAAAAAAGTATGTATTATTTGTAAAATTAGAGGAAAAAAAACATGATACATAAAAAATGCAAATCACAAAAAAAATATGCAGGGTTTTAGAAAACTATTTTTACTTTTATCTAAAAGGATTTATGTAAAAAACATATGTCTGTCCCTAAAATAGTAGGGCTTGCCGTCATAGACCATGGCCCAATATTTTAGGGGCAGCCCTTTGTTTTTTTCCCTAAGCCATATTTAGTGTATAAATTTTAAAAAACCATCTTTAGGGTTTAAAATTTAATTTCTAAAATAGATCTGTTCAAAATAAAAATTAAAAAAAAAATTAAATTGCCCTAAACACTAACCCTAAACAAAAATCCAGTTTGACTGGACTCTGAATTTTGTATGCCTCTTAACTTTAAAAATGAGCTAAAAACAGGGTAGGTATATATTTAAAAATTTAGAACCACTTTTTGAAAAACTCGGGAAATGGCACCACAAATGCAGCGGGTCATGATTGATCACAAGTAATGCTGCTATGGTTGTAGCACCTTCAGGTCTCTTCTTCTCTTTGTTAAGCCCATGATTATAAATCAAATGAGCCCACCACTTGATCTCAGACACAGAGCTAGTATAATATAAATTTTAAAGAACAAGATACATGAAAAATAGAATTCATTTGTTTTGTAATGCACTAGTGCATGGCTTAGGACCAAAACTTGCTGCCTTACCACTTGGCCACGCCCCATTATTATATGATGCCATTTAATACTTAGAATAATATAAATTCAAGCAATGTTTCATCTGAATTTGAATTGCATTGTTAGAATTCGATTCACTATAATTGCTACGATTCTGAAGAGATATCTCAATCTCACACCATAAGATTTAGAATACTTTTTGTATTAAGATGGCCACTATGTTAAAAAATTATTGAAACTCTTTTTAACGCATAAATGGCAGGATATCAGTGAGGATGATTGGTTGGCAAGATATTTTTTCACTGGTGGGACAATGCCTTCAGAGAGCTTACTTCTGTATTTTCAGGTATTTATTCACAACATATTTTTCTTCAATTTTGTCAAATATTTGAATCCTTACTAATAAATTCCACTTTAGTATTACTCGAGACTACATCAATACAAGAATGAAAGGGACATTTCTTGGACTTAAACTACAAATGAGTGGCGAGCCCCCACTTCTTTTTTATTCATATGCTATTTTTGTTTTGTCGATGCCTTTTAAAGATTCCACTATAACTTCATTTAAACATCTATGACATAGCATAGGGAAAAATATGGAAATGCGCATGGCACTGATGATGAAGTTAACTGACAAGTTACAACCAAGATGGTTACTCATAAACTTCAATCATGAGCATAAATAGTCTCAAATGAAACACAAACTGTCTAGTATGGTTTAGTTGTATTCAATTTGTACTTGATAATGGGTTTGGTGGGAATATGCTGAAAAAACCTCCTAGAGATTGGGTTAAGCTTATTTTTGATGGAGCAATGAAAAGAAATCCAGGATTAGCAGGGGGCAGGGAATCTTTAGAGATGATGATTGAAAGTCTCAGTTAATGTTTTTAGTCTCCATGTTTACTAATTTATTTGTCTACATTTTCTTAAATAAAATGGATTCAATTTGTACTTGACAATGGGTTTGGTGGGAATATGCTGAAAAAGCCTAAGGATATGTGGAAGAAACCTCCTAGAGATTGGGTTAAGCTTATTTTTGATGGAGTTGTGAAAGGAAATCCAGGATTAGCAGGGGGAGGAGGGATATTTAGAGATGATGATGGAAAGCCACAGTTAATGGTTTTAGTCCACTTAAGACTGGATACAAATAATAGGGCAGAAGCAATGGCTCTCTTAGAAGGAATAAGACTGGCTAAGGAAAAGGGATGGCAAAAACTTCAAGTGGAAGGGGACTCGATACTAATTATTGCAGCAGTCAGAAAGGGGCACTGCAATGATTAGAAAATAGACAATATCATTCAGGGAATTAAGATGTAAATAGTGAATTTCGAGATTGCTTACCAACATATCAGGAGGACAGGAATTGCAGTGGCAGATCTAGTGGCCAGTTGTGGGATGGAAAAGTTCGGCAAGATGGTTTAGGTTCATCCTTTTCCCTCTATGGCAATAAAGCTAAATTTAAAAGATTGCACAGCCCAAAGTAGAAGAGCTTACTCTTCATTAAATATTGTAAAACTCAGGATCAAAAAGAGGAAAGAGTTTTGGGGATACAAAATTGTCTTTGTGTGCAATCAGTAGTTCCTTTTCATGATTATATCAAACAGAGGAGAACGATAAAAGAAGAAAAACTGTGAAGGATAAACAATGAGAGCCACTTGTTTCTATTTTTGCTAACTTTCTCGTAGTGGGAATATACTTGTAGGCTGGAGCTGAAGAAGGGAGATTGCTGTAATGGTTGGTATTCTCTAATCTTTAATTTTTTTTTGTTTCAGTTTTCCTCCCTCTACGTCCTACCATATCATTCACCCCATTAATAAAACTGGTGATAGATCTGATGGAAATAACAACAGGATGATCATGATCGGCTGCACGTCGGCCAAGCTGTATGCTTCTTTGAATGACATAAGCCTCTCTAGCTGGTTAGAGAAAATGTGTTTAGGGACATAGGTCAAGTTCAGTTCATGGAGGAATATCAGATGATGGATCAATCTTCATCCTTTGGGTGTTAATGAGGAAACTAAACAAATATATTTGAAATTATATTGCTGCTTTGTGGACTTTTGAAAGGCCTTTGATGCTGTTCCTTGATGTTTCCTCTTCGAGTGACTACGTACTCTTGGTGTGCTTAATTATCTTCTTTTGGTCAATCATGAGACTCTATGATAGTTGTGGGTCATTCCTGTACAATGCACTGGATTTTCAGAGGATATTAGGAATATTCTTGGGGTCAAGTAAGGATGTGCAATTTCTCCCTCCATTTTTGGGATATGCATTGCGGAGCTTGAGCAGTTCATTAGAGTTTCATATTGATGATGGTTTCCTCCATATTTTGAACTCGTATATCCTTTTTCCGGAAGACACAATTTTGTCAGATTCTTCTCTAGAGGAGTGGAAAGACAACTTAAGAGGTTATAGACCAATTCTGTAACCTTTAGCAGCTACTGGTGAATCTTGGAAAAACTAGAACCATGGCTTTTGACACTTTTATCAACATTAAGGCTGTTTTGAGTGTTCTTATTTTAAGGATCAGCAGATGGAGCTCAATTTTTTCATACACTTGTATGGAAATAAAACTTATTGGCTTGTCTTCATTATGAATCTTGCATCTCAACTTGAGTGTAAGAGAGTGGTAAGGGATATGCAACTTTATCCATAATCGAGGAATAGTATACTCGGCTTCATTTTTGGGAAACTCCATTTAAAATGAAGCTCTTTGATTCATTCATTAAACTTATTGTTCATTATGGTTCAAAGTTTTGAAATACTTGTCTTGGACACATATGGATTGATCTCATTTGGGAAGAGTGTCATGCCCATTTTTTTTTTAAACTCTCCATGACTCCAAACACTCACAATAAAACACTCACCAATCTTTTTTAAAACAACCAAACTAATGCATACACTGATTACACATGCCTTTATAAAATGTCTGCAAACTTTATACAGCTTCACAAGAAAACAAGCACACACGACAATGCTCAGAACAATAGATCTGCTAACTGTCTATCACGATAAATCACCTACCAAATGGCGATGGATAAAATACTCCCATTGGGAGAAAAGTATTTCAGGAAGTTCTTCCCAATGCTATTAGCTACAGGGTACCATAGGGAACCCACCACGAAAGAATAAAATGCCAAAATATCCTGGCGTTCTAGACGGATTTTGGCACAAAAAAGTTGTTCTACGTAGATTTTTTTGAATAAACTAGTTTGGGAATTGAGTTACTAAAAATGGTAAACGCATATAGAAAAACTAAATCATAGTTCCTCTGATAATTTAAAGATAAAGGGAAACTATATCAACCTCCATTTTTATGTAATACTAAACTTTGCTATTTTTGGTAGGTCGATTCCAAATTGACTCTGCAAGCTGAAAAGAAACAATTAATACTGAATTTCAACGACCGCCTTTGGAAGTGGATCCACCAAACGACATCCGAACGAGGAATGTTACTGGTTGTATCAAATTCTTGTATGATATAAGTATAGGTTTCAAGTCTTCATTTCTGGAAAGCGACCAAAACAATTGTTTATCCGAGTTAGTTTCTAGGTTGACTTAAGCCGATTTGCAATCTAACCATTTTTACATTCACTAGCACTGAAACTCATTTTGGTAAGTTAATTGAACAACTGATTACTATTGGTCCAGATAGGTTGACAATTCCCATTATTCCACATCACAATGTGGGTTAGATACCTTGTGCATCATGCATGAACTCTTATGAGCAGCTTCCACAAAAAGCTAGAGTGATCACCTACTGAAGACTAATCACTAACATCTATGAGGAAGACTACAACTCTTTACGAAGTTCAAGATAAACACTTAAAGAACTCTCAGTGAAATTACAAGGCTTAAGATTTCTTGCTCATCATAGTCTTAGTGAAATTTTTAATGATTTGCTTCAAAAGGTTTACTAAGCATCCAACCGCTATCCAACATGCTTCCCAGTCACAAAGATGCCTTAAGTGGCTTAAGCGTGAATACATTTATTTCAAGGGAAAAACTTTAAACAAAATGCTATAATCACATCTCAAAGCATTTAACAATTTCAAGCAATCGTGGCGTGGTCGATCAAAATTCAATCAAAGGAGGTCCTACACCAAATGCTTTTCGGGTAACAATGGTATTGAAGGAGAACTACAAGTTTCTCATGCATTTTGATACATAAGCAAGTTAATGAGATATGAAAGACTCTTAACGACTCGTATAAAATAAGAAAGATAATGAAGGTCACGAACTCAAAATATTAAGACATACCAAAAGACTCCACGGTCTTTTCACACTGGTGTACATCAACTCCATGTCTAGATAACAAGATTCAGGTACAATTATTTATAAAATTGGATTGCATAATCCTACGTTGAAGAGGATTATACATAAACTTCGCCTTCCAAGGCCTAACTTTTCCTTGCTCGAGAAAATATTACTAATACCATTTTGTTTTATGCCAATCAAACCACATTTATACGCGACAAGGGTCAAGAATTACATCTGAGTTTTTATGTTCATCTGTTCCATAGTACCTTAATCTGATTTCACTGTCTGACACATACTTGTAAAGAATTAATATACAACTTCCTTACAACAATTAGTGACTTTCAATAACAATCTAGCTCAACATCAACAACAGGTAGTACTCTATCAGCAAGCATAACAAGAGGTACAATCCATTTTGAGAGGAATATAATACAATTTTGATTCTATTTTGGATATAATACAGGTAATCAAGCTCTATATCCTACATCTTGAACATCACATAAAACTCAATTTATGAATTGCTCATTTGATCTTTTTTTTCCCTATACATGCACAACAATGAGTGCATCAGTGCTAAGTTGGCAAGTGAATTCCTAACACAATATCCAAAATAATCATTCTAGCAATAAAACATATAACTCATGTAGTAAATCCATAATGCAAAGTAATAAAATTGCTTGGGCCACATAAATCTAGTAAGACAACACCTCCAAACCTTAATATTGTTATCTGAGCAGGCATTACAACTACCATGGTTTTTCTAATTTCTCTTGACAAAAGTTAAGTGATACTCTTTTATTTTAATACCACTATTGTTACAATTCACCCAACCAAAAAACACGGCAATTTTTTAAAGGGATTTCCAAAGATCTTACGTAATATGTATCATTATTTGGTTGAAACTAGATAAGATAAGATAAATATATTAATGTCCAACTAATGACCACAAAATTAGGTCAAAGGGACTGCAGATTATAGAAATGTGTCAGAAAAAAGCAAGAAACCAAAAAGGTCTCCAAAAACAAGAAAAACAATGCTGAAAGAAATAGTATAAAACATGGGAAAGAGTGACCATGCTCAGAGCCAAACCACCAAAGGACCCAACCACTCTCAAGTCCAAAGAAGGGAGCAAAAGAAATGAACAATCTCCAAGAATCTGTTAACATCAGGAGCATGAGGATGATCCCTAAGAAAGAAGAACCAAGAGGGAACCCATCAAGAGTTTGATCCAACTCTCCTAGCATCCAAGGCCAATGAGAAGAAGCTCCAAATAGAAGTCTGACCCAAAGAAGGGGAGGTATGATGCCTGGTCTATCCTCCAATCCTTTGCCTAGAAGTCCTCTATGAAGGTCTGGTGGATCTAGTCTACCACCTGATGTCGGGTCTGAAGTGAATATGCTGATGAAAACTCGGGGAACTATGAATAGTGTCTCTGGGCCTCACTGATTTGGGATGTGGGGTTGTACTGATGTCAATTTGTTGCTTAGTGCCTCTCTTCAAAGGTAGCACTGTGAAAAAGGAAGTAATCCGTTGAGTGGAGACTAGTCTAGTGGGTCTTTGAATAAAATGATCACGAAGCTTAAGAGCTTCCTGTATATATAAATCCAAACATCTCTCGTCCTCATATCTGAAGAAGTCAAAAAGAGTATGTGTCCTCCTAAATAGGCAGTAAAACCTTCCTCTGATCTCATAGGAAATGGGACAACGAAAGATGAAATGCTCCTCGGACTCCATCTCTTGGATGTTGCATAACTAACAAATCTTGTCTACTTGATCTATCTGGTGATCTGTCTCAATCCTAAGCCTATGAGACCCCACTCGAAACTGTCCTAATGGGATGCAAAGAGTGCATCCAGTGGCATAATGTATATTGTGGACGAATGATAAGCCCGTCACTCAGCTCCAAGAAGTGCTTTGCATAAAATGCCATCTTAGGGCATAACCCCCTAGGAGGGTTTATCCAAGTATTATGGATAAACCGTCTATAAATATCATCCCTAATAATCTGGTTCAACTCTTGTCTAGTGGGTAGAAGATGAGTTCGTGTATCCAAGGAGTACATAAATGGAGGAAGTCGGTCCATCCTGATTCCCACAGACTCCAATAGATCGGAAACTCCTGTATACCAACAACGTCCACAGGTCGAAGGAGTTGAGAGAGCAAGATTCTCTGAAGAATAGTATGCTAAGTATGGATATCTGTCATGTCAACTCGTAGAATCAGCAAACCTCCATATACGATGTATGAAAGTGATCAGATCAAATATAGTCTCCAGTCGGAAGGGTCGGGATCCAAACTCTGCAAGAATAATGTGTTGGGGAACTGTCTGCTTACATCTGATCATACGACGAAGGAGAAGTGTTTAGACCCTCTCAACAGCAACCCAATCACATTTATGTAGAGAGGGCCCCCAAACTGCAAATCCATAGAGAACTGTGGGTCTAATAAGTGTATCCATAAGTGACATCTTGGAAGAGATATCCTGAAAGTGATGCTGAAAACATTGTCATTCAAGGAGAGATAAAGAACCATAAAATTTGTTTATTCTAGGCTAGAGTGACTGCCTCAAGCTGAAACATGGACCAGAAAATTGCACTCCCAAATAAGTATAGGAAGTGGTAATCTCAACCTCCTTTCCTCTGAAAAAGAAATGGAGGTGAGAGGTCTTCAAGCCATTAAATACAATGACCTTGGTTTTCCCCAAATTAATGGTCAGTTGCTAGAGATCACAAAAGAGAGCCAAAGCATCCAACTGCGATTGTAAGCCCTCAAGAGAAGAGGCTAGGAGAACCACATTGTCTGCAAACAAGAGGATAGAAATCAAGACCTGGCGAAGAAGACACCCATCACTAGCCTGAATATGCTCATGAAGAAAGGTCTTTAACTCATCAATATATATCCCAAATAAGGTTGGGGAAAAAGGGCATCCCTGCTCGACCCCAATGGTACTCCTAATAAAGTCTAAAATCTCATGAACCGTGCGGAGACGACCAAGAACATTCTCGTATGATCTCATAATGGCTGCCAAGAGGGTCTCAGAAATGCCAATGTTCCTAAGTCTCTGGAGAAGTGCCTCTCTCGGAACAGAATCAAACACTTTCCTAAAGTCTACAAAACAGCAATAGACTTTGGATGAGCAATGACATGCCTCCTCAATAATGGCTCGGAGTGTGAAAATATGATCAATGGTCTGATGGGCTGGTCTAAACCCTGCCTGTCCCCTAGCTCTGAGGTATCTCTGCTCGAGCTCTCTCGAAAGTTGCATGTGTAATACAGTAGCATACAATTTCAAGAATGTGTGTCCAACCATGATCATCCTGTAATTATTAGGATCTGAACAGGGCCCTGATTTGTGTATCGGGTGAATAATGTGATGTGACCAAGAGGATGGGAAACCCAAACAAACCACGTGGTTGAAAAGATCAACCAAATAGCTTCCAAAAGCTCTAAAACCATGTTTGAAGAACTCAGCTTGGAAACCTTCTTCATTGGCTGCCTTGCTACTATTCATCACATAGAATTATCTTGTCAAAACTTAACCAATGAAATCAAGATTTCCATTTAATCGAGTAAAGGTGAGGCATTTTAATTTATCAAAACTGAGCTTTTGTGCCATACACCAGTGTAGAGGAACAAAAATCACAACAGTATACAGCGAGCTGTAATCACAGAATAGCTATTACCAGTGCTAAGAAATGGCCATCATTTGTCACTATTCAACAATAACAGAATCCACTCATGAATTCCTCCTCATCAACTTACTACAGTGATGAACAAGGTAATTTTATCGCGCTGTCCTTGAGTAACAATCTAACATACTCTGATAATTACCATATTGCTCAGATAAAGAGATCTAGATGCCATATTCTTCCTGTACAACAATTCACAGCTGTAGAATGGGACGCCAGATTTGCCAAGAGCAAAAGTAAAAGGAAAATTTCATCCACAAATACTCCTAGGTGGACCAGGTAATTAAAACAACAGGCAACTCAGCATAAAAGAGAAGCTCAATAGCTAGTGGAGGAATCCAGTACCAAATAAGGACGCTAAAACCATTTTTATGAATTTACCCACCTCAGACTTAATAAATTAGACAAAACAAAACACTCATAAAGAACTTGATTATTCCTTGAATGGCTAATTTGAAAATTAAGAATAAATTCGCTTGCCTGTAAACTCAAAGCTCACCAGCTGATTTCCACTCTGATGGTTTTCCTTGTTCCTACCAGCATGGCGTCCTCCTTAACCAAGTAGAAGATCTTCAACAATCACCATGCCATTATTCGGCAATGAAAAGAAATAAGATGTAGAAGAGGGTAACAAGCATCACAGTGATATTATGTTGTTCAACTCAAAGCTCTCTGCTAGAGGCTGACCACCTCCTCCTGTTCTCCTTCTGCCTGGTGTGGTTTCTCTTCCCTCTCTTGTTCAGTAACTCCTAGCGGGGTTATTCCTTCCTCCTCAGTCCTGATCATGGCACAATTATTTTCAAAACTCTTTTCTACCTAGCATGGCATTGAATTCTCTTGGCAGGCATAAAGGATGCGTTGGTTCCAAATACGTATCATTGCAAACAATTAAAATATGTTAAATTTCTTTATTTCTTCTCCACCAACATGGCGTCCAACCACCTATCAACTTGTCTGCCACCAAATTCAAAATCCTACCCACTTCTTTGGCAATTTCTTCATACAAAAGATTTCAAGGTCACTAAAACAATTACAAACTATTTTATTTCATTATTTGAATTTCATTTAAATAAATTTTCCAACTATTGACAACTAAGCACTCATTTTAACATGCATTTTTAAAAGAGCAGAGTGTCGTATTTCAGGTCTGATGGAAGTATTGTTCCACATGCACAAAAAAAAATTAATGGAAGATGATATCATCAATATTAAGGAATAGCGTATTTTGCTTGACTACATCTGTTATTATAACTCAATGAGCAGTTTTTGAGTATGCTAATGGTATCCAAACAACCACAGTTATCTCAACCGTAACAAAGACTAAAATCCCATAGCGAAAAACTCACTATCATCACAAGCTGGTAAAATGAAATCTGCAGACTAAAGTGGTCACGGATAATGCAAATGGAATAAAAGAACCTACATGACAACCAACATCTCACGTGTTTTGAAACACTGAGATTGCCAAGGTAATGACTCAATGTAAGGGTATTACAAAGAGTCCAAACTATATTAGATTGTTTTCTTCAGTATTATGTAGGCAGAGTTTAGAGCCCATCTCCTTTGTCTTGAGACATTTTTATAAGACAAAACATAACTTCATAGGGTAAGGAGGATGACATAAAAAGCTTATTGCAAGATGGATAAAACCCTTCTTGGATCTTTGCTATGAAAAAATGACATATTTGGATCAAGTAGGCTAGGCTTATTAATTGTATGCCAAGTTTTTCTTACTCCAAACAGCAGGTATCTCCATTGATGGCCTTTCTTCACACAAAATTTATCTAGATGCTTCCTCTTATCTTCTCACACCTAAGAGAGAGATCAATGCTGCAGTTATGAATGAGATCTGCCGAGCTTTATTCAAGTCTTCTAGACTGCACTGCCTAAAGGCTAAGCCTTTTAGGCCTATGCCCACCTTATATTTTGAACACCACCCCTAAATTTGATACGCTCTTGTTTTGTACAAGACTACATCTATTGTTTCTTTTCACATGGGTTTCATATCCCTCTTGTCCAACTCTTAAGTGTTCTCACTAAACAAGGGTTGGTGATGATCTTCCTATCCCCTAAGAGTAGATTTGTAGATTTTGTTCCCTGTATGCGGTTGAGACTGAGGAGTGCTTTATCTTTAGATGCCCACTGTATTTGAAATCAAGAAGAGAGAACATTTCTTTTTAAGGAACTTATATACCTTTTCTAGATAAGTTGATTAAATATGTCTTGCCTTGTTTCTGAGGGAGGTAGTTACTCTTGGGCATCAGGTACTTCAACGATATCCTGTCATAGTCATAGAGATTACTGTTGACGCAGTGGATTGCACCCTGGACAGGAGGCTGAGCTCCTATCTTCCACACGTCAAAATGGAAACTCCCCGATCGCCTGTGGGACCGGCGAAGCTGGAGGGGAGAGTCTCTAGATAAGGGCTAGCTCCTTTTGATGCATCTGAGTTATTCCAATAAGTGCTAATACATATGTATATATATATAATGGGGGGGATGGAAAGGGAGAAGGATTACAGAAAATAAAACCTACGCTAAAAGGGGTTATGCACCAATGATTCGACCTACTCACTCACACTCTGAATCATAAAAACACATATGTACACTTTAACTGGTAAAAGGACCAGGCTGCAGGAAGGTTAACAGGGAGGCTTTAATGGAACACACAGAAAAAGGGACTCACCATAGGTGCTGTAGAAAAAAACACACTGTCTAGTAACCTCCTTCTGTCTCTGCGCTCCAAGTACAGCTCTTCTTGTCACCTGCAAGAATGGCGCCTTATAGATACCAGATGCATTGTTGTCAACCCTGTGAACGCATTAGGAAGCAATGACTAAACACAAGACTAACACTCAGAAGTATCTATACCAGAATAGAGGTAAAAATGCATTTTATTGATTCTAGGTGAAAATTGCCAGGGCTTCGCCTTACAATGTGAAAGATAAATCTTTTTAAAATGAGAAGTTACAATATATATAGAGAAGAGGGAACAACAGCGCCTTCTTTGAAAAAGACTTTTGGCGCCCTTTGACAAGTGGCCCATGCATGTCCCAAGGGCATTGGGAAGAGGAAGCCGCTAAAATATAAATGCTGCATCGGTTTCGATTCTGACTTCAGGTGTTTAAAAACATAGGCCGCGCCATTTCTCCATAACCAAGACTGCTCCTTGAAGGCACCCACGCGGTTTGTCTGCTCATAAATGCAAAATAGAGAAAAAATGGGTCACACCGTTCACTGTTTGCGTCCCATTTATGACCACTTGGCAAGCACTGTTCCAACTACTGGAATAACTCCTTGAGTCGACGCCTCCCTCAGCCACTTGGACTATTTTGTCTGTTTCTACACTTGGCTCTTTTGTCTTTTCATTGCCTTGTCTCTTATGGCTCCCTTGGCCCTCGAGGGCTACCTTCTCGTCCTTGCTAGCCCCTTGGGCTCTTTTATTAGCAGGTCGCTGAGTTCATTCTCAACCTTTGTCTTTTTCCAGCGTCGTCTTCCTGGTTTTGTCTTTTTTGCCGGCTTCTGTCTCTTTGTTCTCTGGGCTCTTTTCTGGTTGGCGCTCAAGAATTCAAAGATCAAACGGCTATTTCTCTACTGTAAAAATGACGTTCGTGGGCTCATCACCGTTTGAAAAAACAACGGCTAGTCTATTTCCTTGAAGTTGACGGCTTCGGAGACGTCACTATCCTTGGCAATTTCTGCGGTCTTTTCTCTTCGGCCTTTTGTCACTCCCTTTCCTTTGGGCTTTGCTTTGGACCCTCCCGGAGGGGAGGTGTCCCTTCGGCTTTGGAGAAGTGCCCTTCGTTCGGCAGCCGAGAGTCCCCCTCAAGGGCACCTGCCCTTCGGGGTCCTTCGGCGGCCTTTTGTCTTCAACCAATTCCCCACGGACTTTTTTCCCGCGGACAAAAAGTCCACAAGAATTGCTTTGAGCATTTTGCCTTAGTCTTTTGGAATTTTTCTCGGGCTTTCCCTCCGAATTTCTTCAAACTTTTTGTCCAAAGAAATTATGTCGCCTCTGCCTTAGTCTTTTTACTTACAAAAAGTCCGAAGGAATTATGTCACCTCTACCTTAGTCTTTTTACTTGTTCATTTCGCTCGATCTTGCCCTTCCGAATTTCTTTGGACTTTTTGTCCGAAGAAATGATTCTTCGCCCTTGTCTTTCGACTGCCTTCAAAAGTGCCCCTCGGGAAAGTTGAAAACGACCCTTCCAAAGGGTGCTTCCTTGCCTTAAACGAAAGTCCGAAGGAAACTTGCCTTTCGGCTTTTCTCTGTGGCCTCCTTGAAAGTGTTCCCTACCCTCCGCAAGGGCTCTTGAGTCCGGAACTGCCCTCCACAAGGGCACTTGAAATGGTCCCTTTTGCGCCTAAGTGTCGGGGACTCGTCTCTTTGAAACAACCCGTTGAACCAAACCTTGAACGAAGGCATTGAACCGAACCGATTGTTGAACCGAGCCATTGAAACAAGCTGTTGAAGCAAAACGATGAACCAGGCACTTGAATCAAACCAATTGAACCAGACTCTTGAAACAAGCACTTGTCCATTTTGCATCTAAGTGTTGGGAACTCATTTATTTTCTGCAGAGTCTGTAGAAATGGACCTGCAGAGTCCGTAGAAATGGACCTACAGAGTCCGTAGAAATTCTTGTGGAGTCCGTAGAAAATCCTATGGAGTTCGTAGAAATGGACCTGCAGAGTCCGTAGAAATTCTTGTGGAGTCCATAGAAAATTCCAAACTTGTGCAAAATCAAAAATGAAAACTGGCTCAGGACAGCAGGGAAGGAAGGGGATCGATTTTGGCCTTTTGGACCAAAAATGGTCAACAAATTGGCGACTCCTAGGGGAAGCATGCCTGCTATGCTTAGAAACCAGTTGCCTTAAAGTCCATTGGGCACGGAGTCAAAATGTAACTTAAAAGTTCAGCAATAGCCACGATAGATTCAAGAATCAATCACGAAGATCTACCCCAAAAGGAAACGAAATCACACACAACACTAAGAAAACTACTAACATATGCAAAAGGCACTTAGGGAAAAGGAGAAAAACAAGGGAAAGAAAAACTGGAAGCAAACTACTATGTACAGCTAACCAGGTATATTTGCCCCCTGGATCAAAGGGAAAATTTCTTAAGTCTCCTTCATGGCAAGGAAACTTATGGTGCCAGACAAGTGGCTGAATGGAAAGGAGATTTGGTGACCTGCTCTTCTTGCCTGCCACCTTGATCAGCTCGTATCCAAATGAATCAGGGGTAAACATGCTTCCAACATATATGTATTCTTCTTGTTCTTGGAAGGTTGCCTTCTATTGGTTCTTCATGCTGGTGTATCTTATCAAGAAATCAATCGCTGTTGGCTCATCACCATAAGCCCCTTGATATGCATTCATTGATTGGCTTGTCCCCTTCTGCCTCAAGCTCGGGTTCCATGGCATGATCATCCTCCTTGATGACTTCAAAAAAAATATCTTCAGATTCACCAACCTCTTAAAAGGATAAATCTAAAAGCTTGCAGCCCCTTTGCATGCTTATTTGAGTCCCAATGCTGTCTTTTCCACTCTTAGCCAGCTCATAACCTCCTTGAAGAATAGTGTAACCTGCCCCAACAACTTCAAACAAATCGTTCAAAACATGATCAAGTGTCCATGCTCCTCCATGACCTCTTGCAAAGTGAGAAAAAGGTCAGAGATCACTTCTTCCTCATTAGAGATAGAGGCAAAAGCTTGTGACTTGTATTCTTGTTCATCAAAGGGGGTACCTATGGTGATCTCCTCCTCATCCGCACTCATGAAGTCTCCCTGATCAGTCATAAACTAAGCATACTCCTCTTCACTTGCTTCCTTCAAGATGGATTCCTCAACACAAGAGAAACATTCTTCATTCATCAGGCAAGGAGGTGGAACACAAGGATTGTCAAAATCAGGTTGGGAATGGGAAGTAGGGGATCCTTTTAAAAACTTATGAGAAAACGGGGGCAGACCTTGGGCCAAAATCACTTGATTTTCGTCTCTCCACTTTACCAACACTTCATCAATATTGAAATTAGCTTGAGGATTGGTAGAAGGGGTATCTTTTGGCGTAGGCTCCTCTACAAGGTCTGAAAGTTCCATCTCTCTTTCCCTAAGCAGTCTCACCTTAGCCTCTAATTCCTTAATTTGCTTAGCTAGATTTTCCTAAAAGAGTCTTTCTTGGAGCTCATAGGAATCATCATAGAGATGGGGAGTGCATGAAGATTGCCATGAAATACAAGAAGCTTCCTGAGGAAGGGTGGGAGGGAATTGAAAAGGACTAACCTCATTTTGTACCTCACACTCTTGGACAATGTCTTTCTCCTCGCTGTTCCATGACTCAATCACTTTATTCCAGCTCATGATATTAGGACTGGGCATCTCCTTTTGGGGTGATGGGGCCACAATGTGAGAGGGTAGTGAGGGTTTGGATTCCACTTCCCTTGCTGCCAAAATAGACTGCTACATTTGAAGATTTGCCAATTCAATCTGTTTATCAAGATTAGCCTTAAACACAAGATTTATTGTTTCGAAACTCTCCTCAACATGATTGGGGAAAGGACTTTGACAGGCTTGACTTGGCTCATAAGCAGGGGCTGTGTATGACTGATATGATACTTGGGGCAGCGGGTATGCAGGTTGATAGACTTGGTAAGGCTGCCTCTCATGAATACTCAGCCTCCCTTGCAAAGATGCAATCAAACCACTCACATCCAGCATCTCACTTGTAAGCCTTTGCCAATTGGCTCTTTCAATGGGAGTCCATTCACTCTTAACCAGATCCAGTGCATTTCTCACTTGATGGACGACATGATCAGGGATTTCTTGGCCACATCCCCTTCTGGTCTCAAGCTCTACTACATACTTTTCGTATCCCAGTAGTGCTCGTTTGAAGGTGGAAACGGGTTGATTGGCAAAGAGATTAGGTTGAGTAGGAGAAGTGACACATTGAGAAGACTGGGCATAAGGTTGATATAGCTCATGACAGGGCTGAGACTGGTCATATTAGACCTGATAAGGATCAACACAAGGCTAGTAAGGATCATAGCCAGGCTGGACAAGGAAAACAGGGTCCATGGTTCTGAACGATGGAATTATACATACCAAAATACTATTTCTTGATGGCACCAGAACTGCTTAACCAGTTGATTTAACTCGGAGTCGCCATTGGTGTTGATGAAAAAACCTCCAAAGGCTGGTTGGTTAAAGAACACACCAAAATTCTTCAACTCTTTGGACAAAACTTGTCCTAGTTGGTCCCACCGGGCGTGCCAAAAACTGTTGACGCAGTGGATTGCACCCTGGACAGGAGGCTGAGCTCCTGTCTTCCACACGTCAAAATAGAAACTCCCCTCTCGCCTGTGGGACCGGCAAAGCTGCAAGGGAGAGTCTCTAGATAAGAGCTAGCTCCTTTTGATGCATCTGAGTTATTCCCATAAGTGCTAATACATACATATATACATATATATAATGGGGGGATGGAAAGGGAGAAGGATTACAGGAAAATAAAACCTACTCTAAAAGGGGTGATGCACCAATGATTCGACCTACTCACTCACACTCTGAACCATAAAAACACATACGTACACTTTAACTGGTAAAAGGACCAGGTTGCAGGAAGGTTAACAAGGAAGCTTTAATGGAACACACAGAAAAAGGGACTCACCATAGGTGCTGTAGAAAAAAGCACACTGTCTAGTAACCTCCTTCTGTCTCTTCGCTCCAAGTACAACTCTTCTTGTTACCTACAAGAATGGCGCCTTATAGATACTAGATGCATTGGTGTCAACCTTGTGAAAGCATTAGGAAGAAATGACTAAACACAAGACTAACACTCAGACACACTCAGAAGTATCTAACCAGAATAGAGGTAAAAATTCATTTTATTGATTCCAGATGAAAATTGTCAGGGCTTCGCCTTACAATGTGAAAGATAGATCTTTTTAAAATGAGAAGTTACAATATATATAGAGAAGAGGGAACAATAGCGCCTTCTTTGAAAAAGACTTTTGGCGCCCTTTGACAAGTGGCCCATGCCCGTCCCAAAGGCATTGGGAAGAGGAAGCCGCTAAAATATAAATGTTGTGTCAGTTCCGATTCTAACTTCAGGCATTTAAAAACATAGGCCGCGCCGTTTCTCCATAACCAAGACTACTCCTTGAAGGCACCCACGCTGTTTGTCTGCTCATAAATGCAAAATGGAGAAAAAATGGGTCGCGCCATTCACTGTTTGTGTCCCATTTATGACCACTTGGCAAGCACTATTCCAACTGCTGGAATAACTCCTTGAGTCGACACCTCCCTTCGCCACTTGGACTATTTTGTCTGTTTCTACACTTGGCTCTTTTGTCTTTTCCTTGCCTTGTCTCTTCTGGCTCCCTTGGCCCTCGGGGGCTACCTTCTCGTCCTTGCTAGCTCCTTTGGCTCTTTTATTAGCAGGTCGCTGAGTTCATTCTCAACCTTTGTCTTTTTCCAGCATCGTCTTCTTGGTTTTGTCTTTTTTGCCAGCGTTCGTCTCTTTGTTCTCTGGGCTCTTTTCTGGTTGGCGCTCAAGAATTCAAAGATTAAACGGCTATTTCTCTGCTGTAAAAATGACGTTCGCAGGCCCATCACCGTTTGAAAAAACAACGACTAGTCTATTTCCTTGAAGTTGACGGCTTCGGAGACGTCACCGTCCTTGGCAATTTCTGCGGTCTTTTCTCTTCGGCTTTTTGTCGCTCCCTTTCCTTCGGGCTTTGCTTTGGACCCTCCCGAAGGGGAGGTGTCCCTTCAGCTTTGGAGAAGTGCCCTTCGTTCGGCAGCCGAGAGTCCCCCGCAAGGGCACCTGCCCTTCAGGGTCCTTCAGCGGCCTTTTGTCTTCGGCCAATTCCCCGCGGACTTTTTTCCTGCGAACAAAAAGTCCGCAAGAATTGCTTTGAGCACTTTCCCTTAGTCTTTTATATTTTTTCTCGGGCTTTCCCTCCGAATTCCTTCGGACTTTTTGTCCGAAGGAATTATGTCGCCTCTGCCTTAGTCTTTTTACTTGTTCATTCCGCTCGATCTTGCCCTTCTGAATTTCTTCGAACTTTTTGTCTGAAGGAATTCCTTCAGACAAAAGTCCGAAGAAATTATTCTTCGCCCTTGTCTTTCGACTGCCTTCAAAAGTGCCCCTCGGGAAAGTTGAAAACGACCCTTCTGAAAGGTGCCTCCTTGCCTTAAACCAAAGTCTAAAGGAAACTTGTCTTTCAGCTTTTCTCTGTGGCCTCCTTGAAAGTGTTCCCTTCCCTCCGCAAGGGTTGAGTCTGAAACTGCCCTCCGCAAGGGCACTTGAAATGGTCCCTTTTGCGCCTAAGTGTCGGGGAATCGTCTCTTTGAAACAACTCGTTGAACGAAACCTTGAACGAAGGCATTGAACCGACTGTTGAACTGAGCCATTGAAACAAGCCATTGAAGCAAAACGATGAACCAGGCACTTGAATCAAACCAACTGAACCAGACTCCTGAAACAAGCACTTGTCCATTTTGCATCTAAGTGTTGGGAACTCATTTATTTCCTGCAGAGTCCGTAGAAATGGACCTGCAGAGTCCGTAGAAATGGACCTGTAGAGTTCATAGAAATTCTTGTGGAGTCTGTAGAAAATCCTGTGGAGTCCGTAGAAACGGACCTGCAGAGTCTGTAGAAATTCTAGTGGAGTTCATAGAAAATCGTGTGGAGTCCGTAGAAAATTCCAGACTTGTGCAAAATCAAAAATGAAAACTGGCTCAGGACAGCAGGGAAGGAAGGGGACCAATTTTGGCCTTTTGGACCAAAAATGGTCAACAATTACCTCTTTGTTCCATCCTATCTCGAGCACATCTGGTAAGTTTTGATCCAAATATTTGACAACTAATGATATTTCTCAACATTATAGTAACAGACCTACTAGAACCCAGCCTTCAACCCAGACTACTCAGCAGCCCACAAAGGCCTTGCCTAGGACTCGTATGAGCTTTGGGTCTTCTCATTGACAACCTCCTCATAGGGTCATACATTACAAATATAGAACACATTGATTTACTGACTTAAGGGGTTCTACAGCCTCAGATGTTAGGAATGCTTTTTGTTCAGCTCCTCCTTCTGCCACTTGTCAAAACACTTTGATCCCACTAAGGATTGCTTCGTAGGACCTTATCGGTCTAAGACATTCTCTTGAGGATATTCTTCAATGGACATTTGGCATTGACTGCATATTTTATACAGTGGTGAGGACAGCTAGTTCTTCTTTTGGACATAGCTACATGCCTTGCTCTTCTAAATCAGTTTTGGTTGGGTATCTATTGCATCTCTTTATATGCTTTTGTACCATTGTATTTATTTATGTATTTTGCTTGAAGAGCTGGCTGCTTGTTTGGGGTGCTCTTGTTGGCTGTATTTCTATCTATGAAGTTCAGTTCATTTAAATTGCTTTAGCCATTTGCAGACATTATTGTTTTTTATATTTCAATTCTAGTTTTAAATGATAAAATTGACTTTACCTCCTAATGATGAAGCAACTTCATCATATGCTTATTGAGAAAAAACTACAACAAACATAATTCTTATGTCACTACTACCCCATTGAGGGAAATTAATTGTTCAATGGTTTCTATATCTAAGTCCCTTCTATCTATTGAACATCGATTAATTTAGCATAGGCCTTGAGAAATTGGTCTCTCTTAAGCCTTGTTTTTTCCCTTAAAATGTTAAAGAAATGAGGCATCTTGCATTTGTATCATAGTATTCTAAGCTATATTATAAAAACAAGTTGGTTTTGGATTTATTATGTTTCCAATAATTTTCTGCCTATGGAAACTGAATGAAGGGAAAAGTCTTTCCCATTATCATACACACAGCAACATTTTAGAACGAAAGAATTATGTAAATCAAGTGTGTTTTATCATGTTAATTAACAAGTTTATTTAATGTAAAGGAAAATGAAATGTGTAATGGAATATATACATGAATTTAAACCCAATGCAAAAAAAAAAAAAGAATATTAGTAAAAACAACTGGAGAGTAATGTGCATGCTGGATCACTGATTCCATCTATTCTTACAGGATCATGTTTCAGTCATTGAACACTGGCTTGTAAATGGAAAACACTACGCTCAAACAAGGTACTCAAGATTTCTTCAATGTTGCTAGTCATCTTGCATTGCATAAATCATATTTTCCACTAAAGTTTGTTATTGATTCTGATTTGAGTGCATTGATCTGTTTGTGACATCCCAATTTTTTAAATTCTGTTGCAGTGAAGAATGGCTAAAAAATATGGACAAGAATATGTAATCTATCTATCCTATTTTGAATGATACATATGGTATTGACTCTGCTAAAAAGTGGATGGTCTACTGGCGAACATTTTTCATTGCAGTTGCAGAACTTTTTGGATACAATGACGGGGAAGAATGGATGGTTTCCCATTTTCTCTTTAGGAAGAAGTGAGGATTGCATTATTTGGATATTCACCTTAACAAGTTACAATTCATATGAAATCAGAAATAAAGATCCATCACCTTAGATGGATGTTGAATTTTAGTAAACTTTCCATTTATTGTCAGTCTAAATTATGGAATTAGGTTCTAGAAGTTTTGTAAAAACATTGATAGTGGTCTACAAATTCAACAACAGTGGCCAATCAAACCGATAAACAGTAACAAACTATGATCTAATTTAGACTATTATTTTATTGGAATGGATTGCATAATGCTTTATGATGACTAACTTCCATGATAGGTAATTTTCTTGTCATCCAGGAGGATTTGGGTCACTAATCCATACCGCATATTACAACACTTGCATGACCGCCCTCATGCTTACGTCAGAAACTGCATTAGTAGGTTCCACACCTACGTGCCAAGTGATTCCTCGCAAATCCACTTCTAAGTTACCACACAACCCTTGCAGTGTTAGTATTGTAGACAGATTGCAATTTGTCAGTAATGGCGGACAGTGATGTCACTTTACTTGTTGGTTATGAAACGGTTGTTACCCACTGTTGTAATAGTTCCCCTGATGCTTCCTCTCCTTGCATTGTATAATAATGTACATTTTCATTTTTTTTAGGTTAGCAATACATTAAGTTGAACCATATAAGAATAGAGTTAGGAAGCCTTGCGTTAGCAACATATGATCTCTTAGATTATACAAAACTTAGCATAAGACAACTTTGTTATTACATTTTTATATTTGTTGTCACCTTGTTCCTTCTCGCTTTGTTCTCTTTTGCATTTGTATTTCATATTCTTTGTCATTCAGTAAATCGCTTCTGCATATAACTTGTTTAATTTGCATTAAGTAGATTGTCCACCGAGTCTCCTCCTAGGCCCCAAATGAATGGTATTGTTGACAAATCTTCCACAAATCAGATTTTCTCTTGCCACCAGAAAAATTTCTACGGACTCAACCAGAAAAATTTTTACGGACTCAAGCAGGGAATTTTCTACGGACTCAATTAGATAAGGAAAACCTTCGGACTTTTTGTCCGAAGGAATTTCAGATAAGGAAAACCTTCGAACTTTTTGTCCGAAGGAAGCCCTTCGAAAAAATTGGAAATGCCCCTTTTTCCGAATTAATCTTTGGCTTGCCTTTTGCGGACTTTCTTTGTCTGTGGTCTTCCGCATTTCTTCGGACAAAAAGTCCGAAGAAATGCGGAAGACCACAGACAAAGAAAGTCCGCAAAAGGCAAGCCAAAGATTAATTCGGAAAAAGGGGCATTTCCAATTTTTTCGAAGGGCAAGGTACCCTTCAGAAGGGTCACTTTCAATATTCCCGAAGGGCACGGGCGGAGGACACTTGGTCGATTGCCGAAGGGCACATTTGAAAACCCGAAAGGCACATTTCAGAGGGAAAGGCAACGGAAAGAATCCTTCGGACTTTTTGTCCGAAAGAATTCCTTCAGACAAAAAGTCCAAAGGAATTCGAAAATATATATACAGAGAAGACCAAGGACATTTCAAAGAGCAGAGACAAAACAATTGGAATTCTTTTGGACTTTTCTCTGAAGGATTTCCTTCGGACAAAAAGTCCGAAGGAATTCGGAGAAAAGATCGACCAATAAACCTAAAAGAATTCCGAAGGCCAAAGACTAAGATAATTCTTGCGGACTTTTTGTCCATGGGAAAGATGCGAAGGGAAGAAAGCTGTGGGAAATAAAGCCGAAGAAGGTTTGTCCGAATGGTTAATCATACCCTTTGGCGTGACCAATGCCCTAGCCACATTAATGCAGATGATGAATGATATTTTGAGGCCATTCACTACATCATTTATTGTAATCTACCTTAATGACATCTTGATCTTCAGTACAACATGGGATAAACATCTACGCTATATAGGGCAAGTGCTTAACACTTTGTGGAAACATAAACTATATACAAACATGGAAAAATGTTCATTCACCATCTTGCAGATTCAGTATTTAGGATATATTATGGATGCACAAGGAACGCATGTGGACCTGGCCAAGATTCAAGTCATCTAGAATTGGCCTCAACTAAAGACTCTCACCAAACTTCGTACCTTCTTGGTATTTGAAAATTTATATAATAGATTTGTCCTTGGTTTCTCTTACATAACTTGGCCTCTAAACTAGTTTACCCAAGGTGACGCTAAAGCAAAACTTAACTAGACT
The DNA here is from genome assembly GCA_037957365.1 of Torreya grandis. Classification (NCBI taxonomy): domain Eukaryota; kingdom Viridiplantae; phylum Streptophyta; class Pinopsida; order Cupressales; family Taxaceae; genus Torreya; species Torreya grandis. The sequence continues at coordinate 829,229 of JARHVA010000993.1, forward strand.
TTTTCACAACATAAAGCATTCAAGGAATTGAAACACAAACTCTATTTCGCACTAGTACTTGCTTTACCGAACCTTCGACAACCATTCAAGCTTGAGAAGATGCCTCTGACTTTACACTCAAAGTAATCCTCACTCAACATGGTCACAGTTGCTTACCACAATGAAACATTCACCACATCGCTAACGAACTACCCAACATATGATCGTGATTTTTATGCTATTGTTCATGCATATAATCATTGGAAGCATTATATCTTGGGCAAGGAGACTGTGATCCACACATATCACAAGTTGCTTTAGTTCTTGCAGACATATAACAAGTTGTAGCAAGAGTGGCATCAGACATGGTCTTCTTATCTTTGATAGTTCCATTTGAACATCAAGCATAAAAAGAGAAGTGCCAATCCAATTGTAGATTACTTGAGTCATCCTTTAGTTCAAACTCTCCTTTCTATACTTGACACATGTGGACATGGTCAGAATTGTTTCCATATGCATGGATTTTACAAATATCTATCAAAATTTTCTTTGTGGTAATTTTTAGAATTTGCTCTGTAGTAATTCAATTCTAGATGTTTACTTGCAAGATGGACTTCTCTATCATCTTGGGTAGTTGTGTTTTCCGCATGAGGTAGAGAGACATAAACTAATATGGGAGGCTCATTTCAGCATTGTTACAGACGTTTTGGAATAAAAAAGGATCTTATAGTGTTGCAAAAGTATTAATACCAGCCACATCTTAGGTTTGATGTCTCCAAATACATCAATTCATGTTCCCCATGTGCCATGGCCAAGCTAGTCAATAAAAAGTAAGGTTTGTATACACCTCTATCATTTTCAACGAGACTGTGGGAATTTGTTTCCATGGACTTTCTCTTAGGCTACCCCACTACCAAGGATGGTAATGATTGTGTTTATGTAGTAGTTGATAAAATTATCAAAAAAGACAAATCTCATACCTTATAAGAAAGCAATATCAACTCTAGAAACAATGTAGTTGTACTCTCAATATGTATGAATCCACTTTGGAATCCCATAAACTATCTTTTTTGATAGAGGCACGATTCTTGAAATCCACTTTGGAATCCCATAAACTATCTTTTTTGATAGAGACACGATTCTTGAGCCATTTATAGAAAGCACATTGGTCTATGTTAGACATAGAGCTGAACAAATCCATCGCTTTCCATCCCTAGACTGATGGACAAACGAAAGTGGTCAATAGGCTGATAGTGCATCTTCTAATGGTTTAAAATTCGAAGAAGCGATGCACTTGGGATGAAAATATTCCTTTCATTCAACACAAGTACAATAGATCTCTTCACAACTACACAATCCTTTTCAGGTTTGTTTGGGTTTTCAGTGTTTGACACCCATCAACATATCTTACCCTATTTTGCTATCTACCACAACAATTTCTTCAAATCAAAATGAAGTTGACAAAGATTTTCACTTCATTGAGCACATTTGACATCTTCATCAATAAGGGTGAATCATTCTACAATAGGAAAATGCAAAGTATGAGTTGAGCCATGACGAGCATCGGACACCGCATACCTTCCATGTTAGTGATCAAGTTTTGATACACCACAAAAAAATAATGACTGACATGACCTTACTATAAGCTTTGTCCACTTCAGTATGAGCCCTACACCCTCATCAAACAAGTTAGAGAAAACACTTTTGAGCTTAATCTTCTGATTTATCTAGGGTTGCATCCAGTCTTCAATGCAAAACTCTTGCGACATTACTTTCCACCCATGTTAGATACTTTAGATATTGTAGAGACTCTTTAGCAGATAGAGATCTATCCAAATTGTAGTGTTCTAGCAGAATTGGATCAAGTCATTGAAGCTCGGGTCAAACATAAACATTGATAAGAGATGCCTCTCTTCTAGATCATTAAATCTGATCAAGTGCCTTCCCAGAGAAAATGTTTTTCAAAAGTGTAGGTTACCAATTTGTTCCCACATATTTTTTCACAATTGCATGCAATGAGGAGCATTGGTCTTCAAGGAGGGTGACTGATCCAAGAGGATCTGGGTCACTAATTCATACTGCATATTACCACACTTGCACGACCGGCTTCGTGCTTATATCAACAACTACATCAATAGGTTCTACACCTATATGCTAAGTGATTCCTTGCAAATCTACTTTTGTGTTACCACACAACCCCTACAATGTTAGTATTATAGACTGCAACTCATCAATAATGGTGGATAATGATGTCACTACACTTGTCAGTTATGAAGTGGATGTTACCAACTGTTGTAATGGTTCAACCGACGTTTCATCTTCTTGCATTGAATAATAATTTACACTTCCATTCTTTGTAGGTTTGCAATACAATGAGCTTAACCATATAAAAATAGAGTTAGGAAGTATTGTGGCAACAACATTTGATCTCTTAGATTGTACAAAACTTACCATAATATTGTTTGTAATTGGAAATGCAGCATGTCTATAAATCAATCATGGATAGGAGAAGATAAAGCATACCTACACTTTCGATTGGGGATACACTTGTTAAGCGGGAGCATGACCAATATGCGGACCCGCTAGACCCAATTAGGGGATCACTTGTCACAACATATCATGTTAGGAATGGTTCCAAAGCCTACAGTCTAACACAATCGCACAACCCTAATGGATTTGTAAGGTTTAAAGCATTCACTTATTCTAATAACAAGAAAGTAAATCGAATTTAGTGCACACCAAAGCTTCTGGCACAAAGTGAGGGCTAGAAACAATAAAACAAACTATTAAACTAAACATTTATTAGAAGACAAATTCACATCAATGTATACGGAATCTTAATACATGGGATAAGAATACAAATGAATTATCTATCTACTCTTACAAAGGAGAAATAAAGTTAGGAATACTTATCTTTGAAGATGAACCCGTCGAGCCTCAATCTCTCCCTTGGCCAAGGTACTTCACAAGAGATTGTTGTGGTATGTAAGGATAACGAAGATAAATTAGCTTTAAACTACACAACCTATCTAAGCATCCAAAAGACTTCTCTACAAGACAATATCTATATCTCCAAAGAAAGTATGCAACCTTAAGCTTTATTCCTCAAGTAGAATGGTCAATAAGTAGATAATCATTCACACTTCTTCACTATTAATTATTCTCTTATGAAATGGTGGGAAATGAAATTGTATATATAGGTGGATCTTTCCCTAAATCCTCTCGGAAATGTTGACTATACAAGGTCTACCTAGTGTGTTTTTGGGGGCATTTCACTAGGTCTGAGCTAATTCAGTTGAAAGGCTAAGAAGCTAAGAAAGTAAAAAATACTTCTAAACTATACTAGGTCGACCCAGTCGACTGACCAAAAGGGAATTAAGACAAGAAAAAGAGGGATGTAAAGAGGAAAAGATTGGAATAGGAAGGACTGAGAAGAATAAGCTTAGGGTTAATAGTTTTAAGAGAAAAGTGTGTAGATGGCAAGTGGAAAAAGGAACAACAATCTTACGAAGCACCGATGGTCTACCCACTACTTTCCTGGCACACCTCTTAAGGCATGCACTCAGAGAGATTGAGACTCGACAGGTCCTACAAGATACAAAGTGTTAGTAATCAATAAAAGATTGAAAATATTATGTGTATATATATGCCTCACTTGAAACTTATCACGCGTCATATAAGTGCAACACGGGATGGTGCTTTGGGATAGAACATGATAACACACAATGTTGATGCTAAGTAAAGTGCAGTAAGCAACAAATAAGATAAATAAAAGGACTAAATTGACAAAAACATACCTTTAATTTACCTTAGTACCGTAGAAAAAGAAGTAGACTACAAGAGATGTGAAGGTGTCCAATGTAGAGAACACTTAGATGAACCTATAGAAGTTAGTGCAAAAAATAGCCAAAAATCAAAAAAATTGGAAGATAAGCATATGATAGTGGAAAAGAATCTCTACGTCATCATGAATCTTACGTAATTTATAGTTTGCAAAATGGATGAGTAAAAACAAAGATATAAGCAAAACAAAGAATTTTCAAAATAATAATTAAAAGATTTTGAGTTGGAAAAGTGTTTGTAAATAGGGTAAAAGACAATTCATTTTTTATTTTGATTTATGAGAGGGGAGAAAAAAGAGATTTGGAGATGAAACAAGTTAGAATGGCGAGGAGACGACATGCTAAATAGGGAGAGGCTCCAGAGATGGCAGCAGGTGCACTACAAGTATGCAACTAAGAATCTCAAACCAGTTTTTAAAATTTGTATTGAATTAAGTGTGTTTTTAGTAATATTGAATTTAAGCATTTTTATATGTCAAAATGGAACAAGATAAGATTCTAGGGGTAGTAAATAGGAAGACGGAAAATGGGTTTAGAGGGTTTAGGAGGAAAGCGAGAAAATAACATTTTTCAGGAAAATGCAAGGGGTTGGTAGGCAGAAAGCACTAGGTCAACCCAGTTGGCTAGGAAATGAGCAGAATCCACAGTGTTGACTTAGTAGGTATGGGTCGACCCTGTACATTTTGCAAGCTGAAGGCCTAGTTCAGAGTTGCCATGTGGTCTGAAAGGTCCAGAATGGAAACTCAAAACTAGGGAGGGGAAGAAAAAGGGGGTTGACTCAGATTTGTGAGTCAACCTAGCAAAAAGGTAGGAAATTTTTTGTCAAACTAGTTTGACCAAAGAGCTAGAATGATACAGAAAAGCATGTAAATGGCTGAAAGAGGGCTAGAATGGCCCAAAATGACCAAGTAAGGTCAAGAAGGACCAAGTAGGCTAAAAATAGGCTAAAGAGAATAAAATAAAATAATTTAGGATTGTTTTTACTTTAAAAATGAATGTAAAAAGAATGTATTATGACTATATATGACATGGAGGAACGGATACATCCTTTGTTGTTTCTTGGGTGCAGGGATGATAGAGGCTTTGGAGACTTGTGGATGCAGCATGGTTATCGTACTTGTTAGATAGGTTGTCATATGGAGATAGGGCTAGAGTAAGATCCGTAGATCTAGGCGAGATAGGTGATATGTGCCAGATCCCCCTCAGTGTTGATCTGTTAGTCATGTTCCTCGATTGCTAGGATCGATTGACTAACACCTTCAGATGGGAGGTGGATGGGGATATAGTAGAGGTGGATATCACACCAGTGGATGTCCATGCCATCCTGGGGCTACTTATAGTAGGAGAGCAGGTGACCACAGGGATACCAGATAGCCCAGAGGAGAGGAGAGCCTTAGCCATGTGGGCTACAAGCTCAGAGATAATATTACCAGGCAGGAGAGTTAGCATGTTCGATGTTTATACATCATAGATTCTAGACTGAACGTTGTGATAAGCCTTGTGTCATAGCAGGTGTTATGTCACAAGTCAGATGGCAAAGTACTATTATTTGTGGTAGCCTTGATTAGTATGATCTTGGAGGAGTGAGTTCTATCTGACCTAGGATTTGCCATTTGGGTCTCGCTGGTACATGATATGTACAAAATGTTAGTTATAGGGTAGAGGACCATGGGATCGATCACATTGTTGACTGCCTAGATATATGAGAGGTTTTCTATGTACCGATCAACTGGCTTGCCCCATGCGATCGATGATAGGTCACCTTAAGTATGAATATGGAAAGAGGACTAGGTAGTGTGGGTTGTGCCCCATATACTAACACTGTAGTCAATGAGATGTACAAACATTATGCGGTAGCCATACGAGCAGATATCAGCTACATGGGCAAGCTAAGACATAGTTGCACCAGTGATAGAGAAGACAGAGGTTGTTGGACACTATTTTTGGTGGAAAGCCACATCTGGTGGCATGGGTGCAAAGGTGGATGGGCCTACCTCATCCAATGATATCGATACTAATGCTCAAGTAGTGGGCTCAGCATGTGAGGGAGCCACGGGGAGGAGAGGACTGGGGCCACGAATAGTGAGGCTAACATTGAGGCCACGTTGAGAGCGACTATGGACTGGTTGGGCATAATGAGGAGCTAAGCAAGAGGATAGAGATGCAGAGAAAGAGATACCAAATGTACCACTACTAGCTCCACAATGAGATGAGTAACAAACACCAAGGACATGGTGTTGACAGAGGTAGGAGCAGGAGAGAGTGGAGACTATTACCATCTTGGATGACCCCATAGGTGAGTTAGAGGAGATGATAGAGAGACCACTCATATGCACAGGATAAGACGGACACGAGCCATGACAATCGGGTTTGAGCTAAGGAGGTGACCTACAAAGGAGGTAATAGGAGGTCACATAGATGGGAAGACTATGCTAGGCGATTTGTAGATGGCAAGACCATAGTAGCTGAGACACAGATAGATAAGAAAATATGGTTAAATTATTACTTTAAGTTTTTATTTGGAAATAAAGGCATATAGATAGATATGTTAAGATATAACAATGATCTAATATCCATCTGGTGTGATTTTATAGATGCAACTAAGGATATAGAGAAGATATGGGGGTCCTTGGTGAGGGGAGCACTCTATGATGTCCTGAATGAGACTCTGTAGCCATACGACCTTACAACACTGGATGATCTAAGTGTACCATTTGCCCTAGCTCAGATGAGCTACTTCAAATTCGTTGGAGAGGCAGTGAGGCATATACGGGTGTAGAGAGAGAGGATGCATCCACCAGTAACAATGGGTGTAGGGGAGCTACAAGCATGGTAGGCCCTAATAGAGGAGAGAGTTGTGCATCTAGATGCAATAGCACAAATGACAGAGATTTGAATCCAATTGGCAGAATCACAGGTGCGGGTAGTGCACCTAAAAGGACAGGGAGAGGGATTGAGATCTCAAACAACCTCCTTACAGTGTACTATTCAGAGGAGTCAAACTAAGGCCTCGATAGGCATCATGGTTAGGCCACAAGATAGACAAGATGGAGCCCAGACTTAGATCTAGAGCATTATATATGGTTGCATATGTTGTATCAAAACTTATGATGTGTGTGTGTGTGTGCGTGTGCGTGTGCGCGTGCGAGCGTGTGTGTGTGTGCGCGCGCGTGTGTGTGTGTGTGGTTCATTTTGGCATATTGTTGTTGGTTGTGTATGTTGTCATTATTGTGGTTGTGTGTGTTCATTATGGTTGAGGCTATGGATGCTTAGGATATATTTATTTCTAGCACATGTATTTAGCTTTGTTGTAAATGTTATAGGAAATATATGAGATGTGGTTTCTTTTCTAACATTATGAAAAACACATACATGGTTTAAAAAAAAAGGCAAAAAGGACCTGGTAAAATATAATCAATCAAAAAAATGTACTCCACACTATTTCAAGATGGGAAATGTGTAATAAAAAATGACTACGTATAAAGAACAAAGAAATGCCAAAACAAGATGGTAAAAAGAAATTTGTTTTTAAACCAATGTGAAAGATTTTTGCACCAAATTAAAAAAATTAAAATCATACTAATATCATGTTGGGAAGTATGACAAACAAAGTACTAAAATGGAAGGTGTGTAAAAGGGCATAAATGGTATAAAAAACAAATTAACTAAGTCAATCAATCATACTAAATCATGCTGAGAAGTATAAGAGAAAAATAAAATTGCGAAAGATTAGTCTTAAATTGGTCAACTAATTCAAGCTGGAAAGTATGACAAATTCAAGAAATGGTTGAATTCTTACACACACTCGAAAAATAAGAAGATAAAAAGGCAAAATAAAAATGAAGTAAGCATAAAACATACTAAATCAAGATGGAAAGCATGTAAAATGACATGTAACTTCATAATCGATCAAATCTTATCTCAAATTTGACACATAATTTGGATGGTGACTTGGGTATTGGAAAATTTTATGAGGGTCGGGTCCTATACACGGTCTTACATTGCAACTCGATAAAGAGAATACCACTGAGCTGGAATAAATAGGGAAAATCGGGTAATCAAGGATGTGGGTAATAGGAAGGAAAATATGGTAATTTGTGAGGATGGTTGGGTCCTATCTGCAATCTTACATTACAACTCACAAATGAAATCCCAACGGGAGTGATCATTAGACAAAACAATATTTCTCAAGAGGAAATATAAGGGATATAAGAAGTGAAAAAAGGAGTGTAAAAAGCAAGACTTAGGCATATTATGAGAAGACCTTAGGAGGCAAGAGGCATACTAAGGACATGAGAAGACACTAAGTGACTAGTGGTCATCTATGTGCATAGAAAACCTATTCGCTATAGACACAAAGCTTTGTAGGCAAATAAGTGTGCTACTAAGATCAACTCATGAAGGTAGATTGGTACAAGGAAAAAAAAATGGACCTACCTTCTCACGAGGTGTTCCCCATTCTTCAGGACCCCTTACAAAGTCGTCAGTCTACTGCGAAGATTGGATACTTGCATGAAAAAGTAGGTAGCACTAAAAGATTTTTTTATTCTCCTCTTCTAATCTACTGGCTTATAGCACCCCAAAGGACCTCGACTCTACCATGAGGCCAACTATGGAGTTTCAGCGTTGACTAGAAGAATGAGATGTGTTTTGAATCACGTCTTTTAGTGTGATTTGACTTTTTAAGAATATTTTTGCCTTTCAATATCATTGTCTTTTGTTTAAATGATTTGGCTTTTAACTTTCTTTTGAAGGATTTTTAAAATTCCTCCTCCATACGGATTTTGAATGACCAATCATGAGAGAGATAGTGATACACAAAAATGAGCTGTAGGCTAAGGCTAAAGGAAGCTAAGTAACCAAAGACAAAGACTAACTAGGACACTTAGGCTTGACAATGAACTAGTATGTGATCTCAAGTCTCAACTGTGTATATGATTAGTTTAAGGAAAAAGGAAGAGGGAAAAAGGAGATCCAAAGGGGACTGGTAAAAGGAGATAATAATGAGATAGATTGTTTGCTAACTGATCACATGGGAAAGGGAGATAATAACCAAAGGGAACAAGGTTTGTATAACCAAGTCACCATGACAAATTATTTGTGAAAAAGAGGGATAAGAAAGTAAAACAATCATAAACATACAAGAAAGAGAGTTTTGAGAAAAACTTTAGTAAGAGAGATAAAACAATGATAAAGAAATATAATCATATGCAAAATGTAAATGATAAAATAAGCAAGATATAGTACAACAAGCAAGAAATCATGATATAAGATAAGCAAAAATTTGACACAATGTCAAATGATATAACAGATAAAAATAAGATTAGAGCACATGTCCAATCAAATATATAAATATGAAAGCACCATGCATGTGCTCATAAATATTGGTAAATTTGTCCACACACATTATCCCATACATCGGGATAAGTCTCTATGAAGCTGGATATGCACCACTACTAAAGTTTCATTAATTTTCAATGAATATTGGGTAAATACTTCCTTCCAGATCTCCTCAACTGAAAAAGTAAGAATACTTAATGGATCATGCTGAGGTGAAAAATTAGGCAAAGGATGGTCAGGAGAATACATGGAGGTGGGATCTACTGGAGATGCAAGAATCACTGGTGGAGAGGAATCCACGAGTGAGGGAAGATCCATAAGTGAAGGAATCACGGGTGGAGACACAGATGGTGATGAAGGGACCACAGGAAGGGATGGAACCACTAGAGGTGGAGCCATGGGAGAAGAAGGAGAAGCCTTCTTGTGGGAACGACCTATGGGAGGAGTGGTAGAAGGTTTGGGAATAGTTATAAGGTGATTCTTAAGATGTAGGATGCGACAATGATTGGTGTGATGGGTGCCACATAGATACCATAGACAATATACCTCACCATACTTGGGTAGATATTCAAGAAGTAATTTTGGGGGAGGTATGGCTTTGTTTGATGACAGGGAAGAAGGATGCAAGGTATCAATATATTATCGCAACTTATGACAATGGGTGGAAGAATGATTATCTATCCCATGGAAGCAACAGATACGATTGTGAGTAGCTTTAGTATAAGTACTCTTGAAAGGAGGTATAATAGGAGTGGAAGAAGTCGAAGATCACTTGTCAGCCCATTTGGTGGGTAGAGGAGTTATCTTAGGCAAGGGAAGCAAACCATCACCAAGGGAGGGTGATGATGAGGGAGGAATGGAACTAGGCTCAACAGAAGGAGCGATAGCATCGGAAGCTAGGGATAGGCTCGACAATAGTAGGACCAAAAATAAGATGAACTATAGTAGGATCAAGAAGAGGCTCAACTATAGCAAACTCTACTGAGGGAGGGGCAGGATCTACATAAGGTCTAAGGAGAGTTGCACTAACCTCAGGGGTAAACCATCTACGAGGGTTAGGGTACTTAGCAAAGTGGTAAGGCCCTATCATAGCACAATCCATGAGCATAGTCCTACGTGGTTCCTCAAAAACTAGAAGTGTCAGTGCAATTTCAACCCTAGATAAAGGAGAAAAATGGAAAATTTTGGAATTATAAGTGAAATAAAATGATGAGATGCACAAAAAGACTCAAGTAAAGAAGAACGATAATGGATGATCTTGGCATCATGGGCCTGGACAAGACTACCTAATAATGGATCATCCAAAGAATAAACATCATCGTAATCCAAGGTGTGAAGATTAATGACACGGGAAGGATAACCTTGTCATCCAATGAAGCATGTTGAATAGAATGCCTAGTCTTGGTCAAGACTATGAGAATGTCATCGCAAGGAGGTTTGCGAGAACAAGGTTGCAAGGAAGTAGGACACTGCGAGATGAGATGAGGTGAGAGATTGAAAGTTTTTTTTTGAATTTATTCTCATTGGTCTCATCATCATCATAATCTAAGAGGTTAGGAGGAATGTTACCAATGAGCTTGGGATACCCATTGTAACCTCAGGTTGAGTTAACAGAAAAGTTGAGATGTTGAGACTCGCAAAATGGAACACTTGGAAAAGGCTCAAGAGTAGGAATCTTGAAGACATCACGATCTTGGAATTGTTCAAAATTCCAAGGGTTAGTGTCACCTTGAATCCTATAAATGGATCCATTGTAAGGTAATTTAATGCATTGGCAGGCAGAAAAAGTGATAGATTTCATGCGGTGAGTCCATGGCCTACCAAGCAAGATGTTATAAGAAAGGGGGAAATTAAAGATCATCACCTCCACATGAATGGTGATAGGTGGGATGGTAATGGGAAGCCACATGCGTCATGTCCCCTTCCAGTTGACATCTCTCAGAGCTTATGATTAGCCTATTATGCGACCCTCGTAGGCTAATAGGATGGATAGAGGGTCTTGATTGGAACTTGGCTTGGCTTCGGTCATCAGACATTACCAATTGACTTTTGTTCGGGGTCATTCGGACACCATTTGCCTGACCTGCTATTTCTAACAGTAATAGTCACTCAGCGGAGCACCCCTGCTATTTTTAGTAGTATGGTTTGGTCATGTGCAAAATCAATCACTTATTCACCATCTTCAGACGGTTCGTGTATCGGACATATTTTGAGGAAGATATTAATATTTTAATTGTCAAATTAAATATTAATTATCTGGAGCTTATAATATAAAGTTATAATATTATAACTTAAGTGATCTATTGAAGGGGTCGACCAACATTGAGAGGGGCCACTTTTTAATTATAATTTATAATTAAAAGTGCATTGAAGACTATTGAAAACTTAAAAGGAAAAGTTTGAATTTATTTAAATGATGCTTAATTGAGAAAAGTCAAACTTGTGATGGATATAAGGGTTTTCATTGGGATTGGAGCTCATTATATGTTGAAATCGAATTTTTGCTAAGTCCTTCTGAGAACAGAGCCAAGGGTTCCAGTTTTTGTTTAGCATTGGAGAATGAGCTATCTTCAGTGTTGCAGTTCAGAGGCTGTGAAATACCAACTGATTTATTGCTTTCAGAGAGGTAGCTTCAGTCAGAGGTTATCATAGAACTTCATCAGAGATTGCATCATCCAGGGTTTTCAGTTTGGAATTCATCCGAAAAAGTTTCTTATTTTGAGGCACCTATTTCTTGAGATCCTGACACATCAAATAGAGGCCGTACTTTATTTGTTTATTGTTGTCATAGCGCTGTACTTTCCTACAGCAGGGTTGTACTTTCAAGAAGGGCCGTACATTTTCATTTTGGGCAAATCGCCTACTTCTTTGATCTTCTGTCTCCATCCTTTGTGGTGCCTACACCTTGGGATCACTTTCCAAGCATCAGACGGAGGGAGAAGTAGACTAATGATGAAGCCGCACCATTTCATGTACTCTTTCAGCTTGCTGCAATAACCAAGTTTTTCAATCAAAATATTATTACTTTTTGATTAGCATGTTACCAGATTTTGTCTGTAATTGTCATAGAAGATCAATAAATTGATTGGCATCATTAGATTCAGTAGATTCTATCATTTTCGATGTTGCATTATTTTATTTAAATTTATTCAGCAATTCTTCAAAAATTGCCACTATCATTTGTTCATGCAAAAACACAAAAAAACCAAAAACGTTCAAAAAACAAGAAAAAAACAAGTAATTTCAGAGAAAGTGAGAACAAGGGTTTCTACAGTGGTATCAGAGCTAAATCCTACCATCCAGAGGGTTTAGTTATTACATGCCGCCAGAGGAGGTTGGTTCACACACGTATTATTTAGTTATTACATGCCGCCAGAGGAGGTTGGTTCACACACGTATTATACACGTAGGAGAGCCTTACTTGAAGGTGAACAGGGTTTAGAACCACAGCCGGTCATCATGAGTGACAGGCATGAGGGTAGCCCACCCAGAGGCAACAAGAATAATGATGATCAGGATACCAGAGATTTCTTCCATGCCATGGTTACAGGATAGCAGCAGATGGCACAGGCATTACAAGTACTCACTACTACGGTAGAAAGGTTGAACCCACCTGTTAGACAGAATGGGGAACATGAAGATAACAGGAGTGCTACAGGTAGTCAGAGACCACAACAAACCCATTCCAGAACAACGATAGGCCTACATGCCCTACATTTGTTCCAGAGGAGCCAAAAGAAGCTCCGACAGAGGAGGCGGTAGGAAACCCCATATTTGCATATGCACTCATCGCTGCAAATGATGAATGGGAATTATTAGCTCCTCAAGTTTGGGAGAGGATGACCTTTGAATGCTTTGTAAATCAGAGGAGAGAGTATTACAGGTCACTTAGACAAGATAGGAGGCCTAGAGGTCAAAATAGTGAGCTGAAGAAGGCTACAAGCAAGCTTTCTTTGACTACTTTTGATGGTAGTGGTAAAATGACAGCTCAAGCTTGGATTTATAAGCTTGACACATTTTTGGCACTGAGGCCAATGACAGAGATTGAAGCTATCAAATACGCCACTTTGCATTTGTAGGGAGTAGCACATGATTGGTGGTACCATGGTATGCTAACACTTCAGCATAATCAGGTGACAGAGTACTAGGACTTCGTGGATAGGTTGGTTGAAATATTTGACAAGAAAGATCCAGAGGTTTACTTTTAGGACTTAGCACAGCTGAAACAAACAGGCAACTTGGAGTATTTCATTGGTGAATTTCATTAGTTGGCAGTCATGGTGCCAAACATTTCAGAGCATAGATTGATAGTTCTTTTCATTGAGGGCCTATCCGAACCACTGAGAGGTTGGATAAAGGCCTTTGATCCTATTTTTTTAAAGGAAGCTATGAAAAAGGCAAGAAGTATGGAACATGCAGTCCCAATAAACAAATTTCAGTCCAAAGGAGCGTATTCTAGTAAGGATAACAAACCATTTTATAAAAAATCAGAGAAGACTGATTTTAAAAATGATTCTAAAGATAAAACTCCAGCACCTTTTGACAAGGAAACATTAAATGATTTGAGGAAGAAAAATTTATGTTTCTACTACAAGGGTCCCTATGATGCTAACCATGATTGTCCTTTGCGGCCTAAGGGTAAGGCCAATAGAGTTATGTGAGCTTACTATGAGGATTCAGATTCTGAAAATTTTAGACAGTAGGAGAGTTCTGAGGAGTTAGAGTCAAAGGCTTCAGAACCTAAGGTGGAGGCAGAGTCAGAGATCCAGCTCCAGGAGGCACGGTTGTCTACAATATAGCAGGAAGGATCTTTCAAACTTCATGGAGTTTTGGCTGGTCAAAAGGTTATCACCCTTTTAGACACAGGTGCCACCCATAATTTTATTGATGCCAAATTTATGGAGAGGCGTGGGCTTATAACCGAAGAGTTTGAGGGCATTCGGGTTAAGGTGGCTGATGGTTACACTCTCAAGTGTGACCATATGATTAAGGATCTCCCCTTGCGCTTGAATAACTATGAATTCAAGGCTGATTATTACATGGTGAACATGGGAGATATCGATTTAGTCTTGGGCATGAAGTGGCTTCATTCCATTGAGGAAGTCACTCTTCGTCTCAAAGACATGGAGATTCGGTTTGATGTGGATGGGAAGACACATACCCTGAAGGCCATTCGAAACAATAATGTCAAGACTATTTCCTTCCGTCGGATGGAGAGACTCATGCGACATGACATGGTAGAGTGGGCTGCCGAGTGCACATTGACACCTATTCAGGAGGGACAGCATAAGGCCTTGTATCATCCTGACATTCAGCAGTTGAGAGTTAAGCATGAGAAGGTTTTCTGTGATATTCCACCAGGGAGACCTCCAGACAGGGGTATTGACCACATTATAGAGCTTGAGGAGGGCGCTAAGCCCATCATGATTACTCCATACAGACATCTTAAGCGGCTTTAGGATGAGATAGAGAAGATGATCAAGGAGCTGTTTGCTATGGGTTACATTCGACCAAGCAAATCACCATTCGCTTCTTCAGTTGTCTCAGTGAAGAAGAAGGATGGCACCCTTCGCATGTGCATAGATTATAGATTCCTAAATAAGAGGACTATCAAAAATAGGTACCCCATACCTCGTATAGATGAGCTTATTGATGAGCTCCATGGTGCCTGTTACGTACTCGAAGATAGACTTGAGATCGGGATATCATCAGATTAGAGTTTGTGAGCAGGATGTTGAGAAGACCGCATTTCATTGTCATTGTGGACACTTTGAGTTTGTGGTTATGCCATTTGGGCTAACCCATGCTCCAACGACATTCCAGTCCACCATGAACAGGTTCTTCCACTCACAGTTGAGGAGATATGTACTTGTCTTCTTCGATGACATTCTGATCTATAGCAGGACTTGGCAGGAGCATTTGGCTCATTTGGATACAGTGCTCAAAATTTTGGAGAGGGAGTCCTTGTACACCAAGGAGTCCAAGTGTGATTTGGGGATGACTGAGTTGCTCTACTTAGGCCACATCATCAGTGCAGAGGGAGTGCGGATGGATCCTGAGAAGATCCATGCTATCGTAGACTGGCATACTCCGGCGAACCTTACATAGCTGCGAGGATTTCTTGGCTTGTGTGGTTTTTATCGCAGATTTGTGAATGATTATTCACGACATGCAGCACTTATGACAGATTTGTTGAAAAAGGGTGCATTATGTTGGACTCCTGAGGCACATGAGTGTTTTGTGAGGTTTAAGGCGCTGATTACTACGTGTCCAGTGTTGCCACTACCAGATTTTTCGAAGCCTTTTGAGCTTCAGTGTGATGCTTTTGGTGAGGGAATTGGAGCGGTGCTTATGTAGGACAAGCACCCTATTGTTTATGAGAGCCAAAAAATCAGAGGGACAGAGAGGCTCTATAGTATTTATGATAAGGAGATGCTGGCCATAATGCATGCCTTGGCCAAATTTAGGCAGTATCTCGTGGGCAGTAAGTTTTGCATTAAAATTGACCACAACAGTTTGAAGCATTCCCTGGGGCAGTGAGACTTGAATGATCGTCAGCAGAAGTGGATGAGCAAGTTACAGGCATATGACTTCGATATCACCTACATCAAGGGTGTTTCTATATGAGATTTTGCTTTTTACATTCAAGAAAGGAAAGATGAGAAACTAAGAAGAATGGACAAGGGTTTGTATGTACCCAGGTTGTGGACTTGCGCACCAGATTCAGACGATAGCAGGAACTCCTCTTTGGTTGTGGAGGATGACACCTGAAAGAGAAAGATACTAAAACACGAAAAATGTTAGATGACAAAAAGGTGGACTGCCAAGCGAAGGCTTGGTCCTAGAAGCGCAAAAGGCTTCTCGGAGGATGACAGTCCACTGTTAAAACAGAATATTTAATAGAAACAGAAATGAGAAATGATAAAAGACTAAAAAGAAGGAAACTGAAAGCAAAAGCGTACCTGATATGTAGCAGTCTGCTTTGCACAGTCGCTGACGTCGGTGGTTATGCCGGCATCGGTCAAGGAAGTCATTGACGTCGGTTATGCTACCGACGTCGGTAGGGGCAACGATCGAGGTCGGTCGGGTTGATAGCCAGGGACAAGTTCACGTCTGGGTTTTTGGTTTGCAGGGTGGACTGTGGTTTTTGTCAGAGGGTCAGGAAGACTGTTTGAGGGTCAGAAGGATCGTTTGGGGGGTCTGAGGGACTGTTTTGGGGTCTAAGGAACTGAGAATATTGTCTGGGAATGGATTGAATGGGTGACAGGGCAAAAGGAGGATGAACGGGAGACAGGGATCCGAGAAGGCTTTTCAGCCTCTCAGGGAAAGACAAGGAAGGTTGTGGACAGTGGGTTGGATTAGCAGATAAGATCAAATAAGAAATGAAATGAAAATAAGAAATTGCTTACCTCCTGCTTGCTGAAGGAAGAATGGAGGAAACTTGTTGTTGGAGCTGTTAACGGTCCTGCAAATGCCAAGAGCCTGGGACTATCTCTGCAGGTTACCTATAGCTGCTGGTGTTGCTGTGCGAGAGGGAGAGAGAGGAACAGAATGCCAAAGCGCCAAAGAGAGTTCACGTTTGCGGGGGGGAGAACAGTTGCAAAAAATGGTTTTGAAAGCAACCGACGCTGGCAGAACCGCCGATGTCGGCCGCATAATGATCGACGTCGGTCGCATAATGACCGACGTCGGCGGCTGAAGAATGGGGGCAGAGGCTAAAATTAGCCTCTATCCGTTCTTGCACGTTGTCGGGTCAAAACGGTCGTGGGAAAACGATCGAGGAAGGCATAAATGGACGCGGGAGGAAGGATTAAGAGAGGATTTGGGTAATAAAGGCTAGGAGAGAGGTGGGGGCATCCAAGGAGGGGATCCAAGGTGGCATGGGTGAGGTGGAAAGGGGCCAATAAATTAAAATATTTGTTTATTTTAATTTAAAATTGAGGGGGCTTAGGACAAGTGTTAGGAAATAGACCAAGGGGGCCAAGGGGGGATGACGACCTAAGGGGTAGACACGATTTCGGTGTCTACAAAGGGCACCCAAAATGTAGTGGCTGACGCTCTCTCACACATGTCTTATCTGAGCTCTATGGTTCACATTGCAGAGGATTGGAGGCATTTGATTGTGGCAGAGTATGCCAAGGATACTTGGGCATCCAGTATTGTTGAGGGATTGATGGTTGATACCAGGTACACGCTTGTGAATGACTTGATCATTTATAAGAACAGGATTTTCTTGATCCCAGGATCTAAGATGAGCACTATTATGCGAGCCTTTCATGACGTGCCTATAGCAGGACATCCCGGGTATTTTAAGACATACAGACAGATACGGGAAAGGTTTACATGGAAAGGACTTAAGGCAAATGTTCTTCAGTATGTGCGTGAGTGCCCTATTTGTCAGCAGAACAAGCAGGAGAACAAGTATCCGGCAGGATTGTTGCAGCCACTTCCGATAACTGATAGGAAGTGGGAATGCTTGTCGATGGACTTTATCATGGGCTTGCCCAAAGCCCAAGGACGGGATTGTATATATGTAGTTGTGGATCGGCTAACGAAGTATGCCCACTTATTTCTGATCACCACCACTTACACAGCTACACAGGTAGCAGAAGTCTTCTTTCATGAGGTTTTCAAACTACATGGGTTGCCTCATAGCATAGTGAGCGACAGGGATAGTCGGTTCTTGAGTCACTTCTGGCAGGTGTTTAGACTTTGTGAGACCGAGCTTACACCGAGCACCAGTTACCACCCGCAGACTGATGGTCAGACGGAGATAGTGAATAAATGGGTGGAAGGATACCTCAAAAATTATATTGCAGGGCAACAGAAGGCGTGGGTCAAGTGGATATATTTGTGTGAGTATTGCTATAATACTACCTTTCACATGACCATTCAGATGTCCCCCTTCATGGCATTGTACGGTTATGAGGCGCCTAGTTTTCTGGATTTGCTTCTGAGTGACAATAGAGTGCCGAGTGCTGGAGATTTATTGTAGGAGAGTCAGGACACTATGAGGGCTCTCAAGGAGAATATTGCCAAGGCACAGAATCAGCAGAAGCAGTACGCAGATCAGAAGAGGACAGAGAGGTCTTTTGAGGTGGGAGACATGGTTTACCTCATGCTGCAGCCCTATCGGCAGTCAACTCTTAGGAAGAGAGGTTCAAAGAAACTTAAGCCACGATATTATGGTCTTTTCAGGATCCTGAGGCATGTTGGAGAGGTGGCTTATGAGCTAGAGCTTTCGACTGATAGCAAGGTCCACAATGTTTTTCATGTGTCACGTCTCAAAAAGGCGTTGGGACACTGTGTGGTACCTTCAGCAGTTTTACCTCCCTTAGATGATGAGGAAAAGTTGATTTTAGTACCTGAGTCTATCCTGGAGTACAGAGAGAGACAGTTGCGTAGGAGGACTATTAGGGAATATTTGGTGAAATGGAGAGACTTGCCAGTGCAGGATGCTACGTGGGAGAGCGAGGATATTATGTAGCATCCGTAGTTGAGATTGCTTGAGGACAAGCAATTTCAAGAGGGGCGGACTGTCATGTCCCCTTCCAATTGACATCTCTCAGAGCTTATGATTAGCCTATTATGTGACCCTCATAGGCTGATAGGATGGATAGAGGGTCTTAATTGGAGCTTGGCTTGGCTTCGGTCATCAAACATTACCAATTGGCTTTCGTTTGGGGTCATTCAGACACCATTTGCCTGACTTGCTATTTTTAGCAGTAATAGTCACTCAGCAGAGCACCCCTGCTATTTTTAGCAGTATGATTTGGTCATGTGCAAAATCAATCACTTATTCACCAGCTTCAGACGATTTGTGAATCGGACATATTTTGAGGGAGATATTAATATTTTAATTGTCAAATTAAATATTAATTATCTGGAGCTTATAATATAAAGTTATAATATTATTTAATATTATAACTAAAGTGATCTATTGAAGGGGTCGACCAACATTGAGAGGGGCCACTTTTTAATTATAATTTATAATTAAAAGTGCATTGAAGACTATTGCAAATTTAAAAGGAAAAGTTGGAATTTATTTAAATGATGCCTAATTGAGAAAAGTCGAACTTGTGATGGATATAAGGGTTTTCATTGGGATTGGAGCTCATTATATGTTGAAATCAAATTTTTGCTAAGTCCTTCTGAGAACAGAGCCAAGGGTTCCATTTTAAGGACTCAACACAAATGAAGAACACAAACATATACTTTAAAGTGCAAGTCCAGATAGAGGTAAAAATGCTAAGTCCTGATTCAAGGTAAAATCTGGCAGAGCTCTGCCTTACAAGCCCCGATAGATTTTTGGGCAGAGTTTTGCCTTAAAGCTGAGAGAATAGATCCTTTCTCAAATGAGAAGCTTTATAATATATAGAGAGAGGAAGAGAACTTGGCAATTTCTGAGAAAGACTTTGGCGCTCTTTTTGCAAGTCAGCGCATGTGCGCTCTGAGCCTTGGGAAGAGGGAGCCATTTGATTGTCGGGTCCTACTTTGACTTTGGAGTCCCAACCTTAATGAAAAAGTGCAAGTCGTGCATTTTCTCTATGAACATACTGCTTTCTTCAAGGCATTTACATGGCTTGTCTGCTTATGAATGCAAACTGGAGAAAACAAGTTGGACCGCTTATTGTTTATGCCATTTGGTGACCATTTAGCAATGACTCACCTCCTCTTTGCCACTTGGATTGCTTTGTCTCTTTCTGCACCTTGGTCTTTCTCCTTGCCTTGTCTCTTCCTGGCTCCTTCAGCGTTCGGGGGTTATCTTCTGGCGGGTCACTACGTTCCTTGGGCTCTCGCTGCTTGCCTTGGCCATTTTTCGTCGATTCTAGTTGAAGGGCAACTAGGAGAGTTGCTTGAGGGGATTCCCTGAATATTGGGAGCTTGATCATAGTCATATGAAGGAATACAAAGTCCATGATTTTGTGCAAAGGAATATACATACAAAAATGTGATTTCTTGATGGCACCTGGACTGCTTAACCAGCTGATTCAACTAGGAGTCGCCATTGGTGTTGATACAAAAGCCTCCAAACACTGGTTGGTTGAAGAACACACCAAAAATTCTTCAACTCTTTAGACAAAACTTGTCCTAGTTGGTCCCACAGGGTGTGCCAAAACTGTTGACATATTGGATTGCACTCGGGAGCAGGACGCCTAGCTCCTACCCTTTCACACGCAACAATAGAAACTCCCCTCTCATCTGTGGGACTGGCGAAGCTGGAGGGGAGAGTCTCTAGATAAGGGCTAGCTCCCTCTGATGTATTTTTTAGGCCCTAGTTTCTCCTACTGCTAATAAATAAAATGAAAAAAGGGGGGGATGAAAAGGGAGAGAGAGATGCTGAAAACAAAACCCAAGCCTAAAAAATGAAAATGTGATACACTAGAAAAGTTTTGACCCACCCAGCCTGAACATACACTTTTCACCAGGAAGAAACGTCCACACACTTCATCTAACGTGGGAAACTCTTTTGTTTCAGTGAGTTAGAGGTCCGTAGAGATATAGGGAGGAAGGAACTAGCAAAGGTATTCTGAGACACACTTTGACAACCTATTCATATGCGCCTATATTCTTGTTGTAGACACTTCTGGCAGACCTGCAAAAAAAGACTTCACAATGCACTGGACATGCTGTAATCGATCTGTGAAAAGCATGAAAGACAATGACTGAACACAAAAGAAGAACACATACATATACTTTAAATTTCAAGTCCAGATAGAGGTAAAAATGCTAAGACCTGATTCAAGGTAAAATTTGGCAGAGCTCTGCCTTACCATCCCTGAGAGATTTTTGGGCAGAGTTTTGCCCTAAGGCTGAGAGAATGGATCCTTTCTCAAATGAGAAGCTTTACAATATATAGGGAGAGGAAGAGAACTTGGCAATTTCTGGGAAACACTTTGGCGCTCTTTTTGCAAGCTGGCCCATGTGTGCTCTGAGCCTTGGGAAGAGGGAGTCATTTGATTGTCGGTTCCTACTTTGACTTTGGCATCCCAACCTTAATGAGGAAGCACAAGTTGCACCTTTTCTCTGCAAACAAACTGCTCTCTTTAAGGCATTTATGCGACTTGCTACTTATGAATGCAAACTGGAGAAAACAAGTTGCATCGCTTACTATTTGCACCGTTTGGGGACCATCTGGCAATGACTCGCCTCCTCTTTGCCACTTGGACTGCTTTGTCTCTTTCTGCATCTTGGTCTTTCTCCTTGCCTTGTCTCTTCTTGGCTCCTTCAGCCCTCGAGGGCTATCTTCTGGCGGGTCGTTGCGTTCCTTGGGCTCTCGCTGCTTGCCTTGGCCATTTTTTGTCGATTCTAGTGAGTGACACATGGCGCATTCTGCTGTAAAATGGGCAGGACACGTGGTAGCATCTGCTTGACTCATGGAAGCTTTAGGCACCCTTTGAAGGTCCTGCAGAAGAGGACATGTGTCAGCTTCTGCTTTCTTTAGCAATTCGTCTGGGGCCCACCACAGTTCTCGCGGGACAAAAGAGAGAGACCGCATGGGCCCCAATTTTCGCGAGACAAAAGAGAGAGACCGCAGAGGCTGACACTTGTCAGCTTCCGCCAAGCCTTGCAGGGAACACGTGGCACATTTCGTTACTCCTAAAAAAGCATGTCAAAGCCTTCCACGGTTGCCACTTAGCACCTTCCGTGCTCTGGCTTTCCTGGTGTAAAATTGACGTTCGCGGGCCCATCACAGTTTGAAAACCAATGGCTAGTCTATCTTTTTAAAGTTGATGGCTTTCGGGATGTCACCATCCTTGGCAAATTCCTTCGGGCCTTTTCCTTCGGCGTTATGCGTCGGCCTTTTCCCCGCGGGTTTTTTATTTACAGCTTTTCTAAATTCCTTCAGACTTTTTGTCCGAAGGAATTCCTTCGGACAAAAAGTCCAAAGGATTTCTTCCTTGCCTCTGTCGACTGCTTTATATTTTTTTTTGAAAGAAATCATCCTTTGCGGCTTTCTCTTTGAAGTGTTCTCTGCCCTCCGCAAGGGCTCTTGAACCTGGAACTACCCTCCACAAGGGCACTTGTCCTTTGCTTTTTGGGACGCTCCTTTGAACCGCCCAATTGAACTAAGTCGTTGAACCAACCGATTGAACCAAAAATGGTTCAACGGTTCAACACTGCATGCCACTTCTTTGTTGAACCTGCCGCTTGAACCAAGTGTTTGAACCGTTCCTTTGAACCTACCGCTTGAACTCAAAATGGTTCAATGGTTCAACATTGCGCGCCATTCTCTTATTGAACCAAGCCTTTGAACCAAGCGATGAACTTTGCAGTTGAACCGAAGTGTTGAACTTTGCCGATGAACCAAGGCTTTGAACCGAAGCGTTGAACCAAGGCGTTGAACCAAGGCATTGAATCAGAGCGTTGAACCAAGGCATTGAATCGGAGCGTTGAACCAAGGCGTTGAACCAAGGCATTCAATGGTTCAACGGTTCAAAGGTACTAACTCTTGGAAAGATTATGTCATTGAACCACTCTTCCAACCTTAAGGAAAAGTGTCTTTGAACCATTTTAGCTCTCTTTCCTTATGAATTTCTTCTGACAAGAGTCAAAAGAAGCTTTGTAAAACCTTGCACTCTTTGACTGATTCTTCATCTACCGAAAGATTACACCTGCAGAGTCTGTAAAAAACCTGCAGAGTTCGTAGAAAATGCAAGACTCATGCAAAATCAAAATATACTAGCTCAGAACAGCATAAAAAATAAGGGGGGCCATTTTTTGGCCTATTGGGCAAAAAATGGTCAACACATTTGTTCATGCAAAAACACAAAAAAACCAAAAACGTCCAAAAAATAAGAAAAGAATAAGTAGTTTCAGAGAAAGTGAGAACAGGGGTTTCTACAACATGCAACCTAGAAGATGCATTTGCCTTCCATCATATCATTGGCGTGTGTTGCAAGTAGATTTAAGATTGCATTCAAATTATCCAAGAGTCTTAATGAAATTGAGAGAAGCGACACATGTACCAGAACCCTCATCAATTAATACATGTTTAACTTGGATTTCACCTATTTAGATGCTAATAAATAAGGAAGGATCATCTACACGAAGCAGAACATCATTGGGAATCATATAAACAATAAGAAATCAAAGAGAAAGAGAAGTGTCTATAGTTTCATCATCATTAATAGACATCTCTTCACATTGTTGTAAAACACTATCTTTAGAACTAGATAGAGTTGCCTCCCATCCTGTTAGGGGAGGACAAGGGACATTCATTTAGAATAATAGTTACATAAGACAGTTTCTATGACATGGTCAAGTCCTCATAAGCTCAAGAAATATAATCTGAGATGGGAGATTAGTGAACTCCGCAATGGGATCCTGTAGACACCAATATCGTGTCAACCCCCCTTGGTCCCCTTCTAAATGTTAACACTCCTAACCCACACCTTATTAATTTAAAAACTACTTATTTTAAATTAATTACCTCACCACTACACCTCACCTAGACACCTCGCCCTAAGACCATTTCTTAGCCTATGAGTCAACCTAAGATTAAGTCCTCCAAATCCTAACTACCCATGACCTATTCTCACTCCATCTTAACTCCCTAACCAACTCCCGTGCCTCGTAAGCCTTTGTTTTGACCGTTCTCCAACGGCAAAGGCACTTGGTGGGTGGAGAAATGGGCAACGAGCTAAAAATAGCCCTTTTACCTATTCTCTCTCCACCGACGTCGATCAACCCTCGACCGACGTCGGCAATTCTACGTCGACGCCGGTGGGATTGCCGACGTCGATTACATAAGCCGAGATCTAACATTGGGCTGCCCCCCTACCTTTTTGCACATTGACGCGCACACTCTGAGACCTCAAGCACCAGAACTCGACTATCGTTCTCCTGGCTATCGAAGCTCTACACAAGTCAGTCCAAAAATTGGATTGAAACATTGTATGAGAACCTCAACATCAGCCACAACGAGAATAAGTATTCTGACACCTCTGATTCTTCACCTAATAGAGCTAAGTATTCTGGTTCTCATTTCAGTGTTTTAGAATATATTGTTAATTAGTTTCCATTTGATATTTCGAAATACTGTCAAGAGGCCTGACTTCTTCCATGGAGGCGCTGAAAGGCCTTCCCCTTATTCTCACACCAATCCTCTATCTATACCCTTTTTCAAACCTCATTCACCTTCTCGCAACCCTGCACCAACCTCTAAATTTTTGAAAACCCCCTGTGTACCCCAGAAATACTCTAAAAGTCGTCCAAGGCCAACAACCCCTACCGACATCAGCAACCCAACCGACGTCAGCGCCATTTACCCCATCGACCTCGGCAGACCTACCGACGTCGGCGACTGTGACACACAGACTGCAGGGAACAGGTACGCGCTATCTATTTTTTCTTTCTTAGTCATTTATCATTTCTTACTTTACAAAACTCTTTTCTTTAAATAGTGGATTGTCATCCCTTAGGGAGCTTTACACTTCCGAGACCGAGCGCGTAGCTTGGCAGTCCACCATATCCTCTTCTAACATTTTCTTTGTTCAAGTTTCATTCTTACTGCAGGTGTTTCCTCCACAGCCAAAGAGGAGCTCCCATAAGGCTTGGATACAGTGCACACTAAATTCGAGTAACATCAAACCCATAACCTTTCAACCTTAGTTTCTTCCTCATTTAAATGCAATTAGTGAAAATTTAGAGAAACATTCTGGCACGCTCGATGGGGTTTAAAAAAACCAAAAAAATTGACTGACTGACAAATTATTAAGTCATGGACTTGCCTATAGTTGTTCTCAGGGTCACCTATAAAAGGGGCAAAGTTATCCCTATTGAAAAGGGTTACGCTATCTTCACATCTCACATAATCACACCTATTACCCTAAAATACCCAAGGGATTTTGAGCTCACTTAACGTCAAGTGATTAGGGTACTTCTCTAACAAAAAACAATGGTCAACAACGTAATGCATGAACGGGGCTTTTGTTTGCAAAAACCCTATCTATGTTATCATTATGGTCCTTGTCAATGAAAGAGCAACGCGCCTTTCACTTCTTGCACACCTTCGTCACATGCCAGTTTAAAATACAACCCAAACATTTTCTAACCATTAACATAACATCATGATTTATTTAATGCAAATACCAATTTGTGTTATATAAATTATCACAACCCATTCATATTAGTTTCTATGGAAAATAATACACATGGAAACTATCAACCAAACACAATTTATGTCAAGCATATACCGTCACCAATATGAAAATCTGTTGAAGCATAAATAAACTCATTTCATTTTTATCATACACCATCACCAATATGGAAAATTGCTAAAGATGAAAAACCACATAACCTATGTTACAGCATACACCATCACACAATATGGAAAATGCTATAACATCATCATACACTTATCATTTCCAGCACGTACCATTAAACATATGGAAAATGCTAAAAACACTAACATAACCAAAACAACTATCAACCTTTTTGACTCTTCTTCCCTTTTTGGGAGAACTACATTGGCCTGAGGCCCTTAAAACAGGGGCTATGTAGGCAGCACTCAGTTTACATGGGGTCTTTTGAGGTTAGCTCGGCCATTCGTTCATTCATCTACCTAATGGACCAACTATATAAACCTTAGGCTCACTGCCTATCCTAAACCACCTCGTTTTTTGGTCTTTCCAAGCCTGACGTTGTAGAAGTCACTTTAGACTTCTCATGGGGCACATTGGAGATCACATACATCTTCCTAACCACAACAAACAACACTCAAGATCACTTATATCTCAGCCCGACTCAACAAACGACCTCAGAGATTACGACTATCTCCTAAAACCACGACCACTTTCGAGATAACTTTGCCTTGGTTGTTTTGATTGCATATGCTACCTCACGAATAGTTAGCAAATTGTACACGCCCCTCACACCTATTTTTGTATCGTGACCAAGTTGATCCCCAATATTTGTGACATTTTATGTTTTCCAAGAGCACTTCCTAGCCTGGATACTTGGAACACGACGACCATTGGAGCTACAGCTTTGATTGTTTAACCCAATCAGCTACCACTAATAAGCTGGGGACGGTTACTTCGATTTTAGTCCTCCTCGACCATTGGAGCTATAGCTTTGATCGTTTAACCCAATCAGCTACAACTAATAAGATGGGGACCAGTTACTTCAATTTTATTCCTCCTCGACCTTGCCTGCGACAATTTGACCTAGCTATCAAGTGAAGTGATATACGCGCAATCTCAACTATTACAGCGTTCACACTCCAACCTTATCTTACCCATCCACTGCCTATCAAATCGGCACCTGATTTTGGATTACCTTCTCTCGATTCCCGCTTTGAGGGGGAATACCTCATTCCATACCTGGGGCAACCTACATCTATTTTTGTCTTGCAATTTGTCAGAACAAACTACAAGACAAAAAGGGGCAAATGTAGACACTAATATTGTGTCAACCCCCTTTGGTCCCCTTCTAAATGTTAACACTCCTAACCCACACCTTATTAATTTAAAAACTACTTATTTTAAATTATCTCACTTAGACATCTCACCTAGACACCTCGCCCTAAGACCATTTCTTAGCCTATGAGTCAGCCTAAGACTAAGTCCTCCAAATCTTAACTCCCATGACCTATTCTCACTCCATCTTAACTCCCTAACCAACTCCCGTGCCTCATAAACCTTTGTTTTGACCATTCTCCAATGACAAAGGCACTTGGCGGGTGGAGAAACAGGCAAAGAGCTAAAAATAGCCCTTTTACCTATTCTCTCTCCGCCAACGTCGGTCAACCCTCGGCTGACATCAGCAGTTCTACGTCGACGCTTGCGAGATCGCCAACGTCGATTACATAAGCCAAGCTCTAACATTGAGCTGCCCCCTACCTTTTTGCACATTGACACGCACACTCTGAGACCTCAAGCACCAGAATTCGACTATCATTCTCCTGGCTACTAAAGCTCTACACAAGTCATTCCAGAGACTGGATTGAAACATTATATGAGGACCTCAACATCAGCCACAACGAGAATAAGTATTCTGACACCTCTGGTTCTTCACCTAATAGAGCTAAGTATTCTGGTTCTCATTTCAGTGTTTTAGAATACATTGTTAATTAGTTTCCATTTGATATTTCTAAATACTGTCAAGAGGCCCGACTTCTTCCATGGAGGGGCTGAAAGGCGTTACCCTTATTCTCACCCCCTTCTCACACCAATCCTCCACCTATACCCTTCCTCAAACCTCATTCACCTTCCTGCAACCCTGCACCAACCTCTAAACTTCCAAAAACCCCCTGTGTACCCCGGAAATACTCTAAAAGCCGTCCAAGGCCAACAACCCCTACCAACATTGGCAACCCAATCGACGTTGGCGCCATTTACCCCCACCGACCTCGGCAGACCTACCGATGTCAGTGACTGTGACACACAAACTGTAGGGAACAGGTACGCGCTATCTATTTTTCTCTTTTTTAGTCATTTATCATTTCTTCTTTTATAAAACTCTTTTCTTTAAATAGTGGAGTGTCATCCCTTAGAGAGCTTTACGCTTCTGAGACCGGCGCGTAGCTTGGCAGTCCACCATATCCTCTTCTAACATATTCTTTGTTCAAGTTTCATTCTTACTGCAGGTGTTTCCTCCACAGCCAAAGAGGAGCTCCCACAAGACTTGGATACGGTGCGCACTAAATCCGAGTAACATCAAACCCATAACCTTTCAACCTTAGTTTCTTCCTCATTTGAATGCAATTAGTGAAAATTTAGAGAAACAGATCCCACTCATCATAGCCCATAATAAGGTTGTTAGATAAAGGTGCGTAATGATTAAGGATATCCTGAGAAGGAGGAGCCGAAGTACATTGAAATTTTTGTTGGTAAGAATAAGGTTTAGAACAAGGTTGTAAATCGTGTTGATATGAAGAATTAATTGGTTCAAGTTGATTTTGAGAATTGGAAGAAGAAGTGGTAGTAGAAGCTTGGTTGTCATTAGTATTGGGAGATGATGGAAGAGTGGTAGAAATAGTATGGGATGTGTCATCCAAGGGGGAATCATAAATTGGATCATCAAAAGTAATAAGTTCATCTTGCCCCAACTCATTTAAATGAGTTGGAGAAGAATCTTGGATAACACGATATGTCTTAGATGAAGGAGTGTAGATAGGTTGGGAATCAATGAAATTTTCCACCCTTTGCATATTAGTCATGTTAACCTCATTCTCTTCATAAGCTAGTTCAACAAGACTTTCTACATTGTTGGTGGAAGGGGTGGGCTTGTCTTGGCTGTCTTGAATAGGTTGATGATTAGGTAAAGGATATTTATAGATAGCCAAATGAGCATTGGCTTGATTCAAGTCTTGAGTTTTGTCATATGATTTATATTCCTTGAAAGCAATCTCATAGGCTTGTTGATTCTTATGGATAATGGAATCATGATTGAAATTAGGTCCAAAAAGAAAATCCATGGCAAAATTATGAAGTTGTCTACAGTTCTCATGAGAGTGACCCCATATAACGTGAAACCAACAAAATTTGGTAGGATCATACCAGGATTTCATAAGATGAGTAGGGTCAAGCTCTCATGGAAGAGGCTTGGGTAGACGTTTAAGAAATTCAATTGAGGATAGAGGTTTGTGAATGTTAATGTTATTTGGTGAAGAAAAATTAGGATTGGTATATTGTTGAGAATAAGGAGCTAGTTCCGAGGAAGGACTAGGAACGACAGCTTGAACATTGTGAATGGTATCATAAGAATCAGTGATACCATCATTAGTGATATTATGATTTTTGTTTTTGAGTAAGATATGAGGACCCACAGAAGGTTGGGGTGGTTCAAATTGATGCTTTAGTAAATCTTAACATTTAGCTTGGTCAATACCCTCCTCTAATGTACATGGAGAGAGAGTACGGACCCGATATTGAAGTTTAGGAAAGAGAAAATTTGTAAAGAGATGAAAAAGATTGTCATTTGCCATGTTATGTTCACATTTGTTTGACAAAGTTTTCCATCTCTTAACAAAAGCTTGGGCAGTTTCATTCTCATGTTGTTTACAATTAATGAAACGGGCCAAAGTGTTTCCAGGAAGATCATTAGTTTGGAATTCTTGAACTAAATCATTTACTAAGTCCTCCAAACTAAAAATGGAATGAGCTCTAAGTTGATTTTACTAATCCAACGCATCACCCGTGAGGGTTTTGGATAAGAGCTTGGTAGTGGAAAAGGTGTTTAATTTGACCCAATCCTTGTAAAGATTTCTAAATATTTTGAGGTGAAGGGTAGGATTGGTTGACCCATTATAAGAAATTGTAGGTGTTATACCTCTTATATCAATGTTGGCAATTTGAGTAGTGAGATGTTCATTTTGTAGATGCTTGATGGTTTTATTGACTAAAGAAGGTTGAGGAATGAGATTGCCTTGAGAATCTCTAAGAGGGGGAGGGGGAACATTCTGGTTATGTATGTCCCAAGCCATTGGTTGCAGGTGAGATTGAAGATTAAGAAGGTGGTTTTGCATTCTCATTATTTGATTTGTGTTATGAGCTTGAAAGGTATTCATTTGATTGAGAGTTTGCAATAAAATTTGATGTGTTTGATTAACATTAGAAGCATTAGAATTGGTATTTGTGTTGGTACTAGTGGCTTGGGTACCATTATTAGTGTTGATATGAGCTTGAGATGAATTATGGGAATGTGAGGCACTAGTGGCAAAATTTATTTGTGTAGAAAAAGATGGACTAGTGAATGGTTGAGAAGAAGAAGCACTAGAAGCAGGATTGCCTTGGGTAGCAAACAATGAATAGTGTAAGGATTAAGGATAGTGGATCTTATGAGAGGCCCACTAGATGTAGAACATACCATGTTAGTTGAGATACTAGGCATGGAGGTAGAAGAGGTTAGATAAGAAGATGTCATGGCATAAGGAGTCAAATTTGAATGAAGACGCTGAGTATTAAATAAATTGGTACCCCCAAATCCAGTATTAAATGTAGTAGGAAAATGAGGCTTTTTTATTTGACCACTAATCATGAGGTTATAAATGATAGAAGGATCCTTTCCTCGATGTTGAGGAAATTTGAAATAAATAAAAAAAGCATTTCAGGAGTATAGTCTAACTTAGGTTGATCTTTCAATGAGAAAAGATGATTATGCTGCAAAGAGGTATGAGGAGGGGTCCCATAGATCATTGTGTGAGTGGCAATATGAACATTACTATCATATAAAAGAGGAGCCCTACTTTGTCTATGGGAGACCCTATTAGGATTGGTGAAGTTTATCATGTATGTTGATTGTAAATCAGTGTCATAATCTAATAGAAAGTCCATGATGAAGGGAAAAGAAGAGAGATGAGAAAGCAAAGGATAAAGAGGTGACTAAAGTAGTACAGGGTCGACTGGGTCGACTTAACATAGAAACAAGGATTGTAAAACTGTACAGGGTCAATTGGGTCGATCTAGTATAGTAGCCACAGAATTCAAGATGCCTAAAAATAGATTGTGAAAATGAAACAAGATAATTTTGCAAGTAATGAAAAGTGGTAAGTACTGAAAGGAAACAAACAGCCAATTGGATTAACATTCGCCAATCTAATTGAAACACATAAATCAAACCTTGCATTAATGCTAGCTAATGCAAGCTTTTATGCACATAATTAA